>OZ022445.1:7500-1267500 GCA_963989345.1 Clangula hyemalis | reverse complement strand
AAGGAGCAGCAGCCACTGCACAGCTTTTGGCAGCACATGTGCCAGGCTTGCTCGCTGCCCCTTCTCTCTCTCACCTGCAAGAGGCCAACAGCAGCACATGCAGCACCACTGCTGCAGCACCAGCCGGGGCTGACCTGCCCTCCAAGGCTGGCTGACCAGCAGCGATGCACCAGGAATGGCTCCTGCCACCACCACAGGAGCAAGGGATGTGCTAGAGGAGAACACGACCGAGGTGGGCACAAGTCCCCACAACTGGGGCATCCACAACACCAGGGGGGCATGCTCTGCAGCAGGTGAGGGACGTAGCCACCAAAAGCATGCACACTGCTGTGGCGGCCCCAACATGGCAGGGAGACACCCCCCCCCAGCCAACCAGAGGTAGGACACACCACACAGCTCTCTCTTGCTTGCTCACCCTCACTGCTTTTGGCACATTGCTTGTGGCCACCCCCAGCGCCTTGCTGCTCACAGCTGGCACCTGCCAGGCCCCAGACCCAGGCCGGCACCAGCACCTCACACAACACTCACGCACCCCTGCAGCTCACAAGGCCGCTCAGCTGTCACACAGCCGGCTTCAGCTGGAAAAGCCCCTTCGTTCAGCGAGAACGATGGCCAGAGCGCCAACAAGCGACCAGGGTACACACCCTAAATGCCAACACCACTGCTCTCACCCCAAGCAAGGCAGTGCCTCACCTGCGACAGGAAGCAAGCTGGACAGGAGACCACCCATGCCTAAACACCAGACACTGCCACAGCTCCCCCAGGACAGCGGAGCACAGAAGAGTTGGCACACCAGGGGCCCTCTCCAATACAACCTGAGTGGCCTCATTGATCAGAAGGAAAAAAAAAAAGCAGCAAACAGCATCACGTGCATGTGGGTGTGCTGGAGCAATGTCCGAAACAGGTGCTTGCACTGACCTGAACATCGGCCCTGACAAGAACCGACCGCCAGGGAGCCTCTCCGACATGCCCGAGGAACGCCTCAACGGGCGCGTGCATGCAGGTGACATGAGGTGCATCATCAGGAGCCAAAGGCACCACCACCTCAGCCGTGCCAATCCACGCAATCCCCCTTCCTTTGCGTTCCAAGCCTCCAGAACCCACAGAAGCAGCCAGGGACACCCCCAAACAGACATGTTCAGGCACCAGCAGACCACCCACCAGCTTCTGGCCACTCTCTCCACAGCTCTGAGCTCACAGCTCACTGCTCTCTGGTGACTCACATGCGTGAGACTGCTTCTTGCTTGCCAGCGGGGCAGAGGTGGGGAGGTGGGTCAGCAAGCAGCTTGGGGCTACCGCTCCACACAACCCACGCCCAAACCGACACCTCCACCAACACTGTGCACCCCCTTCTTGCACGCCAGCTCTCCAAGCCTCAAGTGCTTGCTCAGCACCGCTGGCAGAGAAGAGTCCTCACTCTCTCCTAGAGATGGACGCAAAAGTCATTGCCTCAGAAACGCTGCAGGACCTTTTCCAGGCTACTGCGGAGAGGCACCCGAGTGCAACCGACTTTTACCTCGACCTAACTGGAGGCACAGAGAAACAGCGATGCCTACCACACCTTCCGAGCCGTGGCACGAGCTGCTAGTCTACCGCCAGCCCCACGGCGGGCCTCCGTCCCGTCGGAGCCACGATAGACCTGGCCGCCGTTCCCTCTGCCCGACCGTCGGCCACCTCCTCCGCACGGGTAGACCTGACGCCCTCATGAGGACACAGGGAGACGTGGTGGCATCGGGGACGCACGGTAGACCTGGCAACCGCAGGAGGACACGGGAGGACCTGCCGGCCGGGAACCAACACCTCCGGCCCGCCTTCCTTCGCTTTTCGAAGGGGCCCTTCCGGGACTTTTCGGACCTTTTCGGGCCTTTTCGGACCTTTCCGGGAATTTTCGACGCTTTCTGCGCGATCGGACCCGCTCGGGAACCGCTCGACTGACCGACGGACGTGCGCCTTCGCAAACGCGCGCGCGCGCGCGCGCGCGCCCGTCTCGGCCGGGCAGACCCCGACGCCGTTCTCGCGGCCGGACCTGCAGCGACCCCTACAGGTCGCCGCCGGCTAAGCAAACATGGCGACCACGGCCGGGTAGACCTGGCGGCCGCAGGAAGACACGGGGAGACCTGACGGCTGCTGTCCGCAGCGTTTATACAAGGCGCCCGCGGCGCCCCGAGGCGGGGAACACCTGCCGGCCGGGAACCAACACCGCCGTCTTTTCCCTAGCAGGGCACTGCCTTGTCTTGCTCAGCTTTCATCCGCATTGCTCTGCTCTCCTGTGCTGTGCTAGGCTTCTTTTGGAGACTGTCCCACTGATTTTGATGCTGAGTCGATTGGTATAATTATGAACGCATAAACCATCAGACACAGAACTTGGCCTCCCCGAAGCCCAGCGACTGTCCCCTCGGAACTGGAGGCTGGGTGCAGAACGCCTGGCCACCCGACATGGTCTTTTCTGTGGCCCCGGCCGTGCGGCAAGCCGCCAGGTGGGCCCCACATTTACTCGTCTGGGGATGGTGTTTGGTGAGGGTTTGAACGACGATAAGTAACAGCATGATTCCCACAACTACGGTGGAAGAAAGGCAACAATAAAGAAATAAACAGCTAAAGCAAGACATGGTTTGTGCCCACCGTCACGGTGGACTGGGAGGTGTGAAGGAGGCTGGGGAGCAGGCCATCAGGGTACAGCCACTATCCAAGTCTGGCTGCCACCTGTACACAACATGAGGGCCCTCCGGTCTCTCCACCACAGACACTTGGAACCCAATGGAGGGCTAGCCACCAGCTCCTTACGTTTGCTTTGATTCTCTTTGTTTTCCCTTGCTCCGCTTTGCTTTGCTCTTCCTGGCACAGTTTTGCTTTCCCATACCTCCTTTCCTCTGCTGTTCTTGCCCCTGCTTTGCCTCAGAGTGTTTTGCTGTTTCTCTCCTGGAAATACTTTGCATTTCCTTGTGCTACTTTGCTTTGCTTTGCTTTGCCTTGCTCAGCTTTCCCTTCCCTGACCTTGCTTTCATTTGCTTTATCAGGCCATGCTTTCCTTTGTTTAGCTTTGCTTTGCTCTGCTTTGCTTTGCCTTTCCTGGTCATGCTTTACTTTTTTTTTTTTTTTTTTTTTTTTTTAATGTATTTGATATTCATTCCATGCTTTATGCTTTCCTTTTATATCTTTTTCTTGTGTTTTCTCCGGCAGTGCTTTGCTTTTCCAGGCCCTGCTTGTCATTACTTTTCCTTACGCTGCTAGGTCTTTTCCCTAGCAGGGCTTTACTCTGTCTTGCTCAGCTTCCATCCGCATAGCTCTGCTCTCCTCTGCTGTGGTGGGTTTCCTTTGGAGACTGTCCCACTGATTTTGATGCTGAGTCAATTGGTATATTTATGAACGAATAAACCACCAGACACAGAACTTGGCCTCCCCGAAGCCCAGTGACTGTCCCCTCGGAACTGGAGGCTGGGTGCAGAACGCCTGGCCACCCGACATGGTCTTTTCTGTGGCCCCAGCCATGTGGCAAGCCGCCAGGTGGGCCCCACAGCTATTAGTCTGGGGATGGTGTTCGGTGAGGGTTTGAACGACGATAAGTAACAGCATGATTCCCACAACTACGGTGGAAGAAAGGCAACAATAAAGAAATGAACAGCTAAGGCAAGACATGGTTCATGCCCACTGTCATGGTGGACTGGGAGGTGTGAAGGAGGCTGGGGAGTGGGCGATCAGGGTACAGCCACTATCCAAGTCTAGCTGCCACCTGTACACAACATGAGGGCCCTCCGGTCTCTCCACCACAGACACCCGGGGACCTGGGCAGGGGACCCGACCTGACCTGCGGACCCGGGGCTGGAGACCCGACCCAACCCGGGTACCCGGGCCGACCCAACCTGGGGACCCAGGCTGGGGACACGACCTGACCTGGGGACCATAGCCGGGGACCCAACCTGACCTGGGGACCCGGTCCGGGGACCCGACCCGACCCGGGGACCCTGGCCAGGGACCCGACCCAACCCGGGGACCCAGGGCCGTAGAACCGACCCAACCCAGGGACATAGGATGACCCGCCCCAGGGACCAGGGCCCGGGGACCCGACCCGACCTGGGGACCCGGGCCAGGGACCTGACACCCCCGGGGACCTGGGCCTGAGGACCCGACCCGATCCGGGGACCTGGGTCGACCTGTCCTGGGGAACTGGGGCTGGAGACCCGACTCGACCCAGGGACCCGGGCCAACCTGACCCGGGGACCCAGGCCAGGGATACGACCTGACCCGGGGACCTGGGTCGCGGACCCGACCTGACCTGGGGGACAAAGGCTGGGGACCCAACCCGTCCTGGGGACCCGGACCAGGGACCCGACCCGACCAGGGGACCCAGGCCCAGGGACCTGACCTTACCAGGGGATCCGGGCCCGGAGACCCGACCCTACCCGGGGACCCGGGCCTGGGAACCAACCCCACCCTGGTTGGGACCCCAGCCCCTGGTCACTGGGTCATGTCGGGACACCGGTCCCGGGTCCCCGGGTTGGCTCACGTCCCCGGCCCCGGATCCCCGGGTGGGGTCAGGTCCCCAGCCCAGGTCCCCAGGTCATGTTGGGACCCTGACCTGGGTCCCTGGGTTGGGTAGGGTCCCTGGGTCAGGTCCCCAGATCTGGTCGGGTCCCCGGCCCAGGTCCTTGGGACGGTTCGGGTCCCCGGCCCGGGTCCCCGGGTCGGGTCTGGACCCCGGACCCGGGTCACTGAGTCGGGTTGGGTCCCCGGCCCGGGTCCTCATGTCGGGTCGGGACTCCGGCCCTGGGTCACCGGGTCATGTCGGTTCCACAGCCCGGGTCCCCGGGTCGGGCACGCTCCCCAGCCCGGGTCCCCGGGTCAGGTCAGGTCCCCGGCTTGGGTCCCCAGGTCATGTTGGGACCCCGGCCCTGAGTCCCCGAGTTGGGTCTGGTACCCGGGTCAGGTCCCTGGGTCGGGTCAGGTCCCCAGCCTGGGACCCCGGGTTGGGTCGGGTCCCCGGCCTGGGTCTCCGGGTCGGGTCAGGTCCCCGGCCCGGGACCCTGGGTCAGGTCGGGTCCCCCTCCTGGGTCACCCGGTCGGGACAGGACCCCGGCCACGGGTCACTGGGTCATGTCGGGTCCCCAGCCCGGGTCCCAGAGTCTGGTCCCCACTCCAGCCCCGGGTCCCCGGGTCGGGTCGGTTAACCAGCCAGGATCTCGGATCAGGTAGAGTCCCCGGCCTGGGTCCCCGGGTCGGGTCGTGTCCCCAGCCCGGTTCCCCAGGTCGTCATGGGTCCCCCGCCCAGTTCCCCCGATTGGGTCGGATCCTCGGCCCGTGTCCCTGGGTTGGGTTGGGTCCCCAGCCCCAGGTCCCCTGGGCAGGTCGGTTCTTGGGCCCGGGTCTCCGGCTCGGGTCGGATCCCCGGCCCGGGTTCCCGGGTCGGGTCGGGACTCCGGCCCCGGGTCACCGGGTCATGTCTGGTCCCCAGCCCAGGTCACAGGGTTGGGTCCCCACCCCGGCCCTGGGTCCCTGGGTCAGGTCTGTTCCCCGGCCTGGGTCCCCGGTTCGGGTTGGGACACAGGCACCTGGTCACCGGGAAATGTCGGGTCCCCAGCTGGGGTCCCCGGGTCGGGTCTTTGGGTCGGGTCGGTTCCCTGGCCAGGATTCCCAGGTCATGTCGGGTCCCTGGCCCAGTTCCCCTGGTTGGGTCGGTACCCTGGCCCCAGGTCCCCCGGTCGGGTCCCTGAGTCGGGTTGGGTCCCTGGCCCGGGTCCCCTACCTGGGTCAGTTCCCTGGCCCCGGGTCCCCGGGTCGGGTCAGGATCCCGGCCCTTGGTCACCGGGTCATGTCGGGTCCCCAGCCCGGGTCCCAGGGTCTGGTCCCCACCACGTGCATGGGTCCCCGGGTCAGGTCAGGTCCCCGGCCTGAGTCCCCTGTTTGGTTTGGGACCCAGGCACCTGGTGACCGGGAAATGTTTGGTCCCCAGCCCGGATCCCACAGTCGGGTCAGTTCCCCGGCCCTGGGTCTCTGGGTTGGGTCGGGTCCCCGGCCTGGGTCCCCAGGTCAGGTCGTGTCCCTGGCCCGGGTCCCCCAGTCGTGTCTGGTCCCCGGCCTGGGTCCCCGGTTTGGGTCGGGACCCCGGCCCAGGGTCCCCGGGTCAGGTCTTCGGGTTGGGTTGGTTCCCCGGCCAGGGTTCCCGGGTCAGGTCAGGTCCCTGGCCCGGGTCCCCAGGTCGGGACGGGACCTTGACCCTGGGTCACCAGCTCGGGTCTGGTCCCTGGCCTGGGTCCCCAGTTCGGGTCAGGACCCCAGCCCGGGTCACTCGGGTCGGGTCCCCAGTCCGGCCTGGGTCCCCGGGTCGGGTAGTGTCCCCGGACCGGGTCCCCGGGACAAGTCGATACTCCAGACCCGGGTCCCCGGGTCGGGTCGGGTCCCCGGCCAGGGCCCCAGGGTCGGGTCGGGACTCCGGCCCCGGGTCACCGTGTCATGTCGGTTCTACGGCCCGGGTCCCCGAGTCGGGTAAGGTCCCCAGCCCGGGTCCCTGGGTCGGGTTGGGTCCCTGGCCGGGATCCCTGGGTCGGGTCGGGTCCCTGGCCCAGTTCCCCGGGTTGTATCGGGACTCTGGCCCCAGGTCCCCGGGTCTGGTCCCTGAGTCGGGTCGGGTCCCTGGCCCGGGTCCCCTGCCTGTTTCGGTTCCCCGGCCCTGGGTCCCTGGGTTGGGTTGGGTCCCTGGCCCGGGTCACCGGATGGGGTTGGGACACTGGCCCTGGGTCACCAGGTCATGTCGAGTCTCCGCCCCGGATCCCAGGGTCAGGTCCCCACCCCAGCCCCGGGGACCTGGAGCCGGGGTGGGGACCCAACCCTGGGACCCAGGCAGGGGACCCAATTTGACCCGGTGACCCCGGGCCGGGATCCCGAACCCACCCGGGGACCTGTAACGGGGTCCTGACACGACCCGGTGACCCAAGCCAGGGACCCGACCCAACCCAGGGACCCGGGCCGGGGACCCGAACCGACTCGGGGACCCGGGGCCAGAGTCCCAACACGACCTGGGGACCCGGGGCCGGGGTTCCGACCTGATCCGGGGACACGAGCCAGGGACCCGACACGACCCGGAGGCCCGGGCTGGGGACCCGACATGACCTGGGGACTCGGGGCCAAGGTCCCGACATGAACCAGGGACCCAGGCTGGGGACCCCATCAGAACCGGGAATCGGGAGCCGGGGTGGGGACCTGACCGTGGGACCCTGGCCGGGGACCTGACATGATCTGTTGACCTGGATCCAGGGTCCCGACCCGACGCGGGGTCCTGGGGGCAGGGTGGGGACCCAACATTAGGACCTGGTCCTGGGACCCGACCCGATCCGGGGACCCTGGGAATCGAACCTGGGACATCGGATGCCGGGGTCCAGACATTACCCTGTGACACCACTCGGGGACCCGACCCAACCTGGGGTTTTTTGGCCGGTATGGGGAATTGAACCTGGGACCTCGGGTGCCAGAGTCCAGACATTACCCTGTGATGCCACCCGGGGACCAAACCCAACCCGGAGTTTTTTGGCGGGTATGGGGAATCGAACCTGCGACCTCGGGTGCCGGGGACCCGACATAAACCTGTGATGCCACCCGGGGACCTGACCCAACCCGGGGTTTTTTGGCTGGTATGGGGAATCGAACCTGGGACCTCGGGTGCCAGGGTCCCGACATTACCCTGTGACGCCACCCGTGGAACTGACCCGATCCGGGGTTTTTTGGACGGTATGGGGATTCGAACATGCGACCTCGGGTGCCCGGGTCTAGATATTACCATCTGACGCAACCTGTGGACCTGGGGTCCAAGGGCTAGTATGGGGAATTGAACCTCGGACATCGGGTGCCAGGGTCCAGACATTACACTTTGATGCCACCCGGGTTCCGACCCGACCCGGGGTCCAGGCGCCGGTATGGAAAATCGAACCTCCGAAGGCAGCTAGACGCAGCGATGGAAGTCCAAGCTGAAAATGCTGACCTGAAGAAGCAGGTACAGCAAATGGCAGAGGAGCAAATCTCTGCCCTGCAACAGGTCCATGAGCTCAGGCCCAGCTGCAAGAGGCAGAGTGCCAGCTGAAAGCGCTCAAGGAAATTGCAGATAGAGGGCCACAGCTGGAGAGAGAACACCTGAAGATACAGCTAGCGCTGCAGAAGAAAGAACAGGAGCTCGAGAGCTTGCAGAGGGCTCAGGCAGAAGGCAAGAGGCAGCACGAGGAAGGCCGACCAGCCCAACCGCATGGAAGGCCGTACATCCCAACACCGTGTGAGGAGTTGGATTTGGTGGTCCTGATGGGTCCCTTCCACCTCGGGGTATTCAATGATCCTATAATGCATACCGCCCAACTCCATATAAGGGCATGCTGCCCCACCCTCCATTGTGTGGTCACGCCGCACACCCTATAAATTCCAGGCGCACGGCCTCACAGCCAGTAGCAGACGCTGTCTCTGCACTGATGTGACTGGTGCGACTGGCAGTAGACGCTACAGGGTCAGGGGCTGCTAGCCCTCGCAGACCCAGTGAAGGTGACCGTCGGTGGCCAAGGGCCACAGCAGTCAGAGCTCACCCAACTCTTCCTGTACCCGTGGCCATGGTGCGGGACGTTGCAGGATGGGGACAGATGGGGCCCAGCCACCCCGAGCACCGACGGGGGCCAGCGCAGCTCGCTGGCAGCCCTGCGCAGCAGGAGGAGCGCAGGCTGGAGCTGCAGGCCCTGCGGGCCAAACTGGAGGGCGAGCGGCTCCACAACCAAGAGCTGCAGCGCCACTTTGCTGCGGAGATTTCCAAAATGAAGGAGGCGCAGGAGAGGGAGCGGCAGCGCAGCTGCCGCAGTGCGAGTGGGAGAGGCAGCAGGCCCTCGATGCGCAGCGGCTGCAGGAGCAGCAGTGGCAGCAGCGCGCCACCGAGACCCGGCAGGTGCTGCGGTGGAAGGTGGCCGAGCTGCAGGCGGCGCAGGAGCTGCTGCAGAAGGAGCGCGACGTTACCACGCACCAAGCGCGGGAGCTGCAGTGGCAGCTGGCCGACGAGCTGCGGAGGCCCTGCAGGAGTAGCAGCGCGGCCCGTGCCAAGCTCCAGGCTGTCCTCAAAGAACTGCGTTGGGAGACGCATGGGACCAGCCCGCCCGCATCCGACAGCTCCAGCATGAGCTGGAGCTGGAGAAAAAAGCTTTTCATCAAGTATATTGTGGCGGGCTTCGAGGACAAGCAAGAGGACAGCCAGAGTCCAGACATTAGCCTGTGATGCCACCCAGGGACCCGACAGGATCCAGGGTTTTTTTGCCGGAATGGGGAATCGAACCTGCGACCTCGAGTGTCGGGGTCACAATATTACTGTGTGACGCCACCTGGGGACCCGACCCGACCCGTTGTTTTTTGGCCGGTATGGGGAATCGAACCTGCGACCTCGGGTGCCGGGGTCCCGACATTACTCAGTGGTGCGTACCCGGGGACCTAATCTGACCCGGGCTTTTTTGGCCCTTATGGGGAATCGAACCTGCGACCTCGGGTGCCGGGGTCCCGACATTACACTGTGGTGCCACCCGGGGACCCGACCTGACCCGGGCTTTTCTGGCCTTTATGGGGAATCGAACCTGCAACCTCGGGTGCCGGGGTCCCGACATTACCCTGTGGCGCCACCCGGGGACCCGACCCGACCCGGGCTTTTTTGGCCCTTATCAGGAATCGAGCCTGCGACCTTGGGTGCCGGGGTCCCGACATTACCCTGTGGCGCCACCCGGGGAGCCTAGCCGAACCGGACTTTTTTGGCCCTTATGGGGAATCGAACCTGCGACCTCGGGTGCCGGAGTCCCGACATTACCCTGTGGCGCCACCCGGGGAGCCTAGCCGACCCGGACTTTTTTGGCCCTTATGGGGAATCGAACCTGCGACCTCGGGTGCCGGGGTCCCGACATTACCCTGTGGCGCCAACCGGGGACCCGACCCGACCCGGGCTTTTTTGGCCCTTATGGGGAATCGAACCTGCGACCTCGGGTGCCGGGGTCCCGACATTACCCTGTGGCGCCACCCGGGGACCCTAGCCGACCCGGTCTTTTTTGGCCCTTATGGGGAATCGAACCTGCGACCTCGGGTGCCGGGGTCCCGACATTACTCAGTGGCGCGTACCCGGGGACGTAACCTGACCCGGGCTTTTTTGGCCCTTATTGGGAATCGAACCTGCGACCTCGGGTGCCGGGGTCCCGACATTACCCTGTGGCGCCAACCGGGGACCCTAGCCGACCCGGGCTTTTTTGGCCCTTATGGGGAATCGAACCTGCGACCTCGGGTGCCGGGGTCCCGATATTACCCTGTGGCGCCAACCGGGGACCCTAGCCGACCCGGGCTTTTTTGGCCCTTATGGGGAATCGAACCTCCGACCTTGGGTGCCGGGGTCCAGACATTATCCTGTGGCGCAACGCGGGGAGCCTAGCCGACCTTGTGTTTTTTGGCCCTTATGGGGAATCGAACCTGCGACCTCGGGTGCCGGGGTCCAGACATTACCCTGTGGCGCAACCCGGGGAGCCTAGCCGACCTTGTGTTTTTTGGCCCTTATGGGGAATCGAACCTGCGACCTCGGGTGCCGGGGTCCAGACATTACCCTGTGGCGCCAACCGGGGACCCGACCTGACCCGGTGTTTTTTGGCTGGTATAGGGAATCGAACCTGCGACCTCGGGTGCCGGGGTCCCGACATTACCCTGTGGCGCCACCCGGGGACCCGACCCGACCCGGGCTTTTTTGGCCCTTATGGGGAATCGAACCTGCGACCTCGGGTGCCGGGGTCCCGACATTACCCTGTGGCGCCGGCCGCGGACCCGACCCAACCCGGTCTTTTTTGGCCCTTATGGGGAATCGAACCTGCGACCTCGGGTGCCGGGGTCCCGACATTACCCTGTGGCGCCACCCGGGGAGCCTAGCCGACCCGGGCTTTTTTGGCCCTTATGGGGAATCGAACCTGCGACCTCGGGTGCCGGGGTCCCGACATTACCCTGTGGCGCCACCCGGGGACCCGACCCGACCCGGGCTTTTTTGGCTGGTATAGGGAATCGAACCTGCGACCTCGGGTGCCGGGGTCCCGACATTACTCAGTGGCGCGTACCCGGGGACGTAACCTGACCCGGGCTTTTTTGGCCCTTATGGGGAATCGAACCTGCGACCTCGGGTGCCGGGGTCCCGACATTACCCTGTGGGGCCTCCTGGAGACCCGACCCGACAAGGGCTTTTTTGGCCCTTATGGGGAATCGAACCTGCAACCTCGGATGCCAGGGTCCCGACATTACCCTGTGGCGCCAACCGGGGACCCTAGCCGACCCGGGCTTTTTTGGCCCTTATGGGGAATCGAACCTGCGACCTCGGGTGCCGGGGTCCCGACATTACCCTGTGGGGATTCCTGGAGACCCGACCCGACAAGGGCTTTTTTGGCCCTTATGGGGAATCGAACCTGCGACCTCGGGTGCCGGGGTCCCGACATTACCCTGTGGCGCCAACCGGGGACCCGACCCGACCCGGGCTTTTTTGGCCCTTATGGGGAATCGAACCTGCGACCTTGGGTGCCGGTGTCCCGACATTACTCAGTGGCACGTACCCGGGGACGTAACCTGACCCGGGCTTTTTTGGCCCTTATGGGGAATTGAACCTGCGACCTTGGGTGCCGGGGTCCCAACATTACCATGTGGCGCCACCCGGGGACCCGACCCGACCCGGGCTTTTTTGGCCCTTATGGGGAATCGAACCTGCGACCTCGGGTGCCGGAGTCCCGACATTACCCTGTGGCGCCGGCCGCGGACCCGACCCAATCCGGGCTTTTTTGGCCCTTATGGGGAATCAAACCTGCGACCTCGGGTGCCGGGGTCCCGACATTACTCAGTGGCGCGTACCCAGGGACATAATCTGACCCGGGCTTTTTTGGCCCTTATGGGGAATCGAACCTGCGACCTCGGGTGCCGGGGTCCCGACATTACCCTGTGGGGATTCCTGGAGACCCGACCCGACAAGGGCTTTTTTGGCCCTTATGGGGAATCGAACCTGCGACCTCGGGTGCTGGGGTCCCGACATTACCCTGTGGCGCCAACCGGGGACCCGACCCGACCCGGGCTTTTTTGGCCCTTATTGGGAATCGAACCTGCGACCTCGGGTGCCGGGGTCCAGACATTATTCTGTGGCGCCACCCGGGAACCCGACCTGACCCGGGCTTTTTTGGCTCTTATGGGGAATTGAACCTGCGACCTCGGGTGCTGGGGTCCCGACATTACCCTGTGGGGCCTCCTGGAGACCCGACCCGAAAAGTGCTTTTTTGGCCCTTATGGGGAATCGAACCTGCAACCTCGGATGCCAGGGTCCCGACATTACCCTGTGGCGCCAACTGGGGACCCTAGCCGACCCGGGCTTTTTTGGCCCTTATGGGGAATCGAACCTGCGACCTCGGGTGCCGGGGTCCCGACATTACCCTGTGGGGATTCCTGGAGACCCGACCCGACAAGGGCTTTTTTGGCCCTACTGGGGAATCGAACCTGCGACCTCGGGTGCCCGGGTCCCGATATTACCCTGTGGCGCCAACCGGGGACCCTAGCCGACCCGGGCTTTTTTGGCCCTTATGGGGAATCGAACCTCCGACCTTGGGTGCCGGGGTCCAGACATTATCCTGTGGCGCAACGCGGGGAGCCTAGCCGACCTTATGTTTTTTGGCCCTTATGGGGAATCGAACCTGCGACCTCGGGTGCCGGGGTCCAGACATTACCCTGTGGCGCCAACCGGGGACCCGACCTGACCCGGTGTTTTTTGGCTGGTATAGGGAATCGAACCTGCGACCTCGGGTGCCGGGGTCCCGACATTACCCTGTGGCGCCACCCGGGGACCCGACCCGACCCGGGCTTTTTTGGCCCTTATGGGGAATCGAACCTGCGACCTCGGGTGCCGGGGTCCCGACATTACCCTGTGGCGCCGGCCGCGGACCCGACCCAACCCGGGCTTTTTTGGCCCTTATGGGGAATCGAACCTGCGACCTCGGGTGACGGGGTCCCGACATTACCCTGTGGCGCCAACCGGGGACCCGACCCGACCCGGGCTTTTTTGGCCCTTATGGGGAATCGAACCTGCGACCTCGGGTGCCGGGGTCCAGACATTATCCTGTGGCGCAACGCGGGGACCCTAGCCGACCCGGACTTTTTTGGCCCTTATGAGGAATCGAACCTGCGATCTCGGGTGCCGGGGTCTAGACATTATCCTGTGGCGCAACGTGGGGACCCTAGCCGATCCGGGCTTTTTTGGCCCTTATGGGGAATCAAACCTGCGACCTCGGGTGCCGGGGTCCCGACATTACCCTGTGGCGCCACCCGGGGTGCCTAGTCGACCCGGGCTTTTTTGGCCCTTATGGGGAATCGAACCTGCGACCTCGGGTGCTGGGGTCCCGACATTACCCTGTGGCGCCGGCCGCGGACCAGACTCAACCCGGGCTTTTTTGGCCGTAATGGGGAATCGAACCTGCGACCTTGGGTGCCGGTGTCCCGACATTACTCAGTGGCACGTACCCGGGGACCCGACCCGACCCGGGCTTTTTTGGCCCTTATGGGGAATCGAACCTGCGACCTCGGGTGCCGGAGTCCCGACATTACCTTGTGGCGCCGGCCCCGGACCCGACCCAACCCGGACTTTTTTGGCCCTTATGGGGAATCGAACCTGCGACCTCGGGTGCCAGTGTCCCGACATTACCCTGTGGCGTCAACCGGGAACCCTAGCCGACCCGCGCTTTTTTGGCCCTTATGGGGAATCGAACCTGCGTCCTCGGGTGCCGGGGTCCAGACATTACCCTGTGGCCCCACCTGGACTCCCCAGCTGACCTAGGCTTTTTTGGCCCTTATGCGGAATCAAACCTGCGACCTCAGGTGCCGGGATCCCGACATTACCCTGTGGTGCCACCCGGGGAGCCTAGCCAACCCGGGCTTTTTTGGCCCTTTTGGGGAATCGAACCTGTGACCTCGGGTGCCGGCATCCAGACAGTACCCTGTGGCGCCACCCGGGGACCCCGACCTGACCCGCGCTTTTTTGGCTGGTATGGGGAATCGAACCTGCGACCTCGGGTGCCGGGGTCCAGACATTACCCTGTGGGGCCTCCCGGAGACCCGACCCGGGCTTTTTTGGCCCTTATGGGGAATCGAACCTGCGACCTCGGTTGCCGGGGTCCCGACATTACCCTGTGGGGCCTCCCGGAGACCCGACCCGGGCTTTTTTGTCCCTTATGGGGAATCGAACCTGCGACCTCGGGTGCCGGGGTCCCGACAGTACCCTTTGGCGCCACCCGGGGACCCAACCCGACCCGGGCTTTTTTGGCCCTTATTGGGAATCGAACCTGCGACCTCGGGTGCCGGAGTCCCGACATTATCCTGTGGCGCCACCCGGGGACCCGACCCGACCTGGGCTTTTTTGGCTGGTATAGGGAATCGAACCTGCGACCTCGGGTGCTGGGGTCCAGACATTACCCTGTGGCGCCACCCGGGAACGCGACCTGACCCGGGCTTTTTTGGCCCTACTGGGGAATCGAACCTGCGACCTCGGGTGCCGGGGTCCCGACAGTACCCTGTGGCGCCACCCGGGAACCCGACCTGACCCGGGCTTTTTTGGCTCTTATGGGGAATTGAACCTGCGACCTCGGGTGCCAGGGTCCCGACATTACCCTGTGGGGCCTCCTGGAGACCCGACCCGATAAGGGCTTTTTTGGCCCTTATGGGGAATCGAACCTGCGACCTCGGAAGCCAGGGTCCCGACATTACCCTGTGGCGCCAACCGGGGACCCTAGCCGACCCGGGCTTTTTTGGCCCTTATGGGGAATCGAACCTGCGACCTCGGGTGCCGGGGTCCCGACATTACCCTGTGGGGATTCCTGGAGACCCGACCCGACAAGGGCTTTTTTGGCCCTTATGGGGAATCGAACCTGCGACCTCGGATGCCAGGGTCCCGACATTACCCTGTGGCGCCAACCGGGCACCCTAGCCGACCCGGGCTTTTTTGGCCCTTATGGGGAATCGAACCTGCGACCTCGGGTGCCGGGGTCCCGACATTACTCAGTGGCGCGTACCCGGGGACGTAACCTGTCCCGGTCTTTTTTGGCCCTACTGGGGAATCGAACCTGCGACCTCGGGTGCCGGGGTCCCGACATTACCCTGTGGCGCCACCCGGGGAGCCTAGCCGACCTTGTGTTTTTTGGCCCTTATGGGGAATCGAACCTGCGACCTCAGGTGCCGGGGTCCAGACATTATCCTGTGGCGCCACCCGGGAACCCGACCTGACCCGGGCTTTTTTGGCTCTTATGGGGAATTGAACCTGCGACCTCGGGTGCCGGGGTCCCGACATTACCCTGTGGGGCCTCCTGGAGACCCGACCCGACAAGGGCTTTTTTGGCCCTTATGGGGAATCGAACCTGCGACCTCGGGTGCTGGGGTCCCGACATTACCCTGTGGGGATTCCTGGAGACCCGACCCGACAAGGGCTTTTTTGGCCCTTATGGGGAATCGAACCTGCGACCTCGGGTGCCGGGGTCCCGACATTACCCTGTGGGGATTCCTGGAGACCCGACCCGACAAGGGCTTTTTTGGCCCTTATGGGGAATCGAACCTGCGACCTCGGGTGCCGGGGTCCCGACATTACCCTGTGGCGCCACCCGGGGAGCCTAGCCGACCCGGTCTTTTTTGGCCCTTATGGGGAATCGAACCTGCGACCTCGGGTGCCGGGGTCCCGACATTACTCAGTGGCGCGTACCCGGGGACGTAACCTGACCCGGGCTTTTTTGGCCCTTATTGGGAATCGAACCTGCGACCTCGGGTGCCGGGGTCCCGACATTACCCTGTGGCGCCAACCGGGGACCCTAGCCGACCCGGGCTTTTTTGGCCCTTATGGGGAATCGAACCTGCGACCTCGGGTGCCGGGGTCCCGATATTACCCTGTGGCGCCAACCGGGGACCCTAGCCGACCCGGGCTTTTTTGGCCCTTATGGGGAATCGAACCTCCGACCTTGGGTGCCGGGGTCCAGACATTATCCTGTGGCGCAACGCGGGGAGCCTAGCCGACCTTGTGTTTTTTGGCCCTTATGGGGAATCGAACCTGCGACCTCGGGTGCCGGGGTCCAGACATTACCCTGTGGCGCAACCCGGGGAGCCTAGCCGACCTTGTGTTTTTTGGCCCTTATGGGGAATCGAACCTGCGACCTCGGGTGCCGGGGTCCAGACATTACCCTGTGGCGCCAACCGGGGACCCGACCTGACCCGGTGTTTTTTGGCTGGTATAGGGAATCGAACCTGCGACCTCGGGTGCCGGGGTCCCGACATTACCCTGTGGCGCCACCCGGGGACCCGACCCGACCCGGGCTTTTTTGGCCCTTATGGGGAATCGAACCTGCGACCTCGGGTGCCGGGGTCCCGACATTACCCTGTGGCGCCGGCCGCGGACCCGACCCAACCCGGTCTTTTTTGGCCCTTATGGGGAATCGAACCTGCGACCTCGGGTGCCGGGGTCCCGACATTACCCTGTGGCGCCACCCGGGGAGCCTAGCCGACCCGGGCTTTTTTGGCCCTTATGGGGAATCGAACCTGCGACCTCGGGTGCCGGGGTCCCGACATTACCCTGTGGCGCCACCCGGGGACCCGACCCGACCCGGGCTTTTTTGGCTGGTATAGGGAATCGAACCTGCGACCTCGGGTGCCGGGGTCCCGACATTACTCAGTGGCGCGTACCCGGGGACGTAACCTGACCCGGGCTTTTTTGGCCCTTATGGGGAATCGAACCTGCGACCTCGGGTGCCGGGGTCCCGACATTACCCTGTGGGGCCTCCTGGAGACCCGACCCGACAAGGGCTTTTTTGGCCCTTATGGGGAATCGAACCTGCAACCTCGGATGCCAGGGTCCCGACATTACCCTGTGGCGCCAACCGGGGACCCTAGCCGACCCGGGCTTTTTTGGCCCTTATGGGGAATCGAACCTGCGACCTCGGGTGCCGGGGTCCCGACATTACCCTGTGGGGATTCCTGGAGACCCGACCCGACAAGGGCTTTTTTGGCCCTTATGGGGAATCGAACCTGCGACCTCGGGTGCCGGGGTCCCGACATTACCCTGTGGCGCCAACCGGGGACCCGACCCGACCCGGGCTTTTTTGGCCCTTATGGGGAATCGAACCTGCGACCTTGGGTGCCGGTGTCCCGACATTACTCAGTGGCACGTACCCGGGGACGTAACCTGACCCGGGCTTTTTTGGCCCTTATGGGGAATTGAACCTGCGACCTTGGGTGCCGGGGTCCCAACATTACCATGTGGCGCCAACCGGGGACCCGACCCGACCCGGGCTTTTTTGGCCCTTATGGGGAATCGAACCTGCGACCTCGGGTGCCGGAGTCCCGACATTACCCTGTGGCGCCGGCCGCGGACCCGACCCAATCCGGGCTTTTTTGGCCCTTATGGGGAATCAAACCTGCGACCTCGGGTGCCGGGGTCCCGACATTACTCAGTGGCGCGTACCCAGGGACATAATCTGACCCGGGCTTTTTTGGCCCTTATGGGGAATCGAACCTGCGACCTCGGGTGCCGGGGTCCCGACATTACCCTGTGGGGATTCCTGGAGACCCGACCCGACAAGGGCTTTTTTGGCCCTTTTGGGGAATCGAACCTGCAACCTCGGGTGCTGGGGTCCCGACATTACCCTGTGGCGCGTACCCGGGGACGTAACCTGACCCGGGCTTTTTTGGCCCTTATTGGGAATCGAACCTGCGACCTCGGGTGCCGGGGTCCAGACATTATCCTGTGGCGCCACCCGGGAACCCGACCTGACCCGGGCTTTTTTGGCTCTTATGGGGAATTGAACCTGCGACCTCGGGTGCTGGGGTCCCGACATTACCCTGTGGGGCCTCCTGGAGACCCGACCCGAAAAGTGCTTTTTTGGCCCTTATGGGGAATCGAACCTGCAACCTCGGATGCCAGGGTCCCGACATTACCCTGTGGCGCCAACCGGGGACCCTAGCCGACCCGCGCTTTTTTGGCCCTTATGGGGAATCGAACCTGCGACCTCGGGTGCCGGGGTCCCGACATTACCCTGTGGGGATTCCTGGAGACCCGACCCGACAAGGGCTTTTTTGGCCCTACTGGGGAATCGAACCTGCGACCTCGGGTGCCCGGGTCCCGATATTACCCTGTGGCGCCAACCGGGGACCCTAGCCGACCCGGGCTTTTTTGGCCCTTATGGGGAATCGAACCTCCGACCTTGGGTGCCGGGGTCCAGACATTATCCTGTGGCGCAACGCGGGGAGCCTAGCCGACCTTATGTTTTTTGGCCCTTATGGGGAATCGAACCTGCGACCTCGGGTGCCGGGGTCCAGACATTACCCTGTGGCGCCAACCGGGGACCCGACCCGACCCGGGCTTTTTTGGCTGGTATAGGGAATCGAACCTGCGACCTCGGGTGCCGGGGTCCCGACATTACCCTGTGGCGCCACCCGGGGACCCGACCCGACCCGGGCTTTTTTGGCCCTTATGGGGAATCGAACCTGCGACCTCGGGTGCCGGGGTCCCGACATTACCCTGTGGCGCCGGCCGCGGACCCGACCCAACCCGGGCTTTTTTGGCCCTTATGGGGAATCGAACCTGCGACCTCGGGTGACGGGGTCCCGACATTACCCTGTGGCGCCAACCGGGGACCCGACCCGACCCGGGCTTTTTTGGCCCTTATGGGGAATCGAACCTGCGACCTCGGGTGCCGGGGTCCAGACATTATCCTGTGGCGCAACGCGGGGACCCTAGCCGACCCGGACTTTTTTGGCCCTTATGAGGAATCGAACCTGCGATCTCGGGTGCCGGGGTCTAGACATTATCCTGTGGCGCAACGCGGGGACCCTAGCCGATCCGGGCTTTTTTGGCCCTTATGGGGAATCAAACCTGCGACCTCGGGTGCCGGGGTCCCGACATTACCCTGTGGCGCCACCCGGGGTGCCTAGTCGACCCGGGCTTTTTTGGCCCTTATGGGGAATCGAACCTGCGACCTCGGGTGCTGGGGTCCCGACATTACCCTGTGGCGCCGGCCGCGGACCAGACTCAACCCGGGCTTTTTTGGCCGTAATGGGGAATCGAACCTGCGACCTTGGGTGCCGGTGTCCCGACATTACTCAGTGGCACGTACCCGGGGACCCGACCCGACCCGGGCTTTTTTGGCCCTTATGGGGAATCGAACCTGCGACCTCGGGTGCCGGAGTCCCGACATTACCTTGTGGCGCCGGCCCCGGACCCGACCCAACCCGGACTTTTTTGGCCCTTATGGGGAATCGAACCTGCGACCTCGGGTGCCAGTGTCCCGACATTACCCTGTGGCGTCAACCGGGAACCCTAGCCGACCCACGCTTTTTTGGCCCTTATGGGGAATCGAACCTGCGTCCTCGGGTGCCGGGGTCCAGACATTACCCTGTGGCCCCACCTGGACTCCCCAGCTGACCTAGGCTTTTTTGGCCCTTATGCGGAATCAAACCTGCGACCTCAGGTGCCGGGATCCCGACATTACCCTGTGGTGCCACCCGGGGACCCTAGCCAACCCGGGCTTTTTTGGCCCTTTTGGGGAATCGAACCTGTGACCTCGGGTGCCGGCATCCAGACAGTACCCTGTGGCGCCACCCGGGGACCCCGACCTGACCCGCGCTTTTTTGGCTGGTATGGGGAATCGAACCTGCGACCTCGGGTGCCGGGGTCCAGACATTACCCTATGGGGCCTCCCGGAGACCCGACCCGGGCTTTTTTGGCCCTTATGGGGAATCGAACCTGCGACCTCGGTTGCCGGGGTCCCGACATTACCCTGTGGGGCCTCCCGGAGACCCGACCCGGGCTTTTTTGTCCCTTATGGGGAATCGAACCTGCGACCTCGGGTGCCGGGGTCCCGACATTACCCTGTGGCGCCAACCGGGGACCCAACCCGACCCGGGCTTTTTTGGCCCTTATTGGGAATCGAACCTGCGACCTCGGGTGCCGGAGTCCCGACATTATCCTGTGGCGCCACCCGGGGACCCGACCCGACCTGGGCTTTTTTGGCTGGTATAGGGAATCGAACCTGCGACCTCGGGTGCTGGGGTCCAGACATTACCCTGTGGCGCCACCCGGGAACGCGACCTGACCCGGGCTTTTTTGGCCCTACTGGGGAATCGAACCTGCGACCTCGGGTGCCGGGGTCCCGACAGTACCCTGTGGCGCCACCCGGGGACCAGACACGACCCGGGCTTTTTTGGCCCTTATTTGGAATCGAACCTGCGACCTTGGGTTCCGGTGTGCCGACATTACCCTGTGGCGCCACCCGGGGACCCGACCCAACCTGGGCTTTTCTGGCCCTTTTGGGGAATCGAACCTGCGACCTCGTGTGCCGGGGTCCCGATATTACCCTGTGGCGCCAACCGGGGACCCGACCCGACCCGGGCCATTTTGGCCACTATGGGCAATCGAACCTGCGTCTTTGGTTGCCGGGGTCCAGACATTACGATGTGGCCCTACCCAGGTTCCCTAGTTGACCTGGGCTTTTTTGGCCCTTATGGGGAATCAAACCTGCGACCTTGGGTGCCGGGGTCCCGACATTACCCTGTGGCGCCACCCGGGGACCCGACCCAACCCGGTGTTTTTTGGCTGGTATACGGAATCGAACCTGCGACCTCGGGTGCCGGGGTCCAGACATTACCCTGTGGCGCCACCCAGGGACTAGACCCGACCCGGGCTTTTTTGGCCCTTATGGGGAATCGAACCTGCGACCTCGGGTGACGGGGTCCCGACATTACCCTGTGGCGCCACCCGGGGACCCGACCCGACCCGGGCTTTTTTGGCCCTTATGGGGAATCGAACCTGCGACCTCGGGTGCCGGGGTCCCGACATTACCCTGTTGCGCCGGCCGCGGACCCGACCCGACCCGGTGTTTTTTGGCTGGTATAGAGAATCGAACCTGCGACCTCGGGTGCCGGGGTCCAGACATTACCCTGTGGAGCCACCCGGGGACATGAACAGACCCGGGGTTTTTTAGCCGGTATGGCGAAACGAATCTGCAACCTCGGGTGCGAGAGTCCAGACATTACCCTTTGACGCCACCCAAGGTCCAGAACCGACCCGGGGTTTTTTGACCGGTATGGGGAATCGAACCTGCGACCTCGGCTGCCGGGGTCTAGACATTACTTTGTGACGCCACCAGGTGGAATCGACCTGACCCATGGTTTTTTGTTCGGTATAGGGATTCGAACCTGCGATCTGGAGTGCCGGGGTCCAGACATTACCCTGTGGCGCCACCCGGGGACCCGACCCGACCCGGGGTTTTTTGGCCGGAATAGGGAATCGAACCTGCGACCTTGGGTGCCGGGGTCCATACATTACCCTGTGACGCCACCAAGGGACCCAACCCGACCCGGGGTTTTTTTGGTGGTATGGGGAATCGAACCTGCGAGGTCGGGTGCCAGAGTCCAGACATTACCCTGTGACGCCATCCGGGGTCAAGACCCAACCTGGGGTTTTTTGGCCCGCATGGGGAATCGAACCTGCGAGCTCGGGTGCCAGAGTCCAGACATTACCCTGTGACCCGACCCGACCCGGGGATTTTCGCCGGCATGGGGAATCGAACCTGCGAGCTCGGGTGCCAGAGTCCAGACATTACACTGTGACGCCACCCGGGGACCCGACCCAACCCGGGTTTTTTTGGCATGTATCGGGAATCGAACCTGCGAGATCGGGTCCCAGAGTCCAGACATTACCCTGGGACGCCACCCGGGGACCCGACCCGACTCGGGGTTTTTTGGCCTGTATGGGGAATTGAACCTGTGACATCGCGTGCTGGGGTCCAGACATTACCCTGTGGAGCCACCCGGGGACATGAACAGACCCGGGGTTTTTTAGCCGGTATGGGGAAACGACTCTGCAACCTCGGGTGCGAGAGTCCAGACATTACCCTTTGACGCCACCCAAGGTCCAGAACCGACCCGGGGTTTTTTGACCGGTATGGGGAATCGAACCTGCGACCTCGGTTGCCGGGGTCTAGACATTACTTTGTGACGCCACCCAGGGACCCGACCCGATCTGTTTTTTTTTTTTTTGCTGGTATGGGGAATCGAACCTGCGACTTCGCGGGCTGGCGTCCCGATATTACCCTGTGATGCCACCTGGGGACCCGACCCGACCTGGGGTTTTTTGACCGGTATGGGGAATCGAACCTGCGACCTCGGGTGCCGGGGTCCAGACATTACCCTGTTACGCCACCAGGTGGAATCGACCTGACCCATGGTTTTTTGTCCGGTATAGGGAATTGAACCTGCGATCTGGGGTGCCGGGGTCCAGACATTACCCTGTGGCGCCACCCGGGGACCCGACCCGACCCGGGGTTTTTTGGCCGGAATGGGGAATCGAACCTGCGACCTCGGGTGCCGGGGTCCATATATTACCCTGTGACGCCACCAAGGGACCCAACCCGACCCAGGGTTTTTTTGGTGGTATGGGGAATCGAACCTGCGAGGTCGGGTGCCAGAGTCCAGACATTACCCTGTGACGCCTCCCGCGGACCCGACCCGACCCGGGGATTTTCGCCGGTATGGGGAATCGAACCTGCGAGCTCGGGTGCCAGAGTCCAGACATTACCGTGGGACGCCACCAGATGGACCCGACCCGCCCTGACCCTAAGTTTTTTGGCCGGCATGGGGAATCGAACCTGCAACCTCGGGTGCCAGAGTCCAGACATTACCCTGTGACGCCACCCAGGGACCCGACCCAACCCGGGGTTTTTTGGCCGGTATGTGGAATCGAACCTGCGACCTCGAGTGCCAGAGTCCAGACATTACCCTGGGACGCCACCAGATGGACCTGACCCGCCCTGACCCGGGGTTTTTTGGCCGGCATGGGGAATCGAAGCTGCGAGCTTGGGTACCAGCTTCCAGACATTACCCTTTGACGCCACCCAAGGTCCAGACCCGACCCGGGGTTTTTTGGCCGGCATGGGGAATCGAAGCTGCGAGCTTGGGTACCAGCTTCCAGACATTACCCTTTGACGCCACCCAAGGTCCAGACCCGACCCGGGGTTTTTTGGCCGGTATGTGGAATCGAACCTGCGACCTCGGGTGCCAGAGTCCAGACATTACCCTGTGATGCCACCCGGGGTCCAGACCCGACCCGGGGTTTTTTGGCCGGTATTGGGAATTGAACCTGCGATCTTGGGTGCCGGGGTCCAGACAATACCCTGTGACGCCACCCAGGGACCCGACCCGATCCGGGGTGTTTTGGCATGTATGGGGAATCGAACCTGCGACCTCGGGTGCCAGAGTCCAGACATTACCCTGTGACGCCAACCGGGGACCCTACCCGACTCGGGGTTTTTTGGCCTGTATGGGGAATTGAACCTGTGACATCACGTGCTGGGGTCCAGACATTACCTTGTGGAGCCACCCGGGGACATGAACAGACCCGGGGTTTTTTAGCCGGTATGGCGAAACGAATCTGCAACCTCGGGTGCGAGAGTCCAGATATTACCCTTTGACGCCACCCAAGGTCCAGAACCGACCCGGGGTTTTTTGACCGGTATGGGGAATCGAACCTGCGACCTCGGTTGCCGGGGTCTAGACATTACTTTGTGACGCCACCAGGTGGAATCGACCTGACCCATGGTTTTTTGTCCGGTATAGGGAATCGAACCTGCGATCTGGGGTGCCGGGGTCCAGACATTACCCTGTGGCGCCACCCGGGGACCCGACCCGACCCGGGGTTTTTTGGCCGGAATAGGGAATCGAACCTGCGACCTTGGGTGCCGGGGTCCATACATTACCCTGTGACGCCACCAAGGGACCCAACCCGACCCGGGGTTTTTTTGGTGGTATGGGGAATCGAACCTGCGAGGTCGGGTGCCGGAGTCCAGACATTACCCTGTGACGCCATCCGGGGTCAAGACCCAAACCGGGGTTTTTTGGCCGGCATGGGGAATCGAACCTGCGACCTCGGGTGCCAGAGTCCAGACATTACCCTGTGACGCCACCCGGGGTCCAGACCCGACTCGGGGTTTTTTGGCCGGTATGGGGAATCGAACCTGCGATCTTGGGTGCCGGGGTCCAGACAGTACCCTGTGGCGGCACCCGGGGATCCCACCAGACCCAAGGTTTTTTGGCCGGTATGGGGAATCGAACCTGCGACCTCGGGTGTAAGAGTCCAGACCTTACCCTGTGATGCCATCAGGGGAATCAACCTGACCTGGGGTTTTTTGGCCCGTATGGGGAATCGAACCTGCTACCTCGGGTGCCGGGGTCCAGACATCACTTTGTGGCGCCACCCGGGTATTGGACCGACCCGGGGTTTTTTGGCCGGTATGAGGAAACCAACCTGTGAGCTCGAGTGCCAGAGACCAGACCTTACCCTGTGACGCAACCCGGGGGGATCGCCAGACCCGGGGTTTTTTGGCCAGTATGAGGATTCGAACCTGCGACCTCGAGTGCCAGAGTCCAGAGATTACCCTGTGACGCCACCCGGAGACCCCATGAGATTCGACGTTTTTTGGCCGGTATGGGGAATCAAACCTGTGAGCTCGGGTGCCAGTGTCCAGACAGTACCCTGTGGCGCAACCCGGAGGTAACGCCCAACCCGAGGTTTTTTGGCCGGTATGGGGAATCGAATCTGCGACCTCGGGTGCCAGGGTCCAGACATTACCCTGTGGCGCCACCCGGGTATTGGACGGACCCGGGGTTTGTTGGCCGGTATGGGGAATCGAACCTGCGACCTCAGGTGCCGGAGTCCAGACATTACCCTGTGATTCCACCTGGGTATTGGACCGACCCGGGGTTTTTTGGCCGGTATGGGGAATCCAACCTGTGATGTCGGGTGCCGGGGTCCAGACATTACCCTGTGACGCCACCCGGGGACCCAAACAGACCCGGGGTTTTTTGGCCGGCATGGGGAATCGAACCTGCGACCTCGGGTGCCAGGGTCCAGACCTTACCCTGTGATGTCACCTGGGGACCCAACCCGACCCAGGTTTTTTTGGCAAGTATGGAGAATCGAACCTGGGACCTCGGGTGCCAGAGTCCAAACATTACCCTATCACGCCATCCGGGGACCCGACCCGACCTGTTTTTTTTTTTTCCGGTATGGGGAATTGATCTTCACCATCTGTGATGATGCAGGTCTGATCATCAGAACGTTATCACAGCATCATTACTGTATCATCACAGCGTCATCACTGCATCATGACAGCGTCATCAGAGCGTCAGCACTGCGTCATCACAGTATCAGCATATCATCATCACTGCATTATCACAATATCATCATAGTGTCATCAAAGCATCATCACAGCGTTATAACAGTATCATCACAGAATCATCATAGCATCATCACAGCATCATCAAAGCGACATCACAGCATCATCACAGTATCATCACAGCGTCATCACAACGTCATCACTGCATCATCAGAGTATCATCAAAGGATCATCACAGCATCATCACAGCATCGTCACCGTATAAGCACTGCATCATCACAGCATCATCACTGCATCGTCACAGCGTCATTACATCATTACAACAGGTTCATCACAGCATCTTTGATACTTCATCCCTGCATCATCACGTCATCATCACTTAATCATCACAGCATCGTAACAGCATCATCACTGCATCATTACATCATCATCACTGCATCATCAGAGCAACATCAAAGCATCATAGCTGGATCATCAGAGCATCATTACTGTGTCATCACAACGTCATCACTGCATCATCACAGCATCATCACTACGTCATCAGTGTCATGACAGCATCATCACAGCATCATCACACCATCATCGCAGCGTCATTACAGCATCACGACCGCGTCATCACTTCATCATCAAAACGTCATCACTTCATAATCACAGCGTCATCACAGCAGCATTACAACGTCATCCCAGCATCATCACAGCGTCATCTCAGACTCATCACTGCATCATCATATCATCACAAAATCATCATTTCGTCATCACAGCGTCACCAAAGCATCATCACATCATCATCACTACTTAATCACAGCATCATCACTATGTCATCAAAGTGTCATCAGAGAATCATCACAGCATAATCACTGCATCATCACAGCATAATAACTGCATCATCTCAGCATCATCACAGCTTCATCACTGGATCATAACAGAATCATTACTGCATAATCACAGATTCATCACAGTGTCATCAAAACATCATCACTGCATCATCACTGGATCATAACAGCATCGTTACTGCATCATCACAGCATCATCACAGCCTAATCACAGCATCATCACAGCGTCATCACTGCGTCATCACAGCATCATCACAGCATCATCGCATCTTCATCACTACATCATCACAGAATTAGCACTGCATCATCACTGCGTCATCACAGCATCATCGCTGAGTCATCACTGCATAATCACATCATCATCTTTGAATAATCAAAGCATCATCACAGCATTAACACAGCATCATCACAGCATCATCACAAAGTTACCACAGCGTCATCACAGAGTCATCATTGCATCATCACTGCGTCATCACAGCGTCATCAGAGCATCATAACTGCGACGTCACAGAATCGTCACAGTATCTTCACTGCATAATCACTGCATCATCACAGCGTCATAGCTGCAGAATCACAGCACTGTCACAGCATCACGACAGTGTCATGACAGTGTCATCACAGCATCATCACTGCATAATCAGTGCATAATCACAGCATCATCACAGCTTCATCACATCATCATCACTGCATCATCGCATCGTCATCCCTGCATCATCACAGCATCCTCACATCATCACAGCATCATCACGTCTTCATAACAGCATCATCACAACATCATCAGAACATCATCACCGACTTATCTCTGTATCATCACTGTGTCATGACAGAGTCAACACAGCGTCATCACTGCATCATCACAGCATCATCACAACATCATTGCATCGTCATCACTGCCTCATCACAACACAATCACAGCATCATAACTGCATCATCACAACATCATCACAGTGTCATCACAGCATAATCACAGCATCATCACAGCATCATCTCATAATCATCACAGCATCATTAATGCATAAACACTGCGTCATCACAGCGTCATAATCATATCATCACTGCATCATCAAAGCATCATCAGTGTGTCATCACAGCATCACGACAGCGTCATCACAGAGTCATAATTACGCTGTTTTGATGCTATGATGATGCTGTGATGATGCAGTGATGATCATGTGATGATGCTGTGATGATGCATTGATAACGCTGCGATGATGCTGTCGTGATGCTGTGATGATGCTGTTATGATACAGTGATGACTATGCGATGATGATGATGTGATGATGCTGTGATGATGTTGTGATGATGATGTGATGATGCAGTGATGAAGATGTGATGATGATGTGATGTTGCAGTGATGATGCTGTGATGATGTTGTGACGATTATGTTATGATGCAGTGATGACGGTGCGATGACGCTGCGATGATGCTGTGATGACGCTGTGATGATGCAGGGATGCCGCTGTCGTGATGCTGTGATTACGCTGCGATGATGCTGTGATGACACTGTGGTGGCACTGATGACGTAGTGATGATTCTGTGATGATGCTGTGATGATGCAGTGATGACGTGTGATGATGTTGTGATGATGCAGTGATGACATTGTGATGATGTTTTGGTTATGCTGTGATGATGCAGTGATGACTATGCGATGATGCTGCGATGATGTTGTGATGATGCTGTGATGATGCACTGATGATGTAGTGATGATGCTGCGAAGATGCTGTGATGATTACGTGATTATGCAGTGATGATGCTGTGATGATGCTGTAATAGCGTTGTGATGACGCTGTCGTGATTCTGTGATGACGCTGTCGTGATGCTCTGATTATCCTGTGATGATGTTGTGATGATGCTGTGATGATTCTGTGATGACGCTTTGATGATGCAGTGATGATGATAGGATGATGCAGTGATGATGATGTGATGATGCAGTGATTCTGTAGTAGTGATACTGTGATGATGCTGAGACGATGCTGTGATGATGCAGTGATTGTGCAGTGATTATGAAGTAATGACGCAGTGATGATGCTGTAATGAAAATGCGAAGATGCTGTGATTATGCAGTGATGATACAGTGATGACGCTGTGATGAGGCCTCAATGATGATGTGCTGACAATTTTATGATGTAGTGATGATGCTGTGATGACGCTATGATGATGCAGTGATGATGCTGAAATGCTGTCGTGATTATGACTCTATGATGCTGTAATGATGCTGTGATGATGCTGCTATGACGGTGTGATGACACAGTGATTATGCTGTGATGACACTGATGATTTTTTGATGATGCTGTGATGATGCTGTGATGATGCAGTGAAGACGCTGCGATGATGCTATGATGATGCTGTGATTATGTTTTGGTGATGCTCTGATGATGCAGTGATGACTATGCGATGATGCTGGGATGATGCTTTGATGATGTTCTGGTGATGCTGTGATGATGCAGTGATGACTATGTAACGATGATGCTGTGATGATCACAGAATCACAGAATCACAGAATTTCTAGGTTGGAAGAGACCTCAAGATCATCGAGTCCAACCTTTGACCTAACGCTAACAGTCCCACTAAACCATATCCCTAAGCTCTATATCTAAACGTCTTTTAAAGACTTCCAGGGATGGTGACTCCACCACCTCCCTGGGCAGCCTGTTCCAGTGCCTAACAACCCTTTCAGTAAAGAAGTTCTTCCTAACATCTAACCTAAAACTCCCCTGGCACAACTTAAGCCCATTCCCCCTCGTTCTGTCACCAGGCACGTGGGAGAACAGGCCAACCCCCACCTCACTACAGCCTCCTTTAAGGTACCTGTAAAGAGCGATAAGGTCGCCCCTGAGCCTCCTCTTCTGCAGGCTGAACAAGCCCAGCTCCCTCAGCCACTCCTCATAGCACTTGTTCTCCAGGCCCCTCACCAGCTTCGTCTCCCTCCTCTGGACCCGCTCAAGCACCTCGATGTCCTTCTTGTAGCGAGGGGCCCAAAACTGAACACAGTACTCGAGGTGCGGCCTCACCAGAGCCGAGTACAGGGGGACGATCACCTCCCTAGCCCTGCTGGTCACACTGTTTCTGATACAAGCCAGGATGCCGTTGGCCTTCTTGGCCACCTGAGCACACTGCTGGCTCATATCCAGCCGACTGTCCACCATCACTCCCAGGTCCTTCTCTGCCTGGCAGCTCTCCAACCACTCATCTCCCAGCCTGTAGCTCTGCTTGGGGTTGTTGCGCCCCAGGTGCAGGACCCGGCACTTGGCCTTGTTGAACTTCATGCAGTTGACCTCAGCCCATCGGTGCAGCCTATCCAGATCCTCTTGCAGAGCCTTCCTACCCTCGAGCAGATCGACACACGCACCTAACTTGGTGTCATCTGCAAACTTACTGAGGGTGCACTCAATGCCCTCGTCCAGATCATTGATGAAGATATTAAAGAGGACCGGCCCCAGCACCGAGCCCTGGGGGACGCCACTAGTGACTGGCCTCCAACTGGACTTGACTCCATTTACCACGACTCTTTGGGCCCGGCTATCCAGCCAGTTTCTAACCCAACGAAGCGTGCGCCAGTCCAAGTCAAGAGCAGCCAGTTTCTTGAGGAGAATGCTGTGGGAGACGGTGTCAAATGCCTTGCTGAAGTCAAGGTAGACCACATCCACAGCCTTTCCCTCGTCCACCCAGCGCGTCGCTTTGTCATAGAAGGAGATCAGGTTTGTCAAGCAGGATCTGCCTTCCATAAACCCATGCTGGCTGGGCCAGATCGCCTGCTTGCCCTGCAAGTGCTGCATGATGACTCTCAAGAGGATCTGCTCCATGAGCTTCCCCGGTACTGAGGTCAAACTGACAGGCCTGTAGTTTCCCGGGTCTGCCCTCCGGCCCTTCTTGTAGATGGGCGTCACATTTGCTAGTCGCCAGTCAGCTGGGACCTCCCCCGATAGCCAGGACTGCTGATAAATGATGGATAGGGGCTTGGCCAGCTCCTCTGCCAGTTCTCTCAGTACCCTTGGGTGGATCCCATCCGGCCCCATCGATTTGTGCACATCCAAGTGCCGTAGCAGGTCACCAACCATTTCTTTGTGGATAGTGAGGGCCACATCCTGCTCCCCATCCCCTTCCACCAGCTCAGGGTACTGGGTATCCAGAGAACAACCGGTATTGCCGCTAAAGACTGAAGCAAAGAAGGCATTGAGCACCTCCGCCTTTTCCTCATCTCTTGTAACTAAGTTTCCCCCCGCATCCAGTAAAGGATGGAGATTCTCCTTAGTTCTCCTTTTTGTGTTGATGTATTTATAAAAACATTTTTTGTTATCTTTAACAGCAGTAGCCAGATTGAGCTCCAGATGAGCTTTGGCCTTCCTAATTTTGTCCCTACACAGCCTCGCAACAGCCTTATAGTCCTCCCTAGTGGCCTGCCCACTTTTCCAAAGATTATAAACCCTCTTTTTTCTCCTAAGCTCAAGCCACAGTTCTCTGTTGAGCCAGGCTGGTCTTCTTCCCCGCTGGCTCGTCTTTGGGGACAGACCGCTCCTGCACCATTAAGATTTCCCTCTTGAAGAGCGCCCAGCCTTCCTGGACTCCTCTGCCCTTCAGAACCGCCTCCCAAGGAACTCCACCAACTAGTGTCCTGAGCAGCCCAAAGTCAGCCCTCCGAAAGTCCAGTACAGCTGTTTTACTGGTCCCCTTCCTGGCCTCGCCAAGAATAGTGAACTCCACCATTTCGTGGTCACTCTGCCCAAGACAGCTCCCGACAATCACATCCTCCACCAGTCCTTCTCTGTTTGTGAAGAGAAGGTCTAGCGGGGCACCACCCCTGGTAGGCTCACTAACCAGCTGTGTCAGGAAGCTATCTTCCACGCTCTCCAGAAACCTCCTAGACTGCTTTCTCTGGGCTGTGTTGTGCTTCCAGGATATGTCAGGGAAGTTGAAGTCCCCCACGAGTACAAGCGCTGAAGATTTCGCAACTGCTGTCAGCTGCCTGTAGAACTCCTCATCCGTCTCCTCATCCTGGTTCGGCGGTCTATAGTAGACCCCGACCAGGACACTAGCCTTGTTGTCCCTGCCGATCCTAACCCAAAGGGACTCGACCTTGTCATTCCTGGCCTCGAGTTCTACAACATCGAAAGACTCTCTAATATAGAGAGCCACACCACCAGCCTTTCTGTGCTGCCTGTCCCTTCTGAAGAGCTTATAGCTAGGCATTGCAGCACTCCAGTCATGACTGTGGTCCCACCACGTCTCCGTGATGGCAACCAAGTCGTAGCCTGCCTGCTGCACGATGGCTTCCAGCTCCTCCTGTTTGTTACCTATGCTGCGTGCATTGGTGTAGATGCACTTCAGCTGGGCCATTGCCCTATCCTCCGGCCTTGCCATTGTTCCCCCTGGCACAGCCCCAATAATCCTTGCTTCAGCCCCATCCCCCTTCTTACCTAGTTTAAAGCCCTCTCAATGAGCCCTGCCAGCTCCTGGCCCAGGATCCTTTTTCCCCTAAAAGATAGGGACCCGTCTGCGGCCATCAGGCCAGGCGCCGAGTAAAGTGCCCCATGGTCGAAAAACCCAAGATTTCTGCGTTGGCACCAGCCCCGGAGCCACGTATTTAATAGGTGGGCTTTCCGTGTCCTGTCTGTACCCCTCCCTGCCACCGTAGAGATGGACGAAAACACCACCTGCACTCCCGCTCCATCCACTAACTGTCCCAGCCCCCTAAAGTCTCTTTTGATAGCCTTCAGGCTTCTCTCTTCAATGTTGTCACTGCCCGCCTGGACTATCAAAAGAGGATAATAATCAGAGGGGCGTACCAGGTTGGGAAGCTTCCTGGCAACGTCCCTGACCCTGGCCCCAGGGAGGCAGCAGACTTCCCTACGGGTAGGGTTAGGCCGACAAATAGGGCCCTCTGTTCCCCTAAGAGTAGAGTCTCCAACAACAATAACCCTCCTGTCTTTCTTGATGGAGGCAGTCCTGAGGCGTGGAGTCGAGCTCCTCGCCCTAGGCATCCTCCTGGGAACACTTGCTACCTCTTCCTCAGCTACTGGTCTGTCAAGCTCCAGGGCCTCAAACCTGTTGCTTAGGGGCACCTGGGAAGGTGGGGCTGGAAGGGGAGGGCATCGCCTGCAATGTCGAGCAGGGACCTGTTTCCATTCCTCCTCAACTCCCAGATCCCCTCCCTCTGCCCGACAGCAGCAGGGCAGGGGGTCCACCCCCATTTGGGGTGCCTCACCCCGGTACCTCTCCTTGAGGCCCTGCAGGGAGTTACTCCACAAGTCTATCTCCCGCTCACACTCCCTGATATCCCTCAGCCTCTCGGCCTCCTCCTTGAGCTCCGCCACCATGCGGATCAGGTCATCCACCTGCTCGCACCTCACGCACGCAGTGTCTCTGCCTCCTGCCGATGGCAACAACAGGCTCAGACACTCCCTGCATCCGGTGACCTGAACTGCTGCATTTTTTAACGGGTAGTCGGTCTGGGTGTGTACCGAATTCCTGGAGAGCGCACCGTGCCTGGTGGAGACCATTATCACCTAGCTAACGGCTGTCATTAAGAGGTGTTCGTGTGGGCGGTGGGGAGCACTCTGCCCTTCCTGCTCGCCCTGCCTGCACGAACTGTTGTGATCATCCTGTTGTGATGATGCAGTAATGACGCTGTGATGATGCTGAGATGATGTTGTGATGACGCTGTGTTGATGCAGGTATGAAGCTGTACGACGCTGTCATGATGCTGCAATGAAGCTGTGATGACACTGCGATGCTACTGATGACGTAGTGATGATGCTGTGATGATGTTGTGATGATGCTCTGATGATGCAGTGATGATGATGTGATGACGCTGTTATGAAGCAGTGATGATGCTGTGATGATGATGTGAAGATGCTGTGATGATGCTGTGAAGGTGCAGTGATGATACTTTGATTATGCTGTGATTATGCAGCTATGAAGCTGTGATGATGCTGTGATGACGCTGTGATTACGCAGTAATGATGCTCTGATGACACTGATGATGTTGTGATGATGATGTGATGATGCTGTGATGATGCAGTGATGATGTAGTAATGACGCTGTGATGACGATAGATGATGCTGTAATGATGCTCGGTGCTGAAGCCGGTCCTCTTTAATATCTTCATCAATGATCTGGACGAGGGCATTGAGTGCACCCTCAGTAAGTTTACAGATGACACCAAGTTAGGTATGTGTGTCGATCTGCTCGAGGGTAGGAAAGCTCTGCAGGAGGATCTGGATAGGCTGCACCGATGGGCTGAGGTCAACTGTATGAAGTTCAACAAGGCCAAGTGCCGGGTCCTGCACCTGGGGCGCAATAACCCCAAGCAGAGCTACAGGCTGGGAGATGAGTGGTTGGAGAGCTGCCAGGCAGAGAAGGACCTGGTAGTGATGGTGGACAGTCGGCTGGATATGAGCCAGCAGTGTGCTCAGGTGGCCAAGAAGGCCAACAGCATCCTGGCTTGTATCAGAAACAGTGTGACCAGCAGGGCTAGGGAGGTGATCGTCCCCCTGTACTCGGCTCTGGTGAGGCCGCACCTCGAGTACTGTGTTCAGTTTTGGGCCCCTCGCTACAAGAAGGACATCGAGGTGCTTGAGCGGGTCCAGAGGAGGGCGACGAAGCTGGTGAGGGGCCTGGAGAACAAGTGCTATGAGGAGTGGCTGAGGGAGCTGGGCTTGTTCAGCCTGCAGAAGAGGAGGCTCAGGGGCGACCTTATCGCTCTTTACAGGTACCTTAAAGGAGGCTGTAGTGAGGTGGGGGTTGGCCTGTTCTCCCACGTGCCCGGTGACAGAACGAGGGGGAATGGGCTTAAGTTGTGCCAGGGGAGTTTTAGGTTAGATGTTAGGAAAAACTTCTTTACTGAAAGGGTTGTTAGGTACTGGAACAGGCTGCCCAGGGAGGTGGTGGAGTCACCATCCCTGGAAATCTTTAAAAGACGTTTAGATGTAGAGCTTAGGGATATGGTTTAGTGGGGACTGTTAGCGTTAGGTCAAAGGTTGGACTCGATGATCTTGAGGTCTCTTCCAACCTAGAAATTCTGTGATTCTGTGATTCTGTGATGCTGTGATGACGCTGTGATGATGCAGTGAGTAAGCAGTAATGATGCTGCGATGATGCTGTCATGACACTGTAATGATGCAGTGATGATGCAGAGATGATGCAGTGATGATGCTGTGATGATGTTGTGATGATGCTGTGATGATGCTCTGATGATGTAGTGATGATGATGTGATGATGCTATGATGACTGTGATGACTCTCTGATGACACTATTTTGATGCTGAGATGATGCAGTGATTATGTAATGATGATGCTGTGATGATGCTGTGATGACGCTGTGATGACGCAGTGATGATGCAGTGTTTATGTAGTTATGAGGCTGTGATAATGCTGTGATGATGTTTTGATGATTTTTTGATGATGCTGTGATGATGCAGTGATGACGCTGCGATGATGCTGTGATGACTCAGTGATGATGATGTGATGATGCTGTAATGATGCTGTGATGAAGCTGTGATTATGTAGCTATGATGCTGTGATGATGATGTGATAATGCAGTGATAATGATGTGATGATGTAGTGATGATGCAGTGATGATGCTTTGATGATACTGAGATGATGCTGTTATGATGCAGTGGTGATACATTGATGACGGTGTAATTATGCTGCGATTATGTAGTGATGATGTAGTGATTATGCTGTGATGACGCAGTTATGATGCTGTGTTGTTGCAGTGATGATGCAGTGATGATGGTGAGATGATGTAGTGATGATGCAGTGATGATACTGTTATGACGCTGTCGTGATACTGTGATGATGCTGTGGTGGTGTTGTGATGATGCTGTGATTATGCTGTGATGAGGATGTAATGATGCAGTGATGATGCTGTGATGACCCTGTCGTGATGCTGTGATGATGCTGAGATGACGCTGTGATGACACTGCGATGATGCATTTATGACGCTGTTATTATGTATCTATGATGCAGTGATGATTCTGCGATGATTCATTGATGATGCAGTGATGATGTAGTGATGATGCTGTGATGATGCACTGATGATACTGTGATGACGCTGTGATGATGCAGTGAGTAAGTAGTAATGATGTTGTGATGATGCTGAGATGTTGCTGTGATGATGCAGTGATGATGCTGTGATAATGCTGTGATGATGCTGTTATGATGCAGTGAGTAAGCAGTAATGATGCTGTGATGTTGCTGAGATGATGCTGTGATGATGCTATGATTATGTTTTGATGATGCTGTGATGATTCAGTGATGACATTGCGATGATGCTGTGATGATGCTGTGATGATTCTGTGATGACGCTGTGATGACTCTGTCGTGATGCTCTGATAACGCTGTCGTGATGCTGTGATGATGCTGCGATAATGTTGTGATTATGCAAAGATTATGCTGTGATGATGCAGAAATGATGATGTTATGATACTGAGGTGGTGCAGTGATGATGCAATGATGATGCTGTATTGACGTAGTGATGATGCTGTGATGCTGCAGAGTTTATGCAGTTATGACACTGTGATTATGCTTTGATGACGACGCAATGATGATGTGACGATGCAGTGATGATGCTGCGATGATGTTGTGATGATGCAGTGATAATGATGTGATAATGCTGTGATGATGATGTGATGCTGCTGTGATAATGTAGTGAATATGCTGTGATTGTGCGGTGATTATGCTTTGATGAGGCTGCGATGATGCAGTGAGTAAGCAGTAATGATACTGTAGTGATGCTGAGATGATGCTGTAAGGATGCAGGGATGATACAGTGATAATGCTGTGATGATGCTACGATAATGTTGTGATGATGCTGTTATGACGCTGCGATGATGCTGTGATGACGATGTGATGATTCTGTGATGACGCTGTGATGATGTTGTCGTGATGGTCTGATAACGTTGTCGTAACGCTGTGACGATCCTGCGATGATGTTGTGATGATTCTGTGATGATGCAATGATGATGCTGTGATGATGCAGTGATGATGCACTGATAGTGCTGTTATGACGATGTGATGATGCTGTTATGACGCTGTGATGACGTAGTAATGATGCTGTGATGATGTAGTGTTTATGCAGTTATGACGCTGTGACAATGCTTTGGTGAAGTGATGATGCTGTGATGATGCAGTGATGGTGCTGTGATGACGCAGTGATGATGCTTATATGATGCTGTGATGATGCTCTGATGATGCTGTGATGATGCAGTGATGATGCAGTGATGATGCACTGATAGTGCTGTTATGACAATGTGATGATGCTGTTTTGACGCTGTGATGACGTAGTAATGATGCTGTGATGATGCAGTGTTTATGCAGTTATGACGCTGTGACAATGCTTTGGTGAAGTGATGATGCAGTGATGACGCAGTGATGGTGATGTGATAATGCAGTGATAGTGCTCTGATGATGCTGTGATGATGCTCTGATGATGCTGTGATGATGCAGTGATGATGCAGTGATGACGCAGTGATGGTGATGTGATAACGCAGGGATGATGCTCTGATGATGCTGTGATGATGCAGTGATGATGATGTGATGATGCTGTTATGATGATGTGATGATGCTGTGATGATGCAGTGATGACGCTGTGATGATGCAGTGATGCCACTGTGATGATGCTGTGATGACAATATGATAACGTAGTTATGATGCTTTTATGATGCAGTCATTATGCAGTTAAGATGCAGATATGAGGCTGTGATGATGCTGTGATGATATTGTGATGATGCTGTGACGACGCTGTGATGACGCAGTGATGATGCTGTGATGATGCTGCGATGACTCTGTGATGACCCTATCGTGATTATGTGATAACGCTGTGATGATGCTGTGATGATGCAATGATGATGCTGTGATGATGCTGTGATGATGCTGTGATTCTGAAGTAATGATGCTGTGATGATGCTGAGGTGATGCTGTGATGATGCAGTGATGATGCAGTGATGACTCAGTGATGATGCTGTGATGATGCTGTGATGACGCAGTGATGATGATGTGATTACGCAGTGATGATGCTGTAATGATTTTTTGATGATGCTGTGATGATGCTGTGATGATACTGTGATGACGCAGATATGACGCTGTTATGATGAAGTGATGATGCTGTGATAACGCAGTGATGATACTGTGATAATGCAATGATGATGCAGTGATGGTGATGTGATGATGCAGTTATTTTGATGTGATGATGCAGTGATTCTGCAGTATTGATACTGTGATTGTGCTGAGATGAAGCATTGATGATGCAGTGATGATGATGTGATGGTGCAGTGATGATTTGATAATGCTGTGTCGATGCAGTGATGATACAGTAATGATGCTGTGATGATGCTATGATTATGTTGTGGTGATGCTGTGATGATGCATTTTTGACACTGCGATGATGTTGTGATGATTCTGTGATGACACTGCTGTGATGCTCTGATAATGCTGTCGTGATTCTGTGATAATGCTGCGATGATGTTGTGATGATGCAATGATGATATTGTGATGATGCAGTGTTTATGCAGTTATGACGGTGTGATGACTCTGTGATGATGCTTTGATGATGTTGTGATGACGCTGTTATGATGCCTTTATGAGGACGCAATGATGCTGTGAGTATGCAGTGATGATGCAGTGATGATGCTGCGATGATGCAGTGATGACGCTGCGATGATGATATGATGATGCAGTGATGATACTGTGATAACTTTGTGATGACGCAGTGATGATGCTGTAATGATGCAGTGATTATGCAGTAATGATGCTGTAGTGACTCTGCGATGATGCTGTGTTGATGCTGTGGGCTGCTCTGATGACAATTTGATGATGTAGTGATGATTCTGTCATGACGCCATGATGCTGCTCTGATGCTGCTGTGATGATGCTGTGATTATGCTGTGATGACGCTCTGATGACACAGTGATGATACTGTGATGGCACTCTGATGATGTTGTGATGATGATGTGATTATTCTCTGATGATGCAGTGATGATACTGTGATAATGCTGTGATGATGCAGTGTTTATGCAGTAATGATTCTGTGATAATGCTGTGATGATGCTGTGATGATTTTGTGATGATTTTGTGATGATTGATGATGATGCTGTGATGATGCAGTGATGATGCTGTGATGATGCTGTGATTATGGAGCTATGAATCTGTGATGATGCTGTGATGATGCTGTGACGACCCTGTGATGACGCAGTGATTATGCTGTGATGACACTTACATGATGTTGTGATGATGATGTGATGATGCTGTAATGATGCAGTGATGATGCAGTGATGATACTGTGATGACGCTGTGATGATGCAGTGAGTAAGTAGTAATGATGCTGTGATGATGCTGAGATTGCTAGTAGGCATCGCTAGTAGGCATCGCTAGTAGGTCACGGGAGGTGATTGTCCCGCTCTACTCTGTGCTGGTGCGGCCTCACCTCGAGTACTGTGTTCAGTTCTGGGCACCACAGTATAAAAAGGACATGAAACTGTTGGAGAGTGTCCAGAGGAGGGCTACGAAGATGGTGAAAGGCCTGGAGGGGAAGACGTATGAGGAACGGCTGAGGTCACTGGGCCTGTTCAGCCTGGAGAAGAGGAGGCTGAGGGGAGACCTCATCACAGTCTACAACTTCCTCGTAAGGGGGTGTCGAGAGGCAGGAGACCTTTTCTCCATTAACACCAGTGACAGGACCCGCGGGAACGGGGTTAAGCTGAGGCAGGGGAAATTTAGGCTTGACATCAGGAAGGGTTTCTTCACAGAGAGGGTGGTTGCACACTGGAACAGGCTCCCCAGGGAAGCGGTCACTGCACGGAGCCTGTCGGAATTTAAGAAGAGATTGGACTGTGCACTTAGTCACATGGTCTGAACTTTTGGGTAGACCTGTGCGGTGTCAAGAGTTGGACTTGATGATCCTTAAGGGTCCCTTCCAACTCAGGATATTCTATGATTCTATGATTCTATGAGATGTTGCTGTCAAGATGCAGTGATGATGCAGTGATGATGTTGTGATGATGCTATGATTATGTTGTGATGACGCTGCAATGAAACAGTGATGGTGCTGTTATGATGCTGATGACGCTCTGATGATATTGTGATTATGCTGTGATGATGCAGTGATGACGCTGCAATGCTGCAATGATGGTGCAATGATGATGCAGTGGTGACGTAGTGATGATGCTGTGATGATGCTGTGATGACTGTGATGATGCAGTGATGATGATGTGATGATGCTGTGATGACGCTCTTATGATGCAGTGATGATGATGTGATGGCGTAGTGAGGATGCTGTGATGACGCTATGATCATGCTGTGAGGATGCTGTGATGACACTGTGATGATGATGTGATGATGCAGTGATGATACTGTGATGACGCTGTGATTATGCAGTGATTATGCAGTAATAATTTTTTGATGATGCTGCGATGATGCTGTGATGATGCAGTGATGATGCATTGATGATGATGTCATGATGCAGTGATAATGCTGTGTTGATGCAGTGATGATACTGTGATGACGCTATGATGATGCACTGAGTAAGCTGTAATGATGCTTTGATGATATTGAGATGATGCTGTGATGCAGTGATGATGCTGTGATGACGCTGTGATGATACGGTGATGATGCAGTGATTATGCATTTATGATGCTGTGATGATGTTGTGATGATTCTATGATTATGCTGTGATGACGCAGTGATGATGCTGTGATGATGTTGTGATGATGCTGTTACGATGCAATGATGATGATGGGATGATGCAGTGATGATGATGTGATGATGCAGTGATGATACTGGTACGACGCTTTTATAATGCAGTGATTATGCAGTAATGATGCTGTGATAATGCTGAGATGATGCTGTGATGATGTAGTGATTGTGCAGTGATGATGCAGTGATGACGCAGTCATGATGCTTTGATGACAATGCCAAGGTACTGTGATGATGCTGTGATGACACCTTGATGACGCTGAGATGATGCTGTGATAGTGCAGTGATGATGCAGTGTTTATGCTGTGATGATGCTCTGATTATGTTGTGATGATGCTGTGATGATGCAGTGATGATGATGTGATGATGCTCTGATGATGATGTGATGATGCTGTGATGACTGTGATGATGCTGTGATGATATTGTGATGATGCAATGATGATGTTGTGATGGCGAAGTGATGATGCTGTGATGATGCTGTGATGATGCAGTGATCATGTAGTGATGATGATGTGATGATGCAGTGATTCTGCAGTAATGATGCAGTGATGATGCTGTGATGATACTGTGATGATGCAGTGATGACCCTGCGATGAAGATATGATGATGCAGTGATGATACTGTGATGACGCTGTGATGATGCAGTGATTATGCAGTAATGATTCTGTGATGATACTGAGATGATGCTGTTATGATGCAGTGGTGATGCAGTGATGACTCTGTAATTATGCTGTGATTATGTACTGATGATGTATTGATTACGCTGTGATGACGCAGTGATGATGCGGTGATGATGCAGTGATGATGCAGTGATGATGCTGTGATGACGCTGTGATGACGCAGCGATGATGCTGTGATGACAGTCATGATGTTGTGATGATGATGTGATGATGCAGTGAAGATGCAGTGATGATGCAGTGATGATGCTGTGATGACGCTATGATGATGCAGTGATGATGATATAATGAAGCAGTGATGACGGTTGTGATGATGCTGTGATGATGCAGTGATGATGCAGTGATGATACAGTGATTATGCTGTGATTAAGCTGTGATGACACAATTATGATCCTGTGATGATGCAGTGATGACGCTGTGATGATGCTGTCGTGATGCTCTGATGATGCTATTGTAATGCTGTGATGATGTTGTGATGACGCTGTGATGATGCTGTGATGATGATGTCATGATGCAGTGATGATGTTGTGATGATGCAGTGATGATGATGTGATGAAGCAGTGATGATGCTGCGATGATGATTTGAAGATGCTGTGATGATGCAGTGATGATACTGTGATGATGCTGTGATGATGGAGTGATGATGCTATGAAGATACTGTGATGACGCTGTTATGATGCAGTATTTATGCAGTAATGATTCTGTGATGATGCTTAGATGATGCTGTGATGATGCAGTGATGATGCTGTTATGACGCTGCGATGATGATGTGATGATGCTGTGATGACTGTGATGACGCTCTGATGACACTATTATGATGCTGAGACGATGCAGTGATGATGATGTGATGATGCAGTGATGATACTGTGATGACTGTGATGACGCTGTGATAATGCATGGATTATGCAGTAATGATGCTGTGATGATGCTGAGATGATGCTGTGATGATGCAGTGATGGTGCAGTGATGATGCAGTGATGACGCAGTGATGATGCTGCGATGACTGTGATGACGCTGTGATAATGCATGGATTATGCAGTAATGATTCTGTGATGATGCTGAGATGATGTTGTGATGATGCAGTGATGATGCTGTGATGACGCTGCGATGATGATGTGATTATGCTGTGATTACTGTGATGACGCTCTGATGACACTATTATGATGCTGAGACGATGCAGTGATGATGATGTGATGATGCAGTGATGATACTGTGATGACTGTGATGACGCTGTGATAATGCATGGATTATGCAGTAATGATGCTGTGATGATGCTGTAATGACACTGTGATGATGCAGTGATTATGCAGTGATGATGCAGTGATGAGACTGTGATGATGCTGTGATGATGTTTTTGATGATGCATTGATGATGATGTGGTGATGTAGCTATGATGCTGTAATGATGCAGTGATGAAACCGTGATGACACTCTGATGATGCAGTGAGTAAGCAGTAATGATGCTGCGATGATGCTGTGATGACACTGTAATGATGCTGTGATGAGGCAGAGATGATGCAGTGATGATGCTTTGATGATGTTGTGATGAAGCTGTGATGATGCAGTGATGATGATGGGATTATGAAGTGATGATGATGTGATGATGCAGTGATGATACTGTGATGACGCTGTGATAATGCAGTGATTATGCAGAAATGATGCTGTGTTGACACTGAGATGATGCTTTGATGATGCAGTGATGACGCTGTGCGGATGCAGTGAGGACACAGTGATGATGTTGTGCTGATGCTGTGATGATGTTTTGATTACGCAGTGATGATGCTGTGGTGATGCAGTGATGATGCAGTGATGATGCAGTGATCAAAGCGTCATCACAGCATTATCACAGCATCATCGTAGCGTCATCACTGCATCATCAAAGCGTCATCACAACATCATCACAGCGTCATCACAGCATCATCACAGCATCATCACAGCATTATCTCAGTATCACGAAACCGTCATCACAGCATCATCACAGCATAATCGCTGCGTCATTAAAGCATCATCTCAGCATCATCACATCATCACAGCATCATAGCGTAATCATCAGAGCATCACAGCATCATCACATCATCATCACTGCATCATCACAACAACATCACAGTGTCATCAAAGCGTCATCGTAGCATTATCAGAGCATCACAACAGCATCATCGCAGCGTCATCACAGCATCATCACATCATCATCACTGCATCATCACAACAACATCACAGTGTCATCAAACCGTCATCACAGCATCATCAGATCATCACAACAGCATCATCACAGCGTCATCACTGCATCATCACAGCATCATCACAACATCCTCACAGCATCCTCACAGCATCATCACAGCATCATCACTGCATCATCACAGCATCATCGAAGCGTCATCACAGTATCATCACAACATCATCACAACATCATCACATCATCATTATTGCATCATGACTGCATCATTACAGCATCATCACAGCAGAATCAGTGCGTTGTCACAGCGTCATTACTGCATCATCACAACATCATCACACTGTTATCGCAGCGTCATCACAGCATCATCTCAACATCATCACAGAATCATCACAGCATCATTGCAGCATCATCACATCATCAATACTGCGTCATCACATCATCATCAGAACATAATCACACTGTCATCAAAGCCTCACCACAGCATCATCACGGCATCATCACAGCATCATAACACATCATCACAGCATCACAATAGCATCATCACAGCTTCATAACAGCATCATCCAGGCGTCATCACTGCATCATCACAGCACCATCACAGCGTCATCACTCCATCATCACAACATTATCATCACAGCATCCCAACAATATCATTACTGCGTCATCACACCATCATCACAGCATCATCGCAGCATCATCACAGTGTCATCACAGCATCACCACTGCGTTATCAGAGCGTCATCAAAGAACCATCACAGCGTCATCAGTGTCATCACAGCATCAACACAGCATCATCACAGAATCATCACAGCGTAATAACAACATTATCAGTGCGTCATCACAGTGTCATCACAGCATCATCATAGCATCAACACAGCATCATCGCAGCGTCATAACTGCATCATCGCAGCGTCAACACAGCATCATAACTGCATCATCACTGCATCATCACAGCATCATCGCATCATCATCACAGCATCACAGCGTCATCACAGCGTCACCAAAGATTCGCAGCGTCATCATTGCATCATCACAGAATCATCAAAGCATCATCAAAGCGTCATCAGAGCATTATCGCTGCCTCATCACTGCATCATCACAGCATCATCACTGCGTCATCACAACATCATCACTTCAACATCACAACAACATCACACTGTCATCAAAGCGTCATCACAGCATCATTACTGCATCATCACAGCATCATAACACATCATCACCACATCACAACAACATCATCACAGCATTATAACAGCATTATCCAGGCGTCATCACTGCATCATCACAGCGTTACCACAGCGTCATCATTGCGTCATCACTGCATCATCACAGCATCATCGCAGCATCATCACAGCATCATCAAAGCATCACAGCGTTATCAAAGCGTCATCACAGCTTCATCACTACATCAACACAACATTATCACATCATCATCACAGAATCATCACGCCATCATCACAGCATCATTGCAGCATCATCGCAGCATCATAAAAGCATCACAGCGTCATCAAAGACTCATCACAGCGTCATCAAAGCACCATCACAGCGTCATCACAGCTTCATCACAGCATCAACACAGCATCATCACAATGTCATCAAAGCGTCATCACAGCATCATCAGCGTATCATCACTGAATCATCACAGCGTAATAACTACATTATCAGTGCGTCATCACAGCATCATTACAGCATCAACACAGCATCATCTCAGCGTCATCACTACATCATCGCAGAGTCATCACTGCATCATAACAGCATCATAACTGCATCATCACTGCATCATCACAGCATAATAAAAACATCATCACATCATCATCACTGCATCATCACAGCATCATCACAACATCACCAAAGAATCACAGCGTCATCATTGTATCATCACAGTATCATCATAGCGTCATCAGAGCATTATCGCTGCCTCATCACTGCAACATCTCAGCATCATCACTGCATCATCAAAGCATCATCACAATATTATCACAACCTCACCACATCATCATAACTGCATCATCACTGTATCATCAGAGCATCATCACATCATTTCACTGCATGATCACAGCATAATAACAGCATCATCACGGCATCATTTCTGCATCATCACAGCATCATAAGAGCTTCAACAAAGCATCACAGTGCCATCACAACGTCATCACTGAATCATCACAGCGTAATCACAGAATCATCACAACATGATCACAGCATCATCACAGCATCATCACTGTGTCATCACTGCATCATTACTGCATCATCACAACATTATCATAGTGTCATCAAAACGTCATCACAGCATCACAACAGCATCATCGTAGCACCATCACTGCATCATCACTGCATCATCACAGCATCATCACTGCATCATCACAACATCATCACAGTGTCATCAAAGCATCATCAAAGCATTATCACAGCATCATAACATCATTATCATTGCATCATTAAAACGTCATCACAGCATCACCACAGCATCATCAGAACATCATCACAGCATCACAGCGTCATCACAGCATCATCACAGCGTCATCACAGCATCATCACAGCATCATTACTGCATCATCACAACATCATCACAGTGTCATCACAGCATAATCAGAGCATCACAACAGTATCATCACAGCGTCATCACTGCATCATCACAACATCATCACAGCGCCATCACAGCATCATAAATGCATCATCACAGCATCATCGCAGCGTAATCAATGCGTCATCATAACTACATCGTCACAGGGTCATCACAGTGTCATCAATGCATCATCACAGCATCATCACAGCGTCCTCACAGAATCATCACAGCATCATCACAGCATCATCACAGCATCACAGCGTCATCACTGCATCATCACAGCATCATCACAGCATCATCACAGTGTCATCAAAGTATTATCACAGCATCATCACAACAGTATCACAGAGTCATCAAAGCGTCATCATCACATCATCACTGTACCATCACTGTGTCATCACAGCATCATTACTGCATAATCACAACATCATCACAGTGTTATCAAAGCGTTGTCACAGCATCATCACAACATCACAACAGCATCATCGCATCGTCATCACTGCATCATCATTGCATCATCACAGCATCATCACTGCATCATCACAGAATCACAACAGCATCATCACAGCGTCATCTCTGCATCATCCAGGCGTCATCACAACATCATCTCAGCGTCACCACAGAGTCATCACTGCATCATCGCTGCATCATCAAAGCATCACAACAGCATCATTGCAGCATCATGACAGCATCATCAAAGCATTACAATGTCGCCATCACTGCATCATCACAGCATCATCACTGTATCATCACAGCGGTATCACTGCATCATCACAGCATGATCACAGAATCATCACAGCACCATCGCAACATCATCACAGCATCATCACTGTATCAATACAGCATCATCACAACATCATCACAGAATCACTGCATCATCAAAGCGTCATAAAAGTGTCATCACAGCATCATCACTGCATCATCACTCCATCATTACAGCGTCGTCAGAGCATCATCACAGCATCACCAAAGCATCATCACTGCATCATCACTGCAGCGTCACTGCATCATTACAATATCATCGCAGTGTCATCACTGCATCATCACAGCATCATCACAGCATCATCACTGCATCATCACTGCATCATCACACCATCATCACAGCATCATCAAAGCATCACAGCGTCATCAGAGCGTCATCACAACATAATCACTGCGGCATCACAGCGTCATCAAAGCACCATCAAAGCGTCATCAGAGCTTCATCACGGCATCCTTACAGCATCATTACTGTGTCGTCAAAGCGTTATCACAGAATCATCACAGCATCATCACAGCATCATCGCAGTGTCATCACACCATCATTACAGCATCATCACAATATTATCAAAGCCTCACCACAGCGTCATAACTGAATCAACACTGCATTATCACTGCATCATCACAGCATAAACACATCATCATAAATGCATCATCACAACATCATCAATACATCACAGCATCACAGCGTCATCACAACATCATCACAGCATCATCACTGCAACATCACATTATCATCACAGCATCATCATAGCATCATCACAGCATCATCACAATATCATAACAGCATCATCGCAGCGTTATCAATGCATCATCACAGCATCATCACAGCATCATCACAGCGTCATCACTGAATCATCACAGCATCATCACAGCATCATCATAGCATCATGAAAGCATCACAGCGTCATCACAGCGTATTTAGAGTGTCATCACAGTATCATCACGACATCATCTCTGCGTTATTGCAGCATCATCACTGCATCATCACAGCATCATCACTGTGTCATCACAGCGTCATCACAGCATCATCACTGCGTCATCACAGCGTCATCACAGCATCATCACAGCATCATCATATAATCATGACAGCATCATAGCTGTATAATCACAGCATCACCAAAGCGTCATTAAATCATCATCACAGCATCATCACAACAGCATCACCACAGCATCATAAGAGCGTCATTTCTGGTGCCAACGCAGAAATCTTGTTTTTTTTGACCATGGGGCACTTTACTCAGCACCTGGCCTGATGGCCGCAGACGGGTCCCTATCTTTTAGGGGAAAAAGGATCCTGGGCCAGGAGCTGGCAGGGCTCATTGAGAGGGCTTTAAACTAGGTAAGAAGGGGGATGGGACTGAAGCAAGGACTGTTGGGGCTGTGCCAGGGGGAACAATGGCAAGGCCGGAGGATAGGGCAATGGCCCAGCAGAAGTGCATCTACACCAATGCTCTGATGATGCTCTGATGATGCAGTGATGTTGCAGTAGTGACGCTGTGATGACGCTGAGATGTTGCTGCGATGAAGTTCTGGTGATGCTCTGACGATGCAGTGATGATAATTTGATGACGCTATGATGCTGTGATGATGCTGTGATGACGCTGTGATGCACAGCACACATGATCAGAGCATCACAGCATCATCACAGCATCACCATAGTATCATCACAGCATCATCACCGCATCATCACAGCGTCCTTACAGTGTCATCACAGTGTCATCACAGCTTGTGATGCTGTGATGATGGTGATGTGGTGCTGATGCAGTGAGGATGAAGTTACGACGCTGTGATGACGCTGTGATGATGCAGTGATGATGTTGTGATGAGGCTGTGATGATTCTATGATGACGCTGTGATGATACAATTATGACGGTGCGATGACGCTGCCATGATGCTGCCATCATGCTATGATGACGCTGTGATGATGCAGTGATGATGCTGTGATAACACTGTGATGATATTGTGATGATTCAGTAATGGTGCTGTGATGATGAAGTCATGATGCTCTGATTACGAAGTGATGATGCAGTAATGACGCTGTGATGACGCTGTTGTGTGGCATGATGATGCTGTGATGATGATGTGATGATGTAGTGATGGTGCAGTGATGAAGATGTGATGACGCAATGATGATGCTGTGATGATGCTGTGATGAAGCAGTGATGAAGCTGTGATGAAGCTGTGATGATGCAGTGATTATACAGTGATGATGCTGTGATGCTGAGATGATGCTGTTATGATTCTGTGTTGATGCTGTGATGATGCTGTGATGATGTAGTGATCATGCAGTGATGATGCTGTGATGATGATGTTATGACGATGTGATGATGCAGTGATGATGATATCATGATGCAGTGATGATGCTTTGATGATGCATTGATTATACTGTGATGACGCTGTGATGATGCAGTGAGTAAGCAGTAATGATGCTGTGATAATGCTGTGATTATGCGGTTATGATGCAGTGATTATGCAGTGATGATGCTGTCATGAAACTGTAATGATGCTGTGATGAGGCAGTAATTATGCAGAAATGATGATGTGATGATGCTGTGATGATGCAGTGATGATGCAGTGATGATGCAGTAATGATGCTGTGAGGACACAGTGATGATGTTGTGCTGATACTGTGATGATGCTATGATGATGCAGTGATGATGCTGTGCTGATGCAGTGATGATTCAGTGATGATGTTGAGATGACGCTGTGGTGACGCAGTGATGATGCTTTGATGATTCTCTGATGATGCAATGTAGATGCTGTGATGATGCGGTCTTGACGCAGTGATGACGCTGTGACGATGCTGTGATGATGATCTGATGATGCAGTGATGATGCTTTGATGACGCAGTGATGATGCAGTGATGACGCTGTGATGACGCTGTGATGATGCTATGATGACGCTGTGATGATGCTGTGATGACGCTGAGATACTGCTGTGATGATGCTGTGATGATGCTGTGATGATTCTGTGATGACGCTTTGATGTTGCAGTGGTGATGATAGGATGATGCAGTGATGATGATGTGATGATGCAGTGATTCTGTAGTAGTGATACTGTGATGATGCTGAGACGATGCTGTGATGATGCAGTGGTTGTGCAGTGATTATGAAGTGATGACACAGTGATGATGCTGCGATGATGATTTGAAGGTGCTGTGATGATGCAGTGATGGTGCTGTGAAGGCGCAGTAGTGATGCTTTGATTATGCTGTGATGATGCAGTGATTATGCAGCTATGGTGCAGTGATGATGCTGTGATGATACCGTGATGACGCTGTGATGACGGAGTAATGATGCTGTGATGACACTCTGATGATGCTGTGGTGATAATGTGATGATGCTGTGAAGATACTGTGATAACGCTGTTATGATGCAGTATTTATGCAGTAATGATTCTGTGATGATGCTGAGATGTTGCTGTGATGATGTAGTGATGGTGCTGTGATGATGCAGTGATGATGCTGTGATGATGCTGTAATGACGCTGTGATGATGCAGTGATTATGCAGTGATGATGCAGTGATGAGACTGCGATGATGCTGTGATGATGTTTTGATGTTGCTTTGATGATGATGTGATGATGTAGCTATGATGCTGTGATGATGCAGTGATGAAACTTTGATGACACTGATGATGCAGTGAGTAAGCAGTAATGATGCTGCGATGATTCTGTGATGACGCCATGATAATGCAGTGATTATGCAGAAATGATGCTGTAATGACACTGAGATGATGCTTTGATGATGCAGTGATGATGCTGTGAGGATGCAGTGAGGACAAAGTAATGATGTTGTGCTGATGCTGTGATGATGTTTTGGTTACGCTGTGGTGATGCAGTGATGATGCAGTGATCAAAGCGTCATCACAGCATCATCACAGCATCATCGCAGCGTCATCACTGCATCATCAAATCATAAACACAACATCATCAATACGTCATCACAGCATAATTATTGCATCATTAAAACATCATCACAGCATCAGCATAGCATCATCACAGCATCATAACAACATCATCACAGCGTCATCACAGCATCATCACAGCATCATCACAGCATCATCACAGCATTATCACAGCATCACGAAAGCGTCATCACAGCAGCATCACAGCATAATCGCAGCGTCCTCAGAGCATCAACTCAGCATCATCATAGCATCATCACTGCATCATCAGAACGTCATCACAGCATCATTACTACATCATCACAACATCACAACAGCATCATAACAAAATCATCACAGCATCATCAAAGTGTCATCACAGCGTCATCACAGCATCATCACTGCATCATAACTGAATCATTACAGCATCATCAGAGCATCATCACAGCATCATCAAAGCAACACAGCGTCATCAAAGTGTCATCAGAGCACCATCAGGGCATCACTTCAACATCATCATATCATCACAGCATTATTACAGCATCATCACAGAGTCATCACAGTATCATCACAGCATCATCTAAGCATCATCACTGCATCATCACAGCATCATCGCAGCGTCATCAGAGCATCATCACTGCATCATTACTGTATCATCACTGCATCATTACAGCGTCATCACAGCATCATCAGTGCGTCATCACAGCATCACTACTGCATCATCACAACATCATCACAGTGTGATCGCAACATAATCACAGTATCATCACAACATCCTCACAGCATCATCACAGCATCATCACAGCATCATCACAGCATCATCGAAACATCATCACAGTGTCATCACAACATCATCACAGAATCATCACAGCATCTTTGCAGTATCATCACATCATCAATACTGCGTCATCAGAGCATCATCAGAACATAATCACACTGTCATCAAAGCGTCATCACAGCATCATCACGGCATCATCACAGCATCATAACACATCATCACAGCATCACAACAGCATCATCACAGCTTCATAACAGCATCATCGAGGCGTAATCACAGCATCATCACAGCACCATCACAGCATCATCACAACATTATTATCACAGCATCCCAACAGTATCATCACTGCGTCATCACACCATCATCAGAGCATTATCGCAGCATCATCACAGCATCATTAAAGCATCACAGCATCATCAGAGAGTCATCACAGCGTCATCACAGCATCACCACTGCGTTATGAGAGCGTCATCAAAGAACCATCACAGTGTCATCAGAGCTTCATCACAGCATCAACACAGCATCATCACAGCGTCATCACAGTGTCATCACACCATCATCACAGCATCAACACAGCATCATCGCAGCGTCATAACTGCATCATCGCAGCGTCATCACTGCATCATCACAGCATCACAACTGCATCATAACTGCATCATCACAACATCATCAAATAATCATTAAAGCATCACAGCTTCATCAAAGCTTCATCACATCTTCACTGCATCATCACTGCATCATCACAGCATCATCGCATCATCATCACAGCATCACCAAAGATTCGCAGCGTCATCATTGCATCATCACAGAATCATCAAAGCATCATCATAGCGTGATCAGAGCATTATCGCTGCCTCATCACTGCAACATCACAGCATCATCACTGCGTCATCACAACATCATCACTTCAACATCACAACAACATCACACTGTCATCAAAGCGTCATCACAGCATCATTACTGCATCATCACAGCATCATAACACATCATCACCACATCACAACAGCATCATCACAGCATTATAACAGCATCATCCAGGCGTCATCACTGCATCATCACAGCGTCACCACAGCGTCATCACTGCATCATCACTGCATCATCACAGCATCATCAAAGCATCACAGCGTAATCAAAGCGTCATCACAGCTTCATCACAGCATCAACACAGCATTATCACATCATCATCACAGAATCATCACACCATCATCACAGCATCATCGCAGCATCATCACAGCATCATTAAAGCATCACAGCGTCATCAAAGACTCATCACAGCGTCATCACAGCATCACCACTGCGTCATCACAGAGTCATCAAAGCGTCATCACAACATCATCAGCGCGTCATCACTGAATCATCACAGCGTAATAACTACATCATCAGTGCTTCATCACAGCGTCATCACAGCATCACTACAGCATCAACACAGCATCATCTCAGCGTCATCACTACATCATTGCAGTGTCATCACTGCATCATCACAGCATCATAACTGTATCATCACTGCATCATCACAGCATCATAAAAACATCATCACTGCATCATCACTGCCTCATCACTGCATCATCACAGCATCATCAATGCATCATCACAGAATCATCACAATATTATCACAGCCTCACCACAGCGTCATAACTGCTTCATCACTGCATCATCACTGTATCATCAGAGCATCATCACATCATTTCAATGCATGATCACAGCATAATAACAGCATCATCACAACATCATCACTGCATCAACACAACATCATCACAGAATCATCACGGCATCATCACAGCATCATCACGGCATCATTACTGCATCATCACAGCATCATCAGAGCTTCAACAAAGCGTCACATTGCCATCACAGCATCATCACTGAATCATCACAGCGTAATCACAGCATCATCACAGCATCATCGCAGCGTCATCACTGCATCATCACAGAATCATCACAACATGATCACAGCATCATCACAGCATCACAACAGCATCATCGTAGCACCATCACTGCATCATCACAATATCATCACAGTGTCATCAAAGCATCATCAAAGCATTATCACAGCATCATAACATCACGATCACTGCATCATGAAAACGTCATCACAGCATCACCACAGCATCATCACAACATCATCACAGCATCACAGCGTCATCACAGCATCATCACAGCATCAGCAAAGAATAAAAGTGTCATCAAAGCATCATCACTGCATCATCACAGCATCATCACAGTATCATCACTGCATAATCGCAGAGTCATCACAGCATCATTACTGCATCATCACAACATCATCACGGTGTCATCACAGCATAATCACAGCATAATCAGAGCATCACAACAGCATCATCGCATTGTCATCACTGCATCATCATTGCATCACCACAGCATCATCACTGCATCATCACAGCATCACAACAGCATCATCGCAGCATCATCACAGTATCATCAAAGCATCACAGCGTCGCCATCACTGCATCATCACAGAATCATCACTGTATCATCGCAGCGGTATCACTGCATCATCACAGCATGATCACAGCATAATCACAACACCATCACAACATCATCACAGCATCATCACTGCATCATTACAGCATCATCACAACATCATCACAGCATCACAGCATCATCAAAGCGTCATCACTGCGTCATCACAGCATCATCACAATATTATCACAGCCTCACCACAGCGTCATAACTGCATGAACACTGCATTATCACTGCATCATCACAGCGTCATCACAGCAGCATCACTACATCATCACTGTGTCGTCACAGCATCATCACAGCATCATCACAGCATCACCACAGCATCATCACATCATCATCACTGCAACATCACAGTATCATCACAGCATCATCATAGCGTCATCACAGCATCATCACAATATCATAACAGCATCATCGCAGTGTCATCACTGCATCATCATCATAGCATCATGACAACATCATCGCAGCATCATCGCAGCGTCATGACTGAATCATCACAACATCATCATACCATCATGAAAGCATCACAGCGTCATCATTCAAAGTGTCATCATAGTATCATCACGGCATCATCTCAGAGTTATTGCAGCGTCATCACAGCATCATCACAGCATCATCACTGTGTCATCACAGCGTCATCACAGAATCATCACTGCATCATCATATAATCATGACAGCATCATAGCTGTATAATCACAGCATCATCAAAACGTCATCACAGCATCATAACAGCATCATCACAGCATCATCAAAGCTTCATCACAGTATCATAACTGCATCATCACTGCATAAACACTGCATCAGCACAGCATCATCATAGCATCATCACAGCATCAACACAGCGTCATCTGTGCATCATCACAGCATCATCACAACATCATCAGAGCGTCATCTCAGCATCATCATTGAATCACGACAGCGTCATCACAGCATCATGACAGCATCATCAGAGCATCATCACTGCATCATCATATCATCCTGAGAGCATCATAGCTGCATAATCACAGCATCATCTAATTGTCATAACAGCATCATCACAGCGTCATCACAGCATAATAACATCGTCATCACAGCGTCATCAGAGCATCATCACAGTATCATTAGAGCATCATCTCTGCATCATCACTGCATCATCACAGCATCACCGTAGTATCATCACAGCATCATCACAGCAACATCACTCCATCATTACAGCGTCATCACAGTGGCATCACAGCTTCATCACAGCATCATCAAAGCATCACAGTGTAATCAGTGTCATCATAGCGTCATCACAGCATCATCACTGCAACATCACAGCGTCATTACAGCATCATGAAAGCACCATCACAGCGTCATCACAATGTAATTAAAGCGTCTTCACAGAGTCATCACAGCATCATAACGGCATCATTACATCATCATCACTGCATCATCACAGCATCATCACAGCATCATCAGAGCATCATCACAGCATCATCACATCATCTTGACTGCATCATCACAGCGTCATCACAGCATCATCGCTGCATCATTACAGCATCATCACAGCATCATCACAGTGTCATCAAATTATCATCACAGCATCATCACAACAGCATCACCACAGCATCATAAGAGCGTCATTTCTGGTGCCAATGCAGAAATCTTGTTTTTTTTGACCATGGGGCACTTTACTCAGCACCTGGCCTGATGGCCGCAGACGGGTCCCTATCTTTTAGGGGAAAAAGGATCCTGGGCCAGGAGCTGGCAGGGCTCATTGAGAGGGCTTTAAACTAGGTAAGAAGGGGGATGGGGCTGAAGCAAGGATTGTTGGGGCTGTGCCAGGGGGAACAATGGCAAGGCCGGAGGATAGGGCAATAGCCCAGTTGAAGTGCATCTTCACTAATGCTCTGATGATGCTCTGATGATGCAGTGATGTTGCAGTAGTGACGCTGTGATGACGCTGAGATGTTGCTTTGATGATGCAGCGATGAAGTTCTGGTGATGCTCTGATGATGCAGTGATGATAATTTGATGACGCTATGATGCTGTGATGACGCTGTGATGATGCTGTGATGAGGCTGTGATGATTCTATGATGATGCTGTGATGATACAATTATGACGGTGTGATGACGCTGCGATGATGCTGCCAAGATGCTATGATGACGCTGTGATGATGTAGTGATGATGCAGTGATGATGCAGTAATGATGCTGTGAGGACACAGTGATGATGTTGTGCTGATGCTGTGATGATGTTTTGATTACGCAGTGATGATGCTGTGGTGATGCAGTGATTATGCAGAAATGATGATGTGATGATGCTGTGATGATGCAGTGATGATGCAGTAATGATGCTGTGAGGACGCAGTGATGATGTTGTGATGATGCTGTGACGACGCAGTGACGATGCTGTGAGGATGCTGCGATGACGCTATAATGACGCAGTAATCATGATGTAATGATGCTGTGATGACTCTGCGATGACACTGTTGTGATGCTGTGATGACGCTGTGATGATACTGAGATGACGTTGAGATGATGCAGTGATGATGCAGTGATGATGCAGTGATGACGCAGTAATGATGCTATGATTATGTAGTGATGATGTAGTGATTCCGCTGTGATGATGCTCTGATGATGCTGTGATTATGATGTGATGATGCATTGATAATGATGTGATGATGCTGTGATGATGCAGTGATGTCTCTGTGATGATGCAGTGATTATGTAGCTATGATGCTGTGATGATGATGTGATGATGCAGTGATAATGATGTGATGATGCAGTGATGATGATATGATGATGCAGTGATGATGATGTGATGATGCAGTGACTCTGCACTAATGATGTTGTGATTATGCTGAGATGATGATCTGATGATGCAATGATGATTCTGCGATGATGTTGTGATTATGTCACTATGATGTGATGATACTGTGATGATGCAGTGATGATGCTGCGATGATGCATGATGAATCTGTGATGACGCTATGATTACGCTGTTGTGATGCTCAGATAACACTGTCGTGATGCTACGATGATGCTGCGATGATGTTGTGATGATGGTGTGATGATGCAATGATTCTGCAGTACTGATACTGTGATGATGCTGAGATTATGCTGTGACAATGTAGTGATGATGCAGTGAAGATGCTGTGAGGATACTGTGATGATGCTGTGATGCTGCAGTGATGACGCTGCGATCCTGCTGTGATGATGCAGGGATGATGATGTGATGATGTTGTGTTGATGCTGTGATGACGCTGTCTTGATTCTGTGACGATGCAGTGATGATGCTGTGATGACCCTGTCGTGATGTTGTGATGACGCTGTAGTGATGCTGTGATGATGCTGTGATGACAATATAATGACGTAGTTATGATGCTGTTATGATGCAGTCATTATGCAGTGATGATGCAGATATGAGGCTGTGATGACGCTGTGATGATATTGTGATGATGCTGTGACGACGCAGTGATTATGCTGTGATGATGCTGAGGTGATGCTGTGATGATGCAGTGATGATGCAGTGATGACTCAGTGATCATGCTGTGATGATGCTGTGATGACACAGTGATTATTATGTGATTACGCAGTGATGATGCTGTAATGATTTTGTGATGATGATGTGATGATGATGTGATGATACTGTGATGATGCAGATATGACGCTGCGAAGATGAAGTGATGATGCAGTGATGACTCAGTGATGATGCAATGATGATGCTGTGATGACGCAGTGATGATGCAGTGATGATGCTGTGATGGTGATGTGATGATGCAGATATTTTGATGTGATGATGCAGTGATTCCGCAGTATTGATACTGTGATGACGCTGAGATGAAGCATTGATGATGCAGTGATGATGATGTGATGGTGCAGTGATGATTTGATAATGCTGTGACGATGCAGTGATGATATAGTGATGATGCTGTGATGATGCTATGATTATGTTGTGATGATGTAGTGATGATGCATTTATGACACTGCGATGATGTTGTGATGACTATGTGATGATTTTGTGATGACACTGTGATGATACTGCTGTGATGCTCTGGTAATGCTGTCGTGATGCTGCGATGATGTTGTGATGTCATTACAGTATCATCACGGCATCATCTCAGCATTATTGCAGCGTCATCACTGCATCATCACAGCATCATCACTGCATCATAAAAGCGTCATCACAGCATCATCACTGCATCATCATATCATCCTGAGAGCATCATAGCTGCATAATCGCAGCATCATCAAATTGTCATAACAGCATCATCACAGCGTCATCACAGCATAATAACATTGTCATCACAGCGTCATCAAAGCATCATCACAGCGTCATTAGAGCATCATCACAGCATCATTAGAGCGTCATCACTGCATCATTACATCATCATCAGTGCATCATCAGAGCATCATCACAGCATCATTAGAGCATCACAACAACATCATCAGAGCATCATCATCGCATCATCATTAAAGCATCATCACTGCATCATCACAGCATCATCAAAGCATCACAGTGTAATCAAAGCGTCATCATAACGTCATCTCTTCGTCATCACAGCATCATAACTGCATCATCACTGCATAAACACTGCATCATCACAGCGTCATAACAGCGTCAAAACAGCATAATCACATTGTCATCACAGCGTCATCACAGCATCATCGCAACATCATCACAGCATCATCTGAGCATCATCACATCATCATCACAGCATCATCACAGCATCAGTGTCATCAAATTATCATCACTGCATCATCACAGCGTTATCACAGCGTCATCAAAGCCTCATCACAATATCATCAAAGCGTCATCACAGCACCATCACAGCATCATCACTGCATCATCACAGTGTCATCAAATCATCACCACAGCATCATAACATCATCATTTCTGGTGCCAACGCAGAAATCTTGTTTTTTTTTGACCATGGGGCACTTTACTCAGCACCTGGCCTGATGGCCGCAGACGGGTCCCTATCTTTTAGGGGAAAAAGGATCCTGGGCCAGGAGCTGGCAGGGCTCATTGAGAGGGCTTTAAACTAGGTAAGAAGGGGGATGGGGCTGAAGCAAGGATTGTTGGGGCTGTGCCAGGGGGAACAATGGCAAGGCCGGAGGATAGGGCAATGGCCCAGCTGAAGTGCATCTACACCAATGCTCTGATGATGCTCTGATGATGCAGTGATGTTGCAGTAGTGACGCTGTGATGACGCTGAGATGTTGCTTTGATGATGCTGCGATGAAGTTCTGGTGATGCTCTGATGATGCAGTGATGATAATTTGATGACGCTATGATGCTGTGATGATGCTGTGATGACGCTGTGATGCACAGTACACATGATCAGAGCATCACAGCATCATCACAGCATCACCATAGTATCATCACAGCATCATCACCGCATCATCACAGCGTCCTTACAGTGTCATCACAGTGTCATCACAGCTTGTGATGCTGTGATGATGGTGATGCGGTGATGATGCAGTGAGGATGCAGTTACGACGCTGTGATGATGCAGTGATGAGGCTGTGATGATGCAGTGATGAGGCTGTGATGATACAATTATGACGGTGTGATGACGCTGCGATGATGCTGCCATGATGCTATGATGACACTGTGATGATGCAGTAATGGTGCTGTGATGATGAAGTCATGATGCTCTGACTACGCAGTGATGATGTCGTGATGATGCTCTGATGAAGCAGTGATGAAGCTGTGAATAAGCAGTGATGATGCTGTGACGATATTGTGATGATGCTATGATAACGCGGTGATGACGCTGTCGTAATACTGTGATGACGCTGCTGTGATGGCATGATGATGCTGTGATGATGATGTGATGATGCCGTGATGAAGCAGTGATGAAGCTCTTATGATGCAGTGGAGATGCTGTGATGATGAACTGATGATGCAGTGATGACGCTGTGATTAAGTAGTGAAGATGATGTCATGATACTGTGATGACGCTGTGATGATGCTGAGATGATGCTGTGATGATGCAGTGATCATGCAGTGATGATGCTGTGATGATGATGGTATGACGATGTGATAATTCAGTGATGATGATATCATGATGCAGTGATGATGCTTTGATGATGCAGTGATGATACTGTGATGACGCTGTGATGATGCAGTGAGTAAGCAGTAATGATGCTGCGATGATGCAGTGATGATGCAGTGACGATGCAGTGATGATTCAGTGATGATGCAGTGATGATGCTGTGATGACGCTGTGATGACAATGTGATGATGCTGTGATGACACTGATATGATGCAGTGATTATGCATTAATGATTCTATGATGATGCTGAGATGATATTTTGAGGATGAAGTGATGACGCTGTGATGACCTTATTATGATGCTGTGATGATACTTTGACGATGCTGTGATTATGCAGCTACGATTCTGTGATGATGCAGTGATGATGCTGTGATGATGATGTGATGATGATCCGATGATGCTGTGATGATGTTGTGATGATGCTGTGACGATGCAGTGAGGACGATGTGGTGACGCTGTGTTGATGCAGTGATGACGCTGTGACGTTGATGTGATAATGTTGTGATGATGCAGTGATGATGCTTTGATGACGCAGTGATGATGCAGTGATGACGCTGTGATGATGCTATGATGACACTGTGATGATTCTGTGATGATGCTTTGATAATGCAGTGATGATGATAGGATGATGCAGTGATGATGATGTGATGATGCAGTGATTCTGCAGTAGTGATACTGTGATGATGCTGAGATGATGCTGTGATGATGAAGTGATTATGCAGTGATGGTGCAGTGATATTGCTGAGATGATGCTGTGATGATGCAGTGATTGTGCAGTGATTATGAAGTGATGACGCAGTGATGATGCTGTGATGAAAATGCTAAGATGCTGTGATGATGTAGTGATGATGCTGTGATGACGCTATGATGATGCAGTGATGATGCTGAAATGCTGTCGTGATTATGACTCTATGATGCTGTAATGATGCTGTGATGATGCTGTTATGACGCTGTGATGACGCAGTGATTATGCTGTGATGACACTGTGATAATGTTGTGATGATGATGTGATGATGCTGTGATTACACTGTGATTGTGCAGTGATGATGCAGTGATTATGCTGTGAAAATGCACTGATGATACTGTGATGACGCTGTGATGATGCAGTGATCATGTAGTGATGATGAAGTGATGACGCTGTAATATCGCTCTGATGATGCTGTGATGATGCAGTGATGATGCTGTGACAGTGCAGTGATGATGTAGTGTTTATGCTATGATGATGCTCTGATTATGTTGTGATGATGCTGTGATGATGATGTGATGATTCTCTGATGATGCTTTGATGATGCAGTGATGATGTTGTGATAACGCAGTGATGATGCTGTGATGATGGTGTGATGATGCAGTGATGACGCTGTGATGATGCTCTGATGATGGTGTGATGATTCAGTGATAATGATGTGATGATGCTGTGATGATGCAGTGGTCATGTAGTGATGATGATGTGATGACGCAGTTTTTCTGCAGTAATGATGCTGTGGTGATACTGTGATGATGCAGTGATGACGCTGCGATGAAGTTATGATGATGCAGTGATGATACTGTGATGACGCTCTCTTGATGCAGTGATTATGCAGTAATGATACTGTAATGATACTGAGATGATGCTTTTATGATGCAGTGGTGATGCATTGATGACGCTGTAATTATGCTGTGATTATGTAGTGAGTACGCTGTGATGACGCAGTGATGATGCAGTGATGATACCGTTATGACGCTGTCGCGATACTGTGATGACGCTGTGGTGGTGTTGTGATGATGCTATGATTATGCTGTGATGACGCTGTAATGATGCAGTGATGATGCTGTGATGACCCTGTCATGATGCTGTGATGATGCTGAGATGACACTGTGATCACACTGTGATGATGCATTTATGACGCTGTGATTATGTAGCTATGATGCAGTGATGGTTCTGCGATGATTCATTGATGATGCAGTGATGATGCTGTGATGATGCTATGATTATGTTTTGATGATGCTGTGATGATGCTGTGATGATTCTGTGATGACGCTGTGATGACTCTGTCGTGATGCTCTGATAACGTTGTCGTGATGCTGTGATGATGCAATGATTATGCTGTGATGATGTAGTAATGATGATGTTATGATGCTGAGGTGCTGCAGTGATGATGCAGAGTTTATGCAGTTATGACACTGTGATTATGCTTTGATGACGACGCAATGATGATATGACGATGCAGTGATGATGCTGTGGTGATGCTGTCATGATGCAGTGATCATGTAGTGATGATGATGTGATGACACAGTGATGATGTAGTGAGTACGCTGTGATGACGCAGTGATGATGTTGTGATGATGCAGTTATGACGCTGCGATGATGCTGTGATGACGATTTGATAATTCTGTGATGACACTGTGATGATGCTGTTGTGATGGTCTGATAACATTGTCGTAACGCTGTGACGATGCTGCGATGATGTTGTGATGATTCTGTGATGATGCAATGATGATGCTCTGATGATGCAGTGATGATACACTGATAATGCTGTCATGACATAGTAATGATGCTGTGATGATGCAGTGTTTACGTAGTTATGACGCTGTGATGATGCTTTGGTGAAGTTGTGATGATGCTGTGAAGATGCAGTGATGGTGCTGTGATGACGCAGTGATGATGCTTAGATGATGCTGTGATGATGCAGTGATGATGATGTGATGATGCTGTGGTGATGCTGTAATGATGCAGTGATCATGCAGTGATGATGTTGTGATGACGCAGTGATGATGCTGTGATGATGCTGTGGTGATGATGCTGTGATGATGCTGTGGTGATGATGTGATGATGCTGTGATGATGCATTGATGACGCTGTGATGATGCAGTGATGACGCTGCTATGATGCTCTGATGAATCTGTGATGACGCTATGATTATGCTGTCGTGATGCTCAGATAACACTGTCGTGATGCTATGGTGATGCTGTGATGATGCTGAGGTGATGATGTGATGATGCAGTGATGACTCAGTGATTATGATATGATTACGCAGTGATGACGCAGTGATGATGCAGTGATGATGATGTGATGATGCTGTGATGGTGATGTGATGATGCAGATATTTTGATGTGATGATGCAGTGATTCCGCAGTATTGATACTGTGATGACGCTGAGATGAAGCATTGATGATGCAGTGATCATGATGTGATGGTGCAGTGATGATTTGATAATGATGTGACGATGCAATGATGATACAGTGATTATGCTGTGATGATGCTATGATTATATTGTGATGATGTAGTGATGATGCATTTATGACACTGCGATGATGTTGTGATGACTATGTGATGATTCTGTGATGACACTGTGATGACACTGCTGTTATGCTCTGGTAATGCTGTCGTGATGCTGTGATGATGCTGCGATGATGTTGTGATGATTTTGTGATGACGCAATGATGATGCTGTGATGATGCAGTGTTTATGCAGTTATGACGCTGTGATGACCCTGTTATGATGCCTTTATGAGGACGCGATGATGCTGTGAATATGCAGTGATGATGCAGTGATGATGCTGCGATGATGCAGTGATGATGCTGCGATGATGATATGATGCTGCAGTGATGATACTGTGATAAAGTTGTGATGATGCAGTGATGATGCAGTGATGATGCTGTAATGATGCAGTGATTATGCAGTAATGATTCTGTATTGACGCTGCGATTATGCTGTGATGACGCTGTGATGTTGCTGTGGTGACGCTGTGTTGAGGGTGTTGTGATGCTCTGATAACGCTGTTGTGATGCTGTGATGATGCTACGATGATGTTGTGATGATGCTGTGATGATACTGTGATGATGCAGTTACGATGCAGTGATGATGCTGTGATGTTGCTGCGATGACGCTGTGGTGACGATGTGATGATGCAGTGATGATGCAGTTATGATGCAGTGATGATGCAGTTATGACGCTTTAATGATGTTGTGATGATATTGTGATTATGCTGTGATGACATAGTGATGATGCTGTGATGATTCTGTGATGACGCTCTGATGATGATGTGATGATGCTGTGATGATGCTGTTATAAAACTGTGATGACACTGTCATGATGCTGAGATTATGCTGTGAAGATGCAGTGATGATGCAGTGATGATGCAGTTATGACCCTGTGATGACCCTGTGATGATGCAGTGATGACACTGTGATGACGGTGTGATGATGTTGTGATTATGGTGTGATGATGCAGTGATGATGCTCTGATGATGCACTGACAATAGTGTGATGACGCTGTGATGATGCAGTGAGGAAACAGTAAAGATGCTTTGATGATGCTGTTATGATGCTGCAATGATGCTGTGATGATGCTGTGGGCTGCTGTGATGACAATTTGATGACGTCGTGATGATTCTGTCATGACACCATGATGCTGCTCTGATGACACAGTGATGATGCTGTGATGACGCTATGATGATGCTGTGATGATGCTGTGATGATGTTTTGATGACGCTCTGATGACGCAGTGATGATACTGTGATGGCACTCTGAGGATGTTTTGATGATGATGTGATTATTCTCTGATGATGCAGTGATGATACTGTGATGACGCTGTTATGATGCAGTGATGATGATTTGATGATGCTGTGATGACGCTGTTATGATGCAATGATGATGTGATGATGCTGTGATGATGCTGTTATGATGCAGTGATGATGATGTGATGACGTAGTGATCATGGTGTGATGACGCTATGATCATGCTGTGAGGATGCTGTGATGACACTGTGATGATGATATGATGATGCAGTGATGATACTGTGATGACGCTGTGATTATGCGGTGATAATGATGTCATGATGCAGTGATAATGTTGTGATGATGCAGTGATGATGCAGTGATGATGCAGTGATGATGATATCATGATGCTGTGATGATGCTGTTATGATGCTGTGATGATGCTGTGATGATGCTGTGAGGATGTTGTGATGATGCTGTGATGATGCAGTGAGTCAGCAGTAATGATGCTGTCATGATGTTGTGATGATTCTGGGATGATGCGGTGATGATGCTGTGTTTATGCAGTGATGATGCTGTGATTATGCAGGTATGAAGCTGTGATGATGCTGTGATGACGGTGTGATGATGCAGTGTGTAAGCAGTAATGATGCTGTCATGATGTTGTGATGATGCTGGGATGCTGATGTGATGACGCAGTGATGATGCTGTGGTGATGCTGTGATGACGGTGTGATGATGCAGTGTGTAAGCAGTAATGATGCTGTCATGATGTTGTGATGATGCTGGGATGCTGATGTGATGACGCAGTGATGATGCTGTGGTGATGCTGTGATGACGCTGCGATACAGCTGTGATGATGCTGTGATGATGCTGAGATGATGCAGTGATTATGTAGTAATGATTCTGTGATGATGCTGTGATGATGCTCTTATGATGCAGTAATGATGCAGTGATGACGCAGTGATGATTCTGTGATGATGCTGTGATGACGCAGTGATGATGCTGTGGTGATGCTGTGATGACGCTGCGATACAGCTGTGATGATGCTGTGATGACGCTGCGATACAGCTGTGATGATGCTGTGATGATGCTGTGATGATGCAGTGATTATGCTGTAATGATGCTGTGATGACCCTGTGATGATGCAGTGATGACACTGTGATGGTGGTGTGATGATGTTGTGTTTATGCAGTGATGATGATGTGATGATGCAGATATGATGGTGCTATGATGCAGTGAATACACCGTGATGACGCTGTGATGATGCAGTGAGTAAGCAGTAATGATCACAGAATCACAGAATCACAGAATTTCTAGGTTGGAAGAGACCTCAAGATCATCGAGTCCAACCTCTGACCTAACGCTAACAGTCCCCACTAAACCATATCCCTAAGCTCTACATCTAAACGTCTTTTAAAGACTTCCACGGATGGTGACTCCACCACCTCCCTGGGCAGCCTGTTCCAGTGCATAACAACAATTTCAGTAAAGAAGTTTTTCCTAACATCTAACCTAAAACTCCCCTGGCGCAACTTTAGCCCATTCCCCCTCGTTCTGTCACCGGGCACGTGGGAGAACAGGCCAACCCCCACCTCACTACAGCCACCTTTAAGGTACCTGTAAAGAGCGATAAGGTCGCCCCTGAGCCTCCTCTTCTGCAGGCTGAACAAGCCCAGCTCCTTCAGCCGCTCCTCGTAGGACTTGTTCTCCAGGCCCCTCACCAGCTTCGTCGCCCTCCTCTGGACCCGCTCAAGCACCTCGATGTCCTTCTTGTAGCGAGGGGCCCAAAACTGAACACAGTACTCGAGGTGCGGCCTCACCAGAGCCGAGTACAGGGGGACGATCACCTCCCTAGCCCTGCTGGTCACACTGTTTCTGATACAAGCCAGGATGCTGTTGGCCTTCTTGGCCACCTGAGCACACTGCTGGCTCATATCCAGCCGACTGTCCACCATCACTCCCAGGTCCTTCTCTGCCTGGCAGCTCTCCAACCACTCATCTCCCAGCCTGTAGCTCTGCTTGGGGTTGTTGCGCCCCAGGTGCAGGACCTGGCACTTGGCCTTGTTGAACTTCACACAGTTGACCTCAGCCCATCGGTCCAGCCTATCCAGATCCTCCTGCAGAGCCTTCCTACCCTCGAGCAGATCGACACACGCACCTAACTGGGTGTCATCTGCAAACTTACTGAGGGTGCACTCAATGCCCTCGTCCAGATCATTGATGAAGATATTAAAGAGGACCGGCCCCAGCACTGAGCCCTGGGGGACGCCACTAGTGACCGGCTTCCAACTGGACTTGACTCCATTTACCACGACTCTTTGGGCCCGGCTATCCAGCCAGTTTCTAACCCAAGGAAGCGTGCGCCAGTCCAAGCCAAGAGCAGCCAGTTTCTTGAGGAGAATGCTGTGGGAAACGGTGTCAAATGCCTTGCTGAAGTCAAGGTAGACCACATCCATGATTTCCCTCGTCCACCCAGCGCGTCACTTTGTCATAGAAGGAGATCAGGTTTGTCAAGCAGGATCTGCCTTCCATAAACCCATGCTGGCCAGGCCAGATCGCCTGCTTGCCCTGCAAGTGCTGCATGATGACTCTCAAGAGGATCTGCTCCATGAGCTTCCCTGGCACTGAGGTCAAACTGACAGGCCTGTAGTTTCCCGGGTAATGATGCTGCGATGATGCTGTGATTATGCTGTGACGATGAGGTGATGATGCAGTGATTATGCAGTGATGATGCTGTCATGATACTCTAATGATGCTCTGATGATGCAGAGATGATGCAGTGATTTTTCTGTGATGATGTAATGATGCTGTGATGATGCAGTGATGATGATGTGATGATGCAGTGATGATAACGTGATGATGCTGTGATGATGATGTGATGATGCTGTGATGATGATGTGATGATGCTGTAATGATGCTCTGATGCTGTAGTGATGATGTTGTGAAGATGCACTGAGGACGCAGAGATGATGCTGTGATGAAAATGCGAAGATTCTGTGATGATGCAGTGAGGCGCAGTGATGATGCTGAGATGACACTGTGATTATGTGGTGATGATGATACGATGATGCTGTGATGATGCTGAGATGATGATGTCATGATGCAATGATGATGCAGTGGTGATGCTCTGATGATGCTGTAATGATGCTGTGACGATGATGTGAAGATGCAGTGATGACGCTGCGATGATGCTGTGATCATGCTGTGATGATGCAGTGATCATGCAGTGATGATTCTGTTATGATGCTGTGATGATGCTATTATGATGCTGTGATGACGCTGCGACGACGATATGATGATGCTGTGATTACTCTGTGATGACGTTTTGATGACACTGTTATGATGCTGTGATGATGCAGTGGTGATGCTCTGATGATGCTGTAATGATGCTGTGATGATGCAGTGATTATGCAGTGATGATGCAGTGATGAGACTGTGATGATGCTGTGATGATGTTTTGATGATGCATTGATGATGATGTGATGATATAGCTATGATGCTGTGATGATGCAGTAATGATGCAGTGATCAAAGCGTCATCACAGCATCATCACAGCATATTGCAGCGTCATCACTGCATCATCACAGCGTCATCACAACATCATCACAGCGTCATCACAGCGTCATCACAGCATCATTACTGCATCGTAAGAGCATCATCAAAGCATAAACACAACATCATCAATACGTCATCACAGAATCATTATTGCATCATAAAAACATCATCACATTGTCATCAAAGCGTCATCACAGCATCATAACAGCATCACAACACATGATCACAACACCATCACAACATCACCACAGCATCAGAGTGTCATCAAAGCGTTATGAGAGGGTCATCACAGCATGAGCATAGCATAATCACACCATCATAACAACATCATCACAGCATCATCACAGCATCATCACAGCATTACAACAGCATCATCGCAGCATCATCACTGGATCATCACAGCATCACAACAGCATCATAACAAAATCATCGCAGCGTCATCAAAGTGTCATGACAGCGTCATCACAGCATCATCACTGCATCATCACTGCATCATTACAGCATCATCAGAGCATCATCACAGCATCATCAAAGCATCACAGCGTCATCAAAGTGTCATCAGAGCATCATCACGGCATCACTACAGCATCATCATATCATCACAGCATTATTACAGCATCATCACAGAGTCATCACTGTGTCATCACAGCATCATCACAGCATAATCACTGCATCATCGCAGCTTAATCACAGCATCATCACAGCATCATCACAGCATCATCAGTGCCTCATCACAGCATCAGTACTGAATCATCACAACATCATCACAGTGTTATCGCAACATAATCACAGCATCATCACAACATCCTCACAGCATCATCACAGCATCATCACAGCATCATCACTGCATCATCACAGCATCATCGAAGCGTCATCACAGCATCATCACATCATCATTATTGCATCATGACTGCATCATTACAGCATCATCACGGCAGAATCAGTGCGTCGTCACAGCATCATTACTGCATCATCACAACATCATCACAGTGTTATCGCAGCGTCATCACAGCATCATCACAACATCATCACAGAATCATCACAGCATGATTGCAGCATCATCACATCATCAATACTGCGTCATCACAGCATCATCAGAACATAATCACACTGTCATCAAAGCCTCATCACAGCATCATTACAGCATCATCACAGCACCATCACAGCACCATCACAGCGTCATCACTGCATCATCACAACATTATCATCTCAGCATCCCAACAGTATCATCACACCATCATCAAAGCTTCATCGCAGCATCATCACAGCATCATCACAGCATCATCACTGCGTTATCAAAACATCATCACTGCATCATCAAAGCATCATCAGAGAATCATCACATCATCATCACAGCATCATCACAACATAATCAGAGCATCATCATAGCATAAACACTACATCATCACTGCACTGTCACAGCATCATCACTGCATCATCACAGCGTCATCACAGTATCATCAGTGCATTTTCACAGCATAATCACTGCATCATCACTGCACAATCACAGTGTAATCACAGCATCATCACATCATCATCACAACATTATCACAGTGTCATCAGAGCATAATCACTGTGTCATCACAACATCATAACAGCATCATCACAGCATCATTACAGCATCATAGAGTCATAATCACGACAGCATTTCAGCATCATCACTGCATCATCATAGCGTCATCACAGCATCATCACTACATCATTACAGCATCTTAGCATTTTCATCACAGCATCATCACTGCGTCATCACTTCATAATCACTGCACAATCACTGCATCATCACAGCATCATCTCAGCAATATCACTGCACCATCACTGCATAATCACTTCATCATCAAAGCATCATCTCAGCATCATCACAGTATCACTACTGCAGAATCACTGCATCATCACATCATCATCACTGCATCATCCTATCATCATCACTGCATTATCAAAGCGTCATCACAGAATCATCACAGTGTCATCATAGCATCATCACAGCGTCATCACAGCGTCATCACTGCATCATCACTGCATCATCAAAGCATCATCACTGCATCATCAGATCATCATCACATCAACGTCACAGCGTCATCACTGCATCAACACAGCGTCACCACATCGTCCTCACTGCATCGTCACAGCATCATCACAACATCATCACAGCATCATCGGATCATCATCACATCATCATCACAGCATCATCACTGCATCATCACAGAATCGTAGCTGCATAATCACAGCATCGTCAAAGTATCATCACAGCATCATAATAAGGTCATCACAGCGTCATCACTTCATCATCAAAATATCATCTCAGCATCATCATAGAATCATTAATGCGTAATCACTGCATCATCTCAGCGTCATAACACTATCATCATCACTGCATCATCATATCATCATCACCGCATCAGCACAGTGTCATCACAGCATCATCAAAGCGTCATCACAACGTCAACACTGCATCATCACTACATCATCACTGAATCATCACTGCATTGTCACTGCATCATCACTGCATCATCACTGCTTACTCACTGCATCATCACAGCGTCATCACAGTATCATCACTGCATCATCAAAGCATCATCACTGCATCATGATATCATCATCACTGAATCATCACATCGTCATAACAACTTCATCACAGCATCATCACGGCATCATCTCAGCATCAACACAGAATCATAGCAGCGTCATCTCAGCATCACAGCATCATCACTGCATAATCACTGCATCATCACAGCATCATCTCAGCATCATCACAGCATCATCACAGTATCATGACATCATCTTCACTACTTAATCACAGCGTCATCACTGCATCATCAGTTCATCATCACAGCATCTCCACTGCATCATAAGAGCTTCATCACTGCTTCATCACGGCATCATCACATCATCATCACAGCATCATCATGCCATCACAGCAGCGTCATCACAGTATTACGAAAGCGTCATCACCGCGTTATCATAGCATCATCACAATATCGTCACAGCATCATCACTGCTTATTCACAGCATCATCACATCATCATCACAGCATCATCATGCCATCACAGCAGCATCATCACAGTATTACGACAGCGTCATCACCGCGTTATCATAGCATCATCACAATATCGTCACAGCATCATCACTGCTTATTCACAGCTTCATCACTGCTTCATCAGAGCATCATCACGACATCATCACTGCGTAATCAGAGCATCATGACTTCATCATCACAGCACCATTACTGCATCATCACAGCGTCATCATAGCATCATGGCAGCATCATCGCAGCGTCATCACACCGTCATAATTGTATCATCACAGCATCATCATAGAATCATCACAGCCTCATCACTGCATCATCACAGCATCATCACAGCGTTGTAACTGCATCCTCACTGCATCATCACCGCATCACCATCATCACCTTGCTTCAGCCCCATCCCCCTTCTTACCTAGTTTAAAGCCCTCTCAATGAGCCCTGCCAGCTCCTGGCCCAGGATCCTTTTTCCCCTAAAAGATAGGGACCCGTCTGCGGCCATCAGGCCAGGTGCTGAGTAAAGTGCCCCATGGTCAAAAAAAAAACAAGATTTCTGCATTGGCACCAGAAATGATGATGTTATGATGCTGTGGTGATGCTGTTGTGATGATGCTGTGATGATGATTTGATGACACTGTGATGATGCAGTGATGATGCTGTGATGGTGCTGTGATGACGCTTTGATGATGTTGTGATGAGGCTTTGATGACGCTGTGACAACGCTGTGATGGTGCTGTGATGAGGCTGTGATGACGCAGTGATGATGCTCTGATGATGCAGTGATGATAATTTGATGACACTGATGCTGTGATGATGCTGTGATGATGCAGTGATGATGCTCTGATGATGCTGTGATGATGTTGCGATGATGCTGTGATGACGCTGTGATGACAATGTGATTATGCTGTTTTGACGCTGTTATGACGCTGTGATGATGCAGTGTTTATGCAGTGATGATGCAGTTATGATGCTGTGATGACGCAGAGATGACGTTATGATGACGCTTTGATTACACTGTGATGCTTTGATGATGCTGTGATGATGCAGTGATGATGCTTTAATGATGATGGGATGATGCTCTAATGACGCTGTAATGATGCTGTGATGATGCTTTGATGACACTGTGATGATGTTCTGATGATGTTGTTGTGATGCTCTGATAATGCTGTGATGATGCACTGATGATTATGTAATGATGCAGTGATGACGCTCTAATGATGCTGTGACAATGTTATTATGCTGTGATGATGTTGTGATGATGTTGTGATGATGCTGTGATGATGCTTTGATGACGCTGTGATGCTGTGAAGATGTATTGATGATGCTGTGATGATGCATTTATGATGATGTGTTTATGCTGTGATGACGCTGTGATGATGCAGCGATAATTCAGTGTTGATGCAGTTATGACACTGTGGTGAGGCTGTGATAATATTGTGATGATGCTGTGATGATGGTGTGATGACACTGCAATGATGCTGTGATGATGCTGTGATGACTCTGTGATGATGTAGTGATTGTGCAGTGATGATGCAGTGATGACGCAGTCATGATGCTTTGATGACAATGCCAAGGTACTGTGATGATGCTGTGATGACACCTTGATGACGCTGAGATGATGCTGTGATAGTGCAGTGATGATGCAGTGTTTATGCTGTGATGATGCTCTGATTATGTTGTGATGATGCTGTGATGATGCAGTGATGATGATGTGATGATGCTCTGATGATGATGTGATGATGCTGTGATGACTGTGATGATGCTGTGATGATATTGTGATGATGCAATGATGATGTTGTGATGGCGAAGTGATGATGCTGTGATGATGCTGTGATGATGCAGTGATCATGTAGTGATGATGATGTGATGATGCAGTGATTCTGCAGTAATGATGCAGTGATGATGCTGTGATGATACTGTGATGATGCAGTGATGACCCTGCGATGAAGATATGATGATGCAGTGATGATACTGTGATGACGCTGTGATGATGCAGTGATTATGCAGTAATGATTCTGTGATGATACTGAGATGATGCTGTTATGATGCAGTGGTGATGCAGTGATGACTCTGTAATTATGCTGTGATTATGTACTGATGATGTATTGATTACGCTGTGATGACGCAGTGATGATGCGGTGATGATGCAGTGATGATGCAGTGATGATGCTGTGATGACGCTGTGATGACGCAGCGATGATGCTGTGATGACAGTCATGATGTTGTGATGATGATGTGATGATGCAGTGAAGATGCAGTGATGATGCAGTGATGATGCTGTGATGACGCTATGATGATGCAGTGATGATGATATAATGAAGCAGTGATGACGGTTGTGATGATGCTGTGATGATGCAGTGATGATGCAGTGATGATACAGTGATTATGCTGTGATTAAGCTGTGATGACACAATTATGATCCTGTGATGATGCAGTGATGACGCTGTGATGATGCTGTCGTGATGCTCTGATGATGCTATTGTAATGCTGTGATGATGTTGTGATGACGCTGTGATGATGCTGTGATGATGATGTCATGATGCAGTGATGATGTTGTGATGATGCAGTGATGATGATGTGATGAAGCAGTGATGATGCTGCGATGATGATTTGAAGATGCTGTGATGATGCAGTGATGATACTGTGATGATGCTGTGATGATGGAGTGATGATGCTATGAAGATACTGTGATGACGCTGTTATGATGCAGTATTTATGCAGTAATGATTCTGTGATGATGCTTAGATGATGCTGTGATGATGCAGTGATGATGCTGTTATGACGCTGCGATGATGATGTGATGATGCTGTGATGACTGTGATGACGCTCTGATGACACTATTATGATGCTGAGACGATGCAGTGATGATGATGTGATGATGCAGTGATGATACTGTGATGACTGTGATGACGCTGTGATAATGCATGGATTATGCAGTAATGATGCTGTGATGATGCTGAGATGATGCTGTGATGATGCAGTGATGGTGCAGTGATGATGCAGTGATGACGCAGTGATGATGCTGCGATGACTGTGATGACGCTGTGATAATGCATGGATTATGCAGTAATGATTCTGTGATGATGCTGAGATGATGTTGTGATGATGCAGTGATGATGCTGTGATGACGCTGCGATGATGATGTGATTATGCTGTGATTACTGTGATGACGCTCTGATGACACTATTATGATGCTGAGACGATGCAGTGATGATGATGTGATGATGCAGTGATGATACTGTGATGACTGTGATGACGCTGTGATAATGCATGGATTATGCAGTAATGATGCTGTGATGATGCTGTAATGACACTGTGATGATGCAGTGATTATGCAGTGATGATGCAGTGATGAGACTGTGATGATGCTGTGATGATGTTTTTGATGATGCATTGATGATGATGTGGTGATGTAGCTATGATGCTGTAATGATGCAGTGATGAAACCGTGATGACACTCTGATGATGCAGTGAGTAAGCAGTAATGATGCTGCGATGATGCTGTGATGACACTGTAATGATGCTGTGATGAGGCAGAGATGATGCAGTGATGATGCTTTGATGATGTTGTGATGAAGCTGTGATGATGCAGTGATGATGATGGGATTATGAAGTGATGATGATGTGATGATGCAGTGATGATACTGTGATGACGCTGTGATAATGCAGTGATTATGCAGAAATGATGCTGTGTTGACACTGAGATGATGCTTTGATGATGCAGTGATGACGCTGTGCGGATGCAGTGAGGACACAGTGATGATGTTGTGCTGATGCTGTGATGATGTTTTGATTACGCAGTGATGATGCTGTGGTGATGCAGTGATGATGCAGTGATGATGCAGTGATCAAAGCGTCATCACAGCATTATCACAGCATCATCGTAGCGTCATCACTGCATCATCAAAGCGTCATCACAACATCATCACAGCGTCATCACAGCATCATCACAGCATCATCACAGCATTATCTCAGTATCACGAAACCGTCATCACAGCATCATCACAGCATAATCGCTGCGTCATTAAAGCATCATCTCAGCATCATCACATCATCACAGCATCATAGCGTAATCATCAGAGCATCACAGCATCATCACATCATCATCACTGCATCATCACAACAACATCACAGTGTCATCAAAGCGTCATCGTAGCATTATCAGAGCATCACAACAGCATCATCGCAGCGTCATCACAGCATCATCACATCATCATCACTGCATCATCACAACAACATCACAGTGTCATCAAACCGTCATCACAGCATCATCAGATCATCACAACAGCATCATCACAGCGTCATCACTGCATCATCACAGCATCATCACAACATCCTCACAGCATCCTCACAGCATCATCACAGCATCATCACTGCATCATCACAGCATCATCGAAGCGTCATCACAGTATCATCACAACATCATCACAACATCATCACATCATCATTATTGCATCATGACTGCATCATTACAGCATCATCACAGCAGAATCAGTGCGTTGTCACAGCGTCATTACTGCATCATCACAACATCATCACACTGTTATCGCAGCGTCATCACAGCATCATCTCAACATCATCACAGAATCATCACAGCATCATTGCAGCATCATCACATCATCAATACTGCGTCATCACATCATCATCAGAACATAATCACACTGTCATCAAAGCCTCACCACAGCATCATCATGGCATCATCACAGCATCATAACACATCATCACAGCATCACAATAGCATCATCACAGCTTCATAACAGCATCATCCAGGCGTCATCACTGCATCATCACAGCACCATCACAGCGTCATCACTCCATCATCACAACATTATCATCACAGCATCCCAACAATATCATTACTGCGTCATCACACCATCATCACAGCATCATCGCAGCATCATCACAGTGTCATCACAGCATCACCACTGCGTTATCAGAGCGTCATCAAAGAACCATCACAGCGTCATCAGTGTCATCACAGCATCAACACAGCATCATCACAGAATCATCACAGCGTAATAACAACATTATCAGTGCGTCATCACAGTGTCATCACAGCATCATCATAGCATCAACACAGCATCATCGCAGCGTCATAACTGCATCATCGCAGCGTCAACACAGCATCATAACTGCATCATCACTGCATCATCACAGCATCATCGCATCATCATCACAGCATCACAGCGTCATCACAGCGTCACCAAAGATTCGCAGCGTCATCATTGCATCATCACAGAATCATCAAAGCATCATCAAAGCGTCATCAGAGCATTATCGCTGCCTCATCACTGCATCATCACAGCATCATCACTGCGTCATCACAACATCATCACTTCAACATCACAACAACATCACACTGTCATCAAAGCGTCATCACAGCATCATTACTGCATCATCACAGCATCATAACACATCATCACCACATCACAACAACATCATCACAGCATTATAACAGCATTATCCAGGCGTCATCAATGCATCATCACAGCGTTACCACAGCGTCATAATTGCGTCATCACTGCATCATCACAGCATCATCGCAGCATCATCACAGCATCATCAAAGCATCACAGCGTTATCAAAGCGTCATCACAGCTTCATCACTACATCAACACAACATTATCACATCATCATCACAGAATCATCACGCCATCATCACAGCATCATTGCAGCATCATCGCAGCATCATAAAAGCATCACAGCGTCATCAAAGACTCATCACAGCGTCATCAAAGCACCATCACAGCGTCATCACAGCTTCATCACAGCATCAACACAGCATCATCACAATGTCATCAAAGCGTCATCACAGCATCATCAGCGTATCATCACTGAATCATCACAGCGTAATAACTACATTATCAGTGCGTCATCACAGCATCATTACAGCATCAACACAGCATCATCTCAGCGTCATCACTACATCATCGCAGAGTCATCACTGCATCATAACAGCATCATAACTGCATCATCACTGCATCATCACAGCATAATAAAAACATCATCACATCATCATCACTGCATCATCACAGCATCATCACAACATCACCAAAGAATCACAGCGTCATCATTGTATCATCACAGTATCATCATAGCGTCATCAGAGCATTATCGCTGCCTCATCACTGCAACATCTCAGCATCATCACTGCATCATCAAAGCATCATCACAATATTATCACAACCTCACCACATCATCATAACTGCATCATCACTGTATCATCAGAGCATCATCACATCATTTCACTGCATGATCACAGCATAATAACAGCATCATCACGGCATCATTTCTGCATCATCACAGCATCATAAGAGCTTCAACAAAGCATCACAGTGCCATCACAACGTCATCACTGAATCATCACAGCGTAATCACAGAATCATCACAACATGATCACAGCATCATCACAGCATCATCACTGTGTCATCACTGCATCATTACTGCATCATCACAACATTATCATAGTGTCATCAAAACGTCATCACAGCATCACAACAGCATCATCGTAGCACCATCACTGCATCATCACTGCATCATCACAGCATCATCACTGCATCATCACAACATCATCACAGTGTCATCAAAGCATCATCAAAGCATTATCACAGCATCATAACATCATTATCATTGCATCATTAAAACGTCATCACAGCATCACCACAGCATCATCAGAACATCATCACAGCATCACAGCGTCATCACAGCATCATCACAGTGTCATCACAGCATCATCACAGCATCATTACTGCATCATCACAACATCATCACAGTGTCATCACAGCATAATCAGAGCATCACAACAGTATCATCACAGCGTCATCACTGCATCATCACAACATCATCACAGCGCCATCACAGCATCATAAATGCATCATCACAGCATCATCGCAGCGTAATCAATGCGTCATCATAACTACATCGTCACAGGGTCATCACAGTGTCATCAATGCATCATCACAGCATCATCACAGCGTCCTCACAGAATCATCACAGCATCATCACAGCATCATCACAGCATCACAGCGTCATCACTGCATCATCACAGCATCATCACAGCATCATCACAGTGTCATCAAAGTATTATCACAGCATCATCACAACAGTATCACAGAGTCATCAAAGCGTCATCATCACATCATCACTGTACCATCACTGTGTCATCACAGCATCATTACTGCATAATCACAACATCATCACAGTGTTATCAAAGCGTTGTCACAGCATCATCACAACATCACAACAGCATCATCGCATCGTCATCACTGCATCATCATTGCATCATCACAGCATCATCACTGCATCATCACAGAATCACAACAGCATCATCACAGCGTCATCTCTGCATCATCCAGGCGTCATCACAACATCATCTCAGCGTCACCACAGAGTCATCACTGCATCATCGCTGCATCATCAAAGCATCACAACAGCATCATTGCAGCATCATGACAGCATCATCAAAGCATTACAATGTCGCCATCACTGCATCATCACAGCATCATCACTGTATCATCACAGCGGTATCACTGCATCATCACAGCATGATCACAGAATCATCACAGCACCATCGCAACATCATCACAGCATCATCACTGTATCAATACAGCATCATCACAACATCATCACAGAATCACTGCATCATCAAAGCGTCATAAAAGTGTCATCACAGCATCATCACTGCATCATCACTCCATCATTACAGCGTCGTCAGAGCATCATCACAGCATCACCAAAGCATCATCACTGCATCATCACTGCAGCGTCACTGCATCATTACAATATCATCGCAGTGTCATCACTGCATCATCACAGCATCATCACAGCATCATCAAAGCATCACAGCGTCATCAGAGCGTCATCACAACATAATCACTGCGGCATCACAGCGTCATCAAAGCACCATCAAAGCGTCATCAGAGCTTCATCACGGCATCCTTACAGCATCATTACTGTGTCGTCAAAGCGTTATCACAGAATCATCACAGCATCATCACAGCATCATCGCAGTGTCATCACACCATCATTACAGCATCATCACAATATTATCAAAGCCTCACCACAGCGTCATAACTGAATCAACACTGCATTATCACTGCATCATCACAGCATAAACACATCATCATAAATGCATCATCACAACATCATCAATACATCACAGCATCACAGCGTCATCACAACATCATCACAGCATCATCACTGCAACATCACATTATCATCACAGCATCATCATAGCATCATCACAGCATCATCACAATATCATAACAGCATCATCGCAGCGTTATCAATGCATCATCACAGCATCATCACAGCATCATCACAGCGTCATCACTGAATCATCACAGCATCATCACAGCATCATCATAGCATCATGAAAGCATCACAGCGTCATCACAGCGTATTTAGAGTGTCATCACAGTATCATCACGACATCATCTCTGCGTTATTGCAGCATCATCACTGCATCATCACAGCATCATCACTGTGTCATCACAGCGTCATCACAGCATCATCACTGCGTCATCACAGCGTCATCACAGCATCATCACAGCATCATCATATAATCATGACAGCATCATAGCTGTATAATCACAGCATCACCAAAGCGTCATTAAATCATCATCACAGCATCATCACAACAGCATCACCACAGCATCATAAGAGCGTCATTTCTGGTGCCAACGCAGAAATCTTGTTTTTTTTGACCATGGGGCACTTTACTCAGCACCTGGCCTGATGGCCGCAGACGGGTCCCTATCTTTTAGGGGAAAAAGGATCCTGGGCCAGGAGCTGGCAGGGCTCATTGAGAGGGCTTTAAACTAGGTAAGAAGGGGGATGGGACTGAAGCAAGGACTGTTGGGGCTGTGCCAGGGGGAACAATGGCAAGGCCGGAGGATAGGGCAATGGCCCAGCAGAAGTGCATCTACACCAATGCTCTGATGATGCTCTGATGATGCAGTGATGTTGCAGTAGTGACGCTGTGATGACGCTGAGATGTTGCTGCGATGAAGTTCTGGTGATGCTCTGACGATGCAGTGATGATAATTTGATGACGCTATGATGCTGTGATGATGCTGTGATGACGCTGTGATGCACAGCACACATGATCAGAGCATCACAGCATCATCACAGCATCACCATAGTATCATCACAGCATCATCACCGCATCATCACAGCGTCCTTACAGTGTCATCACAGTGTCATCACAGCTTGTGATGCTGTGATGATGGTGATGTGGTGCTGATGCAGTGAGGATGAAGTTACGACGCTGTGATGACGCTGTGATGATGCAGTGATGATGTTGTGATGAGGCTGTGATGATTCTATGATGACGCTGTGATGATACAATTATGACGGTGCGATGACGCTGCCATGATGCTGCCATCATGCTATGATGACGCTGTGATGATGCAGTGATGATGCTGTGATAACACTGTGATGATATTGTGATGATTCAGTAATGGTGCTGTGATGATGAAGTCATGATGCTCTGATTACGAAGTGATGATGCAGTAATGACGCTGTGATGACGCTGTTGTGTGGCATGATGATGCTGTGATGATGATGTGATGATGTAGTGATGGTGCAGTGATGAAGATGTGATGACGCAATGATGATGCTGTGATGATGCTGTGATGAAGCAGTGATGAAGCTGTGATGAAGCTGTGATGATGCAGTGATTATACAGTGATGATGCTGTGATGCTGAGATGATGCTGTTATGATTCTGTGTTGATGCTGTGATGATGCTGTGATGATGTAGTGATCATGCAGTGATGATGCTGTGATGATGATGTTATGACGATGTGATGATGCAGTGATGATGATATCATGATGCAGTGATGATGCTTTGATGATGCATTGATTATACTGTGATGACGCTGTGATGATGCAGTGAGTAAGCAGTAATGATGCTGTGATAATGCTGTGATTATGCGGTTATGATGCAGTGATTATGCAGTGATGATGCTGTCATGAAACTGTAATGATGCTGTGATGAGGCAGTAATTATGCAGAAATGATGATGTGATGATGCTGTGATGATGCAGTGATGATGCAGTGATGATGCAGTAATGATGCTGTGAGGACACAGTGATGATGTTGTGCTGATACTGTGATGATGCTATGATGATGCAGTGATGATGCTGTGCTGATGCAGTGATGATTCAGTGATGATGTTGAGATGACGCTGTGGTGACGCAGTGATGATGCTTTGATGATTCTCTGATGATGCAATGTAGATGCTGTGATGATGCGGTCTTGACGCAGTGATGACGCTGTGACGATGCTGTGATGATGATCTGATGATGCAGTGATGATGCTTTGATGACGCAGTGATGATGCAGTGATGACGCTGTGATGACGCTGTGATGATGCTATGATGACGCTGTGATGATGCTGTGATGACGCTGAGATACTGCTGTGATGATGCTGTGATGATGCTGTGATGATTCTGTGATGACGCTTTGATGTTGCAGTGGTGATGATAGGATGATGCAGTGATGATGATGTGATGATGCAGTGATTCTGTAGTAGTGATACTGTGATGATGCTGAGACGATGCTGTGATGATGCAGTGGTTGTGCAGTGATTATGAAGTGATGACACAGTGATGATGCTGCGATGATGATTTGAAGGTGCTGTGATGATGCAGTGATGGTGCTGTGAAGGCGCAGTAGTGATGCTTTGATTATGCTGTGATGATGCAGTGATTATGCAGCTATGGTGCAGTGATGATGCTGTGATGATACCGTGATGACGCTGTGATGACGGAGTAATGATGCTGTGATGACACTCTGATGATGCTGTGGTGATAATGTGATGATGCTGTGAAGATACTGTGATAACGCTGTTATGATGCAGTATTTATGCAGTAATGATTCTGTGATGATGCTGAGATGTTGCTGTGATGATGTAGTGATGGTGCTGTGATGATGCAGTGATGATGCTGTGATGATGCTGTAATGACGCTGTGATGATGCAGTGATTATGCAGTGATGATGCAGTGATGAGACTGCGATGATGCTGTGATGATGTTTTGATGTTGCTTTGATGATGATGTGATGATGTAGCTATGATGCTGTGATGATGCAGTGATGAAACTTTGATGACACTGATGATGCAGTGAGTAAGCAGTAATGATGCTGCGATGATTCTGTGATGACGCCATGATAATGCAGTGATTATGCAGAAATGATGCTGTAATGACACTGAGATGATGCTTTGATGATGCAGTGATGATGCTGTGAGGATGCAGTGAGGACAAAGTAATGATGTTGTGCTGATGCTGTGATGATGTTTTGGTTACGCTGTGGTGATGCAGTGATGATGCAGTGATCAAAGCGTCATCACAGCATCATCACAGCATCATCGCAGCGTCATCACTGCATCATCAAATCATAAACACAACATCATCAATACGTCATCACAGCATAATTATTGCATCATTAAAACATCATCACAGCATCAGCATAGCATCATCACAGCATCATAACAACATCATCACAGCGTCATCACAGCATCATCACAGCATCATCACAGCATCATCACAGCATTATCACAGCATCACGAAAGCGTCATCACAGCAGCATCACAGCATAATCGCAGCGTCCTCAGAGCATCAACTCAGCATCATCATAGCATCATCACTGCATCATCAGAACGTCATCACAGCATCATTACTACATCATCACAACATCACAACAGCATCATAACAAAATCATCACAGCATCATCAAAGTGTCATCACAGCGTCATCACAGCATCATCACTGCATCATAACTGAATCATTACAGCATCATCAGAGCATCATCACAGCATCATCAAAGCAACACAGCGTCATCAAAGTGTCATCAGAGCACCATCAGGGCATCACTTCAACATCATCATATCATCACAGCATTATTACAGCATCATCACAGAGTCATCACAGTATCATCACAGCATCATCTAAGCATCATCACTGCATCATCACAGCATCATCGCAGCGTCATCAGAGCATCATCACTGCATCATTACTGTATCATCACTGCATCATTACAGCGTCATCACAGCATCATCAGTGCGTCATCACAGCATCACTACTGCATCATCACAACATCATCACAGTGTGATCGCAACATAATCACAGTATCATCACAACATCCTCACAGCATCATCACAGCATCATCACAGCATCATCACAGCATCATCGAAACATCATCACAGTGTCATCACAACATCATCACAGAATCATCACAGCATCTTTGCAGTATCATCACATCATCAATACTGCGTCATCAGAGCATCATCAGAACATAATCACACTGTCATCAAAGCGTCATCACAGCATCATCACGGCATCATCACAGCATCATAACACATCATCACAGCATCACAACAGCATCATCACAGCTTCATAACAGCATCATCGAGGCGTAATCACAGCATCATCACAGCACCATCACAGCATCATCACAACATTATTATCACAGCATCCCAACAGTATCATCACTGCGTCATCACACCATCATCAGAGCATTATCGCAGCATCATCACAGCATCATTAAAGCATCACAGCATCATCAGAGAGTCATCACAGCGTCATCACAGCATCACCACTGCGTTATGAGAGCGTCATCAAAGAACCATCACAGTGTCATCAGAGCTTCATCACAGCATCAACACAGCATCATCACAGCGTCATCACAGTGTCATCACACCATCATCACAGCATCAACACAGCATCATCGCAGCGTCATAACTGCATCATCGCAGCGTCATCACTGCATCATCACAGCATCACAACTGCATCATAACTGCATCATCACAACATCATCAAATAATCATTAAAGCATCACAGCTTCATCAAAGCTTCATCACATCTTCACTGCATCATCACTGCATCATCACAGCATCATCGCATCATCATCACAGCATCACCAAAGATTCGCAGCGTCATCATTGCATCATCACAGAATCATCAAAGCATCATCATAGCGTGATCAGAGCATTATCGCTGCCTCATCACTGCAACATCACAGCATCATCACTGCGTCATCACAACATCATCACTTCAACATCACAACAACATCACACTGTCATCAAAGCGTCATCACAGCATCATTACTGCATCATCACAGCATCATAACACATCATCACCACATCACAACAGCATCATCACAGCATTATAACAGCATCATCCAGGCGTCATCACTGCATCATCACAGCGTCACCACAGCGTCATCACTGCATCATCACTGCATCATCACAGCATCATCAAAGCATCACAGCGTAATCAAAGCGTCATCACAGCTTCATCACAGCATCAACACAGCATTATCACATCATCATCACAGAATCATCACGCCATCATCACAGCATCATCGCAGCATCATCACAGCATCATTAAAGCATCACAGCGTCATCAAAGACTCATCACAGCGTCATCACAGCATCACCACTGCGTCATCACAGAGTCATCAAAGCGTCATCACAACATCATCAGCGCGTCATCACTGAATCATCACAGCGTAATAACTACATCATCAGTGCTTCATCACAGCGTCATCACAGCATCACTACAGCATCAACACAGCATCATCTCAGCGTCATCACTACATCATTGCAGTGTCATCACTGCATCATCACAGCATCATAACTGTATCATCACTGCATCATCACAGCATCATAAAAACATCATCACTGCATCATCACTGCCTCATCACTGCATCATCACAGCATCATCAATGCATCATCACAGAATCATCACAATATTATCACAGCCTCACCACAGCGTCATAACTGCTTCATCACTGCATCATCACTGTATCATCAGAGCATCATCACATCATTTCAATGCATGATCACAGCATAATAACAGCATCATCACAACATCATCACTGCATCAACACAACATCATCACAGAATCATCACGGCATCATCACAGCATCATCACGGCATCATTACTGCATCATCACAGCATCATCAGAGCTTCAACAAAGCGTCACATTGCCATCACAGCATCATCACTGAATCATCACAGCGTAATCACAGCATCATCACAGCATCATCGCAGCGTCATCACTGCATCATCACAGAATCATCACAACATGATCACAGCATCATCACAGCATCACAACAGCATCATCGTAGCACCATCACTGCATCATCACAATATCATCACAGTGTCATCAAAGCATCATCAAAGCATTATCACAGCATCATAACATCACGATCACTGCATCATGAAAACGTCATCACAGCATCACCACAGCATCATCACAACATCATCACAGCATCACAGCGTCATCACAGCATCATCACAGCATCAGCAAAGAATAAAAGTGTCATCAAAGCATCATCACTGCATCATCACAGCATCATCACAGTATCATCACTGCATAATCGCAGAGTCATCACAGCATCATTACTGCATCATCACAACATCATCACGGTGTCATCACAGCATAATCACAGCATAATCAGAGCATCACAACAGCATCATCGCATTGTCATCACTGCATCATCATTGCATCACCACAGCATCATCACTGCATCATCACAGCATCACAACAGCATCATCGCAGCATCATCACAGTATCATCAAAGCATCACAGCGTCGCCATCACTGCATCATCACAGAATCATCACTGTATCATCGCAGCGGTATCACTGCATCATCACAGCATGATCACAGCATAATCACAACACCATCACAACATCATCACAGCATCATCACTGCATCATTACAGCATCATCACAACATCATCACAGCATCACAGCATCATCAAAGCGTCATCACTGCGTCATCACAGCATCATCACAATATTATCACAGCCTCACCACAGCGTCATAACTGCATGAACACTGCATTATCACTGCATCATCACAGCGTCATCACAGCAGCATCACTACATCATCACTGTGTCGTCACAGCATCATCACAGCATCATCACAGCATCACCACAGCATCATCACATCATCATCACTGCAACATCACAGTATCATCACAGCATCATCATAGCGTCATCACAGCATCATCACAATATCATAACAGCATCATCGCAGTGTCATCACTGCATCATCATCATAGCATCATGACAACATCATCGCAGCATCATCGCAGCGTCATGACTGAATCATCACAACATCATCATACCATCATGAAAGCATCACAGCGTCATCATTCAAAGTGTCATCATAGTATCATCACGGCATCATCTCAGAGTTATTGCAGCGTCATCACAGCATCATCACAGCATCATCACTGTGTCATCACAGCGTCATCACAGAATCATCACTGCATCATCATATAATCATGACAGCATCATAGCTGTATAATCACAGCATCATCAAAACGTCATCACAGCATCATAACAGCATCATCACAGCATCATCAAAGCTTCATCACAGTATCATAACTGCATCATCACTGCATAAACACTGCATCAGCACAGCATCATCATAGCATCATCACAGCATCAACACAGCGTCATCTGTGCATCATCACAGCATCATCACAACATCATCAGAGCGTCATCTCAGCATCATCATTGAATCACGACAGCGTCATCACAGCATCATGACAGCATCATCAGAGCATCATCACTGCATCATCATATCATCCTGAGAGCATCATAGCTGCATAATCACAGCATCATCTAATTGTCATAACAGCATCATCACAGCGTCATCACAGCATAATAACATCGTCATCACAGCGTCATCAGAGCATCATCACAGTATCATTAGAGCATCATCTCTGCATCATCACTGCATCATCACAGCATCACCGTAGTATCATCACAGCATCATCACAGCAACATCACTCCATCATTACAGCGTCATCACAGTGGCATCACAGCTTCATCACAGCATCATCAAAGCATCACAGTGTAATCAGTGTCATCATAGCGTCATCACAGCATCATCACTGCAACATCACAGCGTCATTACAGCATCATGAAAGCACCATCACAGCGTCATCACAATGTAATTAAAGCGTCTTCACAGAGTCATCACAGCATCATAACGGCATCATTATATCATCATCACTGCATCATCACAGCATCATCACAGCATCATCAGAGCATCATCACAGCATCATCACATCATCTTGACTGCATCATCACAGCGTCATCACAGCATCATCGCTGCATCATTACAGCATCATCACAGCATCATCACAGTGTCATCAAATTATCATCACAGCATCATCACAACAGCATCACCACAGCATCATAAGAGCGTCATTTCTGGTGCCAATGCAGAAATCTTGTTTTTTTTGACCATGGGGCACTTTACTCAGCACCTGGCCTGATGGCCGCAGACGGGTCCCTATCTTTTAGGGGAAAAAGGATCCTGGGCCAGGAGCTGGCAGGGCTCATTGAGAGGGCTTTAAACTAGGTAAGAAGGGGGATGGGGCTGAAGCAAGGATTGTTGGGGCTGTGCCAGGGGGAACAATGGCAAGGCCGGAGGATAGGGCAATAGCCCAGTTGAAGTGCATCTTCACTAATGCTCTGATGATGCTCTGATGATGCAGTGATGTTGCAGTAGTGACGCTGTGATGACGCTGAGATGTTGCTTTGATGATGCAGCGATGAAGTTCTGGTGATGCTCTGATGATGCAGTGATGATAATTTGATGACGCTATGATGCTGTGATGACGCTGTGATGATGCTGTGATGAGGCTGTGATGATTCTATGATGATGCTGTGATGATACAATTATGACGGTGTGATGACGCTGCGATGATGCTGCCAAGATGCTATGATGACGCTGTGATGATGTAGTGATGATGCAGTGATGATGCAGTAATGATGCTGTGAGGACACAGTGATGATGTTGTGCTGATGCTGTGATGATGTTTTGATTACGCAGTGATGATGCTGTGGTGATGCAGTGATTATGCAGAAATGATGATGTGATGATGCTGTGATGATGCAGTGATGATGCAGTAATGATGCTGTGAGGACGCAGTGATGATGTTGTGATGATGCTGTGACGACGCAGTGACGATGCTGTGAGGATGCTGCGATGACGCTATAATGACGCAGTAATCATGATGTAATGATGCTGTGATGACTCTGCGATGACACTGTTGTGATGCTGTGATGACGCTGTGATGATACTGAGATGACGTTGAGATGATGCAGTGATGATGCAGTGATGATGCAGTGATGACGCAGTAATGATGCTATGATTATGTAGTGATGATGTAGTGATTCCGCTGTGATGATGCTCTGATGATGCTGTGATTATGATGTGATGATGCATTGATAATGATGTGATGATGCTGTGATGATGCAGTGATGTCTCTGTGATGATGCAGTGATTATGTAGCTATGATGCTGTGATGATGATGTGATGATGCAGTGATAATGATGTGATGATGCAGTGATGATGATATGATGATGCAGTGATGATGATGTGATGATGCAGTGACTCTGCACTAATGATGTTGTGATTATGCTGAGATGATGATCTGATGATGCAATGATGATTCTGCGATGATGTTGTGATTATGTCACTATGATGTGATGATACTGTGATGATGCAGTGATGATGCTGCGATGATGCATGATGAATCTGTGATGACGCTATGATTACGCTGTTGTGATGCTCAGATAACACTGTCGTGATGCTACGATGATGCTGCGATGATGTTGTGATGATGGTGTGATGATGCAATGATTCTGCAGTACTGATACTGTGATGATGCTGAGATTATGCTGTGACAATGTAGTGATGATGCAGTGAAGATGCTGTGAGGATACTGTGATGATGCTGTGATGCTGCAGTGATGACGCTGCGATCCTGCTGTGATGATGCAGGGATGATGATGTGATGATGTTGTGTTGATGCTGTGATGACGCTGTCTTGATTCTGTGACGATGCAGTGATGATGCTGTGATGACCCTGTCGTGATGTTGTGATGACGCTGTAGTGATGCTGTGATGATGCTGTGATGACAATATAATGACGTAGTTATGATGCTGTTATGATGCAGTCATTATGCAGTGATGATGCAGATATGAGGCTGTGATGACGCTGTGATGATATTGTGATGATGCTGTGACGACGCAGTGATTATGCTGTGATGATGCTGAGGTGATGCTGTGATGATGCAGTGATGATGCAGTGATGACTCAGTGATCATGCTGTGATGATGCTGTGATGACACAGTGATTATTATGTGATTACGCAGTGATGATGCTGTAATGATTTTGTGATGATGATGTGATGATGATGTGATGATACTGTGATGATGCAGATATGACGCTGCGAAGATGAAGTGATGATGCAGTGATGACTCAGTGATGATGCAATGATGATGCTGTGATGACGCAGTGATGATGCAGTGATGATGCTGTGATGGTGATGTGATGATGCAGATATTTTGATGTGATGATGCAGTGATTCCGCAGTATTGATACTGTGATGACGCTGAGATGAAGCATTGATGATGCAGTGATGATGATGTGATGGTGCAGTGATGATTTGATAATGCTGTGACGATGCAGTGATGATATAGTGATGATGCTGTGATGATGCTATGATTATGTTGTGATGATGTAGTGATGATGCATTTATGACACTGCGATGATGTTGTGATGACTATGTGATGATTTTGTGATGACACTGTGATGATACTGCTGTGATGCTCTGGTAATGCTGTCGTGATGCTGCGATGATGTTGTGATGTCATTACAGTATCATCACGGCATCATCTCAGCATTATTGCAGCGTCATCACTGCATCATCACAGCATCATCACTGCATCATAAAAGCGTCATCACAGCATCATCACTGCATCATCATATCATCCTGAGAGCATCATAGCTGCATAATCGCAGCATCATCAAATTGTCATAACAGCATCATCACAGCGTCATCACAGCATAATAACATTGTCATCACAGCGTCATCAAAGCATCATCACAGCGTCATTAGAGCATCATCACAGCATCATTAGAGCGTCATCACTGCATCATTACATCATCATCAGTGCATCATCAGAGCATCATCACAGCATCATTAGAGCATCACAACAACATCATCAGAGCATCATCATCGCATCATCATTAAAGCATCATCACTGCATCATCACAGCATCATCAAAGCATCACAGTGTAATCAAAGCGTCATCATAACGTCATCTCTTCGTCATCACAGCATCATAACTGCATCATCACTGCATAAACACTGCATCATCACAGCGTCATAACAGCGTCAAAACAGCATAATCACATTGTCATCACAGCGTCATCACAGCATCATCGCAACATCATCACAGCATCATCTGAGCATCATCACATCATCATCACAGCATCATCACAGCATCAGTGTCATCAAATTATCATCACTGCATCATCACAGCGTTATCACAGCGTCATCAAAGCCTCATCACAATATCATCAAAGCGTCATCACAGCACCATCACAGCATCATCACTGCATCATCACAGTGTCATCAAATCATCACCACAGCATCATAACATCATCATTTCTGGTGCCAACGCAGAAATCTTGTTTTTTTTTGACCATGGGGCACTTTACTCAGCACCTGGCCTGATGGCCGCAGACGGGTCCCTATCTTTTAGGGGAAAAAGGATCCTGGGCCAGGAGCTGGCAGGGCTCATTGAGAGGGCTTTAAACTAGGTAAGAAGGGGGATGGGGCTGAAGCAAGGATTGTTGGGGCTGTGCCAGGGGGAACAATGGCAAGGCCGGAGGATAGGGCAATGGCCCAGCTGAAGTGCATCTACACCAATGCTCTGATGATGCTCTGATGATGCAGTGATGTTGCAGTAGTGACGCTGTGATGACGCTGAGATGTTGCTTTGATGATGCTGCGATGAAGTTCTGGTGATGCTCTGATGATGCAGTGATGATAATTTGATGACGCTATGATGCTGTGATGATGCTGTGATGACGCTGTGATGCACAGTACACATGATCAGAGCATCACAGCATCATCACAGCATCACCATAGTATCATCACAGCATCATCACCGCATCATCACAGCGTCCTTACAGTGTCATCACAGTGTCATCACAGCTTGTGATGCTGTGATGATGGTGATGCGGTGATGATGCAGTGAGGATGCAGTTACGACGCTGTGATGATGCAGTGATGAGGCTGTGATGATGCAGTGATGAGGCTGTGATGATACAATTATGACGGTGTGATGACGCTGCGATGATGCTGCCATGATGCTATGATGACACTGTGATGATGCAGTAATGGTGCTGTGATGATGAAGTCATGATGCTCTGACTACGCAGTGATGATGTCGTGATGATGCTCTGATGAAGCAGTGATGAAGCTGTGAATAAGCAGTGATGATGCTGTGACGATATTGTGATGATGCTATGATAACGCGGTGATGACGCTGTCGTAATACTGTGATGACGCTGCTGTGATGGCATGATGATGCTGTGATGATGATGTGATGATGCCGTGATGAAGCAGTGATGAAGCTCTTATGATGCAGTGGAGATGCTGTGATGATGAACTGATGATGCAGTGATGACGCTGTGATTAAGTAGTGAAGATGATGTCATGATACTGTGATGACGCTGTGATGATGCTGAGATGATGCTGTGATGATGCAGTGATCATGCAGTGATGATGCTGTGATGATGATGGTATGACGATGTGATAATTCAGTGATGATGATATCATGATGCAGTGATGATGCTTTGATGATGCAGTGATGATACTGTGATGACGCTGTGATGATGCAGTGAGTAAGCAGTAATGATGCTGCGATGATGCAGTGATGATGCAGTGACGATGCAGTGATGATTCAGTGATGATGCAGTGATGATGCTGTGATGACGCTGTGATGACAATGTGATGATGCTGTGATGACACTGATATGATGCAGTGATTATGCATTAATGATTCTATGATGATGCTGAGATGATATTTTGAGGATGAAGTGATGACGCTGTGATGACCTTATTATGATGCTGTGATGATACTTTGACGATGCTGTGATTATGCAGCTACGATTCTGTGATGATGCAGTGATGATGCTGTGATGATGATGTGATGATGATCCGATGATGCTGTGATGATGTTGTGATGATGCTGTGACGATGCAGTGAGGACGATGTGGTGACGCTGTGTTGATGCAGTGATGACGCTGTGACGTTGATGTGATAATGTTGTGATGATGCAGTGATGATGCTTTGATGACGCAGTGATGATGCAGTGATGACGCTGTGATGATGCTATGATGACACTGTGATGATTCTGTGATGATGCTTTGATAATGCAGTGATGATGATAGGATGATGCAGTGATGATGATGTGATGATGCAGTGATTCTGCAGTAGTGATACTGTGATGATGCTGAGATGATGCTGTGATGATGAAGTGATTATGCAGTGATGGTGCAGTGATATTGCTGAGATGATGCTGTGATGATGCAGTGATTGTGCAGTGATTATGAAGTGATGACGCAGTGATGATGCTGTGATGAAAATGCTAAGATGCTGTGATGATGTAGTGATGATGCTGTGATGACGCTATGATGATGCAGTGATGATGCTGAAATGCTGTCGTGATTATGACTCTATGATGCTGTAATGATGCTGTGATGATGCTGTTATGACGCTGTGATGACGCAGTGATTATGCTGTGATGACACTGTGATAATGTTGTGATGATGATGTGATGATGCTGTGATTACACTGTGATTGTGCAGTGATGATGCAGTGATTATGCTGTGAAAATGCACTGATGATACTGTGATGACGCTGTGATGATGCAGTGATCATGTAGTGATGATGAAGTGATGACGCTGTAATATCGCTCTGATGATGCTGTGATGATGCAGTGATGATGCTGTGACAGTGCAGTGATGATGTAGTGTTTATGCTATGATGATGCTCTGATTATGTTGTGATGATGCTGTGATGATGATGTGATGATTCTCTGATGATGCTTTGATGATGCAGTGATGATGTTGTGATAACGCAGTGATGATGCTGTGATGATGGTGTGATGATGCAGTGATGACGCTGTGATGATGCTCTGATGATGGTGTGATGATTCAGTGATAATGATGTGATGATGCTGTGATGATGCAGTGGTCATGTAGTGATGATGATGTGATGACGCAGTTTTTCTGCAGTAATGATGCTGTGGTGATACTGTGATGATGCAGTGATGACGCTGCGATGAAGTTATGATGATGCAGTGATGATACTGTGATGACGCTCTCTTGATGCAGTGATTATGCAGTAATGATACTGTAATGATACTGAGATGATGCTTTTATGATGCAGTGGTGATGCATTGATGACGCTGTAATTATGCTGTGATTATGTAGTGAGTACGCTGTGATGACGCAGTGATGATGCAGTGATGATACCGTTATGACGCTGTCGCGATACTGTGATGACGCTGTGGTGGTGTTGTGATGATGCTATGATTATGCTGTGATGACGCTGTAATGATGCAGTGATGATGCTGTGATGACCCTGTCATGATGCTGTGATGATGCTGAGATGACACTGTGATCACACTGTGATGATGCATTTATGACGCTGTGATTATGTAGCTATGATGCAGTGATGGTTCTGCGATGATTCATTGATGATGCAGTGATGATGCTGTGATGATGCTATGATTATGTTTTGATGATGCTGTGATGATGCTGTGATGATTCTGTGATGACGCTGTGATGACTCTGTCGTGATGCTCTGATAACGTTGTCGTGATGCTGTGATGATGCAATGATTATGCTGTGATGATGTAGTAATGATGATGTTATGATGCTGAGGTGCTGCAGTGATGATGCAGAGTTTATGCAGTTATGACACTGTGATTATGCTTTGATGACGACGCAATGATGATATGACGATGCAGTGATGATGCTGTGGTGATGCTGTCATGATGCAGTGATCATGTAGTGATGATGATGTGATGACACAGTGATGATGTAGTGAGTACGCTGTGATGACGCAGTGATGATGTTGTGATGATGCAGTTATGACGCTGCGATGATGCTGTGATGACGATTTGATAATTCTGTGATGACACTGTGATGATGCTGTTGTGATGGTCTGATAACATTGTCGTAACGCTGTGACGATGCTGCGATGATGTTGTGATGATTCTGTGATGATGCAATGATGATGCTCTGATGATGCAGTGATGATGCACTGATAATGCTGTCATGACATAGTAATGATGCTGTGATGATGCAGTGTTTACGTAGTTATGACGCTGTGATGATGCTTTGGTGAAGTTGTGATGATGCTGTGAAGATGCAGTGATGGTGCTGTGATGACGCAGTGATGATGCTTAGATGATGCTGTGATGATGCAGTGATGATGATGTGATGATGCTGTGGTGATGCTGTAATGATGCAGTGATCATGCAGTGATGATGTTGTGATGACGCAGTGATGATGCTGTGATGATGCTGTGGTGATGATGCTGTGATGATGCTGTGGTGATGATGTGATGATGCTGTGATGATGCATTGATGACGCTGTGATGATGCAGTGATGACGCTGCTATGATGCTCTGATGAATCTGTGATGACGCTATGATTATGCTGTCGTGATGCTCAGATAACACTGTCGTGATGCTATGGTGATGCTGTGATGATGCTGAGGTGATGATGTGATGATGCAGTGATGACTCAGTGATTATGATATGATTACGCAGTGATGACGCAGTGATGATGCAGTGATGATGATGTGATGATGCTGTGATGGTGATGTGATGATGCAGATATTTTGATGTGATGATGCAGTGATTCCGCAGTATTGATACTGTGATGACGCTGAGATGAAGCATTGATGATGCAGTGATCATGATGTGATGGTGCAGTGATGATTTGATAATGATGTGACGATGCAATGATGATACAGTGATTATGCTGTGATGATGCTATGATTATATTGTGATGATGTAGTGATGATGCATTTATGACACTGCGATGATGTTGTGATGACTATGTGATGATTCTGTGATGACACTGTGATGACACTGCTGTTATGCTCTGGTAATGCTGTCGTGATGCTGTGATGATGCTGCGATGATGTTGTGATGATTTTGTGATGACGCAATGATGATGCTGTGATGATGCAGTGTTTATGCAGTTATGACGCTGTGATGACCCTGTTATGATGCCTTTATGAGGACGCGATGATGCTGTGAATATGCAGTGATGATGCAGTGATGATGCTGCGATGATGCAGTGATGATGCTGCGATGATGATATGATGCTGCAGTGATGATACTGTGATAAAGTTGTGATGATGCAGTGATGATGCAGTGATGATGCTGTAATGATGCAGTGATTATGCAGTAATGATTCTGTATTGACGCTGCGATTATGCTGTGATGACGCTGTGATGTTGCTGTGGTGACGCTGTGTTGAGGGTGTTGTGATGCTCTGATAACGCTGTTGTGATGCTGTGATGATGCTACGATGATGTTGTGATGATGCTGTGATGATACTGTGATGATGCAGTTACGATGCAGTGATGATGCTGTGATGTTGCTGCGATGACGCTGTGGTGACGATGTGATGATGCAGTGATGATGCAGTTATGATGCAGTGATGATGCAGTTATGACGCTTTAATGATGTTGTGATGATATTGTGATTATGCTGTGATGACATAGTGATGATGCTGTGATGATTCTGTGATGACGCTCTGATGATGATGTGATGATGCTGTGATGATGCTGTTATAAAACTGTGATGACACTGTCATGATGCTGAGATTATGCTGTGAAGATGCAGTGATGATGCAGTGATGATGCAGTTATGACCCTGTGATGACCCTGTGATGATGCAGTGATGACACTGTGATGACGGTGTGATGATGTTGTGATTATGGTGTGATGATGCAGTGATGATGCTCTGATGATGCACTGACAATAGTGTGATGACGCTGTGATGATGCAGTGAGGAAACAGTAAAGATGCTTTGATGATGCTGTTATGATGCTGCAATGATGCTGTGATGATGCTGTGGGCTGCTGTGATGACAATTTGATGACGTCGTGATGATTCTGTCATGACACCATGATGCTGCTCTGATGACACAGTGATGATGCTGTGATGACGCTATGATGATGCTGTGATGATGCTGTGATGATGTTTTGATGACGCTCTGATGACGCAGTGATGATACTGTGATGGCACTCTGAGGATGTTTTGATGATGATGTGATTATTCTCTGATGATGCAGTGATGATACTGTGATGACGCTGTTATGATGCAGTGATGATGATTTGATGATGCTGTGATGACGCTGTTATGATGCAATGATGATGTGATGATGCTGTGATGATGCTGTTATGATGCAGTGATGATGATGTGATGACGTAGTGATCATGGTGTGATGACGCTATGATCATGCTGTGAGGATGCTGTGATGACACTGTGATGATGATATGATGATGCAGTGATGATACTGTGATGACGCTGTGATTATGCGGTGATAATGATGTCATGATGCAGTGATAATGTTGTGATGATGCAGTGATGATGCAGTGATGATGCAGTGATGATGATATCATGATGCTGTGATGATGCTGTGATCATGCTGTGATGACCTTGTGATGATGCATAGATTATGCATTTATGATGCTGTGATGATATTGTGATGATGCTGTAACGATGCATTGATGACACAGCAAAGATGCTGAGATGATGATTCTGTGATGATGCAGTGATGGTGATGTGATGGTGCTGTGATGACGCTCTGATGACAAAGTGATGACACTGCGATGATGATGTGATGATGCTGTGATGAATATGGGATGATGCTGTGATGATGCTGTTATGATGCTGTGATGATGCTGTGATGATGCTGTGAGGATGTTGTGATGATGCTGTGATGATGCAGTGAGTCAGCAGTAATGATGCTGTCATGATGTTGTGATGATTCTGGGATGATGCGGTGATGATGCTGTGTTTATGCAGTGATGATGCTGTGATTATGCAGGTATGAAGCTGTGATGATGCTGTGATGACGGTGTGATGATGCAGTGTGTAAGCAGTAATGATGCTGTCATGATGTTGTGATGATGCTGGGATGCTGATGTGATGACGCAGTGATGATGCTGTGGTGATGCTGTGATGACGCTGCGATACAGCTGTGATGATGCTGTGATGATGCTGAGATGATGCAGTGATTATGTAGTAATGATTCTGTGATGATGCTGTGATGATGCTCTTATGATGCAGTAATGATGCAGTGATGACGCAGTGATGATTCTGTGATGATGCTGTGATGACGCAGTGATGATGCTGTGGTGATGCTGTGATGACGCTGCGATACAGCTGTGATGATGCTGTGATGACGCTGCGATACAGCTGTGATGATGCTGTGATGATGCTGTGATGATGCAGTGATTATGCTGTAATGATGCTGTGATGACCCTGTGATGATGCAGTGATGACACTGTGATGGTGGTGTGATGATGTTGTGTTTATGCAGTGATGATGATGTGATGATGCAGATATGATGGTGCTATGATGCAGTGAATACACCGTGATGACGCTGTGATGATGCAGTGAGTAAGCAGTAATGATCACAGAATCACAGAATCACAGAATTTCTAGGTTGGAAGAGACCTCAAGATCATCGAGTCCAACCTCTGACCTAACGCTAACAGTCCCCACTAAACCATATCCCTAAGCTCTACATCTAAACGTCTTTTAAAGACTTCCACGGATGGTGACTCCACCACCTCCCTGGGCAGCCTGTTCCAGTGCATAACAACAATTTCAGTAAAGAAGTTTTTCCTAACATCTAACCTAAAACTCCCCTGGCGCAACTTTAGCCCATTCCCCCTCGTTCTGTCACCGGGCACGTGGGAGAACAGGCCAACCCCCACCTCACTACAGCCACCTTTAAGGTACCTGTAAAGAGCGATAAGGTCGCCCCTGAGCCTCCTCTTCTGCAGGCTGAACAAGCCCAGCTCCTTCAGCCGCTCCTCGTAGGACTTGTTCTCCAGGCCCCTCACCAGCTTCGTCGCCCTCCTCTGGACCCGCTCAAGCACCTCGATGTCCTTCTTGTAGCGAGGGGCCCAAAACTGAACACAGTACTCGAGGTGCGGCCTCACCAGAGCCGAGTACAGGGGGACGATCACCTCCCTAGCCCTGCTGGTCACACTGTTTCTGATACAAGCCAGGATGCTGTTGGCCTTCTTGGCCACCTGAGCACACTGCTGGCTCATATCCAGCCGACTGTCCACCATCACTCCCAGGTCCTTCTCTGCCTGGCAGCTCTGCAACCACTCATCTCCCAGCCTGTAGCTCTGCTTGGGGTTGTTGCGCCCCAGGTGCAGGACCTGGCACTTGGCCTTGTTGAACTTCACACAGTTGACCTCAGCCCATCGGTCCAGCCTATCCAGATCCTCCTGCAGAGCCTTCCTACCCTCGAGCAGATCGACACACGCACCTAACTGGGTGTCATCTGCAAACTTACTGAGGGTGCACTCAATGCCCTCGTCCAGATCATTGATGAAGATATTAAAGAGGACCGGCCCCAGCACTGAGCCCTGGGGGACGCCACTAGTGACCGGCTTCCAACTGGACTTGACTCCATTTACCACGACTCTTTGGGCCCGGCTATCCAGCCAGTTTCTAACCCAAGGAAGCGTGCGCCAGTCCAAGCCAAGAGCAGCCAGTTTCTTGAGGAGAATGCTGTGGGAAACGGTGTCAAATGCCTTGCTGAAGTCAAGGTAGACCACATCCATGATTTCCCTCGTCCACCCAGCGCGTCACTTTGTCATAGAAGGAGATCAGGTTTGTCAAGCAGGATCTGCCTTCCATAAACCCATGCTGGCCAGGCCAGATCGCCTGCTTGCCCTGCAAGTGCTGCATGATGACTCTCAAGAGGATCTGCTCCATGAGCTTCCCTGGCACTGAGGTCAAACTGACAGGCCTGTAGTTTCCCGGGTAATGATGCTGCGATGATGCTGTGATTATGCTGTGACGATGAGGTGATGATGCAGTGATTATGCAGTGATGATGCTGTCATGATACTCTAATGATGCTCTGATGATGCAGAGATGATGCAGTGATTTTTCTGTGATGATGTAATGATGCTGTGATGATGCAGTGATGATGATGTGATGATGCAGTGATGATAACGTGATGATGCTGTGATGATGATGTGATGATGCTGTGATGATGATGTGATGATGCTGTAATGATGCTCTGATGCTGTAGTGATGATGTTGTGAAGATGCACTGAGGACGCAGAGATGATGCTGTGATGAAAATGCGAAGATTCTGTGATGATGCAGTGAGGCGCAGTGATGATGCTGAGATGACACTGTGATTATGTGGTGATGATGATACGATGATGCTGTGATGATGCTGAGATGATGATGTCATGATGCAATGATGATGCAGTGGTGATGCTCTGATGATGCTGTAATGATGCTGTGACGATGATGTGAAGATGCAGTGATGACGCTGCGATGATGCTGTGATCATGCTGTGATGATGCAGTGATCATGCAGTGATGATTCTGTTATGATGCTGTGATGATGCTATTATGATGCTGTGATGACGCTGCGACGACGATATGATGATGCTGTGATTACTCTGTGATGACGTTTTGATGACACTGTTATGATGCTGTGATGATGCAGTGGTGATGCTCTGATGATGCTGTAATGATGCTGTGATGATGCAGTGATTATGCAGTGATGATGCAGTGATGAGACTGTGATGATGCTGTGATGATGTTTTGATGATGCATTGATGATGATGTGATGATATAGCTATGATGCTGTGATGATGCAGTAATGATGCAGTGATCAAAGCGTCATCACAGCATCATCACAGCATATTGCAGCGTCATCACTGCATCATCACAGCGTCATCACAACATCATCACAGCGTCATCACAGCGTCATCACAGCATCATTACTGCATCGTAAGAGCATCATCAAAGCATAAACACAACATCATCAATACGTCATCACAGAATCATTATTGCATCATAAAAACATCATCACATTGTCATCAAAGCGTCATCACAGCATCATAACAGCATCACAACACATGATCACAACACCATCACAACATCACCACAGCATCAGAGTGTCATCAAAGCGTTATGAGAGCGTCATCACAGCATGAGCATAGCATAATCACACCATCATAACAACATCATCACAGCATCATCACAGCATCATCACAGCATTACAACAGCATCATCGCAGCATCATCACTGGATCATCACAGCATCACAACAGCATCATAACAAAATCATCGCAGCGTCATCAAAGTGTCATGACAGCGTCATCACAGCATCATCACTGCATCATCACTGCATCATTACAGCATCATCAGAGCATCATCACAGCATCATCAAAGCATCACAGCGTCATCAAAGTGTCATCAGAGCATCATCACGGCATCACTACAGCATCATCATATCATCACAGCATTATTACAGCATCATCACAGAGTCATCACTGTGTCATCACAGCATCATCACAGCATAATCACTGCATCATCGCAGCTTAATCACAGCATCATCACAGCATCATCACAGCATCATCAGTGCCTCATCACAGCATCAGTACTGAATCATCACAACATCATCACAGTGTTATCGCAACATAATCACAGCATCATCACAACATCCTCACAGCATCATCACAGCATCATCACAGCATCATCACTGCATCATCACAGCATCATCGAAGCGTCATCACAGCATCATCACATCATCATTATTGCATCATGACTGCATCATTACAGCATCATCACGGCAGAATCAGTGCGTCGTCACAGCATCATTACTGCATCATCACAACATCATCACAGTGTTATCGCAGCGTCATCACAGCATCATCACAACATCATCACAGAATCATCACAGCATGATTGCAGCATCATCACATCATCAATACTGCGTCATCACAGCATCATCAGAACATAATCACACTGTCATCAAAGCCTCATCACAGCATCATTACAGCATCATCACAGCACCATCACAGCACCATCACAGCGTCATCACTGCATCATCACAACATTATCATCTCAGCATCCCAACAGTATCATCACACCATCATCAAAGCTTCATCGCAGCATCATCACAGCATCATCACAGCATCATCACTGCGTTATCAAAACATCATCACTGCATCATCAAAGCATCATCAGAGAATCATCACATCATCATCACAGCATCATCACAACATAATCAGAGCATCATCATAGCATAAACACTACATCATCACTGCACTGTCACAGCATCATCACTGCATCATCACAGCATCATCAGAGCGATATTACAGCATCTTCACTTCATCATCACTACATGATCACTGCATCATCACAGCGTCATCACAGTATCATCAGTGCATTTTCACAGCATAATCACTGCATCATCACTGCACAATCACAGTGTAATCACAGCATCATCACATCATCATCACAACATTATCACAGTGTCATCAGAGCATAATCACTGTGTCATCACAACATCATAACAGCATCATCACAGCATCATTACAGCATCATAGAGTCATAATCACGACAGCATTTCAGCATCATCACTGCATCATCATAGCGTCATCACAGCATCATCACTACATCATTACAGCATCTTAGCATTTTCATCACAGCATCATCACTGCGTCATCACTTCATAATCACTGCACAATCACTGCATCATCACAGCATCATCTCAGCAATATCACTGCACCATCACTGCATAATCACTTCATCATCAAAGCATCATCTCAGCATCATCACAGTATCACTACTGCAGAATCACTGCATCATCACATCATCATCACTGCATCATCCTATCATCATCACTGCATTATCAAAGCGTCATCACAGAATCATCACAGTGTCATCATAGCATCATCACAGCGTCATCACAGCGTCATCACTGCATCATCACTGCATCATCAAAGCATCATCACTGCATCATCAGATCATCATCACATCAACGTCACAGCGTCATCACTGCATCAACACAGCGTCACCACATCGTCCTCACTGCATCGTCACAGCATCATCACAACATCATCACAGCATCATCGGATCATCATCACATCATCATCACAGCATCATCACTGCATCATCACAGAATCGTAGCTGCATAATCACAGCATCGTCAAAGTATCATCACAGCATCATAATAAGGTCATCACAGCGTCATCACTTCATCATCAAAATATCATCTCAGCATCATCATAGAATCATTAATGCGTAATCACTGCATCATCTCAGCGTCATAACACTATCATCATCACTGCATCATCATATCATCATCACCGCATCAGCACAGTGTCATCACAGCATCATCAAAGCGTCATCACAACGTCAACACTGCATCATCACTACATCATCACTGAATCATCACTGCATTGTCACTGCATCATCACTGCATCATCACTGCTTACTCACTGCATCATCACAGCGTCATCACAGTATCATCACTGCATCATCAAAGCATCATCACTGCATCATGATATCATCATCACTGAATCATCACATCGTCATAACAACTTCATCACAGCATCATCACGGCATCATCTCAGCATCAACACAGAATCATAGCAGCGTCATCTCAGCATCACAGCATCATCACTGCATAATCACTGCATCATCACAGCATCATCTCAGCATCATCACAGCATCATCACAGTATCATGACATCATCTTCACTACTTAATCACAGCGTCATCACTGCATCATCAGTTCATCATCACAGCATCTCCACTGCATCATAAGAGCTTCATCACTGCTTCATCACGGCATCATCACATCATCATCACAGCATCATCATGCCATCACAGCAGCGTCATCACAGTATTACGAAAGCGTCATCACCGCGTTATCATAGCATCATCACAATATCGTCACAGCATCATCACTGCTTATTCACAGCATCATCACATCATCATCACAGCATCATCATGCCATCACAGCAGCATCATCACAGTATTACGACAGCGTCATCACCGCGTTATCATAGCATCATCACAATATCGTCACAGCATCATCACTGCTTATTCACAGCTTCATCACTGCTTCATCAGAGCATCATCACGACATCATCACTGCGTAATCAGAGCATCATGACTTCATCATCACAGCACCATTACTGCATCATCACAGCGTCATCATAGCATCATGGCAGCATCATCGCAGCGTCATCACACCGTCATAATTGTATCATCACAGCATCATCATAGAATCATCACAGCCTCATCACTGCATCATCACAGCATCATCACAGCGTTGTAACTGCATCCTCACTGCATCATCACCGCATCACCATCATCACCTTGCTTCAGCCCCATCCCCCTTCTTACCTAGTTTAAAGCCCTCTCAATGAGCCCTGCCAGCTCCTGGCCCAGGATCCTTTTTCCCCTAAAAGATAGGGACCCGTCTGCGGCCATCAGGCCAGGTGCTGAGTAAAGTGCCCCATGGTCAAAAAAAAAACAAGATTTCTGCATTGGCACCAGAAATGATGATGTTATGATGCTGTGGTGATGCTGTTGTGATGATGCTGTGATGATGATTTGATGACACTGTGATGATGCAGTGATGATGCTGTGATGGTGCTGTGATGACGCTTTGATGATGTTGTGATGAGGCTTTGATGACGCTGTGACAACGCTGTGATGGTGCTGTGATGAGGCTGTGATGACGCAGTGATGATGCTCTGATGATGCAGTGATGATAATTTGATGACACTGATGCTGTGATGATGCTGTGATGATGCAGTGATGATGCTCTGATGATGCTGTGATGATGTTGCGATGATGCTGTGATGACGCTGTGATGACAATGTGATTATGCTGTTTTGACGCTGTTATGACGCTGTGATGATGCAGTGTTTATGCAGTGATGATGCAGTTATGATGCTGTGATGACGCAGAGATGACGTTATGATGACGCTTTGATTACACTGTGATGCTTTGATGATGCTGTGATGATGCAGTGATGATGCTTTAATGATGATGGGATGATGCTCTAATGACGCTGTAATGATGCTGTGATGATGCTTTGATGACACTGTGATGATGTTCTGATGATGTTGTTGTGATGCTCTGATAATGCTGTGATGATGCACTGATGATTATGTAATGATGCAGTGATGACGCTCTAATGATGCTGTGACAATGTTATTATGCTGTGATGATGTTGTGATGATGTTGTGATGATGCTGTGATGATGCTTTGATGACGCTGTGATGCTGTGAAGATGTATTGATGATGCTGTGATGATGCATTTATGATGATGTGTTTATGCTGTGATGACGCTGTGATGATGCAGCGATAATTCAGTGTTGATGCAGTTATGACACTGTGGTGAGGCTGTGATAATATTGTGATGATGCTGTGATGATGGTGTGATGACACTGCAATGATGCTGTGATGATGCTGTGATGACTCTGTGATAACGCTTTGATGATGCTGTGATGACGCAGTGATGATGTTGTGATGACGCTCTGATGACACTGTGATGGTTTGATGATGCTGTGATGATGGTGTGATGACGCAGTGATGATGCTGTGATGATGCAGTGATGAAACTGCGATGATATTGTAATGATGCAGTGACGATGCTGTGATGATGTTTTGATGGTGCTGTGATGATGATGTGATCATGCTGTGATGATGCAGTGATACCGCTGCGATGATACAGTGATGATTCTGTGATGATGCAGTGATGGCGACGCTGTGATACATTGATGATGCTGTGATGATGCTGAGATGATGCTGTTGTGATGATTTGATGATGTAGTGATGATGCAGTGATGACTCTGTCGTGATGCTGAGATGATGCTGTGATGACGCCTGGATGATGCATAGATGACGCTGTAATGATGCTGTTGTGATGCTGCGATGATGCAGTGATGATGCTGTGATGATGCAATGATGATGCAGTGATGACGATGCAATGATGCTGTTGTGATGTTGTGATGATGCTGTGACAACGCTTTGATAACACTGTGATGATGTTGTGATTATGCAGTAATGATGCTGTGATGACACAGTGATGGTGCAGTGATGATGTGATGATGACGCTGTGATGATGCTGTGATACTGTGATACTGTTGTGATGGTGCTGTGGTGACGCTGTGATGACGCTTTCATGATACTGTGATCATGATCTGATGATGCTGTGATGATGCTTTCATGACACTGTGATGAGGCTGAGATGATGCAGTGATGAAGCTGTGATGATGAAGTGATGATGCAGTGATGATGCAACGATGATGCTGTTGTGATGTAGTTATGATGACGCATAGATTACGCTGTAATGATGTTCTGATGGTGCAGTGATGACGCTGTGATGATGCTGTGATGATGCTGTGATTACGCTGGTATGATGCTGTGATGATTTGTGATGATGCTGTGGTGATGCTGTGATGACGTTTCCATGATGCAGTGATCATGATGTTATGATGCTGTGATAATGCTTTGATGACACTGTGATGATGTTGTGATGATGCAGTGATGATGCTGTGATGATGTAGTGATAATGCAGTGATGGTGCTACGATGATGCTGTTGTGATGTTGTGATGATGCTGTGATGACGCTTTGATGACACTATGATAATGTTGTGATGATGCAGTAATGATGCAATGATGACGCAGTGATGATGCTGTGATGATGCTGTGATCATGTTGTGATGATTCTGTGTTGATGCAGTGATGACGCTGCGATGATGCTGTAATGCTTTGTTGAAGCTCTGATGATGCTGTGATGATGCAGTAATGATGCCGTGATGATGCTGTGATGATGCCGTGATGATGCTGTTATTATGCTGTGATCATGCAGTGAAATGATGTGATGATGTTCTGATGATACAGTGATGATGCAGTGATGATGCAGTCATGACGATGTGGTGAGGCTGTGATAATATTTTGATGATGCTGTGATGATGCAGTGATGAGGCAGCGATAATGCTCTGATGACGTTAATATGATGCTGTGATGATACAATAATGACATTGTGATTCTTTGGTGATGCTGTGATGATGCTGTGATGATGAAGTGATGATGATGTGATGATGCAGTGATGACGCTGCGATGATGTAGTGATGACGCTGCGATGATGCTGTGTTGATGCTGTAATGATGCTGTGATGACGCACTGATAATGTAGTTATTACGCTGTGATGATTCAGTGATGATGCGTGGATGATGCTGTTATGACGCTTTGATGACACTGTGATGATGCTGTGTTGAAGCTGGGATGACACGGTGATGGTGCTTTGATGACGCTGTGAGGAGTCTTTGATGACGCTGTGATGCTTTGATGATGCTGTGATGATGCAATGATGATGCAGTGATGACGCTGTGGTGACGCTGTGATGATGCAGTGATGACGCCTGGATGATGCTGTTATGATGCTGTGATGATGCAGTAATGATGCTGTGATGACGCTTTGATGACAGTGTGATGTTGTTGTGATGCTGAAGTGATGGTGTTGTGATGACGCAGTGATGATGCTGTGATGATGCAGTGATGAGGCAGCGATAATGCTCTGATGACGCTATGATGATGCTTTGATGATTCTGTGATGCTGCAATGATGACGTTGCGAATCTTTGGTGATGCAGTGATGATGCAGTGATGATGATGTGATGATGCTGTGATGATGCAGTGAAGATGCAGTGATGATGCTCTGATGACGCTTTGATGAAGCTCTGATGCTTTCGTGATTATTTGATGATGTTGTGATGATGCAGTTATGATGCAATTATGATGCTGTGATGATGCAGTGAAGACGCTGCGATGATGCAGTGATGACGCTGCGATGATGCTGTGTTGATGCTGTGATGATGCTGTGATTACACTGTGATGATGCACTGATAATGTTGTTATTACGCTGTGATGATTCTGTGATGATGCGTTGATGATGCTGTGATGACTCTTTGATTAGACTGTGATGATGCTGTGTTGATGCTGTAATGAAGCTCTGATGACGCTGTGATGGTTCTTTCATGACGCTCTGATAACGCAGTGGTGATGCTTTGATGACGCTGTGATGACTCTTTGATGATGCTGTGATGCTTTAATGATGCTGTGATGATGCTGCGATGATGCTGTGATGATGGTGTGATGACTCAGTGATGATACTGTTGGGATGCTTTGATGATAATGTTGTGATGATGCAGTGATGACGCTGTGATGGTGCTGTGATGATGCTATGATGATGCCTGGATGATGCTGTTATGAAGCTGTGATGATGCTGTTCTGATGCTGTGATGATGTGTTATGATGCTGTGATGATGCCGTGATGATGCTGTGATGACGCTTTGATGACAGTGTGATTATGTTTTGATGATGCTGTGATGACACAGTATTGATGACGTAATGATGCTGCAATGATGCTGTGATGATTCTGTGATGATGTTGTGATGCTGCTGTGATGACGCTGCGATAACACTGTGATGATGTTGTGATGATGCAGTAATGATGCTGTGACGACGCACTGATTCTGCTGTGATGATGCTGTAATGATGCAGTCATGATGCAATACTGATGATGTGATGATGCTGTGATGATGCAGTGATGATGCTGTGATGATGCTGTGAGGATGCTGTGAGGATGTTGTGATGATGCTATGATTACGTTGCGATCACACTGTGATGATGTTGTGATGATTCAGTACTGATGCTGTGATGACGCACTGATGATGCTGTGATGATGCTGTAATGATGCAGTGATGATGCAGTAATGATGCAGTGATGATGCTGTGATGACGCTGCGATGATGTTGTGATGATGTAGTGATGATGCTGTGATGATGCTGTAATAATGCTGTGATGATATGATGATGCTGTAGTGATGCCGTGATGATGCTCTGATGACACTTTGATGACGCTGTGATGCTTTGATGATGCTGTGATGATGCTGTGATGATGCAGTGATGATGCTGCGATGAAGCTGTTGTGATGCTGTGATGATGCTGTGTTGACGCTTTGATGACACTATGATAATGTTCTGATGATGCAGTAATGATGCAATGATGACGCAGTGATGATGCTGTGATGATGCTGTAATGATGCAGCGATGATGCTGTGATGATGTTGTGATTATGCTGTGATGACGCTACGATAATGCTCTTATGATGCTGTGATGACACTGTGATCATGCTGTGATGATGCAGTGATGACGCTGCGATGATGCTTTGATGATTCTCTGAAGATGCAGTTATGATGACGTGATGACGCTGTGATGACGCTGTGATGACGCTTTTATGACGCAGTTATGATGCAGTGATGATGCTGTGACGATGTAGTGGTGATGACGCATTGATGACGCTGTGATGATGCTGTGATGACTCTATGATGATGCAGTGATGACACTGTGATGGCACTGTGATGCCTTGTTGAAGCTCTGATGATGCATTGATAATGCACTGATTATGCAGTGATGATGTTGTCTTGATACTGTGATGATGCTGTGATCATACTGTGATGACGGTTTTATGACACTGTGATTATGTTCTTATGACCCAGTGATCATGCAGTAATGACCCAGTGATCACCCAGTAATGATGCAGTGATGACTGTTTGATGACACTGTGATGACGTTCTGATGATGCAGTGATGATGCTGTGATGATGCTGTGATGACGCTGCGATGATGTTGTTGTGATGGTCTGATGATGCTGTGATGACGGTTTGATGACACTGTGATGATGCTGTGATGATGCTGTGATGATGCTGTGATGCAGTGATGATGATATTATGATGCTGTGATGATGCAGTAATGATGCTGTGATGATGCTGTTATGACGCTTTGAGCACTGCATCATCACTGCATCACCACAGCATCATCACTGCGTAATCAAAACATCATCACAGCATCATCAGAGCATCATCACTGGGTCATCACAGCGTCGTAACAACATCATCACAATATCATCACAGCGTCATCACAGCCTCATATCTGCATCATCACTGCATAATGACTGCATCATCTCAGCATCATAATAGTGTCATCAGATCATCATCACAGCATCATCTCAGCATCATCACAGAATCATTACTGCATAAATACTGCATCATAACAGCGTCATCACAGTATCTTCACAGCATCATCACGGCATCACCACTGCATCATCCCATCATCTTCACTGCATCATCAGAGCATCATAATTGTGTCAACACACCTTAATCACAGCATAATCACTGTATCATCACTGCTTCATCACATCATCATCAGTGCATCATAACTGCATCATCACTGCATCATCACATCGTCACCACAGCGTCATCGCAGCAACATCAAAGCATCATCACTGCATCGTAACTGCATCATCACGGTATCATCACAGCATCATCACAACATCATCGTAGCATCATCACAGCATCACAACAACGTTATCAGAGCATCAGAACACCCTCAACACAGCGTCACCATGGCAACATCACAGCATCATCACAGCATAATCACAGCGTCACTACAGCATCATTACTGCATAATCACTGCATCATTACAGCATCATCACTGCATCATCACTGCGTCATCACAACGTTATCACAGTATCATCACTGCATAGTCACAGCATCATCGCGTCCTCATACAGGCATCATAACAGGGTCATCACAGCGTCATAACTGCATAAACACTGCATCATCACAGCATCATCATTGCGTCATCACAAAATCATCACAACATCATCGCAGCATCACGACAGCGTTACCAGAGCATCACAGCAGTATCATCACAGTGTCATCACAGAATCATCACATAGTCATCACAACATCATCGCAGTGTCATAAATGCATCATCACTACATCATCACAACATAATCATAGCATCATCACAGCATCATCACTGTATCATCACTGCATCGTCACAGCATTATCAAATCATCACTGCACCATCACATCATCATCACTGCATCATCAATGCTTCATCTCAGCGTCATCACAGTATCAATACTGCGGAATCACTGCGTCATCACATCATAATATCTGCATCATCACATCACCATCACTGCATCATCACTGCATCATCACTGCATCATCACAGCATCACCTCAGCATCATCACAGCATAATCACTGCGTCATCACAGCGTCGTCACAGCATCATCACAATATTATCACAGCGTCATCACAGTCTCATATCTGCATCATCACTGCATAATGACTGCATCATAACAGCATCATAACTACGTCATCATATTGCCATCACAGCATCATCATAGCATCACTACAGCGTCATCACAACATCACGACAGGGTCATCACAGCATCATCACTGCATCGTCACAGAATCAAGACAGCGTCATCACAGCATCAACACAACATCATCACATCATCATCCCTGCATCATCACAGCAGGATCGCAGCGTCATCACTGCAGCATCACAGCATCATCACAGTATCCTCACAGCATCTTCACTGCATCATCACTACATTGTCACAGCATAATCTCAGCATCATCACAGTATCAGTACTGCAGAATCATTGCATCATCACACCATCATCACAACATCATCGCAGCATCATCGTAGCATCACGACAGTGTTATCTGAGCATCACAACAGCGTAATCATAGCGTCATCACAGATTCATCATGCATCATCGCAGCATCATCACTGCATCATCACAGTATCATCACATCATAGTGACATAATCACAACATCATCGCAGAATCATCACTGCATCATCAGAGCATCATCTCAGCATAATCACAACATCATTAGTGCAGAGTCACTGCATCATCACATCATCATCACTGCATCATCATATCATCATCACTGCATCATCACATCATTATCACTGCATCATCACATCATCATCACAGCATCATAGCTACATAATCACTGCATCATCACAGAGTCATCACTGCATCATCACAGCATCATCACATCATTATCAATGCATCATCACATCATAATCACAGCATCATCAGAGCATCATCACAGCGTAATCACTACATCATCACTACATAATCATAGCATCATTACTGCGTCATCACTGCATCATCACTGCATCATCACTGCATCATCTCAACGTCATCTCAGTATCATCACAGCGTCATCACAGCATCACAACAGTGTCATCGCAGAGTCATCACAGCATCATTACATCATGATTACTGCGTCATTATAGCGTCATCGCAGCATCCTCACAGCATCGTCACTGCGTCGTCACAGCATCATCACATCATCATCACAGCGTCATCACTGCATCATAAGAGCATCATCACATCATCACCACAGCATCATCACATCATCACCACAGCATCATCGCAGCATCATCACAGCATCATCACTGCGTCATCACAACATCATCACTGCATGATCACTGCATCATCACAGCATCATCACATCGTCACCACAACATCATCACATCATCATCACTGCATCATCACAGCATCATCACTGCGTTATCACATCACCATCACTGCATCATCACTGCATCATCACAGCATCATCACTGCGTCATCAGAGCATCATAATTGCGTCATCACAGCGTCATAACTGCATCATCACAGCATCATCACTGCATCATCACAGCAACATCTCAGCATCATCACAGCGTCATTACTGCTTACTCACTGCATCATCACAGCGTCATCAGTGTATCATCAGTGCATTATCACAGAATAATCACTGCATCATCACTGCATAATCACAGCGTAATCACAGCATCATCACATCATCATCACAACATCATCACAGTGTCATCACAGCATCATCACTGCGTAATCACTGCATCATCACAGCATCATCACATCATCATCAAAAAATCATCAGTGTCATCACAGCATAATCACTGTGTCATCACACCGTCATAACAGCATCATCACAGCATCATTACAGCATCATAGAGTCATAATCACGACAGCATTTCAGCATCATCACTGCATCATAATAGCGTCATCACAGCATCATCACTACATCATCAAATTGTCATCACATCATCATCGCGTACTCATCACAGCGTCATCACTGCATCATCACTGCATCATCACCGCATCATCACTGCATCATCACTTCATAATCACTGCAAAATCACTGCATCATCACAGCATCATCTCAACATCATCACAGTATCACTACTGCAGAATCACTGCATCATCACATCATCATCACTGCATCATCAAAGCGTAATTACAGAATCATCAAAGCATCATCAGAGCGTCATCACAGCGCCATCTCAGCGTCATCACTGCATAATCACTGCGTCATCAAAGCATCATCACTGAGTCATCACAGCATGATCAGAGCATCATAGGTACATAATCACAGCATCATCACATCATCATCACAGTGTCATCACAGCATCATCACAGCATCTACATTACATCATCAGGGAATCATCAAAGCATCATCACTGCGTCAACACAGCGTCATCAATACATCATCACTGAATCATCACTGCATCAGCACAGCATCATTACTGCATCATCATAACATCATCACAGTATCAGCACACCATCATCACAGCATCACCACTGCATCATCACAGCATCATCGCTACATCATCACAGTGTCATCACTGCATCATCACTGCATCACCACAGAATCGTCACTGCGTAATCAAAATATCATCACAGCATCAGCACAACATCATCACTTTGTCCTCACAACATCATTACTGCATCATCACTGCATCATCACTGCATCATCACAGCATCATCACATCATCATTTCTGCATAATCACTGCATCACCACAGCATCATCACTGCGTAATCAAAACATCATCACAGCATCAGCACAACATCATCACTGTGTCCTCACAGCATCATTACTGCATCATCACTGCATCATCACTACATTATCACAGCGTCATCATAGCATCTTGGCAGCATCATCGCAGCGTCATCACACCGTCATAATTGTATCATCACAGCATCATCATAGAATCATCACAGCCTCATCACAGCGTCATCACAGCATCATAGCGTCATCAAATTATCATCACTGCATCATCAGAGCATCACCAGAACTTCATCGCAGCATCATCAAAGTAACATCTCAGTGTCATCACAGCGTCACTACTGCAACATCACTACATCATCAGAGCATCATCAGAGCATTAGTGAAGAGGCACTTCAACTGGGCCATTGCCCTATCCTCCGGCCTTGCCATTGTTCCCCCTGGCACAGCCCCAACAATCCTTGCTTCAGTCCCATCCCCCTTCTTACCTAGTTTAAAGCCCTCTCAATGAGCCCTGCCAGCTCCTGGCCCAGGATCCTTTTTCCCCTAAAAGATAGGGACCCGTCTGCGGCCATCAGGCCAGGTGCTGAGTAAAGTGCCCCATGGTCAAAAAAAAACAAGATTTCTGCATTGGCACCAGAAATGACGCTCTTATGATGCTGTGGTGATGCTCTTGTGATGATGCTGTGATGATAATTTGATGACACTGTGATGATGCAGTGATGATGCTGTGATGGTGCTGTGATGACGCTTTGATGATGTTGTGATGAGGCTTTGATGACGCTGTGACAACGCTGTGATGGTGCTGTGATTAAGCTGTGATGATGCTCGGATGATGCAGTGATGTTGCAGTAGTGACGCTGTGAAGCTGCTTTGATGATGCTGCGATGAAGTTCTAGTGATGCTCTGATGATGCAGTGATGATAATTTGATGACGCTATGATGCTGTGATGACGCTGTGATGATGCAGTGATGATTCTATGATGATGCTGCGATGATGCTGTGATGACGCTGTGATGATGCAGTCAAGATGATGTGATGATGCTGTGATGATGCTCTGATGATGCTGTGATGATGCAGTGATGATGATGTAATGATGCCGTTATAATGCTGTGATGACTCTGTGAAGACGCTTTAATTACACTGTGATGACGCTGTGATGGTGCTTTCATGATGCTGTAATGATGCTGTGATGTTGCAGTGATGATGCTGTGATGACGCTATGATAACACTGATTACACTGTGATGCTTTGATGATGCTGTGATGAAGCTGTGATGACACTGTGATGACGCTGTAATGATGGAGTGATGTTGCTGTGATGATGCTGTGATGATACTACGGTGATGCTGTGATGATGCAGTGATGATGCAGAGATGATGCTCTAATGATACTGTGATGATGCTCTGATGACGCTGTGATGACGATGTTATTATGCTGTGATGACGCTGTCGTGATTCAATGATGATGCTGTGATGACGCTCTGATGATGTTGTGATGATGCTGTGATGATGCACAGATGACGCTGTGTTGATGCTGTGATGATGCTATGATGATGCTGTGCTGATGCAGTGTTTATGCAGTGATGATGCAGTTATGATACTGTGATGAAGCTTTGATGATGCTGTGATGATGCTGTTATGATGCTGTGATGACGCTTTGATGATGCTGTGATTATACAGCTATGATGCTGTCATGATTATATGATGATGCAGTGATGATTCTGTGATGACGCTGTGATGACGCAGTGATGATGTTGTGATGATGCTGTGATGACGCTGTGATGATACAGTGATGATGCTGTGATGATGCAGTGATGACGCTGCAATAACTCTGAGATGATGCCGTGATGATACTATGATGACACTCTGAATGATGACGCTGTGATGCTTTCATGATGGTATGATGATGTTGTGACGATTCAGTGATGACGCTGCGATGATGCTGTGATGATGCTGTGATGATGCATTGATAACACTGCGATGATGCTGTGATGATGCTGTGATGACTCTGTGATGACGCTTTGATGACACTGTAATGATGCTGTAATGACGCCGTGAGGAATCTGTGATTACGGTGTGATGGTTCTTTGATGATGCTGTGATGACGCAGTGATGATGCTGTGATGATGCTGTGATGACTCTGTGATGACGCTTTGATGACACTGTAATGATGCTGTAATGACGCCGTGAGGAAGCTGTGATGACGGTGTGATGGTTCTTTGATGATGCTGTGATGACGCAGTGATGATGCTGTGATGATGCAGTGATGGCGACGCTGTGATGCTTTGATGATACTGTGATGATGCTGCGATGATGCTGTTGTGATGCTGTGATGATGCAGTAATGATGCTGTGGTGATGCAATGATGATGCAGTGATGACGACACGATGATGCTGTTGTGATGCTCTGATTATGCTGTGATGACACCGTGATGATGTTGTGATTATGCAGTAATGATGCTGTGATGACACAGTGATGGTGCAGTGATGATGTGATGACGCTGTGATGACTCTTTGATACTGTGATACTGTTGTGATGATGCTGTGGTGATGCTGTGATGACGCTTTCATGATGCAGTGATCATGATGTGATGATGCTGTGATGATGCTTTGATGACACTGTGATGATGCAGTGATGATGCAACGATGATGCTGTTGTGATGCTGTGATGATGCTGTGATGATGCATTGATGACAATGTGATGATGCTGTGACGATGTAGGTATGATGACGCATTGATTACGCTGTGATGATATTGTGATGATGCAGTGATGACGCTGTGATGATGCTGTTGTGATGCTCTGATTATGCTGTGATTATGCTGTGATGACAAAGTGATGATGTTGTGATGATGCAGTAATGATGCTGTGATGACTCTGCGATTATGCAGTGATGATACTGTGATGATGCTGTGATGATGCTGCGATGATGCTTTGATGACACTTTTATTCTTTGCTGATGCTGTGATGATGCTGTGATGACGCTGTGATGCTGTGATGACGTTGTGATGATGCTGTGGTGATGCTGTGATGACATTTTCATGATGCAGTGTTCATGATGTTATGATGCCGTGATGATGCTGTGATGACGCTTTGATGACAGTGTGATTATGTTCTGATGATGCTCTGATGACACAGTATTGATAATGTGATGATACTGCAAAGATGCTGTGATGATTCTGTGATGATGTTGTGATGACACTGTGATGATGTTTCGATGATGCTGTGATGATGCTGTGATGATGCTGTGAGGATGTTGTGATGATACTGTGATTATGTTGCGATAACACTGTGATGATGTTGTGATGATGCAGTAATGATGCTGTGATGACGCACTGATGATGCTGTGATGACGCTGTAATGATGCAGTGATGATACAGTAATGATGCAGTGATGATACAGTAATGATGCAGTGATGATGCTCTGATGACGCTGCGATGATGCTGTGATGATGCAGTGATGATGCTTAGATGATGCTGTGATGATACTGTGATGACTCTGTGATGATGCTGTAATAATGCTGTGATGATATGATGATGTTGTAGTGATGCCATGATGGTGCTCTGATGACACTTTGATGACGCTGTGTTGCTTTGATGATGCTGTGATGATGCTCTGATGACGCTGTAATGATTCAGTTATGATGCAGTGATGATGCTGTGATGACGCTGTGATGACACTTTGATGATGCTGTGATGATTTTGTTATGATGCTGTTGTGATGTTGTGATGATGCAGTAATGATGCTGTGATGACGCACTGATGATGCTGTGATGACGCTGTAATGATGTTGTGATGATACAGTAATGATGCAGTGATGATGCTCTGATGACCCTGCGATGATGCTGTGATGATGCTGTGATGATGCTGTGATGATGCTCTGATAACGCTGTAATGATGCAGTTATGATGCAGTGATGATGCTGTGATGACGCTGTGATGACACTTTGATGATGCTGTGATGATTTTGTTATGATGCCGTTGTGATGCTGTGATGATGCAGTGATGATGCTGTGATGAAGCTGTTGTGATGCTATGATGATGCTCTGTTGACGCTTTGATGACACTATGATAATGTTCTGATGATGCAGTAATGATGCAGTGATGACGCTGTGATGACGCTGTGATGACGCTGTTATGACGCAGTGATGATGCAGTGATGATGCTGTGACGATGTAGTGATGATAACACATTGATGACGCTGTGATGCTGTTGTGATGATGATGTGATGACGCTGTGATGACTCTATGATGATGCAGTATTGACACTGTGATGGCACTGTGATGCCTTGTTGAAGCTCTGATGATGCATTGATAATGCACTGATTATGCAGTGATGATGTTGTCTTGATACTGTGATGATGCTGTGATGATACTGTGATGAGGGTTTTATGACACTGTGATTATGTTCTGATGATGCAGTGATGATGCACTGATGATGCAGTGATGATGCTATGATGATGCTGAGTTGATGCTCTGATGACGCTGTGATTATGCTGTGATGCTGCTGTGATGACGCTTTCGTGATGCTGTGATAATGCTGTGATGATGCTGTGATGATGCTGTGATGATGCTGTGATGACGCTGTGATGATGTTTTAATGATGCAATAATTATGCTGTGATGACGTATTGATGATGTTGTGTTTATGATTTGATGATGCAGTGATGATGCAGTAATTGTGCTGTGATGATGCTGTGATGACGCTGTGATGATGTTGTGGTGACGCTGTGATGATGCAGTGATGACGCTGCGATGATGCTGTGATGATGCTGTGATGACGCTTTGATCACTGCATCATCACTGCATCATCACTGCATCACCACAGCGTAACCAAAACATCATCACAGCATCAGCACAACATCATTACTTTGTCCTCACTGCATCCTCACAGCATCATCACTGCATCATCAAAGCATCATCTCAGTGTCATTACAGCATCATTTCTGCATAATCACTGCATTATCACAGCGTCATCACAGAATCATCGCAGCATCATTACTGCTTACTCACTGCATCATCAGTGTCATCACAGTTTCATCACTGCATCATCACAGCATCATAGCTACATCATCACATCATCATCAGAGTATCATCAAAACATCATCACAGCATCATCGCAGTCTCATCACTGCATCATCACTGCATAATCACTGCATCATCACAGCGTCATTACAGCATCATCACAGCATCATCACTGCATCATCACAGCACCATCACTACATCATCACAGCAACATCTCAGCATCATCACAGAATCATTACTGCATAAATACTGCATCATAACAGCGTTATCACAGTATCTTCAAAGCATCATCACATTATCACCACAACATCATCAGAGTGTCATCACAGCATCATTACTCCGTCATCACAGCGTCATCACGGTATCATCACAGCATCATCATCAGTACACCATAGCTGCATAATCACTGCATCATCACAGCATAATCAAAGCATCACTACTGCGCCTTCACAGCACCATCACTGCATCATCACAGCACCTTCAAATCATCATCGCAGCATCATCACTGCATCATCACTGCATCATCACTGCACCACCACTGCATCATCACAGCATCATCTCAGCATCATTCCTGCATAATCAATGCATTATCACAGCGTGATCACAGTATCATCACTGCATCATGACGTCATCATCACTGCATCATCCCATTATCTTCACTGAAACATCACAATAACATCACAGCATCATCACACCATCAGCAGAGCATTATCACAGCGTCATCACTATGTTATAACAACATCATCACTGCATTATCAGAATATCATCACAGCATCATCACAGCATCATCACATCATCATCAGAGCATCATCACATTATCATCACTGCATCATCACAATATCATCACTGCATCATCACACAATCATCACAGCATCATCACTGCGTTATCACAACATCATCACTGCATCAACACAGCATCATCAGAGAATCATCACATCATCATCACAGCATCATCACAACAGAATCAGAGCATCATCAAAGCATAAACACTGCATCATCACTGCATCATCACAGCATCATCAGAGCGATATCACAGCGTCATCATTTCATCATGACTACATGATCACTGCATCATCACAGCACCATATCAGCATCATCACAGCGTCAATACTGCTTACTCACTGCATCATCACAGCATCATCACAAAATCATTAGTCATCACACCATAATCACTTTGTCATCACAGCGTCATAACAGCATCATCACAGCATCATTACAGCATCATAGAGTCATAATCACGACAGCATTTCAGCATCATCACTGCATCATCATAGCGTCATCACAGCATCATCACTACATCATTAAATTGTCAGCACATCATCATTGAGGCCTCATCACAGCGTCATCACTGTATCATCACTGCATCATCACAGCATCTTCGCAATTTCATCACAGCATCATCACTGCGTCATTACTTCATAATCACTGCACAATCACTGCATCATCACAGCATCGTCTCAGCATCATCACAGTATCACTACTACAGAATCACTGCATCATCACATCATAATCACTGCATCATCCTATCATCATCACTGCATCATCAAAGCGTCATCACAGAATCATCACAGCATCATCACAGCATCATCACAGCAGTATCTCAGCGTCATCACAGCATCATCACAGCGTCATCATAGCATCATCACAGCGTCATCATAGCATCATCATAGCGTCATCACAGTGTCATCACTGCGTCATCAAAGCATCATAACTGCATCATCAGATCATCATCACAGCATCGTCACAGCGTCATCACTGCGTCAAGACCGCATCATCACAGCATCTACATTGCATCATCAGAGAATCATCAAAGCATCATCACTGCGTCACCACAGCGTCATCTCAACATCATCACTGAATCATCACTGCATCAGCACAGCATCATCACTGCATCGTCATAGCATCATCACAGTATCAGCACAACATCATCACAGCATCGTCACTCCATCATCACAGCATCATCGCTGCGTCATCACGGCATCATCACTGCATCACCACTGCATCACCACAGCATCATCACTGCGTAATCAAAACATCATCACAGTATCAGCACAACATCATCACTGTGTCCTCACAGCATCATTACTGCATCATCACTGCATCATCACTGCATCATCACAGCATCATCACATCATCATTTCTGCATAATTACTGCCTCATCACAGCATCATTACAGTTTCATGACAGCATCATCACTGCATAATCACTGCATCATAACCGCATAATCACAGCATTATCACAGCATCATTACTGCTTACTCACTGCATCATCACAGCGTCATCACAGTATAATCAATGCATCATCAAAGCATCATCATTGCATCATGGTATCATCATCACAGCATCATCACAGCATCAACACAGAATCATAACATCATCATCTCAGCATCACAGCATCATCACTGTATAATCACTGCATCATCACATCATCATCACAGCATCATCATGCCACACAGCAGCGTCATCACAGCGTCATTACTGCATCATCACTTCGTAATCAGAGCATCATGACTTCATCATCACAGCACCATTACTGAATCATCACAATATCATCACAGTGTTATCACAGCATCATCACTGCATCATCACAGCGTCATCATAGCATGATGGCAGCATCATGGCAGCGTCATCGCACCGTCATAATTGTATCATCACAGCGTCATCATAGAATCATCACAGCCTCATCACAACATCATCACTGCATCATCACAACGTCATCACAGCGTCGTAACTGCATCCTCACTGCATCATCACCGCATCACCATCATCACAGCATCACAAGCTGTGATGACACTGTGATGACACTGTAAGGACGCTGTGATGATGCGGTGATGATGCTGTGATGATACTATGGTGATGCTGTGATGATGCTGTGATGCTCTGATCATGTGTGCTGTGCATCACAGCGTCATCACAGCATCATCACAGCATCATAGCGTCATCAAATTATCATCACTGCATCGTCAGAGCATCACCAGAACTTCATCGCAGCAACATCTCAGCGTCATCACAGCGTCACTACTGCAACATCACTGCATCATCAGAGCATCATCAGAGCATCATCAGAGCATTGGTGTAGATGCACTTCAGCTGGGCCATTGCCCTATCCTCCGGCCTTGCCATTGTTCCCCCTGGCACAGCCCCAACAGTCCTTGCTTCAGTCCCATCCCCCTTCTTACCTAGTTTAAAGCCCTCTCAATGAGCCCTGCCAGCTCCTGGCCCAGGATCCTTTTTCCCCTAAAAGATAGGGACCCGTCTGCGGCCATCAGGCCAGGTGCTGAGTAAAGTGCCCCATGGTCAAAAAAAACAAGATTTCTGCATTGGCACCAGAAATGACGCTCTTATGATGCTGTGGTGATGCTCTTGTGATGATGCTGTGATGATGATTTAATGACGTTTTGATGATGCTGTGATTATACAGCTATGATGCTGTCATGATTATATGATGATGCTGTGATGATGCTGTGATGACGCTGTGATGACGCAGTGATGATGCTGTGATGACGCTGCAATAACGCAGAGATGATGCCGTGATGATGCAGTTATGACACTCTAAATACGCTGTGATGACGCTGTGATGCTTTCATGATGCTATGATGATGCTGTGATGATGCTGTGATGATTCAGTGATGACGCTGTGATGATGCTGTGATGATGCATAGATAACGCTGCGATGATGCTGCGATGATGTTGTCAGGATGCTGTGATGATGCAGTGATGACACTGCGATGATGCTGTTATGATATTGTGATGATGCTGTGATGATGCTGTGATGATACTGTGATGTTGCAGTGATGATGTGATTATGCTGTGATGACGCTACGATAATGCTCTTATGATGCTGTGATGACGCTGTGATCATGCTGTGATGATTCAGTGATGACGCTGTGATGATGCTGTGATGATGCTGTGATGATGCATTGATAACGCTGCGATGATGCTGTGATGATGTTGTCATGATGCTGTGATGATGCAGTGATGACACTGCGATGATGCTGTTATGATATTGTGATGATGCTGTGATGATGCTGTGATTATGCTGTGATGACGCTACGATAATGCTCTTATGATGCTGTGATGACGCTGTGATCATGCTGTGATGATTCAGTGATGACGCTGTGATGACGCTGTGATCATGCTGTGATGATGCAGTGATGACGCTGCGATGATGCTTTGATGATTCTCTGAAGATGCAGTTATGATGACGTGATGACGCTGTGATGACGCTATGATGACGCTTTTATGACGCAGTTATGATGCAGTGATTATGCTGTGACGATGTAGTGGTGATGACACATTGATGACGTTGTGATGATGCTGTGATGACTCTATGATGATGCAGTGATGACACAGTGATGGCACTGTGATGCCTTGTTGAAGCTCTGATGATGCATTGATAATGCACTGATTATGCAGTGATGATGTTGTCTTGATACTGTGATGATGCTGTGATCATACTGTGATGACGGTTTTATGACACTGTGATTATGTTCTTATGACCCAGCGATCATGCTTTAATGATGCAGTGATGACGTGTTGATGATGCTGTTGTGATGCTCTGATGATGCTGTGATGACTGTTTGATGACACTGTGATGACGTTCTGATGATGCAGTGATGATGCTGTGATGATGCTGTGATGATGCTGTGAGGATGTTGTAATGATGCTGTGATTATGTTGCGATCACACTGTGATGATGCTCTGATGACACTTTGATGACGCTGTGATGCTTTAATGATGCAGTGATGATGCTGCGATGAAGCTTTGATGATGGTGTGATGACGCAGTGATGATACTGTTGGGATGCTGAGATGATAATGTTGTGATGACGCTGTGATGATGCTATGATGACACTGTGATGATTCTGTGATGACGCTTTGATAATGCAGTGATGATGATAGGATAATGCAGTGATGATGATGTGATGATGCAGTGATTCTGCAGTAGTGATACTGTGATGATGCTGAGATGATGCTTTGATGATGAAGTGATTATGCAGTGATGGTGAAGTGAGATTGCTGAGATGATGCTGTGATGATGCAGTGATTGTGCAGTGATTATGAAGTGATGACGCAGTGATGATGCTGTAATGAAAATGCTAAGATGCTGTGATGATGTAGTGATGATGCTGTGATGACGCTATGATGATGCAGTGATGATGCTGAAATGCTGTTGTTATTATGACTCTATGATGCTGTAATGATGCTGTGATGATGCTGTTATGACGCTGTGATGACACAGTGATTATGCTCTGATGACACTGTGATAATGTTGTGATGTTGATGTGATGATGTTTTGATTACACTGTGATTGTGCAGTGATGATGCAGTGATTATGCTGTGAAAATGCACTGATGATACTGTGATGACGCTGTGATGATGCAGTGATCATGAAGTGATGATGAAGTGATGACGCTGTAATATCGCTCTGATGATGCAGTGATGATGCTGTGACAGTGCAGTGATGATGTAGTGTTTATGCTATGATGATGCTCTGATTATGTTGTGATGATGCTGTGATGATGATGTGATGATTCTCTGATGATGCTTTGATGATGCAGTGATGATGTTGTGATAACGCAGTGATGATGCTGTGATGATGGTGTGATGATGCAGTGATTACGCTGTGATGATGCTCTGATGATGGTGTGATGATTCAGTGATGATTCAGTGATGATGCTCTGATGATGATGTGATGATGCTGTGATGATATTGTGATGATGCAATGATGATGTTGTGATGACTCAGTGATGATGCTGTGATGATGCTTTGATGATGCAGTGGTCATGTAGTGATGATGATGTGATGACGCAGTTTTTCTGCAGTAATGATGCTGTGGTGATACTGTGATGATGCAGTGATGACGCTGCGATGAAGTTATGATGATGCAGTGATGATACTGTCATGACGCTCTCATGATGCAGTGATTATGCAGTAATGATACTGTAATGATACTGAGATGATGCTTTTATGATGCAGTGGTGATGCATTGATGACGCTGTAATTATGCTGTGATTATGTAGTGAGTACGCTGTGATGACGCAGTGATGATGCTGTGATGATGTAGCGATGATGCAGTGATGATACCGTTATGACGCTGTCGCGATACTGTGATGACGTTGTGGTGGTGTTGTGATGATGCTGTGATTATGCTTTGATGACGCTGTAATGATGCAGTGATGATGCTGTGATGACCCTGTCATGATGCTGTGATGATGCTGAGATGACACTGTGATCACACTGTGATGATGCATTTATGACGCTGTGATTATGTAGCTATGATGCAGTGATGATTCTGCGATGATTCATTGATGATGCAGTGACGATGCAGTAATGATGCTATGATTATGTAGTGATGATGTAGTGATTACACTGTGATGATGCAGTGATGATGCTCTGATGATGCAGTGATGACTCTGTGATGATGCAGTGATTATGTAGCTATGATGCTGTGATGATGATGTGATGATGCAGTGATAATGATGTGATGATGCAGTGATGATGATATGATGATGCAGTGATGATGATGTGATGATGCAGTGATTCTGCACTAATGATGCTGTGATTATGCTGAGATGATGCTCTGATGATGCAGTGATGATTCTACGATGATGTTGTGATGATGTTGCTATGATGTGATGATACTTTGATGATGCAGTGATGACGCTGCTATGATGCTCTGATGAATCTGTGATGACGCTATGATTACGCTGTCGTGATGCTCAAATAACACTGTCGTGATGCTATGGTGATGCTGTGATGATGCTGTGATTATGAAGTATATATGCTGTGATGATGCAGTGATGACGCAGTGATGATGATGTGATTACGCAGTGATGACGCAGTGATGATGCAGTGATGATAATGTGATGATGCAGTGATGGTGATGTGATGATGCAGATATTTTGATGTGATGATGCAGTGATTCCGCAGTATTGATACTATGATGACGTTGAGATGAAGCATTGATGATGCAGTGATGATGATGTGATGGTGCAGTGATGATTTGATAATGCTGTGACGATGCAATGATGATACAGTGATGATGCTGTGATGATGCTATGATTATGTTGTGATGATGTAGTGATGATGCATTTATGACACTGCGATGATGTTGTGATGACTATGTGATGATTCTGTGATGACACTGCTGTTATGCTCTGGTAATGCTGTCGTGATGCTGTGATGATGCTGCGATGATGTTGTGATGATTTTGTGATGACGCAATGATGATGCTGTGATGATGCAGTGTTTATGCAGTTATGACGCTGTGATGACCCTGTTATGATGCCTTTATGAGGACGTGATGATGCTGTGAATATGCAGTGATGATGCAGTGATGATGCTGCGATGATGCAGTGATGACGCTGCGATGATGATATGATGCTGCAGTGATGATACTGTGATAACGTTGTGATGACGCAGTGATGATGCAGTGATGATGCTGTAATGATGCAGTGATTATGCAGTAATGATGCTGTATTGACGCTGCGATTATGCTGTGATGACGCTGTGATGTTGCTGTGGTGACGCTGTGTTGAGGGTGTTGTGATGCTCTGATAACGCTGTTGTGATGTTGTGATGATGCTACGATGATGTTGTGATGATGCTGTGATGATACTGTGATGATGCAGTTACGATGCAGTGATGATGCTGTGATGTTACTGCGATGACGCTGTGGTGACAATGTGATGATGCAGTGATGATGCAGTTATGATGCAGTGATGATGCAGTTATGACGCTTTAATGACGTTGTGATGATATTGTGATTATGCTGTGATGACATAGTGATGATGCTGTGATGACGCTCTGATGATGATGTGATGATGCTTTGATGATGCTGTTATAAAACTGTTATGACACTGTCATGATGCTGAGATTATGCTGTGAAGATGCAGTGATGATGCAGTGTTGATGCAGTTATGACCCTGTGATGACCCTGTGATGATGCAGTGATGACACTGTGATGACGGTGTGATGATGTGATTATGGTGTGATGATGCAGTGATGATGCTCTGATGATGCACTGACAATAGTGTGATGACGCTGTGATGATGCAGTGAGGAAACAGTAAAGATGCTTTGATGATGCTGTTATGATGCTGCAATGATGCTGTGATGATGCTGTCGGCTGCTGTGATGACAATTTGATGACGTAGTGATGATTCTGTCATGACACCATGATGCTGCTCTGATGCTGCTGTGATGATGTTGTGATTATGCTGTGATGACGCTCTGATGACACAGTGATGATGCTGTGATGACGCTATGATGATGCTGTGATGATGCTGTGATGATGTTTTGATGACGCTCTGATGACGCAGTGATGATACTGTGATGGCACTCTGAGGATGTTTTGATGATGATGTGATTATTCTCTGATGATGCAGTGATGATACTGTGATAACGCTGTGATGATGCAGTGTTTATGCAGTAATGATTCTGTGATGATGCTTTGATGACACTGTGATGACTTTGTGATGATTTAAGATGATGCTGTGATGATGTAGTGATGATGCTGTGATGATGCTGTGATTATGGATCTATGAAGCTGTGATGATGCTGTGATGATGCTGTGATGACGCTGTGATGACAGTGATTATGCTGTGATGACACTTACATGATGTTGTGATGATGATGTTATGATGCTGTGATGATGCAGTGATGATGCAGTGATGATACTGTGATGACGCTGTGATGATGCAGTGAGTAAGAAGTAATGATGGTGTGAGGATGCTGTGATGACACTGTGATGATGATATGATGATGCAGTGATGATACTGTGATGACGCTGTGATGATGCAGTGATTATGCAGTGATGATGATGTCATGATGCAGTGATAATGCTGTGATGATGCAGTGATGATGATATCATGATGCTGTGATGATGCTGTGATGATGCTGTGATGACCCTGTGATGATGCATAGATTATGCATTTATGATGCTGTGATGATATTGTGATGATGCTGTAATGATACATTGATGACACAGCGAAGATGCTGAGATGATGATTCTGTGATGATGCAGTGATGGTGATGTGATGGTGCTGTGATGACGCTCTGATGACAAAGTGATGACACTGCGATGATGATGTGATGATGCTGTGATGAATATGGGATGATGCTGTGATGATGCTGTTATGATGCTGTGATGATGCAGTGATGATGTAGTGATGATGTTGTTATGATGATGTGATGATGCTGTGATGATGCAGTGAGTCAGCAGTAATGATGCTGTCATGACGTTGTGATGATTCTGGGATGATGCGGTGATGATGCTGTGATTATGCAGTGATGATGCTGTGATTATGCAGCTATGAAGCTGTGATGATGCTGTGATGACGGTGTGATGATGCAGTGTGTAAGCAGTAATGATGCTGTCATGATGTTGTGATGATGCTGGGATGCTGATGTGATGACGCAGTGATGATGCTGTGGTGATGCTGTGATGACGCTGCGATACAGCTGTGATGATGCTGTGATGATGCTGAGATGATGCAGTGATTATGTAGTAATGATTCTGTGATGATGCTGTGATGATGCAGTAATGATGCAGTGATGACGCAGTGATGATTCTGTGATGATGCTGTGATGACGCAGTGATGATGCTGTGGTGATGCTGTGATGACGCTGCGATACAGCTGTGATGATGCTGTGATGACGCTGCGATACAGCTGTGATGATGCTGTGATGATGCTGTGATGATGCAGTGATTATGCTGTAATGATGCTGTGATGACCCTGTGATGATGCAGTGATGACACTGTGATGGTGGTGTGATGATGTTGTGTTTATGCAGTGATGATGATGTGATGATGCAGATATGATGGTGCTATGATGCAGTGAATACACCGTGATGACGCTGTGATGATGCAGTGAGTAAGCAGTAATGATCACAGAATCACAGAATCACAGAATCTCTAGGTTGGAAGAGACCTCAAGATCATCGAGTCCAACCTCTGACCTAACGCTAACAGTCCCCACTAAACCATATCCCTAAGCTCTACATCTAAACGTCTTTTAAAGACTTCCACGGATGGTGACTCCACCACCTCCCTGGGCAGCCTGTTCCAGTGCCTAACAACCCTTTCAGTAAAGAAGTTTTTCCTAACATCTAACCTAAAACTCCCCTGGCGCAACTTTAGCCCATTCCCCCTCGTTCTGTCACCGGGCACGTGGGAGAACAGGCCAACCCCCACCTCACTACAGCCTCCTTTAAGGTACCTGTAAAGAGCGATAAGGTCGCCCCTGAGCCTCCTCTTCTGCAGGCTGAACAAGCCCAGCTCCCTCAGCCGCTCCTCGTAGGACTTGTTCTCCAGGCCCCTCACCAGCTTCGTCGCCCTCCTCTGGACCCGCTCAAGCACCTCGATGTCCTTCTTGTAGCGAGGGGCCCAAAACTGAACACAGTACTCGAGGTGCAGCCTCACCAGAGCCGAGTACAGGGGGACGATCACCTCCCTAGCCCTGCTGGTCACACTGTTTCTGATACAAGCCAGGATGCCGTTGGCCTTCTTGGCCACCTGAGCACACTGCTGGCTCATACCCAGCCGACTGTCCACCATCACTCCCAGGTCCTTCTCTGCCTGGCAGCTCTGCAACCACTCATCTCCCAGCCTGTAGCTCTGCTTGGGGTTGTTGCGCCCCAGGTGCAGGACCTGGCACTTGGCCTTGTTGAACTTCACACAGTTGACCTCAGCCCATCGGTCCAGCCTATCCAGATCCTCCTGCAGAGCCTTCCTACCCTCGAGCAGATCGACACACGCACCTAACTGGGTGTCATCTGCAAACTTACTGAGGATGCACTCAATGCCCTCGTCCAGATCATTGATGAAGATATTAAAGAGGACCAGCCCCAGCACCGAGCCCTGGGGGACGCCACTAGTGACCGGCCTCCAACTGGACTTGACTCCATTTACCAGGACTCTTTGGGCCCGGCTATCCAGCCAGTTTCTAACCCAAGGAAGCGTGCGCCAGTCCAAGTCAAGAGCAGCCAGTTTCTTGAGGAGAATGCTGTGGGAAACGGTGTCAAATGCCTTGCTGAAGTCAAGGTAGACCACATCCACAGCCTTTCCCTCATCCACCCAGCGCGTCACTTTGTCATAGAAGGAGATCAGGTTTGTCAAGCAGGATCTGCCTTCCATAAACCCATGCTGACTGGGCCTGATCGCCTGCTTGCCCTGCAAGTGCTGCATGATGACTCTCAAGAGGATCTGCTCCATGAGCTTCCCTGGCACTGAGGTCAAACTGACAGGCCTGTAGTTTCCCGGGTAATGATGCTGCGATGATGCTGTGATTATGCTGTGACGATGAGGTGATGATGCAGTGATTATGCAGTGATGATGCTGTCATGATACTCTAATGATGCTCTGATGATGCAGAGATGATGCAGTGATTTTTCTGTGATGATGTAATGATGCTGTGATGATGCAGTGATGATGATGTGATGATGCAGTGATGATAACGTGATGATGCTGTGATGATGATGTGATGATGCTGTGATGATGATGTGATGATGCTGTAATGATGCTCTGATGCTGTAGTGATGATGTTGTGAAGATGCACTGAGGACGCAGAGATGATGCTGTGATGAAAATGCGAAGATTCTGTGATGATGCAGTGAGGCGCAGTGATGATGCTGAGATGACACTGTGATTATGTGGTGATGATGATACGATGATGCTGTGATGATGCTGAGATGATGATGTCATGATGCAATGATGATGCAGTGGTGATGCTCTGATGATGCTGTAATGATGCTGTGACGATGATGTGAAGATGCAGTGATGACGCTGCGATGATGCTGTGATCATGCTGTGATGATGCAGTGATCATGCAGTGATGATTCTGTTATGATGCTGTGATGATGCTATTATGATGCTGTGATGACGCTGCGACGACGATATGATGATGCTGTGATTACTCTGTGATGACGTTTTGATGACACTGTTATGATGCTGTGATGATGCAGTGGTGATGCTCTGATGATGCTGTAATGATGCTGTGATGATGCAGTGATTATGCAGTGATGATGCAGTGATGAGACTGTGATGATGCTGTGATGATGTTTTGATGATGCATTGATGATGATGTGATGATGTAGCTATGATGCTGTGATGATGCAGTGATCAAAGCGTCATCACAGCATCATCACAGCATATCGCAGCGTCATCACTGCATCATCACAGCGTCATCACAACATCATCACAGCGTCATCACAGCGTCATCACAGCATCATTACTGCATCGTAAGAGCATCATCAAAGCATAAACACAACATCATCAATACGTCATCACAGAATCATTATTGCATCATAAAAACATCATCACATTGTCATCAAAGCGTCATCACAGCATCATAACAGCATCACAACACATGATCACAACACCATCACAACATCACCACAGCATCAGAGTGTCATCAAAGCGTTATGAGAGCGTCATCACAGCATGAGCATAGCATAATCACACCATCATAACAACATCATCACAGCATCATCACAGCATCATCACAGCATTACAACAGCATCATCGCAGCATCATCACTGGATCATCACAGAATCACAACAGCATCATAACAAAATCATCGCAGCGTCATCAAAGTGTCATGACAGCGTCATCAGAGGATCATCACAGCATCATCAAAGCATCACAGCGTCATCAAAGTGTCATCAGAGCATCATCACGGCATCACTACAGCATCATCATATCATCACAGCATTATTACAGCATCATCACAGAGTCATCACTGCGTCATCACAGCATCATCACAGCATCATCACAATATCATAACTGCATCATCGCAGCTTAATCACAGCATCATCACTGCATCATCACTGCATTATTACTTCATCATCACTGCATCATTACTGCATCATCACAGCATCATCAGTGCCTCATCACAGCATCATCAGTGCCTCATCACAGCGTCATTACTGAATCATCACAGCATCATCACAGTGTTATCGCAACATAATCACAGCATCATCACAACATCCTCACAGCATCATCAGAGCATCATCACAGCATCATCACTGCATCATCACAGCATCATCGAAGCGTCATCACAGCGTCATCACATCATCATTATTGCATCATGACTGCATCATTACAGCATCATCACAGCAGAATCAGTGTGTCTTCACAGTATCATTACTGCATCATCACAACATCATCACAGTGTTATCGCAGCGTCATCACAGCATCATCACAACATCATCACAGCATGATTGCAGCATCATCACATCATCAATACTGCATCATCACAGCATCATCAGAACATAATCACACTGTCATCAAAGCCTCATCACAGCATCATCACAGCATCATCACAGCATCATCACAGCACCATCACAGCACCATCACAGCGTCATCACTGCATCATTACATTATCATCTCAGCATCCCAACAGTATCATCACTGCGTCATCACACCATCATCAAAGCTTCATCGCAGCATCATCACAGCATCATTAAAGCATCACAGCATCATCAAAGAGTCATCACAGCGTCATCACAGCATGACCACTGCGTTATCAGAGAGTCATCATAGAACCATCACAGCGTCATCAGAGCTTCATCACAGCATCAACACAGCATCATCACAGTGTCATCAAAGTGTCATCACAGCATCATCAACGCATCATCACAGAATCATCACAGCATAATAACAACATTATCAGTTCGTCATCACAGTGTCATCACAGCATCATCACAGTATCAACACAGCATCATCGCAGCATCATCACTGCATCATCACAGCGTCATCACTGCATCATCACAGCATCATCACTGCATCATCACAGCATCATAACTGCATCATGACTGCATCACAGAGTAATCAAAGCATCATCACAGCTTCATCACGGCATCAACACCGCATCATCACAGCATCATAACAGAATCATCACCCCATCATCACAGCATCATTAAAGCATCACAGCGTCATCAAACACTCATCACAGCATAATCACAGCATCGCCACTGCGTCATCAGAGCGTCATCAAAGAACCATCACAGCGTCATCACAGCTTCATCACAGCATCAATATATCATATTCACAGTGTCTTCAAAGCGTCATCACAGCATCATCAGCGTGTCATCACAGAATCATCACAGCATAATAACAACATTATCAGTGCATCATCACAGCGTCATCACAGCATCATTACAGCATCAACACAGCATCATTGCAGCGTTATCACTGCATCATCGCAGTGTCATCACTGCATCTTCACAGCATCATAACAACATCATCACATCATCATCACTGAATCATCACAGCATGACCAAAGAATCACACCGTCATCATTGTATCATCACAGCATCATCATAGCGTCATCAGAGCATTATCGCTGCCTCATCACTGCATCATCACTGCATAATCACAGCATCATAACAATATTATCACAGCCTCACCACAGCGTCATAACTGCATCATCACAGCATCATCACAATATTATCAGAGCATCATCACTGCATGGTCACAGCATAATAACAGCATCATGACGGCATCATCACAGAATCATCACGGCATCATTACTGCATCATCACAGCATCATCACTGCATCAACACAACATCATCACAGAATCATCACGGCATCATCACAGCATCATTACTGCATCATCACAGTATAATCATAGCTTCAACAAAGCATCACAGTGCCATCACAGCATCATCACTGAATCATCACAGCGTAATCAGAGCATCATCACAGCATCATCGCAGCATCATCACTGCATCATCACAGAATCATCACAACATGATCACAGCATCATCAATCACATCATCATCACTGCGTCATCACAGCATCATTACTGCATCATCACAACATTATCGTAGTGTCATCAAAGCGTCATCAAATCATTATCACAGCATCATAACATCATAATCACTGCATCATGAAAACGTCATCACAGCATAACCACAGCATCATCACAACATCATCACAGCATCACAGCGTCATCACAGCGTCATCACAGTATCATCACTGCATCATCACAGCATCATCGCATCGTCATCACAGCATCATCACTGCAACATCACAGCATCATCACATCATCACAGTGTCATCACAGCATAACCACAGCATAATCAGAGCATCACAACAGCATCATCACAGCGTCATCACAGCGTCATCACAGAATCATCACAGCGTCATCACAGCATCATCACAGTATCACAACAGCATCATCGTTGCATCATCACTGCATCATCACTTCTTCATCACAGCATCATTACTGCATCATCACAACATCATCACAGTGTCATCAAAGCGTCATCACAGCATCACCACAGCATTATCACTGCATCATTACAGCATCATCGCAGTGTCATCACTGCATCATCATAGCATCATCACAGCGTCATCATACCATCATCGCAGCATCATCAAAGCATCACAGCGTCATCAGAGTGTCATCACAACATCATCAAAGCGTCATCACTGCACCATCACAGCATCATCACAGTGTCATTAAAGCATCATCATAGCATCATCACAAGAGCATCACCACAGCATCATAAGAGCATCATTTCTGGTGCCAATGCAGAAATCTTGTTTTTTTTGACCATGGGGCACTTTACTCAGCACCTGGCCTGATGGCCGCAGACGGGTCCCTATCTTTTAGGGGAAAAAGGATCCTGGGCCAGGAGCTGGCAGGGCTCATTGAGAGGGCTTTAAACTAGGTAAGAAGGGGGATGGGGCTGAAGCAAGGATTGTTGGGGCTGTGCCAGGGGGAACAATGGCAAGGCCGGAGGATAGGGCAATGGACCAGCTGAAGTGCATCTACACCAATGCTCTGATGATGCTCTGATGATGCAGTTTTGTTGCAGTAGTGACGCTGTGATGACACTGAGATGTTGCTTTGATGATGCTGCGATGAAGTTCTGGTGATGCTCTGACGATACAGTGATGATAATTTGATAATGTTATGATGCTGTGATGATGCTGTGATGACGTTGTGATGCACAGCACACATGATCAGAGCATCACAGCATCATCACAGCATTGTCACCGCATCATCACAGCATCATCACAGCGTCCTTATAGTGTCATCACAGCTTGTGATGCTGTGATGATGGTGATGCGGTGATGATGCAGTGAGGATGCAGTTACGATGCTCTGATGACGCTGTGATGATGCAGTGATGATGCTGTGATGAGGCTGTGATGATTCTATGATGACGCTGTGATGATAAAATTATGACGGTGTGATGATGCAGCGATGATGCTACGATGACGCAGTGATGATGCTGTGATGATGCAGTGATGATGCACTGATAATGCTGTCATGATTATGTGATGATGCTGTGATGATGCTGTTATGATGCTGTGATGACGTAGTAATGATGCTGTGATGATGCAGTGTTTACGCAGTTATGACGCTGTGATGATGCTTTGTTGAAGTTGTGATGATGCAGTGATGGTGCTGTGATGACGCAGTGATGATGCTTAGATGATGATATGATGATGCAGTGATGATGCAGTGATGACGCAGTGTGGTGATTTGATAACGCAGTGATAGTGCTCTGATGATGCTGTGATGATGCAGTGATCATGCAGTGATGATGCTGTGATGACGCTTTGATGATGCTATAGTGATTCTGTGATGATGCTGTAGTGGTATTATGATGATGCTGTGAGGATGCTGCGATGATGCTCTGATGACGCAGTAATCATGATGTAATGATGCTGTGATGACGCTGCGATGACACTGTCGTGATGCTGTGATGATCTCTGTGATGATGCTGTGATGATGCAGTGATGACGCAGTAATGATGCTATGATTATGTAGTGATGATGTAGTGATTACGCTGTGATGACGCAGTGATGATGCTCTGATGATGCTGTGATAATGATGTGATGATTCTCTGATGATGCAGTGATGACTCTGTGATGATGCAGTGATTATGTAGCTATGATGCTGTGATGATGATGTGATGATGCAGTGATTCTGCACTAATGATGCTGTGATTATGCTGAGATGATGCTCTGATGATGCAGTGATGATTCTGCGATGATGTTGTGATTATGTTGCTATGATGTGATGATACTGTGATGATGCAGTGATGACGCTGCAGTGATGCTCTGGTGAATCTGTGATGACGCTATGATTACGCTGTCGTGATGCTCAGATAACACTGTTGTGATGTTATGATGATGCTGCGATGATGTTGTGATGATGGTGTGATGATGCAATGATTCTGCAGTACTGATACTGTGATGATGCTGAAATTATGCTGTGATGATGCTGTGATGATGCAGTGATGATGATATGATGTGATTACAATGTAGTGATGATGCAGTGAAGATGCTGTGAGGATACTGTGATGATGCTGTGATGCTGCAGTCATGACGCTGCGATCCTGCTGTGATGATGCTGTGATTATGCTGTCATGATTCTGTGACAATGTAGTGATAATGCTGTGATGACCCTGTCGTGATGTTGTGATGACGCTGTCGTGATGCTGTGATGATGCTGTGATGACAATATGATGACGTAGTTATGATGCTGTTATGATGCAGTCATTATGCAGTGATGATGCAGATATGAGGCTGTGATGACGCTGTGATGATATTGTGATGATGCTGTGACGACGCTGTGATGACACAGTGATGATGCTGTGATGATGCTGCGATGACTCTGTGATGACCCTATCGTGATTATGTGATAACGCTGTGATGATGCTGTCATGAGGCAATGATGATGCTGTGATGATGCAGTGATGACGCAGTGATGATGCAGTGATGACTCAGTGATGATGCTGTGATGATGCTGTGATGATGCAGTGATGATGATATGATGATGCAGTGATTGTGATGTGATGATGCAGATATTTTGATGTGATGATGTAGTGATTCCGCAGTATTGATACTGTGATGACGCTGAGATGAAGCATTGATGGTGCAGTGATGATTTGATAATGCTGTGACGATGCAGTGATGATACAGTGATGATGCTGTGATGATGCTATGATTATGTTGTGATGATGTAGTGATGATGCATTTATGACACTGCGATGATGTTTTGATGACTATGTGATTATTCTGTGATGACACTGTGATGACACTTCTGTGATGCTCTGGTAACACTGTCGTGATGCAGTGATGATGCTGCGATGATGTTGTGATGATTTTGTGATGACGCAATGATGATGCTGTGATGATGCAGTGTTTATGCAGTTATGACGCTGTGATGACCCTGTTATGATGCCTGTATGAGGACGCGATGATGCTGTCACTATGCAGTGATGATGCTGTGATGATGCAGTGATGACGCTGCGATGATGATATGATGCTGCAGTGATGATAGTGTGATAACGTTGTGATGACGCAGTGATGATGCAGTGATGATGCTGTAATGATGCAGTGATTATGCAATAATGATGATGTAGTGATGCTGTGATTATGCTGTGATGATGCTGTGATGTTGCTGTGGTGACGCTGTGTTGAGGGTGTTGTGATGGTCTGATAACGCTGTCGTGATGCTGTGATGATACAGTGATGATGCAGTTACGATGCAGCGATGATGCTGTGATGTTACTGATATGACGCTGTGGTGACGATGTGATGATGCAGTGATGATGCAGTTATGATGCAGTGATGATGCAGTTATGACGCTTTAATGACATTGTGATGATATTGTGATTATGCTGTGATGACATAGTGATGATTCTGTTATGACGCTCTGATGATGATGTGATGATGCTGTGTTGATGCTGTTATAACACTGTGATGACACTGTGATGATGCTGAGATTATGCTGTAAAGATGCAGTGATGATGCAGTTATGACCATGTGATGACACTGTGATTACACTGTGATGATGCAGTGGTGACACTGTGATGACTGTGTGATTATGCTGTGATGACGCTGTAATGATGCAGTGATGATGCTGTGATGACCCTGTCGTGATGCTGTGATGATGCTGAGATGACGCTGTGATGACACTGTGATGATGCTTTTATGACGATGTGATTATGTAGGTATGATGCAGTGATGATTCTGCGATGATTTATTGATGATGCAGTGATGATGTAGTGATGATGCAGTGATGATACTGTGATGACGCTGTTATGATGCAGTAAGTAAGCAGTAATGATGCTGTGGTGTTGCTGAGATGATGTTGTGATGATTCATTGATGATGCAGTGATGATGCTGTGATGATGCTATGATTATGTTTTGATGATACTGTGATGATTCAGTGATGACACTGCGATGATGCTATGATGATGCTGTGATGATTATGTGATGACTCTGTGATGACTCTGTCATGATGCTCTGATAACGCTGTCGTGATGCTGTGATGATGCTGCGATGATGTTGTGATGATGCAATGATTATGCTGTGATGATGTAGTAATGATGATGTTATGATGCAATGATGATGCTGTATTGACGCAGTGATGATGCTGTGGTGATGCAGAGTTTATGCAGTTATGACACTGTGATTATGCTTTGATGATGACGCAATGACGATGTGATGATGCTGTGACGATGCAGTGATTACGCTGCAATGATGATGTGATGATGCGGCGATGATGCTGTGATAATGCAGTGATAATGATGTGATAATGCTGTGATGATGATGTGATGACGCTGTGATGATAATGTGATGATTCAGTGATTCTGCAGAATTGATACTGTGATGATGCTGAGATGATGCTGTAACGATGCAGTGATGATACAGTGATAATGCTGTGATGATGCTATAATAATGTTGTAATGATGCTGTGATGATGCAGTTATAACGCTGCGATGATAACGCTGTGATGATGCTGTCCTGATGTTTTGATAACATTGTCGTAACGCTGTGACAATGCTGCGATGATGTTGTGATGATTCTGTGATGATGCAATGATGATGCCGTGATGATGCAGTGATTATGCAGTGTTGATGCTGAGATGATGCTGTGATGATGCAGTGATGACGCTGTGATGATGCTGTCGTGATGCTGTGATGATGATATCGTAATGCTGTGATGATGATGTGATGATGCAGTGATGATGATGTGATGAAGCAGTGATGATACAGTGATTATGCTGTGATTAAAGTGTGTTGACACAATTATGATGCTCTGATGATGCAGTGATGATAGAGTGTTAATGCAGTGATGATGCTGTGCTGATGCAGTGAAGATGATGGGATGATGCAGTGATGATGATGTCATGATGCTGTGGTGATACTGTGATGACGCTGTGATAATGCAGTGATTATGCAGTAATGATGCTGTGATGATGCTGAGATGATGCTGTGATGATGCCGTGATGGTGCAGTGATGATGCAGTGATGACGCAGTGATGATGCTGCGATGATGATTTGAAGATGCTGTGATGATGCAGTGATGATGCTGTGAAGGCGCAGTGGTGATGCTTTGATTATGCTGTGATGATGCAGTGATTATGCAGCTATGGTGCTGTGATGATGCTGTGATGACGCTGTGATGATGTTGTGATGATAATGTGATGATGCCATGATTATTCTGTGAAGATACTGTGATTACGTTGTTATGATGCAGTATTTATGCAGGAATGACTCTGTGATGATGGGGTGATGATGCAGTGATGATGCTGTGATGACGCTGCGATGATGAGGTGATGATGCTGTGATGACTGTGATGACGCTCTGATGACACTCATGATGCTGAGATGATGCAGTGTTGATGCTGAGATGATGCTGTGATGATGCTGTGAAGATGATGGGATGATGCAGTGATGATGATGTCATGATGCAGTGATTATACTGTGATTACGCTGTGATAATGCATTGATTATGCAGTAATGATGCTGTGATGATGCTGAGATGATGCTGTGATGATGCAGTGATGATGCTGTGATGACGCTGCGATGATGATGTGATGATGCTGTGATGACTGTGATGACGCTCTTATGACATTATTATGATGCTGAGATGATGCAGTGATGATGTAGTGATGATGCTGTGATGATGCAGTAATGACGCTGTGATGATGCAGTGATTATGCAGTGATGATGCAGTGATGAAAGCGTGATGACACTCTGATGATGCAGTGAGTAAGCAGTAATGATGCTGCGATGATGCTGTGATTATGCTATGAATATGCAGTTATATGATGCAGTGATTATGCAGTGATGATGCTATCATGACACTGTAATGATGCTGTGATGAGGCAGAGTTGATGCAGTGATGATACTGTGATGATGTTGTGATGAAGCTGTGATGATGCAGTGATGATGATGGGATTATGAAGTGGTGATGATGTGATGATGCAGTGATGATACTGTGATGACGCTGTGATAATGCAGTGATTATGCAGAAATGATGCTGTGATGACACTGAGATGATGCTTTGATGATGCAGTGATGATGCTGTGAGGATGCAGTGAGGACACAGTGATGATGTTGTGCTGATGCTGCGATGATGTTTTGAGTACGCATTGATGATGCTGTGGTGATGCAGTCATGATGCAGAGATGATGCAGTGATCAAAGCGTCATCACAGCATCATCACAGCATCATCGCAGCGTCATCACTGCATCATCACAGCGTCATCACAACATAATCACAGCATCATCACAGCATCATCACAGCATCATTACTGCATCATAACAGCATCATCAAAACATAAACACAACATCATCACTACGTCATCACAGCATCATTATTGCATCATTAAAACATCATCACATTGTCATCAAAGCATCATCACAGCATCATAACAGCATTACAACAGCATCATCACAGCATCATCACAACATCATCACAACATTATCACAGCATCACGAAAGCATCATCAGAGCATCATCACAACATCATCTCAGCATCATCACAGCATCATCACTGCATCATCAGAACGTCATCACAGTGTCATCAAACCGTCATCACAGCATCATCTGAGCATCACATCAGCATCATCACAGCGTCATCACTGCATTATCACAGCATCATCGCTGGGTCGTCAGAACATAATCACAGTGTCATAAAACCGTCACCACAATATCATCACAGCATTATCACAGTATCAAGACAACATCATCACTGCATAATCAGTGCATTATCAATGCATCATGAGATCTTCAACAAGGCATCACAGTGCCATCACAATGTCATCACTGCATCATCATAGAGTCATCACAGCATCATCACATCGTCAACACAGCATCATCAAAGCGTCATCAATGCGTCATCACAGTGTCATCACGTCGTCATCACTGCATCTTCACAGAATCATCAAAGCATCATTGCAGCGTCATCACTGCATCATCACAGCATGACCACAGCATGATCACAGCATCATCACAGCAACATAATAGCATTATCGTAGCGTCATCACAGCATAATCACATCATCACTGCGTCATCACTGCATCATTACTGCATCATCAGAACATTATCATAGTGTCATCAAAGCGTCAGCACAGCATCATCACAGCATCACAACAGCTTCATCGTAGCACCATCACTGCATCATCACAGCATCACAACAGCATCATAACAAAATCATCACAGCGTCATTAAAGTGTGATCAGAGCATCATCACAGCATCATCAAAGCATCACAACGTCATCAACGTGTCATCAGAGCATCATCACGGCATCACTACAGCATCATCATATCATAACAGCATTATTACAGCATCATCACAGAGTCATCACTGCGTCATCACAGCATCATCACAGCATCATCACTGCATCATCACAGCATCATAGCACATCATCACAGCATCACAACAGCATCATCACAGCTTCATAACAACATCATCCTGGCGTCATCACTGCATCATCACAGCGTCATCACAACATTATCATCACAGCATCCCAACAGTATCATCACTGCGTCATCACACCATCACCACAGCATCATCGCAGCATCATCACAGCATAATTAAAGCATCACAGCATCATCAGAGAGTCATCACAGCGTCATCACAGCATCACCACTGTGTTATCAGAGCGTCATCAGAGAACCATCACAGTGTCATCAGAGCTTCATCACAGCATCAACACAGCATCATCGCAGCGTCATCACTGCATCATCGCAACGTCATCACTGCATCATCACAGCATCATCGCATCGTCATCACAGCAACACAGCGTCATCACAGCATCATCACAGCATCATCATATAATCATGACAGCATCATAGCTGTATAATCACAGCATCATCAAAGCGTCATTAAATCATCATCACAGCATCATCACAACAGCATCACCACAGCATCATAAGAGCGTCATTTCTGGTGCCAATGCAGAAATCTTGTTTTTTTTGACCATGGGGCACTTTACTCAGCACCTGGCCTGATGGTCGCAGATGGGTCCCTATCTTTTAGAGGAAAAAGGATCCTGGGCCAGGAGCTGGCAGGGCTCATTGAGAGGGCTTTAAACTAGGTAAGAAGGGGGATGGGGCTGAAGCAAGGATTGTTGGGGCTGTGCCAGGGGGAACAATGGCAAGGCCGGAGGATAGGGCAATGGACCAGCTGAAGTGCATCTACACCAATGCTCTGATGATGCTCTGATGATGCAGTGATATTGCAGTAGTGACGCTGTGATGACGCTGAGATGTTGCTTTGATGATGCTGCGATGAAGTTCTGGTGATGTTCTGATGATGCACTGATGATACTTTGATGACGCTATGATGCTGTGATGATGCTGTGATGACGCTGTGATGCACAGCACACATGATCAGAGCATCACAGCATCATCACAGCATCACCATAGTATCATCACAGCATCATCACAGCATCATCACAGTGTCATTACAGTGTCATCACAGCTTGTGATGTTGTGATGATGGTGATGCGGTGATGATGCAGTGAGGATGCAGTTACGATGCTGTGATGACGCTGTGATGATGCAGTGATGATGTTGTGATGAGGCTGTGATGATTCTATGATGACGCTGTGATGATACAATTATGACGGTGTGATGACGCTGCGATGATGCTGCCATGATGCTATGATGACGCTGTGATGATGAAGTGATGATGCTGTGATGATGTAGTGATGATGCTGTGATGACACTGTGATGATGTTGTGATGATGCTGTGATGATGCAGTAATGGTGCTGTGATGATGAAGTCATGATGTTCTGATTATGAAGTGATGGTGCAGTGATGATGCAGTAATGACACTGTGATGACTCTGTGATGACTGTGATGATGCAGCAATAATGTTGTGATGATTCTCTGATGAAGCAGTGCTGAAGCTGCGATGATGGTGTGAATAAGCAGTGATGATGCTGTGACGATATTGTGATGATGCTATGATAATGCGGTGATGACGCTGTCGTAATACTGTGATGACGCTGCTGTGATGGCATGATGATGCTGTGATGATGATGTGATGATGCAGTTATGGTGCAGTGATGAAGATGTGATGACGCAAGAATGATGCTGTGATGATGCTGTGATGAAGCAGTGATGAAGCGATGACGATTCAGTGATTATGCAGTGATGATGCCGTGATGCTGAGATGATGCTGTTATGATTCTGTGTTGATGCTGTGATGATGATGTTATGACGATGTGATGATGCAGTGATGAAGATATCATGATGCAGTGATGATGCTTTTATGATGCAGTGATGATGCTGTAATGATGTAGTGAGTAAGCAGTAATGATGCTGCGATGATGGTGTGATTATTCGGTTATGATGCAGTGATTATGCAGTGATGATGCTGTCATGACACTGTAATGATGCTGTGATGAGGCAGTGATTATGCAGAAATGATGATGTGATGATGCTGTGATGATGCAGTGATGATGCAGTGATGATGCAGTAATGATGCTGTGAGGACACAGTGATGATGTTATGCTGATGCTGTGATGATGTTTTGATTACGCAGTGATGACGCTGTGATGCTGCAGCGATGATGCTGTGATGATGCAGTGATGATGCAGTGACGATGCTGTGCTGATGCAGCGATGATGCAGTGATTATGCAGTTATGGTGCTGTGATATTGCTGAGATGATGCTGTGATGATGCAGTGATTGTGCAGTGATTATGCAGTGATGACGCAGTGATGATGCTGTGATGAAAATGCGAAGATGCTGTGATGATGCAGTGATGATGCAGTGATGACGCTGTGATGAGGCCGCTATGATGTTGTGATGACAATTTGATGATGCAGTGATGATGCTGTGATGACGCTGTCGTGATACTGTGATGATGCTGTGATGACTATATGATGACGTAGTTATGATGCTGTTATGATGCAATCATTATGCAGTGATGATGCAGATATGAGGCTGTTATGATGCTGTGATGATATTGTGATGGTGCTGTGATGATGTTGTGATAACGCTGTGATGATGCTGTGATGATGCAATGATGATGCTGTGATGACGCAGTGATGATGCAGTGATGATAATGTGATGATGCAGTGATGGTGATGTGATGATGCAGATATTTTGATGTGATGATGCAGTGATTCCTCAGTATTGATACTGTGATGACGCTGAGATGAAGCATTGATGATGCAGTGATGATGATGTGATGGTGCAGTGATGATTTGATAATGCTGTGACGATGCAGTGATGATACAGTGATGATGTTGTGATGATGCAATGATGATACAGTGATGACACTGTGATGAGGCCTCGATGATGCTGTGATGACAATTTGATGATGTAGTGATGATGCTGTGATGACGCTATGATGATGCAGTGATGATGCTGAAATGCTGTTGTGATTATGACTCTATGATGCTGTAATGATGCTGTGATGATGCTGTTATGATGCTGTGATGACACAGTAATTATGTTGTGATGACACTCTAATGACTTTGTGATGATGCTGTGATGATGCTGTGATGATGCTGAGATGATGTTGTGATTATGCCGTGATTACGCTGTGATTGTGCAGTGATGATGCAGTGACGATGCTTTGATGAAGCACTGATGATACTGTTATGACGCTGTGATGATGCAGTGAGTAAGCAGTAATGACGCTGTGATGATGCTGTTATAACACTGTGATGACGCTGAGATTATGCTGTGAAGATGCAGTGATGATGCAGTGATGATGCAGTTATGACCCTGTGATGACACTGTGATGATGCAGTGGTGACACTGTGATGATGGTGTGATTATGCTGTGATGACGCTGTAATGATGCAGTGATGATGCTGTGATGACCCTGTCGTGATGCTGTGATGATGCTGAGATGACGCTGTGATTATGTAGCTATGATGCAGTGATGATTCTGCGATGATTCATTGATGATGCTGTGATGATGCAGTGATGATACTGTGATGACGCTGTTATGATGCAGTGAGTAAGCAGTAATGATGCTGTGATGTTGCTGAGATGATGCTGTGATGATTCGTTGATGATGCAGTGATGATGCTGTGATGATATTATGATTATGTTTTGATGATGCTGTGATGATTCAGTGATGACACTGCGATGATGCTGTGATGATGCTGTGATGATTCTGTTATGACGCTGTGATGTCGTAGTAATGATGCTGTGATGATGAAGTGTTTACGTAGTTATGACGCTGTGATGATGCTTTGGTGAAGTTGTGATGATGCTGTGATGATGCAGTGATGGTGCTGTGATGATGCAGTGATGATGCTTAGATGATGCTGTGATGATGATATGATGATGCAGTGATGATGCAGAGATGACGCAGTGATGGTGATGTAATAATGCAGTGATGATGCCGTGATGATGCTGTGATGATGCAGTGATGATGATGTGATGATGCTGTGGTGATGATGTGATGATGCTGTGATGATGCAGTGATCATGCAGTGATGATGTTGTGATGATGCAGTGATGATGCTGTGATGATGCTGTGATGATGCTGCGATGATGCTGTGGTGATGATGTGATGATGCTGTTATGATGATGTGATGATGCAGTGATGACGCTGTGATGATGCAGTGATGACGCTCTGATGATGTTGTGATGACGCAGTGATGATGCTGCGATGATGCTGCGGTGATGATGTGATGATGCTGTGATGACGCAGTGACGATGCTGTGATGATTCTGTGATGACGCTTTGATGACGCTATAGTGATTCTGTGATGATGTTGTAGTGGTACTATGATGATGCTGTGAGGATGCTGCGATGACACTGTCGTGATGTGATGACGCTGTGATGATAGTGAGATGACCTGATGATGCAGTGATGATGCAGTGATGATGCAGTGATGACACAGTAATTATGCTATGATTATTTAGTGATGATGTAGTGACTACGCTGTGATGACGCAGTGATGATGCTCTGATGATGCTGCGATGATGCTGTGATGATGTTGTGATGATGCTGTGATGATGCAGTGATGATGATGTGATGATGCAGGGATGATGATGTGAAGATGTTGTGTTGATGCTGTGATGAAAATGTCATGATTCTGTGACAATGCAGTGATGATGATGTGATGACCCTGTTGTGGCGTTTTGATGGCACTGTCGTGATGCTGTGATGACGCTGTCGTGATGCTGTGATGATGCTGTGATGACAATATGATGACGTAGTTATGATGCTGTTATGATGCAGTCATTATGCAGTGATGATGCAGATATGAGGCTGTTATGACGCTGTGATGATGCAGTGATGATGCTGTGATGTTGCTGCGATGACGCTGTGGTGACGATGTGATGATGCAGTGATGATGCAGTAATGATGCAGTGATGATTCAATTATGATGCTTTAATGACATTGTGATGATATTGTGATTATGCTGTGATGACATAGCGATGATGCTGTGATACTTCTGTGATGACGCTCTGATGATGATGTGATGATGCTGTGATGATGCTGTTATAACACTGTGATGACACTGTCATGATGCTGAGATTATGCTGTGAAGATGCAGTGATGATGCTGTGATGATGCAGTTATGACCCTGTGATGACCCTGTGATGATGCAGTGATGACACTCTGATGACGGTGTGATGATGTTGTGATTATGGTGTGATGATGCAGTGATGATGCTCTGATGATGCACTGACAATAGTGTGATGACGCTGTGATGATGCAGTGAGGAAGCAGTGAAGAAGCTTTGATGATGCTGTTATGATGCTGCAATGATGCTGTGATGATGCTGTGGGCTGCTGTGATGACAATTTGATGACGTAGTGATGATTCTGTCTTGACGCCATGATGCTGCTCTGATGCTGCTGTGATGATGCTGTGATTATGCTGTGATGACGCTCTGATGACACAGTGATGATGCTGTGATGGCACTCTGATGACGCTGTGATGATGATGTGATTATTCTCTGATGATGCAGTGATGATGCAATGATGATCCTGTGATGACGCTGTGATGATGCAGTGAGTAAGTAGTAATGATGGTGTGATGATGCTGAGATGTTGCTGTGAATTTGAAGTGATATTGCAGTGATGATGCTGTGATGATTCCATGATTATGTTTTGTTGACGCTGCGGTGATGATGTGCTGATGTTCTGGTGACACTGCGATGACACAGTGATGGTGCTGTTATGATGCTAATGACACTCTTATGATGTTGTGATGATGCTGTGATTATGCTGTGATGATGCAGTAATGATGCTGTGATGCTGCTGTGATGATGCTGCAAGGATATTGTGATGATTCTGTGATGATGCAGCGATGACGCTACGATGATGCAATGAGGATGATGATATGATGCTGTGATGACGCTGTTATGATGCAGTGATGATGATGTGATGATGCTGTGATGACACTGTGATGGTGCAGTGATGATGATTTGATGATGCTGTGATGATGCTGTTATGATGCAGTGATGATGATGTGATGATGCTGTGATTATGCAGTGATGATGACGTGATGATGCTGTGATGACGTAGTAAGGTTGCTGTGATGACGCTATGATCATGCTGTGTGAATGCTGTGATGACACTGTGATGATGATATGTTGATGCTGTGATGATGCTGTGATGACGCTCTGATGTCGATCTGATTGCGCTGTGATGACGGAATGATGATGCTGTGATGAAGCTGCGATAATGCAGTGATGACGCAGTGATGATGTAGTGATGATGTTGTTATGATGATGTGATGATGCTGTGATGATGCAGTGAGTCAGCAGTAATGATGCTGTCATGATGTTGTGATGATGCTGGGATGATGCGGTGATGATGCTGTGATTATGCAGTGATGATGCTGTGATTATGCAGCTATGAAGCTGTGATGATGCTGTGATGACACTGTGATGTCGCAGTGATGATACTGTGATGACACTGATGATGTTGTGATGATGCTGAGATGATGCAGTGATGATGCTGTGGTGATGCTGTGATGACGCTGCGATATAGCTGTGATGACGCTGTGATGACCATTTGATGATGAAGTGATTACTTTTTGATTACGCTGTGATGACGCATTGAAGATTATGTGATGATGATGTGATGCTGCAGTGATAATGCTGTCATGATGCAGTGATGATGCTCTGATGTCGCTCTGATGATGCTGTGATGATGCTGTGATGATGCAATTATGGTACTGTGATGACGCTGTGATGATGCAATGATTATATAGTAATGGTTCTGTGATGATGCTGTGATGAGGCAGTGATGATATATTGATTACGCTGTGATGATGCATTGATGATGCTGTAATGATGCTGTGATGATGCAGTGATTATGCAGTGATGACACTGTGATGGTGGTGTGATGATATTTTGATGATGCAGTGATGATGATGTGATGATGCAGATATGATGGTGTTATGATGCAGTGATGACACCATGATTACGCTGTGATGATGCAGTGAGTAAGCAGTAATGATGCTGCGATGATGCTGTGATTATGCTGTGACGATGAGGTGATGATGCAGTGATTATGCAGTGATGATGCTGTCATGATACTCTAATGATGCTCTGATGATGCAGAGATGATGCAGTGATGTTGCTCTGATGATGTTGTAATGATGCTGCGATGATGCAGTGATGATGATGTGATGATGCAGTGATGATGTGATGATGCTGTGATAATGCAGTGATTATGCTATAATGATACTCTGATGACACTGAGATAATGCTCTGATGCTGTAGCGATGATGCTGTGAAGATGCAGTGAGGACGCAGAGATGATGCTGTGATGATAATGTGAAGATGCTGTGATGATGCAGTGATGGCGCAGTGATGATGCTGTGATGACACTGTGATTATGTGGTGATGATGATATGATGATGCTGTGATGATGATGTCATGATGCAATGATGATGCAGTGGTGATGCTCTGATGATGCTGTAATGATGCTGTGACGATGAAGTGATGGTGCAGTGATGATGCTGTGATGATGATGTGATGATGTTGTGATGATGCTGTGAAGATGCAGTGATGACGCTGCGATGATGCAGTGATGATTCAGTGATGATTCTGTTATGATGCTGTGATGATGCTATTATGATTCTGTGATGACGCTGCGACGACGATATGATGATTCTGTGATTACTCTGTGATGACGTTTTGATGACACTGTTATGATGCTGTGATGATGCAGTGGTGATGCTTTGATGACGCAGTGATGACGCTGTGATGATGCTGTGATAACGCTGTGATGGTGCCCTGATTATGCATTGATTATACTGTGTTGATGTTGTGATGATGTTGTTATGATGCAATGATGATGATGGGATGATGCAGTGATGATGATGTGAGGATGCAGTGATGATACTCGTACGACGCTGTTATAATGCAGTGATTATGCAGTAATTATTCTGTGATAATGCTGAGATGATGCTGTGATGATGTAGATACTGTTCAATGATGATGCAGTGACGACACAGTGATGATGCTTTGATTGCAATGCCAAGATTCTGTGATGATGCTGTGATGATTCCTTGATGACGCTGTGATGATGCTGTGATAGTGCAGTGATGATGCAGAGTTTATGCTGTGATGATTCTCTGATTATGTTGTGATGATGCTGTGATGATATTGTGATGATGCAGTGATGATGTTGTGATAACGCAGTGATGATGCTGTGATGATGCTGTGATGATAAACTCTGAATGATGTGATGATGCTGTGACGATGCAGTTCTGTTGCAGTGATGATGCTCTGATGATGATGTGATGATGTAATGATGCTGTGATGACGCTGTGATGATGCTGTAATGATGCTGTATTGATGTTGTGATGATGCAATGATGATGTTGTGATGGCGAAGTGATGATACTGTGATGATGCTATGATGATGCAGTGATCATGTAGTGATGATGATGTGATGACGCAGTGATTCTGCAGTAATGATGCAGTGATGATGCTGTGATGATACTGTGATGAAGCAGTGATGATACAGTGATTATGCTGTGATTAAAGTGTGTTGACACAATTATGATGCTCTGATAATACAGTGATGATGCAGTGTTGATGCAGTGATGATGCTGTGATGATGCAGTGATGATACTGTGATGATACTGTGATGAAGCAGTGAAGATACAGTGATTATGCTGTGATTAAAGTGTGTTGACACAATTATGATGCTCTGATAATGCAGTGATGATGCAGTGTTGATGCAGTGATGATGATGTCATGATGCAGTGATGATACTGTGATGACGTTTTGATAATGCAGTGATTATGCAGTAATGATGCTGTGATAATGCTGAGATGATGCTGTGATGATGCAGTGATGGTGCAGCGATGATGCAGTGATGACGCAGTGATGATGCTGCGATGATGATTTGAAGATGCTGTTATGATGCAGTGATGATGCAGTGATGATGCTGTGAAGGCGCAGTGGTGATGCTTTGATTATGCTGTGATGATGCAGCTATGGTGCTGTATATGCAGCTATGGTGCAGCTATATGCAGCTATGGTGCTGTGATGATGCTGTGATGACACTCTGATGATGTTGTGATGATAATGTGATGATGCCATGATTATTCTGTGAAGATACTGTGATGACGCTGTTATGATGCAGTATTTACGCAGTAATGATTCTGTGATGATGCTGTTATGATGTAGTGATGATTCTGTGATGACGCTGCGATGATGATGTGATGATGCTGTGATGACTGTGATGACGCTCTGATGACACTATTATGATGCTGAGATGATGCAGAGATGATGCTGTGATGATGCTGTTATGACGCTGTGATGACGCAGGGATGATGCTGTGATGATGCAGTGTTTATGTAGTTATGAGGCTGCGATGATGCTCTGATGATGTAGTGATGATGGTGTGATGAAGCAGTGATGATACAGTGATTATGCTGTGATTAAGCTGTGATGACACAATTATGATGCTCTGATGATGTAGTGATTATGCAGTGTCGTTGCAGTGATGATGTTGTGATGATGCAGTGAAGATGATGGGATGATGCAGTGATGATGATGTCATGATGCAGTGATGATACTGTGATGACGCTGTGATAATGCATTGATTATGCAGTAATGATGCTCTGATGATGCTGAGATGATGCTGTGATGATGCAGTGGTGGTGCAGTGATGATGCAGTGATGACGCAGTGATGATGCTGCGATGATGATTTGAAGATGCTGTGATGATGCAGTGATGATGCTGTGAGGGCGCAGTGGTGATGCTTTGATTATGCTGTGATGATGAAGTGATTATGCAGCTATGGTGCTGTGATGATGCTGTGATGATACCGTGATGACGCTGTGATGATGGAATGATGATGCTGTGATGACACTCTGATGATATTGTGATGATAATGTGATGATGCCGTGATGATGCTGTGAAGATACTGTGATGACTATGTTATGATGCAGTATTTATGCTGTAATGATTCTGTGATGATGCTGAGATGATGCTGTTATGATGTTGTGAAGATGCTGTGATGATGCAGTGTTTATGTAGTTATGAGGCTGTAATGATGCAGTGATGACGTTGTGCTGATGCTCTGATGATGTTTTGATTACGCAGTGATGATGCTGTTGTGATGCAGTGATGATGCAGTGATGATGCAGTGATCAAAGCGTCATCACAGCATCATCACAGCATCATTACTGCATCATCACAGCATCATAACATCATCATCAGAGCATCACAGCATCATCACAGCATCATCACTGCATCATCACAACAACATCACAGTGTCATCAAAGCGTCATCATAGCATTATCAGAGCATCACAACAGCATCATCACAGCGTCATCACCGCGTCATCAGTGCATCATCACTGCATCATCAGAACATAATCACAGTGTCATAAAACCCTCATCACAGTATCATCACAGCATCATAACAGTATCAAGACAACATCATCACTGCATAATCAGTGCATTATCAATGCATCATCAGAGCTTCAACAAGGCATCACAGTGCCATCACAGTGTCATCACTGCATCATCACTGCGTCATAACAGCATCATCACATCATCATCACAGCATCATCACAGCGTCATCACTGCGTCATAACGGCGTCATCACAGCACCTGCACAGAATCATCAAAGCATCATCGCAACGTCATCAATGCATCATCACAGCATGATCATAGCATGATCACAGCGTCATCACAGCATCATAAGAGCATTATCGCAGTGTCCTCACAGCATAATCACAACATCATCACAGCATCATCGCTGCATCCTTACAGCATCATCACAGCATCATCACTGTGTCATCACAGAATCATCACAGCATCATTGCAGCATCATCACATCATCAATACTGCGTCATCACAGCATCATCAGAACATAATAACACTGTCATCAACGCGTCATCAGAGCATCATCACAGCATCATAACACATCATCACAGCATCACATCAGCATTATCACAGCTTCATAACAGCATCATCTAGGCATCATCATAGCATCATCACAGCACCATCACAGCGTCATCACTGCAGCATCACAACATTATCATCACAGCATCCCAACAGTATCATCACTGCGTCATCACAGCATCATCATCACTGCATCATCGCAGCATCATCACAACATCATCGCATCATCATCACAGCATCACAGCGTCATCACAGCGTCATCATAGCATCATCACTGTATCATCACTCCGTTATCACAGTATCATCGCAGCATCATCACAGCATCACCAAAGATTCGCAGCGTCATCATTGCATCATCACAGAATCATCAAAGCATCATCATAGCGTCATCAGAGCATTACCGCTGCCTCATCACTGCATCATCACAGCATCATCACTGCGTCATCACAACATCATCATTTCAACATCACAAAAACATCACACTGTCATCAAAGCGTCATCACAGCATCATTACTGCATCATCACAGCATCATAACAGCATCATCCAGGCAGCATCACTGCATCATCACAGCGTCACCACAGCGTCATCACTGCATCATCTCTGCATCATAACAGCATCATCGCAGCATCATCACTGCATCATCAAAGCATCACAGTGTAATCAAAGCGTCATCACAGCTTCATCACGGCATCAACACAGCACCCTCACAGCATCATCATAGAATCATCACGCCATCATCACAGCATCTTCGCAGCATCATCACAGCATTATTAAAGCATCACAGCGTCATCAAAGACTCATCACAGCGTCATCACAGCATCACCACTGCGTCACCAGAGTGTCATCAAAGCACCATCACCGCGTCATCACAGCTTCATCACAGCATCAACACAGCATCATCGCAGCGTCATCACTGCATCATCGCAGTGTCATCACTGCATCATCACATCATCATCACTGCATCATCACAGCATCATCACAGCATCACCAAAGAATCACAAAGTCATTATTGTATCATCACAGCATCATACTAGCGTCATCAGAGCATTATCGCTGCCTCATCACTGCATCATCACAGCATCATCAAAATATTATCACAGCCTCACCACATCGTCATGACTGCATCATCACTGCATCATCACTGTATCATCAGAGCATCATCACATCATTTCACTGCATGATCACAGCATAATAACAGCATCATCACGGCATCATCACGGCATCATTACTGCATCATCACAGCATCATCAGAGCTTCAAGAAAGCATTACAGTGCCATCACAGCGTCATCACTGAATCATCGCAGCATAATCACAGCATCATCACAGCATCATCGCAGCGTCATCACTGCATCAACACAGAATCATCACAACATGATCACAGCATCATCACAGCATCATCACTGCGTCATCACTGCATCATTACTGCATCATCACAACATTATCATAGTGTTATCAAAGCGTCATCACAGCATCATCACAACATCATAACATCATGATCACTGCATCATGGAAACGTCATCACAGCATCACCACAGCATCACCAAAGCATCAAAGCGTCATCAAAGCATCATCACAGCATCATCACTGCATCATCACAGCATCATCGCAGTGTCATCACAGCATCACCGCAGCATCATTACTGCATCATCACAACATCATCACAGTGTCATCATAGTATAATCGCATCATAATCAGAGCATCACAACAGCATCATCACAGCGTCATCACTGCACCATCAGAACATCATTACAGCGTAATCTATGCGTCATCATAACTACATCACAACAGCATCATCGTTGCATCATCACTGCATCATCACAGCTTCATCACTGCATCATCACAACCGCATTACAGTGTCATGAAAGCATCATCACAGCATCATCAGATCATGATCACAGTATCATGAAAGCGTCATCACAGCGTCACCACAGCACCATCAAAACAGTATCAAAGTATCACAGCATCATCACAGCGTCATCATCACATCATCACTGCACCATCACTGTGTCATCACAGCATCATTACTGCATAATCACAACATCATCACAGTGCTATCAAAGCATTGTCACAGCATCATCACAACATCACAACAGCATCATTGCATCGTCATCACTGCATCATCATTGCATCATCACAGCATCATCACTGCATCATCGCAGCATCACAACAGCATTATTACAGCGTCATCACAGCATCATCCAGGCGTCATCACAGCATCATCTCAGCGTCACGACAGAGTCATCACTGCATCATCAATACATCATCAAATCATCACAACAGCATCATCTCAGCATCATCACAGCATCATCAATGTATCACAGCGTCGCCATCACTGCATCATCACAGAATCATCACTGTATCATCGCAGCGGTATCACTGCATCATCACAGCATGATCACAGCATCATCACAGCACCATCACAACATCATCACAACATCATCACTGCATCATTACAGCATCATACCAACATCATTACAGCATCACAGCATCATCAAAGTGTCATAACAGCGTCATCACAGCACCATCACTGCATCATCACTCCGTCATTACAGCGTCATCAGAGCATCATCACAGCATCACCAAAACATCATCGCTGCATCATCACAGCATCGTCACTGCATCATTACAATATCATCGCAGTGTCATCACTGCATCATCACAGCATCATTGCAGTGTCATCACACCATCATCACAGCATCATCACGATATTATCACAGCCTCACCACAGTGTCATAACTGCATCAACACTGAATTATCACTGCATCATCACAGCGTCATCACAGCATAAACACATCATCATAAATGCATCATCACAGCATCATCAATACATCTTCACAGCATCACAGCGTCATCAAAGCATCATCACAGCGTCATCACAGCAGCATCACAACCTCATCACTGCGTCATCACAGTGTCATCACAGCATCATCAAAACATCATCACAGTGTCATCAAAGCATCATCACAGCATCTTCACAATATCATAACAGCATCATCGCAGTGTCTTCACTGCATCATCACAGCATCATGACAACATCATCGCAGCATCATCGCAGTGGTATCAATGCATCATCACAGCATCATTACAGCGTCATCAGAGCATCATCCCATCATCATTAAAGCATCATCACTGCATCATCACAGCATCATCAAAGCATCACAGTGTAATCAAAGCGTCATCATAACGTCATCTCTGCGTCATCACAGCATCATAACTGCATCATCACTGCATAAACACTGCATCATCACAGCGTCATAACAGCGTCAAAACAGCATAATCACATTGTCATCACAGCGTCATCACAGCATCATCGCAACATCATCACAGCATCATCTGAGCATCATCACTGCATCATCACAGCATCAGTGTCATCAAATTATCATCACTGCATCATCACAGCGTTATCACAGCGTCATCAAAGCCTCATCACAACATCATCAAAGCGTCATCACAGCACCATCACAGCATCATCACTGCATCATCACAGTGTCATCAAATTATCATCACAGCATCATCACAACAGCATCACCACAGCATCATAACATCATCATTTGTGGTGCCAATGCAGAAATCTTGTTTTTTTTTGACCATGGGGCACTTTACTCAGCACCTGGCCTGATGGCCGCAGACGGGTCCCTATCTTTTAGGGGAAAAAGGATCCTGGGCCAGGAGCTGGCAGGGCTCATTGAGAGGTCTTTAAACTAGGTAAGAAGGGGGATGGGGCTGAAGCAAGGATTGTTGGGGCTGTGCCAGGGGGAACAATGGCAAGGCCGGAGGATAGGGCAATGGCCAAGCAGAAGTGCATCTACACCAATGCTCTGATGATGCTCTGATGATGCAGTGATGTTGCAGTAGTGACGCTGTGATGACGCTGAGATTTCACAGAATTTCTAGGTTGGAAGAGACCTCAAGATCATCGAGTCCAACCTTTGACCTAACGCTAACAGTCCCCACTAAACCATATCCCTAAGCTCTACATCTAAACGTCTTTTAAAGACTTCCAGGGATGGTGACTCCACCACCTCCCTGGGCAGCCTGTTCCAGTACCTAACAACCCTTTCAGTAAAGAAGTTTTTCCTAACATCTAACCTAAAACTCCCCTGGCGCAACTTTAGCCCATTCCCCCTCGTTCTGTCACCGGGCACGTGGGAGAACAGGCCAACCCCCACCTCACTACAGCCACCTTTAAGGTACCTGTAAAGAGCAATAAGGTCGCCCCTGAGCCTCCTCTTCTCCAGGCTGAACAAGCCCAGCTCCCTCAGCCGCTCCTCGTAGGACTTGTTCTCCAGGCCCCTCACCAGCTTCGTCGCCCTCCTCTGGACCCGCTCAAGCACCTCGATGTCCTTCTTGTAGCGAGGGGCCCAAAACTGAACACAGTACTCGAGGTGCGGCCTCACCAGAGCCGAGTACAGGGGGACGATCACCTCCCTAGCCCTGCTGGCCACACTGTTTCTGATACAAGCCAGGATGCCGTTGGCCTTCTTGGCCACCTGAGCACACTGCTGGCTCATATCCAGCCGACTGTCCACCATCACTCCCAGGTCCTTCTCTGCCTGGCAGCTCTCCAACCACTCATCTCCCAGCCTGTAGCTCTGCTTGGGGTTGTTGCGCCCCAGGTGCAGGACCCGGCACTTGGCCTTATTGAACTTCATACAGTTGACCTCAGCCCATCGGTGCAGCCTATCCAGATCCTCCTGCAGAGCTTTCCTACCCTCGAGCAGATCGACACACGTACCTAACTTGGTGTCATCTGCAAACTTACTGAGGGTGCACTCAATGCCCTCGTCCAGATCATTGATGAAGATATTAAAGAGGACCGGCCCCAGCACCGAGCCCTGGGGGACGCCACTAGTGACTGGCCTCCAACTGGACTTGACTCCATTTACCACGACTCTTTGGGCCCGGCTATCCAGCCAGTTTCTAACCCAACGAAGCGTGCGCCAGTCCAAGTCAAGAGCAGCCAGTTTCTTGAGGAGAATGCTGTGGGAGACGGTGTCAAATGCCTTGCTGAAGTCAAGGTAGACCACATCCACAGCCTTTCCCTCATCCACCCAGCGCGTCACTTTGTCATAGAAGGAGATCAGGTTTGTCAAGCAGGATCTGCCTTCCATAAACCCATGCTGGCTGGGCCTGATCGCCTGCTTGCCCTGCAAGTGCTGCATGATGACTCTCAAGAGGATCTGCTCCATGAGCTTCCCCGGTACTGAGGTCAAACTGACAGGCCTGTAGTTTCCCGGGTCTGCCCTCCGGCCCTTCTTGTAGATGGGCGTCACATTTGCTAGTCGCCAGTCAGCTGGGACCTCCCCCGATAGCCAGGACTTCTGATAAATGATGGACAGGGGCTTGGCCAGCTCCTCTGCCAGTTCTCTCAGTACCCTTGGGTGGATCCCATCCGGCCCCATCGATTTGTGCACCTCCAAGTGCCGTAGCTGGTCACCAACCAGTTCTTCGTTGATAGTGAGGGCCCCATCCTGCTCCCCATCCCCTTCCACCAGCTCAGGGTACTGGGTATCCAGAGAACAACCGGTACTGCCGCTAAAGACTGAGGCGAAGAAGGCATTGAGCACCTCCGCCTTTTCCTCATCTCTTGTAACTAAGTTTCCCCCCGCATCCAGTAAAGGATGGAGATTCTCCTTAGTCCTCCTTTTTGTGTTAATGTATTTATAAAAACGTTTTTTGTTATCTTTAACGGCAGTAGCCAGATTGAGCTCCAGATGAGCTTTAGCCTTCCTAATTTTGTCCCTACACAGCCTTGCTACATCCTTATAGTCCTCCCTAGTGGCCTGCCCACTTTTCCAAAGATTATAAACCCTCTTTTTTCTCCTAAGCTCAAGCCACAATCCTCTGTTCAGCCAGGCTGGTCTTCTTCCCCGCTGGCTCATCTTTGGGCACATGGGGACAGACCGCTCCTGCGCCATTAAGATTTCCCTCTTAAAGAGCGCCCAGCCTTCCTGGACTCCTCTGCCCTTCAGAACCACCTCCCAAGGAACTCTACTAACTAGTGTCCTGAGCAGCCCAAAGTCAGCCCTCCGAAAGTCCAATACAGCCGTTTTACTGGTCCCCTTCCTGGCCTCGCCAAGAATAGTGAACTCCACCATTTCGTGGTCACTCTGCCCAAGACAGCTCCCGACAACCACATCCTCCACCAGTCCTTCTCTGTTTGTGAAGAGAAGGTCTAGCGGGGCACCACCCCTGGTAGGCTCACTAACCAGCTGCGTCAGGAAGCTATCTTCCACGCTCTCCAGAAACCTCCTAGACTGCTTTCTCTGGGCTATGTTGTGCTTCCAGGATATATCAGGGAAGTTGAAGTCCCCCACGAGTACAAGCGCTGAAGATTTTGCAACTGCTGTCAGCTGCCTGTAGAACTCCTCATCCGTCTCCTCATCCTGGTTCGGCGGTCTATAGCAGACCCCAACCAGGACACTAGCCTTGTTGTCCTTGCCGATCCTAACCCAAAGGGACTCGACCTTGTCATTCCTAGCCTCGAGTTCTAGAACATCAAAAGACTCTCTAATATAGAGAGCCACACCACCTCCCCTTCTGTGCTGCCTGTCCCTTCTGAAGAGCTTATATCCAGGCATTGCAGCACTCCAGTCATGACTGTGGTCCCACCACGTCTCCGTGATGGCAACCAAGTCGTAGCCTGCCTGCTGCACGATGGCTTCCAGCTCCTCCTGTTTGTTACCCATGCTGCGTGCATTGGTGTACATGCACTTCAGCTGGGCCATTGCCCTATCCTCCGGCCTTGCCATTGTTCCCCCTGGCACAGCCCCAACGATCCTTGCTTCAGCCCCATCCCCCTTCTTACCTAGTTTAAAGCCCTCTCAATGAGCCCTGCCAGCTCCTGGCCCAGGATCCTTTTTCCCCTAAAAGATAGGGACCCGTCTGCGGCCATCAGGCCAGGTGCTGAGTAAAGTGCCCCATGGTCGAAAAACCCAAGATTTCTGCGTTGGCACCAGCCCCGGAGCCACGTGTTTAACAGGTGGGCTTTCCGTGTCCTGTCTGTACCCCTCCCTGCCACCGTAGGGATGGACGTAAACACCAACTGCACTCCCGCTCCATCCACTAACCGTCCCAGCTCCCTAAAGTCTCTTTTGATAGCCTTCAAGCTTCTCTCTTCAATGTTGTCACTGCCCGCCTGGACTATCAAAAGAGGATAATAATCAGAGGGGCGTACCAGGTTGGGAAGCTTCCTGACAACGTCCCTGACCCTGGCCCCAGGGAGGCAGCAGACTTCCCTACGGGTAGGGTCCGGCCGACAAATAGGGCCCTCTGTTCCCCTAAGACTAGAGTCTCCAACAACAATAACCCTTCTGTCTTTCTTGATGGAGGCAGTCCTGAGGCGTGGAGTCAACTTCCTCACCCTAGGCATCCTCCTGGGAACACTTGGTACCTCTTCCTCAGCTACTGGTCTCTCAGTTTCCAGGGCCTCAAACCTGTTGCGTAAGGGCACCTGGGAAGGTGGGGCCGGAAGGGGAGGACATCGCCTGCGATGTCGAGCAGGGACCTGTTTCCACTCCTCCTCAGCTCCCAGGTCCCCTCCCTCTGCCCGAGAGCAGCAGGGCAGGGGGTCCACCCCCATTTGGGGTGTCTCACCCCGGTACCTCTCCTTGAGGCCCTGCAGGGAGTTACTCCACAAGTCTATCTCCCGCTCACACTCCCTGATAACCCTCAGCCTCTCCACCTCCTCCTTGAGCTCCGCCACCATGCGGATCAGGTCATCCACCTGCTCGCACCTCACGCACGCAGCGTCTCTGCCTCCCCCCGATGGCAGCAACAGGCTCAGACACTCCTTACATCCGGTGACCTGAACTGCTGCATTCTGTAACGGGCGGTCGGTCTGGGTGTGTACCGACTTCCTGGAGAGCGCACCGTGCCTGGTGGAGACCATTATCACCTAGCTAACGGCTGTCGTTAAGAGGTGTTCGTGTGGGCGGGGGGGAGCGCTCTGCCCTTCCTGCTCGCCCTGCCTGCGCGAACTGCCGCGCCACTCCCTTCTGACGCGCCACGCCCTGTTTGCCCGCCCTGTTCGCCGCGCTCCTGGTCGCTCGCGCTCCCTAGGGACAGCTTTTGAACGGCTGGGGGGGGGGGCGCTGCTGGCTCCGCCTTCGCCTCGTCAGCCTCCCTCACGAGGGCTGCCGGGTCCTGGCGGCTCCCTCAAGTAGGCTCGATGCCGGAAAATTCAGCCCTGCCTGGCCCGATCCCCCGCTCCGCTGCAGAACGCGTCTGCCCCGGAGCCGATCGCCTCGGCAAATGGCGAGATGTTGCTTTGATGATGCTGCGATGAAGTTCTGGTGATGCTCTGATGATGCAGTGATGATAATTTGATGACGCTATGATGCTGTGATGATGCTGTGATGACGCTGTGATGCACAGTACACATGATCAGAGCATCACAGCATCATCACAGCATCACCATAGTATCATCACAGCATCATCACCGCATCATCACAGCGTCCTTACAGTGTCATCACAGTGTCATCACAGCTTGTGATGCTGTGATGATGGTGATGCGGTGATGATGCAGTGAGGATGCAGTTACGACGCTGTGATGACGTTGTGATGATGCAGTGATGAGGCTGTGATGATTCTATGATGATGCTGTGATGATACAATTATGACGGTGTGATGACGCTGCGATGATGCTGCCATGATGCTATGATGACACTGTGATGATGCAGTAATGATGCTGTGATGATGAAGTCATGATGCTCTGACTACGCAGTGATGATGTCGTGATGATGCTCTGATGAAGCAGTGATGAAGCTGTGAATAAGCAGTGATGATGCTGTGACGATATTGTGATGATGCTATGATAACGCGGTGATGACGCTGTCGTAATACTGTGATGATGCTGCTGTGATGGCATGATGATGCTGTGATGATGATGTGATGATGCTGTGAATAAGCAGTGATGATGCTGTGACAATATTGTGATGATGCTATGATAACGCGGTGATGACGCTGTCGTAATACTGTGATGACGCTGCTGTGATGGCATGATGACGCTGTGATGACAATGTGATGATGCTGTGATGACACTGAGATGATGCAGTGATTATGCATTAATGATTCTATGATGATGCTGAGATGATATTTTGAGGATGAAGTGATGACGCTGTGATGACCTTATTATGATGCTGTGATGATACTTTGACGATGCTGTGATTATGCAGCTACGATTCTGTGATGATGCAGTGATGATGCTGTGATGATGATGTGATGATGATCCGATGATGCTGTGATGATGTTGTGATGATGCAGTGACGATGCAGTGAGGACGATGTGGTGACGCTGTGTTGATGCAGTGATGATGCTGTGACGTTGATGTGATAATGTTGTGATGATGCAGTGATGATGCTTTGATGACGCAGTGATGATGCAGTGATGACGCTGTGATGACGCTGTGATGATGCTATGATGACACTGTGATGATTCTGTGATGACGCTTTGATAATGCAGTGATGATGATAGGATGATGCAGTGATGATGATGTGATGATGCAGTGATTCTGCAGTAGTGATACTGTGATGATGCTGAGATGATGCTGTGATGATGAAGTGATTATGCAGTGATGGTGCAGTGATATTGCTGAGATGATTCTGTGATGATGCAGTGATTGTGCAGTGATTATGAAGTGATGACGCAGTGATGATGCTGTGATGAAAATGCTAAGATGCTGTGATGATGTAGTGATGATGCTGTGATGACGCTATGATGATGCAGTGATGATGCTGAAATGCTGTCGTGATTATGACTCTATGATGCTGTAATGATGCTGTGATGATGCTGTTATGACGCTGTGATGACACAGTGATTATGCTGTGATGACACTGTGATAATGTTGTGATGATGATGTGATGATGCTGTGATTACACTGTGATTGTGCAGTGATGATGCAGTGATTATGCTGTGAAAATGCACTGATGATACTGTGATGACGCTGTGATGATGCAGTGATCATGTAGTGATGATGAAGTGATGACGCTGTAATATCGCTCTGATGATGCTCTGATTATGTTGTGATGATGCTGTGATGATGATGTGATGATTCTCTGATGATGCTTTGATGATGCAGTGATGATGTTGTGATAACGCAGTGATGATGCTCTGATGATGGTGTGATGATTCAGTGATGATGATGTGATGATGCTCTGATGATGTTGTGATGATGCTGTGATGATATTGTGATGATGCAATGATGATGTTGTGATGACTCAGTGATGATGCTGTGATGATGCTGTGATGATGCAGTGGTCATGTAGTGATGATGATGTGATGACGCAGTTTTTCTGCAGTAATGATGCTGTGGTGATACTGTGATGATGCAGTGATGACGCTGCGATGAAGTTATGATGATGCAGTGATGATACTGTGATGACGCTCTCATGATGCAATGATTATGCAGTAATGATACTGTAATGATACTGAGATGATGCTTTTATGATGCAGTGGTGATGCATTGATGACGCTGTAATTATGCTGTGATTATGTAGTGAGTACGCTGTGATGACGCAGTGATGATGCTGTGATGATGTAGTGATGATGCAGTGATGATACCGTTATGACGCTGTCGCGATACTGTGATGACGCTGTGGTGGTGTTGTGATGATGCTGTGATTATGCTGTGATGACGCTGTAATGATGCAGTGATGATGCTGTGATGACCCTGTCATGATGCTGTGATGATGCTGAGATGACACTGTGATCACACTGTGATGATGCATTTATGACGCTGTGATTATGTAGCTATGATGCAGTGATGGTTCTGCGATGATTCATTGATGATGCAGTGATGATGCTGTGATGATGCTATGATTATGTTTTGATGATGCTGTGATGATGCTGTGATGATTCTGTGATGACGCTGTGATGACTCTGTCGTGATGCTCTGATAACGTTGTCGTGATGCTGTGATGATGCAATGATTATGCTGTGATGATGTAGTAATGATGATGTTATGATGCTGAGGTGCTGCAGTGATGATGCAGAGTTTATGCAGTTATGACACTGTGATTATGCTTTGATGACGACGCAATGATGATATGACGATGCAGTGATGATGCTGTGGTGATGCTGTCATGATGCAGTGATCATGTAGTGATGATGATGTGATGACACAGTGATGATGTAGTGAGTACGCTGCGATGACGCAGTGATGATGTTGTGATGATGCAGTTATCACGCTGCGATGATGCTGTGATGACGATTTGATAATTCTGTGATGACGCTGTGATGATGCTGTCGTGATGGTCTGATAACATTGTCGTAACGCTGTGACGATGCTGTGATGATGTTGTGATGATTCTGTGATGATGCAATGATGATGCTGTCATGACATAGTAATGATGCTGTGATGATGCAGTGTTTATGTAGTTATGACGCTGTGATGATGCTTTGGTGAAGTTGTGATGATGCTGTGAAGATGCAGTGATGGTGCTGTGATGACGCAGTGATGATGCTTAGATGATGCAGTGATGATGCAGTGATGATGATGTGATGATGCTGTGGTGATGCTGTAATGATGCAGTGATCATGCAGTGATGATGTTGTGATGACGCAGTGATGATGCTGTGGTGATGATGCTGTGATGATGCTGTGGTGATGATGTGATGATGCTGTGATGATGCAGTGATGATGCTGTGATGATGCAGTGATGACGCTGTGATGATGCAGTGATGACGCTGTGATGATGATGCTGCGATGATGCTGTGGTGATGATGTGATGATGCTGTGATGACGCTGCGATGATGCAGTGATGACGCTGTGATGATGCTGTGATGATACCGAGATGACGTTGTGCTGATGCAGTGCTGATTCAGTGATGATGCAGTGCTGATTCAGTGATGATGCAGTGACGATGCAGTAATGATGCTATGATTATGTAGTGATGATGTAGTGATTACACTGTGATGATGCAGTGATGATGCTCTGATGATGCATTGATCATGATGTGATGATGCATTGATCATGATGTGATGATGCTGTGATGATGATGTGATGATGCAGTGATAATGATGTGATGATGATATGATGATGCAGTGATGATGATGTGATGATGCAGTGATTCTGCATTAATGATGCTGTGATTATGCTGAGATGATGCTCTGATGATGCAGTGATGATTCTACGATGATGTTGTGATGATGTTGCTATGATGTGATGATACTTTGATGATGCAGTGATGATGCTGTGATGATGCAGTGATGACGCTGTGATGATGCAGTGATGACGCTGCTATGATGCTCTGATGAATCTGTGATGATGCTATGATTACGCTGTCGTGATGCTCAGATAACACTGTCGTGATGCTATGGTGATGCTGTGATGATGCTGAGGTGATGCTGTGATGATGCAGTGATGACTCAGTGATGATGATGTGATTACGCAGTGATGACGCAGTGATGATGCAGTGATGATGATGTGATGATGCTGTGATGGTGATGTGATGATGCAGATATTTTGATGTGATGATGCAGTGATTCCGCAGTATTGATACTGTGATGACGCTGAGATGAAGCATTGATGATGCAGTGATGATGATGTGATGGTGCAGTGATGATTTGATAATGCTGTGACGATGCAATGATGATACAGTGATTATGCTGTGATGATGCTATGATTATATTGTGATGATGTAGTGATGATGCATTTATGACACTGCGATGATGTTGTGATGACTATGTGATGATTCTGTGATGACACTGTGATGACACTGCTGTTATGCTCTGGTAATGCTTTCGTGATGCTGTGCTGATGCTGCGATGATGTTGTGATGATTTTGTGATGACGCAATGATGATGCTGTGATGATGCAGTGTTTATGCAGTTATGACGCTGTGATGACCCTGTTATGATGCCTGTATGAGGACGCGATGATGCTGTCACTATGCAGTGATGATGCTGCGATGATGCAGTGATGACGCTGCGATGATGATATGATGCTGCAGTGATGATAGTGTGATAACGTTGTGATGATGCAGTGATGATGCAGTGATGATGCAGTGATGATGCTGTAATGATGCAGTGATTATGCAGTAATGATGCTGTATTGACGCTGCGATTATGCTGTGATGACGCTGTGATGTTGCTGTGGTGACGCTGTGTTGAGGGTGTTGTGATGCTCTGATAACGCTGTTGTGATGCTGTGATGATGCTACGATGATGTTGTGATGATGCTGTGATGATACCGTGATGATGCAGTTATGATGCAGTGATGATGCTGTGATGTTGCTGCGATGACGCTGTGGTGACGATGTGATGATGCAGTGATGATGCAGTTATGATGCAGTGATGATGCAGTTATGACGCTTTAATGACGTTGTGATGATATTGTGATTATGCTGTGATGACATAGTGATGATGCTGTGATGATTCTGTGATGACGCTCTGATGATGATGTGATGATGCTGTGATGATGCTGTTATAAAACTGTGATGACACTGTCATGATGCTGAGATTATGCTGTGAAGATGCAGTGATGATGCACTGATGATGCAGTTATGACCCTGTGATAACCCTGTGATGATGCAGTGATGACACTTTGATGACGGTGTGATGATGTTGTGATTATGGTGTGATGATGCAGTGATGATGCTCTGATGATGCACTGACAATAGTGTGATGACGCTGTGATGATGCAGTGAGGAAACAGTAAAGATGCTTTGATGATGCTGTTATGATGCTGCAATGATGCTGTGATGATGCTGTGGGCTGCTGTGATGACAATTTGATGACGTAGTGATGATTCTGTCATGACACCATGATGCTGCTCTGATGACACAGTGATGATGCTGTGATGACGCTATGATGATGCTGTGATGATGCTGTGATGATGTTTTGATGACGCTCTGATGACGCAGTGATGATACTGTGATGGCACTCTGAGGATGTTTTGATGATGATGTGATTATTCTCTGATGATGCAGTGATGATACTGTGATAACGCTGTGATGATGCAGTGTTTATGCAGTAATGATTCTGTGATAATGCTGTGATGACACTGTGATGATTTTGTGATGATTTAAGATGATGCTGTGATGATGTAGTGATGATGCTGTGATGATGCTGTGATTATGGATCTATGAAGCTGTGATGATGCTGTGATGATGCTATGATGACGCTGTGATGACACAGTGATTATGCTGTGATGACACATGATGTTGTGATGATGATGTTATGATGCTGTGATGATGCAGTGATGATGCAGTGATGATACTGTGATGACGCTGTGATGATGCAGTGAGTAAGAAGTAATGATGGTGTGATGATGCTGAGATGACGCTGTTATGATGCAGTGATGATGATTTGATGATGCTGTGATGACGCTGTTATGATGCAATGATGATGTGATGATGCTGTGATGATGTTGTTATGATGCAGTGATGATGATGTGATGACGTAGTGATCATGCAGTGATGACGCTATGATCATGCTGTGAGGATGCTGTGATGACACTGTGATGATGATATGATGATGCAGTGATGATACTGTGATGACGCTGTGATGATGCAGTGATTATGCAGTGATGATGATGTCATGATGCAGTGATAATGCTGTGATGATGCAGTGATGATGCAGTGATGATGATATCATGATGCTGTGATGATGCTGTGATGATGCTGTGATGACCCTGTGATGATGCATAGATTATGCATTTATGATGCTGTGATGATATTGTGATGATGCTGTAACGATGCATTGATGACACAGCAAAGATGCTGAGATGATGATTCTGTGATGATGCAGTGATGGTGATGTGATGGTGCTGTGATGACGCTCTGATGACAAAGTGATGACACTGCGATGATGATGTGATGATGCTGTGATGAATATGGGATGATGCTGTGATGATGCTGTTATGATGCTGTGATGATGCTGTGATGATGCTGTGAGGATGTTGTGATGATGCTGTGATGATGCAGTGAGTCAGCAGTAATGATGCTGTCATGATGTTGTGATGATTCTGGGATGATGCGGTGATGATGCTGTGTTTATGCAGTGATGATGCTGTGATTATGCAGGTATGAAGCTGTGATGATGCTGTGATGACGGTGTGATGATGCAGTGTGTAAGCAGTAATGATGCTGTCATGATGTTGTGATGATGCTGGGATGCTGATGTGATGACGCAGTGATGATGCTGTGGTGATGCTGTGATGACGCTGCGATACAGCTGTGATGATGCTGTGATGATGCTGAGATGATGCAGTGATTATGTAGTAATGATTCTGTGATGATGCTGTGATGATGCTCTTATGATGCAGTAATGATGCAGTGATGACGCAGTGATGATTCTGTGATGATGCTGTGATGACGCAGTGATGATGCTGTGGTGATGCTGTGATGACGCTGCGATACAGCTGTGATGATGCTGTGATGACGCTGCGATACAGCTGTTATGATGCTGTGATGACGCTGTGATGATGCAGTGATGATGCTCTTATGATGCAGTAATGATGCAGTGATGACGCAGTGATGATTCTGTGATGATGCTGTGATGATGCAGTGATGATGCTGTAATGATGCTGTGATGACCCTGTGATGATGCAGTGATGACACTGTGATGGTGGTGTGATGATGTTGTGTTTATGCAGTGATGATGATGTGATGATGCAGATATGATGGTGTTATGATGCAGTGAATACACCGTGATGACGCTGTGATGATGCAGTGAGTAAGCAGTAATGATCACAGAATCACAGAATCACAGAATCTCTAGGTTGGAAGAGACCTCAAGATCATCGAGTCCAACCTCTGACCTAACGTTAACAGTCCCCACTAAACAATATCCCTAAGCTCTACATCTAAACGTCTTTTAAAGACTTCCACGGATGGTGACTCCACCACCTCCCTGGGCAGCCTGTTCCAGTGCCTAACAACCCTTTCAGTAAAGAAGTTTTTCCTAACATCTAACCTAAAACTCCCCTGGCGCAACTTTAGCCCATTCCCCCTCGTTCTGTCACCGGGCACGTGGGAGAACAGGCCAACCCCCACCTCACTACAGCCACCTTTAAGGTACCTGTAAAGAGCGATAAGGTCGCCCCTGAGCCTCCTCTTCTGCAGGCTGAACAAGCCCAGCTCCCTCAGCCGCTCCTCGTAGGACTTGTTCTCCAGGCCCCTCACCAGCTTCGTCGCCCTCCTCTGGACCCGCTCAAGCACCTCGATGTCCTTCTTGTAGCGAGGGGCCCAAAACTGAACACAGTACTCGAGGTGCGGCCTCACCAGAGCCGAGTACAGGGGGACGATCACCTCCCTAGCCCTGCTGGTCACACTGTTTCTGATACAAGCCAGGATGCTGTTGGCCTTCCTGGCCACCTGAGCACACTGCTGGCTCATATCCAGCCGACTGTCCACCATCACTCCCAGGTCCTTCTCTGCCTGGAAGCTCTCCAACCACTCATCTCCCAGCCTGTAGCTCTGCTTGGGGTTGTTGCGCCCCAGGTGCAGGACCTGGCACTTGGCCTTGTTGAACTTCACACAGTTGACCTCAGCCCATCGGTCCAGCCTATCCAGATCCTCCTGCAGAGCCTTCCTACCCTCGAGCAGATCGACACACGCACCTAACTGGGTGTCATCTGCAAACTTACTGAGGATGCACTCAATGCCCTCGTCCAGATCATTGATGAAGATATTAAAGAGGACCAGCCCCAGCACCGAGCCCTGGGGGACGCCACTAGTGACCGGCTTCCAACTGGACTTGACTCCATTTACCACGACTCTTTGGGCCCGGCTATCCAGCCAGTTTCTAACCCAACGAAGCGTGCGCCAGTCCAAGCCAAGAGCAGCCAGTTTCTTGAGGAGAATGCTGTGGGAAACGGTGTCAAATGCCTTGCTGAAGTCAAGGTAGACCACATCCACAGCCTTTCCCTCGTCCACCCAGCGCGTCACTTTGTCATAGAAGGAGATCAGGTTTGTCAAGCAGGATCTGCCTTCCATAAACCCATGCTGACTGGGCCTGATCGCCTGCTTGCCCTGCAAGTGCTGCATGATGACTCTCAAGAGGATCTGCTCCATGAGCTTCCCTGGCACTGAGGTCAAACTGACAGGCCTGTAGTTTCCCGGGTAATGATGCTGCGATGATGCTGTGATTATGCTGTGACGATGAGGTGATGATGCAGTGATTATGCAGTGATGATGCTGTCATGATACTCTAATGATGCTCTGATGATGCAGAGATGATGCAGTGATTTTTCTGTGATGATGTAATGATGCTGTGATGATGCAGTGATGATGATGTGATGATGCAGTGATGATAACGTGATGATGCTGTGATGATGATGTGATGATGCTGTGATGATGATGTGATGATGCTGTAATGATGCTCTGATGCTGTAGTGATGATGTTGTGAAGATGCACTGAGGACGCAGAGATGATGCTGTGATGAAAATGCGAAGATTCTGTGATGATGCAGTGAGGCGCAGTGATGATGCTGAGATGACACTGTGATTATGTGGTGATGATGATACGATGATGCTGTGATGATGCTGAGATGATGATGTCATGATGCAATGATGATGCAGTGGTGATGCTCTGATGATGCTGTAATGATGCTGTGACGATGATGTGAAGATGCAGTGATGACGCTGCGATGATGCTGTGATCATGCTGTGATGATGCAGTGATCATGCAGTGATGATTCTGTTATGATGCTGTGATGATGCTATTATGATGCTGTGATGACGCTGCGACGACGATATGATGATGCTTTGATTACTCTGTGATGACGTTTTGATGACACTGTTATGATGCTGTGATGATGCAGTGGTGATGCAGTGATTATGCAGTGATGATGCAGTGATGAGACTGTGATGATGCTGTGATGATGTTTTGATGATGAATTGATGATGATGTGATGATGTAGCTATGATGCTGTGATGATGCAGTGATGATGCAGTGATCAAAGCGTCATCACAGCATCATCACAGCATATTGCAGCGTCATCACTGCATCATCACAGCGTCATCACAACATCATCACAGCGTCATCACAGCGTCATCACAGCATCATTACTGCATCGTAAGAGCATCATCAAAGCATAAACACAACATCATCAATACGTCATCACAGAATCATTATTGCATCATAAAAACATCATCACATTGTCATCAAAGCGTCATCACAGCATCATAACAGCATCACAACACATGATCACAACACCATCAAAACATCACCACAGCATCAGAGTGTCGTCAAAGCGTTATGAGAGCGTCATCACAGCATGAGCATAGCATAATCACACCATCATAACAACATCATCACAGCATCATCACAGCATTACAACAGCATCATCGCAGCATCATCACTGCATCATCACAGCATCACAACAGCATCATAACAAAATCATCGCAGCGTCATCAAAGTGTCATGACAGCGTCATCACAGCATCATCACTGCATCATCACTGCATCATTACAGCATCATCAGAGCATCATCACAGCATTATCAAAGCATCACAGCGTCATCAAAGTGTCATCAGAGCATCATCACGGCATCACTACAGCATCATCATATCATCACAGCATTATTACAGCATCATCACAGTCATCACTGTGTCATCACAGCATCATCACAGCATAATCACTGCATCATCGCAGCTTAATCACAGCATCATCACAGCATCATCAGTGCCTCATCACAGCATCAGTACTGAATCATCACAACATCATCACAGTGTTATCGCAACATAATCACAGCATCATCACAACATCCTCACAGCATCATCACAGCATCATCACAGCATCATCACTGCATCATCACAGCATCATCGAAGCGTCATCACAGCATCATCACAGCATAATCACTGCATCATCGCAGCTTAATCACAGCATCATCACAGCATCATCACAGCATCATCAGTGCCTCATCACAGCATCAGTACTGAATCATCACAACATCATCACAGTGTTATCGCAACATAATCACAGCATCATCACAACATCCTCACAGCATCATCACAGCATCATCACAGCATCATCACTGCATCATCACAGCATCATCGAAGCGTCATCACAGCATCATCACATCATCATTATTGCATCATGACTGCATCATTACAGCATCATCACAGCAGAATCAGTGCGTCGTCACAGTATCATTACTGCATCATCACAACATCATCACAGTGTTATCGCAGCGTCATCACAGCATCATCACAACATCATCACAGAATCATCACAGCATGATTGCAGCATCATCACATCATCAATACTGCGTCATCACAGCATCATCAGAACATAATCACACTGTCATCAAAGCCTCATCACAGCATCATTACAGCATCATCACAGCACCATCACAGCACCATCACAGCGTCATCACTGCATCATCACAACATTATCATCTCAGCATCCCAACAGTATCATCACTGCGTCATCACACCATCATCAAAGCTTCATCGCAGCATCATCACAGCATCATCACAGCATCATCACTGCGTTATCAAAACATCATCACTGCATCATCAAAGCATCATCAGAGAATCATCACATCATCATCACGGCATCATCACAACATAATCAGAGCATCATCATAGCATAAACACTACATCATCACTGCACTGTCACAGCATCATCACTGCATCATCACAGCATCATCAGAGCGATATTACAGCGTCATCACTTCATCATCACTACATGATCACTGCATCATCACAGCGTCATCACAGTATCATCAGTGCATTTTCACAGCATAATCACTGCATCATCACTGCACAATCACAGTGTAATCACAGCATCATCACATCATCATCACAACATTATCACAGTGTCATCACAGCATAATCACTGTGTCATCACAGCGTCATAACAGCATCATCACAGCATCATTACAGCATCATAGAGTCATAATCACGACAGCATTTCAGCATCATCACTGCATCATCATAGCGTCATCACAGCATCATCACTACATCATCACAGCATCTTAGCATTTTCATCACAGCATCATCACTGCGTCATCACTTCATAATCACTGCACAATCACTGCATCATCACAGAATCATCTCAGCAATATCACTGCACCATCACTGCATAATCACTTCATCATCACAGCATCATCTCAGCATCATCACAGTATCACTACTGCAGAATCACTGCATCATCACATCATCATCACTGCATCATCTTATCATCATCACTGCATTATCAAAGCGTCATCACAGAATCATCACAGTGTCATCATAGCATCATCACAGCGTCATCACAGCGTCATCACTGCATCATCACTGCGTCATCAAAGCATCATCACTGCATCATCAGATCATCATCACATCAACGTCACAGCGTCATCACTGCATCAACACAGCGTCACCACATCGTCCTCACTGCATCGTCACAGCATCATCACAACATCATCACAGCATCATCGGATCATCATCACATCATCATCACAGCATCATCACTGCATCATCACAGAATCATAGCTGCATAATCACAGCATCGTCAAAGTATCATCACAGCATCATAATAAGGTCATCACAGCGTCATCACTTCATCATCAAAATATCATCTCAGCATCATCATAGAATCATTAATGCATAATCACTGCATCATCTCAGCGTCATAACACTATCATCATCACTGCATCATCATATCATCATCACCGCATCAGCACAGTGTCATCACAGCATCATCAAAGCGTCGTCACAACGTCAACACTGCATCATCACTACATAATCACTGAATCATCACTGCATCGTCACTGCATCATCACTGCATCATCGCAGCATCATTACTGCTTACTCACTGCATCATCACAGCATCATCACAGTATCATCACTGCATCATAAAAGCATCATCACTGCATCATGATACCATCATCACTGAATCATCACATCGTCATAACAACTTCATCACAGCATCATCACGGCATCATCACAACATCAACACAGAATCATAGCAGCGTCATCTCAGCATCACAGCATCATCACTGCATAATCACTGCATCATCACAGCATCATCTCAGCATCATCACAGCGTCATCACAGTATCATGACATCATCTTCACTACTTAATCACAGCGTCATCACTGCATCATCAGTTCATCATCACAGCATCTCCACTGCATCATAAGAGCTTCATCACTGCTTCATCACGGCATCATCACATCATCATCACAGCATCATCATGCCATCACAGCAGCGTCATCACAGTATTACGAAAGCGTCATCACCGCGTTATCATAGCATCATCACAATATCGTCACAGCATCATCACTGCTTATTCACAGCATCATCACATCATCATCACAGCATCATCATGCCATCACAGCAGCATCATCACAGTATTACGACAGCGTCATCACCGCGTTATCATAGCATCATCACAATATCGTCACAGCATCATCACTGCTTATTCACAGCTTCATCACTGCTTCATCAGAGCATCATCACGACATCATCACTGCGTAATCAGAGCATCATGACTTCATCATCACAGCACCATTACTGCATCATCACAGCGTCATCATAGCATCATGGCAGCATCATCGCAGCGTCATCACACCGTCATAATTGTATCATCACAGCATCATCATAGAATCATCACAGCCTCATCACTGCATCATCACAGCATCATCACAGCGTTGTAACTGCATCCTCACTGCATCATCACCGCATCACCATCATCACCTTGCTTCAGCCCCATCCCCCTTCTTACCTAGTTTAAAGCCCTCTCAATGAGCCCTGCCAGCTCCTGGCCCAGGATCCTTTTTCCCCTAAAAGATAGGGACCCGTCTGCGGCCATCAGGCCAGGTGCTGAGTAAAGTGCCCCATGGTCAAAAAAAAACAAGATTTCTGCATTGGCACCAGAAATGACGCTCTTATGATGCTGTGGTGATGCTCTTGTGATGATGCTGTGATGATAATTTGATGACACTGTGATGATGCAGTGATGATGCTGTGATGGTGCTGTGATGACGCTTTGATGATGTTGTGATGAGGCTTTGATGACGCTGTGACAACGCTGTGATGGTGCTGTGATGAGGCTGTGATGACGCAGTGATGATGCTCTGATGATGCAGTGATGATAATTTGATGACACTGATGCTGTGATGATGCTGTGATGATGCAGTGATGATGCTCTGATGATGCTGTGATGATGTTGCGATGATGCTGTGATGACAATGTGATTATGCTGTTTTGACGCTGTTATGACGCTGTGATGATGCAGTGTTTATGCAGTGATGATGCAGTTATGATGCTGTGATGACGCAGAGATGACGTTATGATGACGCTTTGATTACACTGTGATGCTTTGATGATGCTGTGATGATGCAGTGATGATGCTTTAATGATGATGGGATGATGCTCTAATGACGCTGTAATGATGCTGTGATGATGCTTTGATGACACTGTGATGATGTTCTGATGATGTTGTTGTGATGCTCTGATAATGCTGTGATGATGCTCTGATGATGCACTGATGATGATGTAATGATGCAGTGATGACGCTCTAATGATGCTGTGATGATGCTTTGATGACGCTGTGATGCTGTGAAGATGTATTGATGATGCTGTGATGATGCATTTATGATGATGTGTTTATGCTGTGATGACGCTGTGATGATGCAGCAATAATTCAGTGTTGATGCAGTTATGACACTGTGGTGAGGCTGTGATAATATTGTGATGATGCTGTGATGATGGTGTGATGACACTGCAATGATGCTGTGATGATGCTGTGATGACTCTGTGATAACGCTTTGATGATGCTGTGATGACGCAGTGATGATGTTGTGATGACGCTCTGATGACACTGTGATGGTTTGATGATGCTGTGATGATGGTGTGATGACGCAGTGATGATGCTGTGATGATGCAGTGATGAAACTGCGATGATATTGTAATGATGCAGTGACGATGCTGTGATGATGCAGTGATGATGTTTTGGTGATGCTGTGATGATGCTCTGATGACGCTGTAATGACGGAGTGATGATGCAGTGATGGTGCTGTGATGACGCTGTTATGACACTTTGATGATACTGTGATGCTGTAATGATGTTGGTATGATGCTGTAATGATGCAGTGATAATGCTGTGATGATGTTTTGATGGTGCTGTGATGATGCTGTGATCATGCTGTTGTGATGATTTGATGATGTAGTGATGATGCAGTGATGACTCTGTCGTGACGCTGAGATGATGCTGTGATGACGCCTGGATGATGCATAGATGACACTGTAATGATGCTGTTGTGATGCTGCGATGATGCAGTGATGATGCTGTGATGATGCAATGATGATGCAGTGATGACAATGCAATGATGCTGTTGTGATGTTGTGATGATGCTGTGACAACGCTTTGATATCACTGTGATGATGTTGTGATTATGCAGTAATGATGCTGTGATGACACAGTGATGGTGCAGTGATAATGTGATGATGACGCTGTGATGATGCTGTGATACTGTGATACTGTTGTGATGGTGCTGTGGTGACGCTGTGATGACGCTTTCATGATACTGTGATCATGATCTGATGATGCTGTGATGATGCTTTCATGACACTGTGATGAGGCTGAGATGATGCAGTGATGAAGCTGTGATGATGAAGTGATGATGCAGTGATGATGCAACGATGATGCTGTTGTGATGTAGTTATGATGACGCATAGATTACGCTGTAATGATGTTCTGATGGTGCAGTGATGACGCTGTGAAGATGCTGTTGTGATGCTCTGATTATGATGCGATTATGCTATGATGACACTGTGATGATGTTGTGATGATGCAGTAGTGATGCTGCGGTGATGCTGTGATGACACTGCGATGATGCTGTGATGATGCAGTGATTACGCTGGTATGATGCTGTGATGATTTGTGATGATGCTGTGGTGATGCTGTGATGACGTTTCCATGATGCAGTGATCATGATGTTATGATGCTGTGATAATGCTTTGATGACGCTTTGATGACACTGTGATGATGTTGTGATGATGCAGTGATGATGCTGTGATGATGTAGTGATGATGCAGTGATGGTGCTACGATGATGCTGTTGTGATGTTGTGATGATGCTGTGATGACGCTATGATAATGTTGTGATGATGCAGTAATGATGCAATGATGACGCAGTGATGATGCTGTGATGATGCTGTGATCATGTTGTGATGATTCTGTGTTGATGCAGTGATGACGCTGTGGTGACGCTGTGATGATGCAGTGATGACGCCTGGATGATGCTGTTATGATGCTGTGATGATGCAGTAATGATGCTGTGATGACGCTTTGATGACAGTGTGATGTTGTTGTGATGGTGAAGTGATGGTGTTGTGATGACGCAGTGAGGATGCTGTGATGATGCAGTGATGATTCTGTGATGATGCAGTGATGAGGCAGCGATAATGCTCTGATGATGCTATGATGATACTTTGATGATTGTGATGCTGCAATGATGACGTTGCGAATCTTTGGTGATGCAGTGATGATGCAGTGATGATGATGTGATGATGCTGTGATGATGCAGTGAAGATGCAGTGATGATGCTCTGATGACGCTTTGATGAAGCTCTGATGCTTTCGTGATTATTTGATGATGTTGTGATGATGCAGTTATGATGCAATTATGATGCTGTGATGATGCAGTGATGACGTTGCGATGATGCAGTGATGACGCTGCGATGATGCTGTGTTGATGCTGTGATGATGCTGTGATTACACTGTGATGATGCACTGATAATGTTGTTATTACGCTGTGATGATTCTGTGATGATGCGTTGATGATGCTGTGATGACTCTTTGATTAGACTGTGATGATGCTGTGTTGATGCTGTAATGAAGCTCTGATGACGCTGTGATGGTTCTTTCATGACGCTCTGGTAACGCAGTGGTGATGCTTTGATGACGCTGTGATGACTCTTTGATGATGCTGTGATGCTTTAATGATGCTGTGATGATGCTGCGATGATGCTGTGATGATGGTGTGATGACTCAGTGATGATACTGTTGGGATGCTTTGATGATAATGTTGTGATGATGCAGTGAAGATGCAGTGATGATGCTCTGATGACGCTTTGATGAAGCTCTGATGCTTTCGTGATTATTTGATGATGTTGTGATGATGCAGTTATGATGCAATTATGATGCTGTGATGATGCAGTGATGACGCTGCGATGATGCAGTGATGACGCTGCGATGATGCTGTGTTGATGCTGTGATGATGCTGTGATTACACTGTGATGATGCACTGATAATGTTGTTATTACGCTGTGATGATTCTGTGATGATGCGTTGATGATGCTGTGATGACTCTTTGATTAGACTGTGATGATGCTGTGTTGATGCTGTAATGAAGCTCTGATGACGCTGTGATGGTTCTTTCATGACGCTCTGGTAACGCAGTGGTGATGCTTTGATGACGCTGTGATGACTCTTTGATGATGCTGTGATGCTTTAATGATGCTGTGATGATGCTGCGATGATGCTGTGATGATGGTGTGATGACTCAGTGATGATACTGTTGGGATGCTTTGATGATAATGTTGTGATGATGCAGTGATGACGCTGTGATGGTGCTGTGATGATGCTATGATGATGCCTGGATGATGCTGTTATGAAGCTGTGATGATGCTGTTCTGATGCTGTGATGATGTGTTATGATGCTGTGATGATGCTGTGATGACGCTTTGATGACAGTGTGATTATGTTCTGATGATGCTGTGATGACGCAGTATTGATGAGGTAATGATGCTGCAATGATGCTGTGATGATTCTGTGATGATGTTGTGATGCTGCTGTGATGACGCTGCGATAACACTGTGATGATGTTGTGATGATGCAGTAATGATGCTGTGACGACGCACTGATTCTGCTGTGATGATGCTGTAATGATGCAGTCATGATGCAATACTGATGATGTGATGATGCTGTGATGATGTTGTGATGATAATGTGATGACGCTTCGATGATGCTGTGATGATGCAGTGATGATGCTGTGATGATGCTGTGAGGATGCTGTGAGGATGTTGTGATGATGCTATGATTACGTTGCGATCACACTGTGATGATGTTGTGATGATTCAGTACTGATGCTGTGATGACGCACTGATGATGCTGTGATGATGCTGTAATGATGCAGTAATGATGCAGTGATGATGCTGTGATGACGCTGCGATGATGTTGTGATGATGTAGTGATGATGCTGTGATGATGCTGTAATAATGCTGTGATGATATGATGATGCTGTAGTGATGCCGTGATGATGCTCTGATGACACTTTGATGACGCTGTGATGCTTTGATGATGCTGTGATGATGCTCTGATGACGCTGTAATGATGCAGTGATGATGCAGTGATGATGCTGTGGTGACGCTGTGATGACGCTTTGATGACGCTGTGATGATTTTGTTATGATGCTGTTGTGATGCTGTGATGATGCAGTGATGATGCTGCGATGAAGCTGTTGTGATGCTGTGATGATGCTGTGTTGACGCTTTGATGACACTATGATAATGTTCTGATGATGCAGTAATGATGCAATGATGACGCAGTGATGATGCTGTGATGATGCTGTAATGATGCAGCGATGATGCTGTGATGATGTTGTGATTATGCTGTGATGACGCTACGATAATGCTCTTATGATGCTGTGATGACGCTGTGATCATGCTGTGATGATGCAGTGATGACGCTGCGATGATGCTTTGATGATTCTCTGAAGATGCAGTTATGATGACGTGATGACGCTGTGATGACGCTGTGATGACGCTTTTATGACGCAGTTATGATGCAGTGATGATGCTGTGACGATGTAGTGGTGATGACGCATTGATGACGCTGTGATGATGCTGTGATGACTCTATGATGATGCAGAGATGACACTGTGATGGCACTGTGATGCCTTGTTGAAGCTCTGATGATGCATTGATAATGCACTGATTATGCAGTGATGATGTTGTCTTGATACTGTGATGATGCTGTGATCATACTGTGATGACGGTTTTATGACACTGTGATTATGTTCTTATGACCCAGCGATCATGCTTTAATGATGCAGTGATGACGCGGTGATGATGCTGTTGTGATGCTCTGATGATGCTGTGATGACTGTTTGATGACACTGTGATGACGTTCTGATGATGCAGTGATGATGCTGTGATGATGCTGTGATGACGCTGCGATGATGTTGTTGTGATGGTCTGATGATGCTGTGATGACGGTTTGATGACACTGTGATGATGTTCTGATGATGCTGTGATGATGCTGTGATGATGCTGTGATGATGCTGTGATGCAGTGATGATGATATTATGATGCTCTGATGATGCAGTAATGATGCTGTGATGATGCTGTTATGACGCTTTGAGCACTGCATCATCACTGCATCACCACAGCATCATCACTGCGTAATCAAAACATCATCACAGCATCATCAGTGCATCATCACTGGGTCATCACAGCGTCGTAACAACATCATCACAATATCATCACAGCGTCATCACAGCCTCATATCTGCATCATCACTGCATAATGACTGCATCATCTCAGCATCATAATAGTGTCATCAGAGCATCATCACTGCATCATCACAGCATCATCTCAGCATCATCACAGAATCATTACTGCATAAATACTGCATCATAACAGCGTCATCACAGTATATTCACAGCATCATCACGGCATCACCACTGCATCATCCCATCATCTTCACTGCATCATCAGAGCATCATAATTGTGTCAACACACCTTAATCACAGCATAATCACTGTATCATCACTGCTTCATCACATCATCATCAGTGCATCATAACTGCATCATCACTGCATCATCACATTGTCACCACAGCGTCATCGCAGCAACATCAAAACATCATCACTGCATCGTAACTGCATCATCACGGTATCATCACAGCATCATCACAACATCATCGTAGCATCATCACAGCATCACAACAACGTTATCAGAGCATCAGAACACCCTCAACACAGCGTCACCATGGCAACATCACAGCATCATCACAGCATAATCACAGCGTCACTACAGCATCATTACTGCATAATCACTGCATCATTACAGCATCATCACTGCATCATCACTGCGTCATCACTGCATCATCACAGTATCATCACATCATAGTGACATAATCACAACATCATCGCAGAATCATCACTGCATCATCAGAGCATCATCTCAGCATAATCACAACATCATTAGTGCAGAGTCACTGCATCATCACATCATCATCACTGCATCATCATATCATCATCACTGCATCATCACATCATCATCACAGCATCATAGCTACATAATCACTGCATCATCACAGAGTCATCACTGCATCATCACAGCATCATCACATCATTATCAATGCATCATCACATCATAATCACAGCATCATCAGAGCATCATCACAGCGGAATCACTACATCATCACTACATAATCATAGCATCATTACTGCGTCATCACTGCATCATCACTGCATCATCACTGCATCATCTCAACGTCATCTCAGTATCATCACAGCGTCATCACAGCATCACAACAGTGTCATCGCAGAGTCATCACAGCATCATTACATCATGATTACTGCGTCATTATAGCGTCATCGCAGCATCCTCACAGCATCGTCACTGCGTCGTCACAGCATCATCACATCATCATCACAGCGTCATCACTGCATCATAAGAGCATCATCACATCATCACCACAGCATCATCACATCATCACCACAGCATCATCGCAGCATCATCACAGCATCATCACTGCGTCATCATAACATCATCACTGCATGATCACTGCATCATCACAGCATCATCACATCGTCACCACAACATCATCACATCATCATCACCGCATCATCACAGCATCATCACTGCGTTATCACATCACCATCACTGCGTCATCACTGCATCATCACAGCATCATCACTGCATCATCACAGCATCATAATTGCGTCATCACAGCGTCATAACTGCATCATCACAGCGTCATCACTGCATCAGAACTGCATCGCCACGGCATCATCACATCATTCACACTACTTCATCACCTCATGATCACTGCATCATCACAGCATCATCGCAGCTTCATCACTGCGTTATCAAAACATCATCACTGCATCATCACAATATAATCACAGCATCATCACACCATCATCATAGCATCATCACAGCATCATCACTGCATCATCACAGCAACATCTCAGCATCATCGTAGCATCATTACTGCTTACTCACTGCATCATCACAGCGTCATCAGAGTATCATCAGTGCATTATCACAGAATAATCACTGCATCATCACTGCATAATCACAGCGTAATCACAGCATCATCACATCATCATCACAACATCATCACAGTGTCATCACAGCATCATCACTGCATAATCACTGCATCATCACTGCATCATCACAGCATCATCAAAAAATCATCAGTGTCATCACAGCATAATCACTGTGTCATCACACCGTCATAACAACATCATCACAGCATCATTACAGCATCATAGAGTCATAATCACGACAGCATTTCAGCATCATCACTGCATCATCATAGCGTCATCACAGCATCATCACTACATCATCAAATTGTCATCACATCATCATCGCGTACTCATCACAGCGTCATCACTGCATCATCACTGCATCATCACCGCATCATCACTGCATCATCACTTCATAATCACTGCAAAATCACAGCATCATCTCAACGTCATCACAGTATCACTACTGCAGAATCACTGCATCATCACATCATCATCACTGCATCATCAAAGCGTAATTACAGAATCATGAAAGCATCATCAGAGCATCATCACAGCAGTATCGCAGCGTCATCACAGCATCATCACAGTGTCACCACAGTGCCATCTCAGCGTCATCACTGCATAATCACTGCGTCATCAAAGCATCATCACTGAGTCATCACAGCATGATCACAGCATCATAGTTACATAATCACAGCATCATCACATCATCATCACAGTGTCATCACAGCATCATCACAGCATCTACATTACATCATCAGGGAATCATCAAAGCATCATCACTGCGTCAACACAGCGTCATCAATACATCATCACTGAATCATCACTGCATCAGCACAGCGTCATTACTGCATCATCATAGCATCATCACAGTATCAGCACACCATCATCACAGCATCGTCACTGCATCACCACTGCATCATCACAGCATCATCGCTACATCATCACAGCGTCATCACTGCATCATCACTGCATCACCACAGAATCGTCACTGCGTAATCAAAATATCATCACAGCATCAGCACAACATCATCACTTTGTCCTCACAACATCATTACTGCATCATCACTGCATCATCACAGCATCATCACATCATCATTTCTGCATAATCACTGCATCACCACAGCATCATCACTGCGTAATCAAAACGTCATCACAGCATCAGCACAACATCATCACTGTGTCCTCACAGCATCATTACTGCATCATCACTGCATCATCACTACATTATCACAGCGTCATCATAGCATCTTGGCAGCATCATCGCAGCGTCATCACACCGTCATAATTGTATCATCACAGCATCATCATAGAATCATCACAGCCTCATCACAGCGTCATCACAGCATCATAGCGTCATCAAATTATCATCACTGCATCATCAGAGCATCACCAGAACTTCATCGCAGCATCATCAAAGCAACATCTCAGTGTCATCACAGCGTCACTACTGCAACATCACTACATCATCAGAGCATCATCAGAGCATTAGTGAAGAGGCACTTCAACTGGGCCATTGCCCTATCCTCCGGCCTTGCCATTGTTCCCCCTGGCACAGCCCCAACAATCCTTGCTTCAGTCCCATCCCCCTTCTTACCTAGTTTAAAGCCCTCTCAATGAGCCCTGCCAGCTCCTGGCCCAGGATCCTTTTTCCCCTAAAAGATAGGGACCCGTCTGCGGCCATCAGGCCAGGTGCTGAGTAAAGTGCCCCATGGTCAAAAAAAAACAAGATTTCTGCATTGGCACCAGAAATGACGCTCTTATGATGCTGTGGTGATGCTCTTGTGATGATGCTGTGATGATAATTTGATGACACTGTGATGATGCAGTGATGATGCTGTGATGGTGCTGTGATGACGCTTTGATGATGTTGTGATGAGGCTTTGATGACGCTGTGACAACGCTGTGATGGTGCTGTGATTAAGCTGTGATGATGCTCGGATGATGCAGTGATGTTGCAGTAGTGACGCTGTGAAGCTGCTTTGATGATGCTGCGATGAAGTTCTAGTGATGCTCTGATGATGCAGTGATGATAATTTGATGACGCTATGATGCTGTGATGACGCTGTGATGATGCAGTGATGATTCTATGATGATGCTGCGATGATGCTGTGATGACGCTGTGATGATGCAGTCAAGATGATGTGATGATGCTGTGATGATGTTCTGATGATGCTGTGATGATGCAGTGATGATGATGTAATGATGCCGTTATAATGCTGTGATGACTCTGTGAAGACGCTTTAATTACACTGTGATGACGCTGTGATGGTGCTTTCATGATGCTGTAATGATGCTGTGATGATGCAGTGATGACGCAGAGATGATGCTCTAATGATACTGTGATGATGCTCTGATGACGCTGTGATGACGATGTTATTATGCTGTGATGACGCTGTGATGATGCTGTTATGACAATTAGATGATGCTGTGATTATGCAGCTATGATGCTCTCAGGATGATATGATGATGCAGTGATGATGCTGTGATGATGCTGTCATGATGCTGTGATGACGCTGTTGTGATTCAATGATGATGCTGTGATGACGCTCTGATGATGTTGTGATGATGCTGTGATGATGCACAGATGACGCTGTGTTGATGCTGTGATGATGCTATGATGATGCTGTGCTGATGCAGTGTTTATGCAGTGATGATGCAGTTATGATACTGTGATGAAGCTTTGATGATGCTGTGATGATGCTGTTATGATGCTGTGATGACGCTTTGATGATGCTGTGATTATACAGCTATGATGCTGTCATGATTATATGATGATGCAGTGATGATTCTGTGATGACGCTGTGATGACGCAGTGATGATGCTGTGATGATGCTGTGATGACGTTGTGATGATACAGTGATGATGCTGTGATGATGCAGTGATGACGCTGCAATAACTCTGAGATGATGCCGTGATGATACTATGATGACACTCTGAATGATGACGCTGTGATGCTTTCATGATGGTATGATGATGTTGTGACGATTCAGTGATGACGCTGCGATGATGCTGTGATGATGCTGTGATGATGCATTGATAACACTGCGATGATGCTGCGATGATGTTGTCATGATGCTATGATGATGATGCAGTGATGACACTGTGATGATGCTGTTATGATATTGTGATGATGCTGTGATGACGCTATGATGATGCTGTGATGATACTGTGATGTTGCAGTGATGATGATGTGATGATGCTGTGATGATGCTGTGATGATGCTGTGACGACACAGTGATGATGTAGTGATGCTGCTGTGATGACGCTGTGATGATGCAGTGATAATGCAGTGTTGATGCAGTTATGACGCTGTGGTGAGGCTGTGATAATATTGTGATGATGCTGTGATGATGGTGTGATGACACTGCGATGATGCTGTGATGATGCTGTGATGACTCTGTGATGACGCTTTGATGACACTGTAATGATGCTGTAATGACGCCGTGAGGAAGCTGTGATGACGGTGTGATGGTTCTTTGATGATGCTGTGATGACGCAGTGATGATGCTGTGATGATGCTGTGATGATGCAGTGATATCGCTGCGATAATACAGTGATGATTCTGTGATGATGCAGTGATGGCGACGCTGTGATGCTTTGATGATACTGTGATGATGCTGCGATGATGCTGTTGTGATGCTGTGATGATGCAGTAATGATGCTGTGGTGATGCAATGATGATGCAGTGATGACGACACGATGATGCTGTTGTGATGCTCTGATTATGCTGTGATTATGCTGTGATGACACCGTGATGATGTTGTGATTATGCAGTAATGATGCTGTGATGACACAGTGATGGTGCAGTGATGATGTGATGACGCTGTGATGACTCTTTGATACTGTGATACTGTTGTGATGATGCTGTGGTGATGCTGTGATGACGCTTTCATGATGCAGTGATCATGATGTGATGATGCTGTGATGATGCTTTGATGACACTGTGATGATGCAGTGATGATGCAACGATGATGCTGTTGTGATGCTGTGATGATGCTGTGATGATGCATTGATGACAATGTGATGATGCTGTGACGATGTAGGTATGATGACGCATTGATTACGCTGTGATGATATTGTGATGATGCAGTGATGACGCTGTGATGATGCTGTTGTGATGCTCTGATTATGCTGTGATTATGCTGTGATGACAAAGTGATGATGTTGTGATGATGCAGTAATGATGCTGTGATGACTCTGCGATTATGCAGTGATGATACTGTGATGATGTTGTGATGATGCTGTGATGATGCTTTGATGACACTTTTATTCTTTTCTGATGCTGTGATGATGCTGTGATGATGCTGTGATGCTGTGATGACGTTGTGATGATGCTGTGGTGATGCTGTGATGACATTTTCATGATGCAGTGTTCATGATGTTATGATGCCGTGATGATGCTGTGATGACGCTTTGATGACAGTGTGATTATGTTCTGATGATGCTCTGATGACACAGTATTGATGATGTGATGATACTGCAAAGATGCTGTGATGATTCTGTGATGATGTTGTGATGACACTGTGATGATGTTTCGATGATGCTGTGATGATGCTGTGATGATGCTGTGAGGATGTTGTGATGATACTGTGATTACGTTGCGATCACACTGTGATGATGTTGTGATGATGCAGTAATGATGCTGTGATGACGCACTGATGATGCTGTGATGACGCTGTAATGATGCAGTGATGATACAGTAATGATGCAGTGATGATACAGTAATGATGCAGTGATGATGCTCTGATGACGCTGCGATGATGCTGTGATGATGCAGTGATGATGCTTAGATGATGCTGTGATGATACTGTGATGACTCTGTGATGATGCTGTAATAATGCTGTGATGATATGATGATGTTGTAGTGATGCCATGATGGTGCTCTGATGACACTTTGATGACGCTGTGTTGCTTTGATGATGCTGTGATGATGCTCTGATGACGCTGTAATGATTCAGTTATGATGCAGTGATGATGCTGTGATGACGCTGTGATGACACTTTGATGATGCTGTGATGATTTTGTTATGATGCTGTTGTGATGTTGTGATGATGCAGTAATGATGCTGTGATGACGCACTGATGATGCTGTGATGACGCTGTAATGATGCAGTGATGATACAGTAATGATGCAGTGATGATGCTCTGATGACTCTGCGATGATGCTGTGATGATGCAGTGATGATGCTTTGATGATGCTGTGATGATGCTCTGATAACGCTGTAATGATGCAGTTATGATGCAGTGATGATGCTGTGATGACGCTGTGATGACACTGATGATGCTGTGATGATTTTGTTATGATGCCGTTGTGATGCTGTGATGATGCAGTGATGATGCTGTGATGAAGCTGTTGTGATGCTATGGTGATGCTCTGTTGACGCTTTGATGACACTATGATAATGTTCTGATGATGCAGTAATGATGCAGTGATGACGCTGTGATGATGCTGTGATGACGCTGTTATGACGCAGTGATGATGCAGTGATGATGCTGTGACGATGTAGTGATGATGACACATTGATGACTCTGTGATGCTGTTGTGATGATGATGTGATGATGCTGTGATGACTCTATGATGATGCAGAGATGACACTGTGATGGCACTGTGATGCCTTGTTGAAGCTCTGATGATGCATTGATAATGCACTGATTATGCAGTGATGATGTTGTCTTGATACTGTGATGATGCTGTGATCATACTGTGATGAGGGTTTTATGACACTGTGATTATGTTCTGATGATGCAGTGATGATGCACTGATGACACGGTGATGACGCTGTGATGATGCTCTTGTGATGCTCTTATGATGCTGTGATGACGGTTTGATGACACTGTGATGACGTTCTGATGATGCAGTGATGATGCTATGATGATGCTGAGTTGATGCTCTGATGACGCTGTGATTATGCTGTGATGCTGCTGTGATGACGCTTTCGTGATGCTGTGATAATGCTGTGATGATGCTGTGATGATGCTGTGATGATGCTGTGATGACGCTGTGATGATGTTGTTATGATGCTGTGATGATGCTATGCTGATGCTGTGATGATGTTTTAATGATGCAATAATTATGCTGTGATGACGTATTGATGATGTTGTGTTTATGATTTGATGATGCAGTGATGATGCAGTAATTGTGCTGTGATGATGCTGTGATGACGCTGTGATGATGTTGTGGTGACGCTGTGATGATGCAGTGATGACGCTGCGATGATGCTGTGATGATGCTGTGATGACGCTTTGATCACTGCATCATCACTGCATCATCACTGCATCACCACAGCGTAACCAAAACATCATCACAGCATCAGCACAACATTATTACTTTGTCCTCACTGCATCCTCACAACATCATCACTGCATCATCAAAGCATCATCTCAGTGTCATTACAGCATCATTTCTGCATAATCACTGCATTATCACAGCGTCATCACAGAATCATCGCAGCATCATTACTGCTTACTCACTGCATCAATAGTGTCATCACAGTTTCATCACTGCATCATCACAGCATCATAGCTACATCATCACATCATCATCAGAGTATCATCAAAACATCATCACAGCATCATCGCAGTCTCATCACTGCATCATCACTGCATCATCACTGCATCATCACAGCGTCATTACAGCATCATCACAGCATCATCACTGCATCATCACAGCACCATCACTACATCATCACAGCAACATCTCAGCATCATCACAGAATCATTACTGCATAAATACTGCATCATAACAGCGTTATCACAGTATCTTCAAAGCATCATCACATTATCACCACAACATCATCAGAGTGTCATCACAGCATCATTACTCCGTCATCACAGCGTCATCACGGTATCATCACAGCATCATCACTGCACCATAGCTGCATAATCACTGCACCATCACAGCATAATCAAAGCATCACTACTGCGCCTTCACAGCACCATCACTGCATCATCACAGCACCTTCAAATCATCATCGCAGCATCATCACTGCGTCATCACTGCATCATCACTGCACCACCACTGCATCATCACAGCATCATCTCAGCATCATCAAAGCATCTTTCCTGCATAATCAATGCATTATCACAGCGTGATCACAGTATCATCACTGCATCATGACGTCATCATCACTGCATCATCCCATTATCTTCACTGAATCATCACAATAACATCACAGCATCATCACAGCATCATCACACCATCAGCAGAGCATTATCACAGCGTCATCACTACGTTATAACAACATCATCACTGCATTATCACAATATCATCACAGCATCATCACAGCATCATCACACCATCATAAGAGCATCATTACAGAGTCATCACTGCATCATCACACAATCATCACAGCATCATCACTGCGTTATCACAACATCATCACTGCATCAACACAGCATCATCAGAGAATCATCACATCATCATCACAGCATCATCACAACAGAATCAGAGCATCATCAAAGCATAAACACTGCATCATCACTGCATTGTCACAGCATCATCACTGCATCATCACAGCATCATCAGAGCGATATCACAGCGTCATCATTTCATCATGACTACATGATCACTGCATCATCACAGCACCATATCAGCATCATCACAGCGTCAATACTGCTTACTCACTGCATCATCACAGCATCATCACAAAATCATTAGTGTCATCACACCATAATCACTTTGTCATCACAGCGTCATAACAGCATCATCACAGCATCATTACAGCATCATAGAGTCATAATCACGACAGCATTTCAGCATCATCACTGCATCATCATAGCGTCATCACAGCATCATCACTACATCATTAAATTGTCAGCACATCATCATTGAGGCCTCATCACAGCGTCATCACTGTATCATCACTGCATCATCACAGCATCTTCGCATTTTCATCACAGCATCATCACTGCGTCATTACTTCATAATCACTGCACAATCACTGCATCATCACAGCATCGTCTCAGCATCATCACAGTATCACTACTACAGAATCACTGCATCATCACATCATAATCACTGCATCATCCTATCATCATCACTGCATCATCAAAGCGTCATCACAGAATCATCACAGCATCATCACAGCATCATCACAGCAGTATATCAGCGTCATCACAGCATCATCACAGCGTCATCATAGCATCATCATAGCGTCATCACAGTGTCATCACTGCGTCATCAAAGCATCATAACTGCATCATCAGATCATCATCACAGCATCGTCACAGCGTCATCACTGCGTCAAGACCGCATCATCACAGCATCTACATTGCATCATCAGAGAATCATCAAAGCATCATCACTGCGTCACCACAGCGTCATCTCAACATCATCACTGAATCATCACTGCATCAGCACAGCATCATCACTGCATCGTCATAGCATCATCACAGTATCAGCACAACATCATCACAGCATCGTCACTCCATCATCACAGCATCATCGCTGCATCATCACAGCGTCATCACGGCATCATCACTGCATCACCACTGCATCACCACAGCATCATCACTGCGTAATCAAAACATCATCACAGTATCAGCACAACATCATCACTGTGTCCTCACAGCATCATTACTGCATCATCACTGCATCATCACAGCATCATCACATCATCATTTCTGCATAATTACCGCCTCATCACAGCATCATTACAGTTTCATGACAGCATCATCACTGCATAATCACTGCATCATAACCGCATAATCACAGCATTATCACAGCATCATTACTGCTTACTCACTGCATCATCACAGCGTCATCACAGTATAATCAATGCATCATCAAAGCATCATCACTGCATCATGATATCATCATCACTGCATCATCACATTGTCATAACATCATCATCACAGCATCATCACTGCATGATCACTACATCATCACAGCATCATCACAGCATCAACACAGAATCATAACAGCATCATCTCAGCATCACAGCATCATCACTGTATAATCACTGCATCATCACATCATCATCACAGCATCATCATGCCACACAGCAGCGTCATCACAGCGTCATTACTGCATCATCACTTCGTAATCAGAGCATCATGACTTCATCATCACAGCACCATTACTGAATCATCACAATATCATCACAGTGTTATCACAGCATCATCACTGCATCATCACAGGGTCATCATAGCATGATGGCAGCATCATGGCAGCGTCATCGCACCGTCATAATTGTATCATCACAGCGTCATCATAGAATCATCACAGCCTCATCACAACATCATCACTGCATCATCACAACGTCATCACAGCGTCGTAACTGCATCCTCACTGCATCATCACCGTATCACCATCATCACAGCATCACAAGCTGTGATGACACTGTGATGACACTGTAATGACGCTGTGATGATGCGGTGATGATGCTGTGATGATACTATGGTGATGCTGTGATGATGCTGTGATGCTCTGATCATGTGTGCTGTGCATCACAGCGTCATCACAGCATCATCACAGCATCATAGCGTCATCAAATTATCATCACTGCATCGTCAGAGCATCACCAGAACTTCATCGCAGCAACATCTCAGCGTCATCACAGCGTCACTACTGCAACATCACTGCATCATCAGAGCATCATCAGAGCATTGGTGTAGATGCACTTCTGCTTGGCCATTGCCCTATCCTCCGGCCTTGCCATTGTTCCCCCTGGCACAGCCCCAACAGTCCTTGCTTCAGTCCCATCCCCCTTCTTACCTAGTTTAAAGCCCTCTCAATGAGCCCTGCCAGCTCCTGGCCCAGGATCCTTTTTCCCCTAAAAGATAGGGACCCGTCTGCGGCCATCAGGCCAGGTGCTGAGTAAAGTGCCCCATGGTCAAAAAAAACAAGATTTCTGCATTGGCACCAGAAATGACGCTCTTATGATGCTGTGGTGATGCTCTTGTGATGATGCTGTGATGATGATTTAATGACGTTTTGATGATGCTGTGATTATACAGCTATGATGCTGTCATGATTATATGATGATGCTGTGATGATGCTCTGATGACGCTGTGATGACGCAGTGATGATGCTGTGATGACGCTGCAATAACGCAGAGATGATGCCGTGATGATGCAGTGATGACACTCTAAATACGCTGTGATGACGCTGTGATGCTTTCATGATGCTATGATGATGCTGTGATGATGCTGTGATGATTCAGTGATGACGCTGTGATGATGCATAGATAACTCTGCGATGATGCTGCGATGATGTTGTCAGGATGCTGTGATGATGCAGTGATGACACTGCGATGATGCTGTTATGATATTGTGATGATGCTGTGATGATGCTGTGATGATGCTGTAATGATGCAGCGATGATGCTGTGATGATGTTGTGATTATGCTGTGATGACGCTACGATAATGCTCTTATGATGCTGTGATGACGCTGTGATCATGCTGTGATGATGCAGTGATGACGCTGCGATGATGCTTTGATGATTCTCTGAAGATGCAGTTATGATGACGTGATGACGCTGTGATGATGCTGTGATGACGCTTTTATGACGCAGTTATGATGCAGTGATGATGCTGTGACGATGTAGTGGTGATGACGCATTGATGACGTTGTGATGATGCTGTGATGACTCTATGATGATGCAGTGATGACACTGTGATGGCACTGTGATGCCTTGTTGAAGCTCTGATGATGCATTGATAATGCACTGATTATGCAGTGATGATGTTGTCTTGATACTGTGATGATGCTGTGATCATACTGTGATGACGGTTTTATGACACTGTGATTATGTTCTTATGACCCAGCGATCATGCTTTAATGATGCAGTGATGACGCGGTGATGATGCTGTTGTGATGCTCTGATGATGCTGTGATGACTGTTTGATGACACTGTGATGACGTTCTGATGATGCAGTGATGATGCTGTGATGATGTTGTGATGATGCTGTGAGGATGTTGTAATGATGCTGTGATTATGTTGCGATCACACTGTGATGATGCTCTGATGACACTTTGATGACGCTGTGATGCTTTGATGATGCTGTGATGATGATGTGATGAAGCTGTGATGATGCTTTGATGACACTGTGATGATTTCGTTATGATGCTGTTGTGATGCTGTGATGATGCAGTGATGATGCTGCGATGAAGCTGTTGTGATGCTGTGATGATGCTGTGTTGACGCTTTGATGACACTATGATAATGCTGTGATCATGCTGTGATGATGCAGTGATGACGCTGCGATGATGCTTTGATGTTTCTGTGAAGATGCAGTGATGACGACGTGATGACGCTGTGATGACGCTGTGATGATGATGTGATGATGCAGTAGTGATGCTGCGGTGATGCTGTGATGACACTGCGATGATGCTGTGATGATGCAGTGATGATGCTGTGATGATGCTTTGATGACGTTTTTATGCTTTGATGATGCTGTGATGATGCTGTGATTACGCTGGTATGATGCTGTGATGATTTGTGATGATGCTGTGGTGATGCTGTGATGACGTTTCCATGATGCAGTGATCATGATGTTATGATGCTGTGATAATGCTTTGATGACGCTTTGATGACACTGTGATGATGTTGTGATGATGCAGTGATGATGCTGTGATGATGTAGTGATGATGCAGTGATGGTGCTACGATGATGCTGTTGTGATGTTGTGATGATGCTGTGATGACGCTATGATAATGTTGTGATGATGCAGTAATGATGCAATGATGACGCAGTGATGATGCTGTGATGATGCTGTGATCATGTTGTGATGATTCTGTGTTGATGCAGTGATGACGCTGCGATGATGCTGTAATGCTTTGTTGAAGCTCTGATGATGCTGTGATGATGCAGTAATGATGCCGTGATGATGCTGTGATGATGCCGTGATGATGCTGTTATTATGCTGTGATCATGCAGTGAAACGATGTGATGATGCTCTGATGATACAGTGATGATGCAGTGATGATGCAGTCATGACGATGTGGTGAGGCTGTGATAATACTTTGATGATGCTGTGATGATGCAGTGATGAGGCAGCGATAATGCTCTGATGACGTTAATATGATGCTGTGATGATACAATAATGACATTGTGATTCTTTGGTGATGCTGTGATGATGCTGTGATGATGCAGTGATGATGATGTGATGATGCAGTGATGACGCTGCGATGATGCAGTGATGACGCTGCGATGATGCTGTGTTGATGCTGTAATGATGCTGTGATGACGCACTGATAATGTAGTTATTACGCTGTGATGATTCAGTGATGATGCGTGGATGATGCTGTTATGACGCTTTGATGACACTGTGATGATGCTGTGTTGATGCTGTGTTGAAGCTGTGATGATGTGGTGATGGTGCTTTGATGACGCTGTGAGGAGTCTTTGATGACGCTGTGATGCTTTGATGATGCTGTGATGATGCTGTTATGATGCAATGATGATGCAGTGATGACGCTGTGGTGACGCTGTGATGATGCAGTGATGACGCCTAGATGATGCTGTTATGATGCTGTGATGATGCAGTAATGATGCTGTGATGACGCTTTGATGACAGTGTGATGTTGTTGTGATGGTGAAGTGATGGTGTTGTGATGACGCAGTGAGGATGCTGTGATGATGCAGTGATGATTCTGTGATGATGCAGTGATGAGGCAGCGATAATGCTCTGATGATGCTATGATGATACTTTGATGATTCTGTGTTGCTGCAATGATGACGTTGCGAATCTTTGGTGATGCAGTGATGATGCAGTGATGATGATGTGATGATGCTGTGATGATGCAGTGAAGATGCAGTGATGATGCTCTGATGACGCTTTGATGAAGCTCTGATGCTTTCGTGATTATTTGATGATGTTGTGATGATGCAGTTATGATGCAATTATGATGCTGTGATGATGCAGTGATGACGCTGCGATGATGCAGTGATGACGCTGCGATGATGCTGTGTTGATGCTGTGATGATGCTGTGATTACACTGTGATGATGCACTGATAATGTTGTTATTACGCTGTGATGATTCTGTGATGATGCGTTGATGATGCTGTGATGACTCTTTGATTAGACTGTGATGATGCTGTGTTGATGCTGTAATGAAGCTCTGATGACGCTGTGATGGTTCTTTCATGACGCTCTGGTAACGCAGTGGTGATGCTTTGATGACGCTGTGATGACTCTTTGATGATGCTGTGATGCTTTAATGATGCTGTGATGATGCTGCGATGATGCTGTGATGATGGTGTGATGACTCAGTGATGATACTGTTGGGATGCTTTGATGATAATGTTGTGATGATGCAGTGATGACGCTGTGATGGTGCTGTGATGATGCTATGATGATGCCTGGATGATGCTGTTATGAAGCTGTGATGATGCTGTTCTGATGCTGTGATGATGTGTTATGATGCTGTGATGATGCCGTGATGATGCTGTGATGACGCTTTGATGACAGTGTGATTATGTTCTGATGATGCTGTGATGACGCAGTATTGATGAGGTAATGATGCTGCAATGATGCTGTGATGATTCTGTGATGATGTTGTGATGCTGCTGTGATGACGCTGCGATAACACTGTGATGATGTTGTGATGATGCAGTAATGATGCTGTGACGACGCACTGATTCTGCTGTGATGATGCTGTAATGATGCAGTCATGATGCAATAATGATGATGTGATGATGCTGTGATGATGTTGTGATGATAATGTGATGACGCTTCGATGATGCTGTGATGATGCAGTGATGATGCTGTGATGATGCTGTGAGGATGCTGTGAGGATGTTGTGATGATGCTATGATTACGTTGCGATCACACTGTGATGATGTTGTGATGATTCAGTACTGATGCTGTGATGACGCACTGATGATGCTGTGATGATGCTGTAATGATGCAGTAATGATGCAGTGATGATGCTGTGATGACGCTGCGATGATGTTGTGATGATGTAGTGATGATGCTGTGATGATGCTGTAATAATGCTGTGATGATATGATGATGCTGTAGTGATGCCGTGATGATGCTCTGATGACACTTTGATGACGCTGTGATGCTTTGATGATGCTGTGATGATGCTCTGATGACGCTGTAATGATGCAGTGATGATGCAGTGATGATGCTGTGGTGACGCTGTGATGACGCTTTGATGACGCTGTGATGATTTTGTTATGATGCTGTTGTGATGCTGTGATGATGCAGTGATGATGCTGCGATGAAGCTGTTGTGATGCTGTGATGATGCTGTGTTGACGCTTTGATGACACTATGATAATGTTCTGATGATGCAGTAATGATGCAATGATGACGCAGTGATGATGCTGTGATGATGCTGTAATGATGCAGCGATGATGCTGTGATGATGTTGTGATTATGCTGTGATGACGCTACGATAATGCTCTTATGATGCTGTGATGACGCTGTGATCATGCTGTGATGATGCAGTGATGACGCTGCGATGATGCTTTGATGATTCTCTGAAGATGCAGTTATGATGACGTGATGACGCTGTGATGACGCTGTGATGACGCTTTTATGACGCAGTTATGATGCAGTGATGATGCTGTGACGATGTAGTGGTGATGACGCATTGATGACGCTGTGATGATGCTGTGATGACTCTATGATGATGCAGAGATGACACTGTGATGGCACTGTGATGCCTTGTTGAAGCTCTGATGATGCATTGATAATGCACTGATTATGCAGTGATGATGTTGTCTTGATACTGTGATGATGCTGTGATCATACTGTGATGACGGTTTTATGACACTGTGATTATGTTCTTATGACCCAGCGATCATGCTTTAATGATGCAGTGATGACGCGGTGATGATGCTGTTGTGATGCTCTGATGATGCTGTGATGACTGTTTGATGACACTGTGATGACGTTCTGATGATGCAGTGATGATGCTGTGATGATGCTGTGATGACGCTGCGATGATGTTGTTGTGATGGTCTGATGATGCTGTGATGACGGTTTGATGACACTGTGATGATGTTCTGATGATGCTGTGATGATGCAGTAATGATGCTGTGATGATGCTGTTATGACGCTTTGAGCACTGCATCATCACTGCATCACCACAGCATCATCACTGCGTAATCAAAACATCATCACAGCATCATCAGTGCATCATCACTGGGTCATCACAGCGTCGTAACAACATCATCACAATATCATCACAGCGTCATCACAGCCTCATATCTGCATCATCACTGCATAATGACTGCATCATCTCAGCATCATAATAGTGTCATCAGAGCATCATCACTGCATCATCACAGCATCATCTCAGCATCATCACAGAATCATTACTGCATAAATACTGCATCATAACAGCGTCATCACAGTATATTCAAAGCATCATCACGGCATCACCACTGCATCATCCCATCATCTTCACTGCATCATCAGAGCATCATAATTGTGTCAACACACCTTAATCACAGCATTATCACTGTATCATCACTGCTTCATCACATCATCATCACTGCATCATAACTGCATCATCACTGCATCATCACATTGTCACCACAGCGTCATCGCAGCAACATCAAAGTATCATCACTGCATCGTAACTGCATCATCACGGTATCATCACAGCATCATCACAACATCATCGTAGCATCATCACAGCATCACAACAACGTTATCAGAGCATCAGAACACCCTCAACACAGCGTCACCATGGCAACATCACAGCATCATCACAGCATAATCACAGCGTCACTACAGCATCATTACTGCATAATCACTGCATCATTACAGCATCATCACTGCATCATCACTGCGTCATCACTGCATCATCACAGTATCATCACATCATAGTGACATAATCACAACATCATCGCAGAATCATCACTGCATCATCAGAGCATCATCTCAGCATAATCACAACATCATTAGTGCAGAGTCACTGCATCATCACATCATCATCACTGCATCATCATATCATCATCACTGCATCATCACATCATTATCACTGCATCATCACATCATCATCACAGCATCATAGCTACATAATCACTGCATCATCACAGAGTCATCACTGCATCATCACAGCATCATCACATCATTATCAATGCATCATCACATCATAATCACAGCATCATCAGAGCATCATCACAGCGGAATCACTACATCATCACTACATAATCATAGCATCATTACTGCGTCATCACTGCATCATCACTGCATCATCACTGCATCATCTCAACGTCATCTCAGTATCATCACAGCGTCATCACAGCATCACAACAGTGTCATCGCAGAGTCATCACAGCATCATTACATCATGATTACTGCGTCATTATAGCGTCATCGCAGCATCCTCACAGCATCGTCACTGCGTCATCACAGCATCATCACATCATCATCACAGCGTCATCACTGCATCATAAGAGCATCATCACATCATCACCACAGCATCATCGCAGCATCATCACAGCATCATCACTGCGTCATCACAACATCATCACTGCATGATCACTGCATCATCACAGCATCATCACATCGTCACCACAACATCATCACATCATCATCACTGCATCATCACAGCATCATCACTGCGTTATCACATCACCATCACTGCGTCATCACTGCATCATCACAGCATCATCACTGCGTCATCACAGCATCATAATTGCGTCATCACAGCGTCATAACTGCATCATCACAGCGTCATCACTGCATCAGAACTGCATCAGAACTGCATCGCCACAGCATCATCACATCATTCACACTACTTCATCACCTCATGATCACTGCATCATCACAGCATCATCGCAGCTTCATCACTGCGTTATCAAAACATCATCACTGCATCATCACAATATAATCACAGCATCATCACACCATCATCATAGCATCATCACAGCATCATCACTGCATCATCACAGCAACATCTCAGCATCATCGTAGCATCATTACTGCTTACTCACTGCATCATCACAGCGTCATCAGAGTATCATCAGTGCATTATCACAGAATAATCACTGCATCATCACTGCATAATCACAGCGTAATCACAGCATCATCACATCATCATCACAACATCATCACAGTGTCATCACAGCATCATCACTGCATAATCACTGCATCATCACAGCATCATCAAAAAATCATGTGTCATCACAGCATAATCACTGTGTCATCACACCGTCATAACAACATCATCACAGCATCATTACAGCATCATAGAGTCATAATCACGACAGCATTTCAGCATCATCACTGCATCATCATAGCGTCATCACAGCATCATCACTACATCATCAAATTGTCATCACATCATCATCGCGTACTCATCACAGCGTCATCACTGCATCATCACTGCATCATCACCGCATCATCACTGCATCATCACTTCATAATCACTGCAAAATCACTGCATCATCACAGCATCATCTCAACGTCATCACAGTATCACTACTGCAGAATCACTGCATCATCACATCATCATCACTGCATCATCAAAGCGTAATTACAGAATCATGAAAGCATCATCAGAGCATCATCACAGCAGTATCGCAGCGTCATCACAGCATCATCACAGTGTCACCACAGTGCCATCTCAGCGTCATCACTGCATAATCACTGCGTCATCAAAGCATCATCACTGAGTCATCACAGCATGATCACAGCATCATAGTTACATAATCACAGCATCATCACATCATCATCACAGTGTCATCACAGCATCATCACAACATCTACATTACATCATCAGGGAATCATCAAAGCATCATCACTGCGTCAACACAGCGTCATAAATACATCATCACTGAATCATCACTGCATCAGCACAGCATCATTACTGCATCATCATAGCATCATCACAGTATCAGCACACCATCATCACAGCATCGTCACTGCATCACCACTGCATCATCACAGCATCATCGCTACATCATCACAGCGTCATCACTGCATCATCACTGCATCACCACAGAATCGTCACTGCGTAATCAAAATATCATCACAGCATCAGCACAACATCATCACTTTGTCCTCACAACATCATTACTGCATCATCACTGCATCATCACAGCATCATCACATCATCATTTCTGCATAATCACTGCATCACCACAGCATCATCACTGCGTAATCAAAACGTCATCACAGCATCAGCACAACATCATCACTGTGTCCTCACAGCATCATTACTGCATCATCACTGCATCATCACTACATTATCACAGCGTCATCATAGCATCTTGGCAGCATCATCGCAGCGTCATCACACCGTCATAATTGTATCATCACAGCATCATCATAGAATCATCACAGCCTCATCACAGCGTCATCACAGCATCATAGCGTCATCAAATTATCATCACTGCATCATCAGAGCATCACCAGAACTTCATCGCAGCATCATCAAAGCAACATCTCAGTGTCATCACAGCGTCACTACTGCAACATCACTACATCATCAGAGCATCATCAGAGCATTAGTGAAGAGGCACTTCAACTGGGCCATTGCCCTATCCTCCGGCCTTGCCATTGTTCCCCCTGGCACAGCCCCAACAATCCTTGCTTCAGTCCCATCCCCCTTCTTACCTAGTTTAAAGCCCTCTCAATGAGCCCTGCCAGCTCCTGGCCCAGGATCCTTTTTCCCCTAAAAGATAGGGACCCGTCTGCGGCCATCAGGCCAGGTGCTGAGTAAAGTGCCCCATGGTCAAAAAAAAACAAGATTTCTGCATTGGCACCAGAAATGACGCTCTTATGATGCTGTGGTGATGCTCTTGTGATGATGCTGTGATGATAATTTGATGACACTGTGATGATGCAGTGATGATGCTGTGATGGTGCTGTGATGACGCTTTGATGATGTTGTGATGAGGCTTTGATGACGCTGTGACAACGCTGTGATGGTGCTGTGATTAAGCTGTGATGATGCTCGGATGATGCAGTGATGTTGCAGTAGTGACGCTGTGAAGCTGCTTTGATGATGCTGCGATGAAGTTCTAGTGATGCTCTGATGATGCAGTGATGATAATTTGATGACGCTATGATGCTGTGATGACGCTGTGATGATGCAGTGATGATTCTATGATGATGCTGCGATGATGCTGTGATGACGCTGTGATGATGCAGTCAAGATGATGTGATGATGCTGTGATGATGCTCTGATGATGCTGTGATGATGCAGTGATGATGATGTAATGATGCCGTTATAATGCTGTGATGACTCTGTGAAGACGCTTTAATTACACTGTGATGACGCTGTGATGGTGCTTTCATGATGCTGTAATGATGCTGTGATGTTGCAGTGATGATGCTGTGATGACGCTATGATAACACTGATTACACTGTGATGCTTTGATGATGCTGTGATGAAGCTGTGATGACACTGTGATGACGCTGTAATGATGGAGTGATGTTGCTGTGATGATGCTGTGATGATACTACGGTGATGCTGTGATGATGCAGTGATGATGCAGAGATGATGCTCTAATGATACTGTGATGATGCTCTGATGACGCTGTGATGACGATGTTATTATGCTGTGATGACGCTGTGATGATGCTGTTATGACAATTAGATGATGCTGTGATTATGCAGCTATGATGCTCTCAGGATGATATGATGATGCAGTGATGATGCTGTGATGATGCTGTCATGATGCTGTGATGACGCTGTTGTGATTCAATGATGATGCTGTGATGACGCTCTGATGATGTTGTGATGATGCTGTGATGATGCACAGATGACGCTGTGTTGATGCTGTGATGATGCTATGATGATGCTGTGCTGATGCAGTGTTTATGCAGTGATGATGCAGTTATGATACTGTGATGAAGCTTTGATGATGCTGTGATGATGCTGTTATGATGCTGTGATGACGCTTTGATGATGCTGTGATTATACAGCTATGATGCTGTCATGATTATATGATGATGCAGTGATGATTCTGTGATGACGCTGTGATGACGCAGTGATGATGCTGTGATGATGCTGTGATGACGTTGTGATGATACAGTGATGATGCTGTGATGATGCAGTGATGACGCTGCAATAACTCTGAGATGATGCCGTGATGATACTATGATGACACTCTGAATGATGACGCTGTGATGCTTTCATGATGGTATGATGATGTTGTGACGATTCAGTGATGACGCTGCGATGATGCTGTGATGATGCTGTGATGATGCATTGATAACACTGCGATGATGCTGCGATGATGTTGTCATGATGCTATGATGATGATGCAGTGATGACACTGTGATGATGCTGTTATGATATTGTGATGATGCTGTGATGACGCTATGATGATGCTGTGATGATACTGTGATGTTGCAGTGATGATGATGTGATGATGCTGTGGTGATGCTGTGATGATGCTGTGATGATGCTGTGACGACACAGTGATGATGTAGTGATGCTGCTGTGATGACGCTGTGATGATGCAGTGATAATGCAGTGTTGATGCAGTTATGACGCTGTGGTGAGGCTGTGATAATATTGTGATGATGCTGTGATGATGGTGTGATGACACTGCGATGATGCTGTGATGATGCTGTGATGACGCTTTGATGACACTGTAATGATGCTGTAATGACGCCGTGAGGAAGCTGTGATGACGGTGTGATGGTTCTTTGATGATGCTGTTGTGATGCTGTGATGATGTTGTGATGATGCTGTGATGATGCAGTGATATCGCTGCGATGATACAGTGATGATTCTGTGATGATGCAGTGATGGCGACGCTGTGATGCTTTGATGATACTGTGATGATGCTGCGATGATGCTGTTGTGATGCTGTGATGATGCAGTAATGATGCTGTGGTGATGCAATGATGATGCAGTGATGACGACACGATGATGCTGTTGTGATGCTCTGATTATGCTGTGATTATGCTGTGATGACACCGTGATGATGTTGTGATTATGCAGTAATGATGCTGTGATGACACAGTGATGGTGCAGTGATGATGTGATGACGCTGTGATGACTCTTTGATACTGTGATACTGTTGTGATGATGCTGTGGTGATGCTGTGATGACGCTTTCATGATGCAGTGATCATGATGTGATGATGCTGTGATGATGCTTTGATGACACTGTGATGATGCAGTGATGATGCAACGATGATGCTGTTGTGATGCTGTGATGATGCTGTGATGATGCATTGATGACAATGTGATGATGCTGTGACGATGTAGGTATGATGACGCATTGATTACGCTGTGATGATATTGTGATGATGCAGTGATGACGCTGTGATGATGCTGTTGTGATGCTCTGATTATGCTGTGATTATGCTGTGATGACAAAGTGATGATGTTGTGATGATGCAGTAATGATGCTGTGATGACTCTGCGATTATGCAGTGATGATACTGTGATGATGTTGTGATGATGCTGTGATGATGCTTTGATGACACTTTTATTCTTTTCTGATGCTGTGATGATGCTGTGATGATGCTGTGATGCTGTGATGACGTTGTGATGATGCTGTGGTGATGCTGTGATGACATTTTCATGATGCAGTGTTCATGATGTTATGATGCCGTGATGATGCTGTGATGACGCTTTGATGACAGTGTGATTATGTTCTGATGATGCTCTGATGACACAGTATTGATGATGTGATGATACTGCAAAGATGCTGTGATGATTCTGTGATGATGTTGTGATGACACTGTGATGATGTTTCGATGATGCTGTGATGATGCTGTGATGATGCTGTGAGGATGTTGTGATGATACTGTGATTACGTTGCGATCACACTGTGATGATGTTGTGATGATGCAGTAATGATGCTGTGATGACGCACTGATGATGCTGTGATGACGCTGTAATGATGCAGTGATGATACAGTAATGATGCAGTGATGATACAGTAATGATGCAGTGATGATGCTCTGATGACGCTGCGATGATGCTGTGATGATGCAGTGATGATGCTTAGATGATGCTGTGATGATACTGTGATGACTCTGTGATGATGCTGTAATAATGCTGTGATGATATGATGATGTTGTAGTGATGCCATGATGGTGCTCTGATGACACTTTGATGACGCTGTGTTGCTTTGATGATGCTGTGATGATGCTCTGATGACGCTGTAATGATTCAGTGATGATGCAGTGATGATGCTGTGGTGACAATGTGATGACACTTTGATGATGCTGTGATGATTTTGTTATGATGCTGTTGTGATGTTGTGATGATGCAGTAATGATGCTGTGATGACGCACTGATGATGCTGTGATGACGCTGTAATGATGCAGTGATGATACAGTAATGATGCAGTGATGATGCTCTGATGACACTTTGATGATGCTGCGATGATGCAGTGATGGTGCTTTGATGATGCTGTGATGATGCTCTGATAACGCTGTAATGATGCAGTTATGATGCAGTGATGATGCTGTGATGACGCTGTGATGACACTGATGATGCTGTGATGATTTTGTTATGATGCCGTTGTGATGCTGTGATGATGCAGTGATGATGCTGTGATGAAGCTGTTGTGATGCTATGGTGATGCTCTGTTGACGCTTTGATGACACTATGATAATGTTCTGATGATGCAGTAATGATGCAGTGATGACGCTGTGATGATGCTGTGATGACGCTGTTATGACGCAGTGATGATGCAGTGATGATGCTGTGACGATGTAGTGATGATGACACATTGATGACTCTGTGATGCTGTTGTGATGATGATGTGATGATGCTGTGATGACTCTATGATGATGCAGTGATGACACTGTGATGGCACTGTGATGCCTTGTTGAAGCTCTGATGATGCATTGATAATGCACTGATTATGCAGTGATGATGTTGTCTTGATACTGTGATGATGCTGTGATCATACTGTGATGACGGTTTTATGACACTGTGATTATGTTCTTATGACCCAGCGATCATGCTTTAATGATGCAGTGATGACGCGGTGATGATGCTGTTGTGATGCTCTGATGATGCTGTGATGACTGTTTGATGACACTGTGATGACGTTCTGATGATGCAGTGATGATGCTGTGATGATGCTGTGATGACGCTGCGATGATGTTGTTGTGATGGTCTGATGATGCTGTGATGACGGTTTGATGACACTGTGATGATGTTCTGATGATGCTGTGATGATGCAGTAATGATGCTGTGATGATGCTGTTATGACGCTTTGAGCACTGCATCATCACTGCATCACCACAGCATCATCACTGCGTAATCAAAACATCATCACAGCATCATCAGTGCATCATCACTGGGTCATCACAGCGTCGTAACAACATCATCACAATATCATCACAGCGTCATCACAGCCTCATATCTGCATCATCACTGCATAATGACTGCATCATCTCAGCATCATAATAGTGTCATCAGAGCATCATCACTGCATCATCACAGCATCATCTCAGCATCATCACAGAATCATTACTGCATAAATACTGCATCATAACAGCGTCATCACAGTATATTCAAAGCATCATCACGGCATCACCACTGCATCATCCCATCATCTTCACTGCATCATCAGAGCATCATAATTGTGTCAACACACCTTAATCACAGCATTATCACTGTATCATCACTGCTTCATCACATCATCATCACTGCATCATAACTGCATCATCACTGCATCATCACATTGTCACCACAGCGTCATCGCAGCAACATCAAAGTATCATCACTGCATCGTAACTGCATCATCACGGTATCATCACAGCATCATCACAACATCATCGTAGCATCATCACAGCATCACAACAACGTTATCAGAGCATCAGAACACCCTCAACACAGCGTCACCATGGCAACATCACAGCATCATCACAGCATAATCACAGCGTCACTACAGCATCATTACTGCATAATCACTGCATCATTACAGCATCATCACTGCATCATCACTGCGTCATCACTGCATCATCACAGTATCATCACATCATAGTGACATAATCACAACATCATCGCAGAATCATCACTGCATCATCAGAGCATCATCTCAGCATAATCACAACATCATTAGTGCAGAGTCACTGCATCATCACATCATCATCACTGCATCATCATATCATCATCACTGCATCATCACATCATTATCACTGCATCATCACATCATCATCACAGCATCATAGCTACATAATCACTGCATCATCACAGAGTCATCACTGCATCATCACAGCATCATCACATCATTATCAATGCATCATCACATCATAATCACAGCATCATCAGAGCATCATCACAGCGGAATCACTACATCATCACTACATAATCATAGCATCATTACTGCGTCATCACTGCATCATCACTGCATCATCACTGCATCATCTCAACGTCATCTCAGTATCATCACAGCGTCATCACAGCATCACAACAGTGTCATCGCAGAGTCATCACAGCATCATTACATCATGATTACTGCGTCATTATAGCGTCATCGCAGCATCCTCACAGCATCGTCACTGCGTCATCACAGCATCATCACATCATCATCACAGCGTCATCACTGCATCATAAGAGCATCATAACATCATCACCACAGCATCATCACATCATCACCACAGCATCATCGCAGCATCATCACAGCATCATCACTGCGTCATCACAACATCATCACTGCATGATCACTGCATCATCACAGCATCATCACATCGTCACCACAACATCATCACATCATCATCACTGCATCATCACAGCATCATCACTGCGTTATCACATCACCATCACTGCGTCATCACTGCATCATCACAGCATCATCACTGCGTCATCACAGCATCATAATTGCGTCATCACAGCGTCATAACTGCATCATCACAGCGTCATCACTGCATCAGAACTGCATCAGAACTGCATCGCCACAGCATCATCACATCATTCACACTACTTCATCACCTCATGATCACTGCATCATCACAGCATCATCGCAGCTTCATCACTGCGTTATCAAAACATCATCACTGCATCATCACAATATAATCACAGCATCATCACACCATCATCATAGCATCATCACAGCATCATCACTGCATCATCACAGCAACATCTCAGCATCATCGTAGCATCATTACTGCTTACTCACTGCATCATCACAGCGTCATCAGAGTATCATCAGTGCATTATCACAGAATAATCACTGCATCATCACTGCATAATCACAGCGTAATCACAGCATCATCACATCATCATCACAACATCATCACAGTGTCATCACAGCATCATCACTGCATAATCACTGCATCATCACAGCATCATCAAAAAATCATGTGTCATCACAGCATAATCACTGTGTCATCACACCGTCATAACAACATCATCACAGCATCATTACAGCATCATAGAGTCATAATCACGACAGCATTTCAGCATCATCACTGCATCATCATAGCGTCATCACAGCATCATCACTACATCATCAAATTGTCATCACATCATCATCGCGTACTCATCACAGCGTCATCACTGCATCATCACTGCATCATCACCGCATCATCACTGCATCATCACTTCATAATCACTGCAAAATCACTGCATCATCACAGCATCATCTCAACGTCATCACAGTATCACTACTGCAGAATCACTGCATCATCACATCATCATCACTGCATCATCAAAGCGTAATTACAGAATCATGAAAGCATCATCAGAGCATCATCACAGCAGTATCGCAGCGTCATCACAGCATCATCACAGTGTCACCACAGTGCCATCTCAGCGTCATCACTGCATAATCACTGCGTCATCAAAGCATCATCACTGAGTCATCACAGCATGATCACAGCATCATAGTTACATAATCACAGCATCATCACATCATCATCACAGTGTCATCACAGCATCATCACAACATCTACATTACATCATCAGGGAATCATCAAAGCATCATCACTGCGTCAACACAGCGTCATAAATACATCATCACTGAATCATCACTGCATCAGCACAGCATCATTACTGCATCATCATAGCATCATCACAGTATCAGCACACCATCATCACAGCATCGTCACTGCATCACCACTGCATCATCACAGCATCATCGCTACATCATCACAGCGTCATCACTGCATCATCACTGCATCACCACAGAATCGTCACTGCGTAATCAAAATATCATCACAGCATCAGCACAACATCATCACTTTGTCCTCACAACATCATTACTGCATCATCACTGCATCATCACAGCATCATCACATCATCATTTCTGCATAATCACTGCATCACCACAGCATCATCACTGCGTAATCAAAACGTCATCACAGCATCAGCACAACATCATCACTGTGTCCTCACAGCATCATTACTGCATCATCACTGCATCATCACTACATTATCACAGCGTCATCATAGCATCTTGGCAGCATCATCGCAGCGTCATCACACCGTCATAATTGTATCATCACAGCATCATCATAGAATCATCACAGCCTCATCACAGCGTCATCACAGCATCATAGCGTCATCAAATTATCATCACTGCATCATCAGAGCATCACCAGAACTTCATCGCAGCATCATCAAAGTAACATCTCAGTGTCATCACAGCGTCACTACTGCAACATCACTACATCATCAGAGCATCATCAGAGCATTAGTGAAGAGGCACTTCAACTGGGCCATTGCCCTATCCTCCGGCCTTGCCATTGTTCCCCCTGGCACAGCCCCAACAATCCTTGCTTCAGTCCCATCCCCCTTCTTACCTAGTTTAAAGCCCTCTCAATGAGCCCTGCCAGCTCCTGGCCCAGGATCCTTTTTCCCCTAAAAGATAGGGACCCGTCTGCGGCCATCAGGCCAGGTGCTGAGTAAAGTGCCCCATGGTCAAAAAAAAACAAGATTTCTGCATTGGCACCAGAAATGACGCTCTTATGATGCTGTGGTGATGCTCTTGTGATGATGCTGTGATGATAATTTGATGACACTGTGATGATGCAGTGATGATGCTGTGATGGTGCTGTGATGACGCTTTGATGATGTTGTGATGAGGCTTTGATGACGCTGTGACAACGCTGTGATGGTGCTGTGATTAAGCTGTGATGATGCTCGGATGATGCAGTGATGTTGCAGTAGTGACGCTGTGAAGCTGCTTTGATGATGCTGCGATGAAGTTCTAGTGATGCTCTGATGATGCAGTGATGATAATTTGATGACGCTATGATGCTGTGATGACGCTGTGATGATGCAGTGATGATTCTATGATGATGCTGCGATGATGCTGTGATGACGCTGTGATGATGCAGTCAAGATGATGTGATGATGCTGTGATGATGCTCTGATGATGCTGTGATGATGCAGTGATGATGATGTAATGATGCCGTTATAATGCTGTGATGACTCTGTGAAGACGCTTTAATTACACTGTGATGACGCTGTGATGGTGCTTTCATGATGCTGTAATGATGCTGTGATGTTGCAGTGATGATGCTGTGATGACGCTATGATAACACTGATTACACTGTGATGCTTTGATGATGCTGTGATGAAGCTGTGATGACACTGTGATGACGCTGTAATGATGGAGTGATGTTGCTGTGATGATGCTGTGATGATACTACGGTGATGCTGTGATGATGCAGTGATGATGCAGAGATGATGCTCTAATGATACTGTGATGATGCTCTGATGACGCTGTGATGACGATGTTATTATGCTGTGATGACGCTGTGATGATGCTGTTATGACAATTAGATGATGCTGTGATTATGCAGCTATGATGCTCTCAGGATGATATGATGATGCAGTGATGATGCTGTGATGATGCTGTCATGATGCTGTGATGACGCTGTTGTGATTCAATGATGATGCTGTGATGACGCTCTGATGATGTTGTGATGATGCTGTGATGATGCACAGATGACGCTGTGTTGATGCTGTGATGATGCTATGATGATGCTGTGCTGATGCAGTGTTTATGCAGTGATGATGCAGTTATGATACTGTGATGAAGCTTTGATGATGCTGTGATGATGCTGTTATGATGCTGTGATGACGCTTTGATGATGCTGTGATTATACAGCTATGATGCTGTCATGATTATATGATGATGCAGTGATGATTCTGTGATGACGCTGTGATGACGCAGTGATGATGCTGTGATGATGCTGTGATGACGTTGTGATGATACAGTGATGATGCTGTGATGATGCAGTGATGACGCTGCAATAACTCTGAGATGATGCCGTGATGATACTATGATGACACTCTGAATGATGACGCTGTGATGCTTTCATGATGGTATGATGATGTTGTGACGATTCAGTGATGACGCTGCGATGATGCTGTGATGATGCTGTGATGATGCATTGATAACACTGCGATGATGCTGCGATGATGTTGTCATGATGCTATGATGATGATGCAGTGATGACACTGTGATGATGCTGTTATGATATTGTGATGATGCTGTGATGACGCTATGATGATGCTGTGATGATACTGTGATGTTGCAGTGATGATGATGTGATGATGCTGTGGTGATGCTGTGATGATGCTGTGATGATGCTGTGACGACACAGTGATGATGTAGTGATGCTGCTGTGATGACGCTGTGATGATGCAGTGATAATGCAGTGTTGATGCAGTTATGACGCTGTGGTGAGGCTGTGATAATATTGTGATGATGCTGTGATGATGGTGTGATGACACTGCGATGATGCTGTGATGATGCTGTGATGACTCTGTGATGACGCTTTGATGACACTGTAATGATGCTGTAATGACGCCGTGAGGAAGCTGTGATGACGGTGTGATGGTTCTTTGATGATGCTGTTGTGATGCTGTGATGATGTTGTGATGATGCTGTGATGATGCAGTGATATCGCTGCGATGATACAGTGATGATTCTGTGATGATGCAGTGATGGCGACGCTGTGATGCTTTGATGATACTGTGATGATGCTGCGATGATGCTGTTGTGATGCTGTGATGATGCAGTAATGATGCTGTGGTGATGCAATGATGATGCAGTGATGACGACACGATGATGCTGTTGTGATGCTCTGATTATGCTGTGATTATGCTGTGATGACACCGTGATGATGTTGTGATTATGCAGTAATGATGCTGTGATGACACAGTGATGGTGCAGTGATGATGTGATGACGCTGTGATGACTCTTTGATACTGTGATACTGTTGTGATGATGCTGTGGTGATGCTGTGATGACGCTTTCATGATGCAGTGATCATGATGTGATGATGCTGTGATGATGCTTTGATGACACTGTGATGATGCAGTGATGATGCAACGATGATGCTGTTGTGATGCTGTGATGATGCTGTGATGATGCATTGATGACAATGTGATGATGCTGTGACGATGTAGGTATGATGACGCATTGATTACGCTGTGATGATATTGTGATGATGCAGTGATGACGCTGTGATGATGCTGTTGTGATGCTCTGATTATGCTGTGATTATGCTGTGATGACAAAGTGATGATGTTGTGATGATGCAGTAATGATGCTGTGATGACTCTGCGATTATGCAGTGATGATACTGTGATGATGTTGTGATGATGCTGTGATGATGCTTTGATGACACTTTTATTCTTTTCTGATGCTGTGATGATGCTGTGATGATGCTGTGATGCTGTGATGACGTTGTGATGATGCTGTGGTGATGCTGTGATGACATTTTCATGATGCAGTGTTCATGATGTTATGATGCCGTGATGATGCTGTGATGACGCTTTGATGACAGTGTGATTATGTTCTGATGATGCTCTGATGACACAGTATTGATGATGTGATGATACTGCAAAGATGCTGTGATGATTCTGTGATGATGTTGTGATGACACTGTGATGATGTTTCGATGATGCTGTGATGATGCTGTGATGATGCTGTGAGGATGTTGTGATGATACTGTGATTACGTTGCGATCACACTGTGATGATGTTGTGATGATGCAGTAATGATGCTGTGATGACGCACTGATGATGCTGTGATGACGCTGTAATGATGCAGTGATGATACAGTAATGATGCAGTGATGATACAGTAATGATGCAGTGATGATGCTCTGATGACGCTGCGATGATGCTGTGATGATGCAGTGATGATGCTTAGATGATGCTGTGATGATACTGTGATGACTCTGTGATGATGCTGTAATAATGCTGTGATGATATGATGATGTTGTAGTGATGCCATGATGGTGCTCTGATGACACTTTGATGACGCTGTGTTGCTTTGATGATGCTGTGATGATGCTCTGATGACGCTGTAATGATTCAGTGATGATGCAGTGATGATGCTGTGGTGACAATGTGATGACACTTTGATGATGCTGTGATGATTTTGTTATGATGCTGTTGTGATGTTGTGATGATGCAGTAATGATGCTGTGATGACGCACTGATGATGCTGTGATGACGCTGTAATGATGCAGTGATGATACAGTAATGATGCAGTGATGATGCTCTGATGACACTTTGATGATGCTGCGATGATGCAGTGATGGTGCTTTGATGATGCTGTGATGATGCTCTGATAACGCTGTAATGATGCAGTTATGATGCAGTGATGATGCTGTGATGACGCTGTGATGACACTGATGATGCTGTGATGATTTTGTTATGATGCCGTTGTGATGCTGTGATGATGCAGTGATGATGCTGTGATGAAGCTGTTGTGATGCTATGGTGATGCTCTGTTGACGCTTTGATGACACTATGATAATGTTCTGATGATGCAGTAATGATGCAGTGATGACGCTGTGATGATGCTGTGATGACGCTGTTATGACGCAGTGATGATGCAGTGATGATGCTGTGACGATGTAGTGATGATGACACATTGATGACTCTGTGATGCTGTTGTGATGATGATGTGATGATGCTGTGATGACTCTATGATGATGCAGTGATGACACTGTGATGGCACTGTGATGCCTTGTTGAAGCTCTGATGATGCATTGATAATGCACTGATTATGCAGTGATGATGTTGTCTTGATACTGTGATGATGCTGTGATCATACTGTGATGACGGTTTTATGACACTGTGATTATGTTCTTATGACCCAGCGATCATGCTTTAATGATGCAGTGATGACGCGGTGATGATGCTGTTGTGATGCTCTGATGATGCTGTGATGACGGTTTGATGACACTGTGATGACGTTCTGATGATGCAGTGATGATGCTATGATGATGCTGAGTTGATGCTCTGATGACGCTGTGATTATGCTGTGATGCTGCTGTGATGACGCTTTCGTGATGCTGTGAAAATGCTGTGATGATGCTGTGATGATGCTGTGATGACGCTGTGATGATGTTGTTATGATGCTGTGATGATGCTATGCTGATGCTGTGATGATGTTTTAATGATGCAATAATTATGCTGTGATGACGTATTGATGATGTTGTGTTTATGATTTGATGATGCAGTGATGATGCAGTAGTTGTGCTGTGATGATGCTGTGATGACGCTGTGATGATGTTGTGGTGACGCTGTGATGATGCAGTGATGACGCTGCGATGATGCTGTGATGATGCTGTGATGACGCTTTGATCACTGCATCATCACTGCATCATCACTGCATCACCACAGCGTAACCAAAACATCATCACAGCATCAGCACAACATCATTACTTTGTCCTCACTGCATCCTCACAGCATCATCACTGCATCATCAAAGCATCATCTCAGTGTCATTACAGCATCATTTCTGCATAATCACTGCATTATCACAGCGTCATCACAGAATCATCGCAGCATCATTACTGCTTACTCACTGCATCAATAGTGTCATCACAGTTTCATCACTGCATCATCACAGCATCATAGCTACATCATCACATCATCATCAGAGTATCATCAAAACATCATCACAGCATCATCGCAGTCTCATCACTGCATCATCACTGCATCATCACTGCATCATCACAGCGTCATTACAGCATCATCACAGCATCATCACTGCATCATCACAGCACCATCACTACATCATCACAGCAACATCTCAGCATCATCACAGAATCATTACTGCATAAATACTGCATCATAACAGCGTTATCACAGTATCTTTAAAGCATCATCACATTATCACCACAACATCATCAGAGTGTCATCACAGCATCATTACTCCGTCATCACAGCGTCATCACGGTATCATCACAGCATCATCACTGCACCATAGCTGCATAATCACTGCACCATCACAGCATAATCAAAGCATCACTACTGCGCCTTCACAGCACCATCACTGCATCATCACAGCACCTTCAAATCATCATCGCAGCATCATCACTGCGTCATCACTGCATCATCACTGCACCACCACTGCATCATCACAGCATCATCTCAGCATCATCAAAGCATCTTTCCTGCATAATCAATGCATTATCACAGCGTGATCACAGTATCATCACTGCATCATGACGTCATCATCACTGCATCATCCCATTATCTTCACTGAATCATCACAATAACATCACTGCATCAACACAGCATCATCAGAGAATCATCACATCATCATCACAGCATCATCACAACAGAATCAGAGCATCATCAAAGCATAAACACTGCATCATCACTGCATTGTCACAGCATCATCACTGCATCATCACAGCATCATCAGAGCGATATCACAGCGTCATCATTTCATCATGACTACATGATCACTGCATCATCACAGCACCATATCAGCATCATCACAGCGTCAATACTGCTTACTCACTGCATCATCACAGCATCATCACAAAATCATTAGTGTCATCACACCATAATCACTTTGTCATCACAGCGTCATAACAGCATCATCACAGCATCATTACAGCATCATAGAGTCATAATCACGACAGCATTTCAGCATCATCACTGCATCATCATAGCGTCATCACAGCATCATCACTACATCATTAAATTGTCAGCACATCATCATTGAGGCCTCATCACAGCGTCATCACTGTATCATCACTGCATCATCACAGCATCTTCGCATTTTCATCACAGCATCATCACTGCGTCATTACTTCATAATCACTGCACAATCACTGCATCATCACAGCATCGTCTCAGCATCATCACAGTATCACTACTACAGAATCACTGCATCATCACATCATAATCACTGCATCATCCTATCATCATCACTGCATCATCAAAGCGTCATCACAGAATCATCACAGCATCATCACAGCATCATCACAGCAGTATATCAGCGTCATCACAGCATCATCACAGCGTCATCATAGCATCATCACAGCGTCATCATAGCATCATCATAGCGTCATCACAGTGTCATCACTGCGTCATCAAAGCATCATAACTGCATCATCAGATCATCATCACAGCATCGTCACAGCGTCATCACTGCGTCAAGACCGCATCATCACAGCATCTACATTGCATCATCAGAGAATCATCAAAGCATCATCACTGCGTCACCACAGCGTCATCTCAACATCATCACTGAATCATCACTGCATCAGCACAGCATCATCACTGCATCGTCATAGCATCATCACAGTATCAGCACAACATCATCACAGCATCGTCACTCCATCATCACAGCATCATCGCTGCATCATCACAGCGTCATCACGGCATCATCACTGCATCACCACTGCATCACCACAGCATCATCACTGCGTAATCAAAACATCATCACAGTATCAGCACAACATCATCACTGTGTCCTCACAGCATCATTACTGCATCATCACTGCATCATCACAGCATCATCACATCATCATTTCTGCATAATTACCGCCTCATCACAGCATCATTACAGTTTCATGACAGCATCATCACTGCATAATCACTGCATCATAACCGCATAATCACAGCATTATCACAGCATCATTACTGCTTACTCACTGCATCATCACAGCGTCATCACAGTATAATCAATGCATCATCAAAGCATCATCACTGCATCATGATATCATCATCACTGCATCATCACATTGTCATAACATCATCATCACAGCATCATCACTGCATGATCACTACATCATCACAGCATCATCACAGCATCAACACAGAATCATAACAGCATCATCTCAGCATCACAGCATCATCACTGTATAATCACTGCATCATCACATCATCATCACAGCATCATCATGCCACACAGCAGCGTCATCACAGCGTCATTACTGCATCATCACTTCGTAATCAGAGCATCATGACTTCATCATCACAGCACCATTACTGAATCATCACAATATCATCACAGTGTTATCACAGCATCATCACTGCATCATCACAGGGTCATCATAGCATGATGGCAGCATCATGGCAGCGTCATCGCACCGTCATAATTGTATCATCACAGCGTCATCATAGAATCATCACAGCCTCATCACAACCTCATCACTGCATCATCACAACGTCATCACAGCGTCGTAACTGCATCCTCACTGCATCATCACCGTATCACCATCATCACAGCATCACAAGCTGTGATGACACTGTGATGACACTGTAATGACGCTGTGATGATGCGGTGATGATGCTGTGATGATACTATGGTGATGCTGTGATGATGCTGTGATGCTCTGATCATGTGTGCTGTGCATCACAGCGTCATCACAGCATCATCACAGCATCATAGCGTCATCAAATTATCATCACTGCATCGTCAGAGCATCACCAGAACTTCATCGCAGCAACATCTCAGCGTCATCACAGCGTCACTACTGCAACATCACTGCATCATCAGAGCGTCATCAGAGCATCATCAGAGCATTGGTGTAGATGCACTTCTGCTTGGCCATTGCCTTATCCTCCGGCCTTGCCATTGTTCCCCCTGGCACAGCCCCAACAGTCCTTGCTTCAGTCCCATCCCCCTTCTTACCTAGTTTAAAGCCCTCTCAATGAGCCCTGCCAGCTCCTGGCCCAGGATCCTTTTTCCCCTAAAAGATAGGGACCCGTCTGCGGCCATCAGGCCAGGTGCTGAGTAAAGTGCCCCATGGTCAAAAAAAAACAAGATTTCTGCATTGGCACCAGAAATGACGCTCTTATGATGCTGTGGTGATGCTCTTGTGATGATGCTGTGATGATAATTTGATGACACTGTGATGATGCAGTGATGATGCTGTGATGGTGCTGTGATGACGCTTTGATGATGTTGTGATGAGGCTTTGATGACGCTGTGACAACGCTGTGATGGTGCTGTGATTAAGCTGTGATGATGCTCGGATGATGCAGTGATGTTGCAGTAGTGACGCTGTGAAGCTGCTTTGATGATGCTGCGATGAAGTTCTAGTGATGCTCTGATGATGCAGTGATGATAATTTGATGACGCTATGATGCTGTGATGACGCTGTGATGATGCAGTGATGATTCTATGATGATGCTGCGATGATGCTGTGATGACGCTGTGATGATGCAGTCAAGATGATGTGATGATGCTGTGATGATGCTCTGATGATGCTGTGATGATGCAGTGATGATGATGTAATGATGCCGTTATAATGCTGTGATGACTCTGTGAAGACGCTTTAATTACACTGTGATGACGCTGTGATGGTGCTTTCATGATGCTGTAATGATGCTGTGATGTTGCAGTGATGATGCTGTGATGACGCTATGATAACACTGATTACACTGTGATGCTTTGATGATGCTGTGATGAAGCTGTGATGACACTGTGATGACGCTGTAATGATGGAGTGATGTTGCTGTGATGATGCTGTGATGATACTACGGTGATGCTGTGATGATGCAGTGATGATGCAGAGATGATGCTCTAATGATACTGTGATGATGCTCTGATGACGCTGTGATGATGATGTTACTATGCTGTGATGACGCTGTGATGATGCTGTTATGACAATTAGATGATGCTGTGATTATGCAGCTATGATGCTCTCAGGATGATATGATGATGCAGTGATGATGCTGTGATGATGCTGTCATGATGCTGTGATGACGCTGTTGTGATTCAATGATGATGCTGTGATGACGCTCTGATGATGTTGTGATGATGCTGTGATGATGCACAGATGACGCTGTGTTGATGCTGTGATGATGCTATGATGATGCTGTGCTGATGCAGTGTTTATGCAGTGATGATGCAGTTATGATACTGTGATGACGCTTTGATGATGCTGTGATTATACAGCTATGATGCTGTCATGATTATATGATGATGCAGTGATGATTCTGTGATGACGCTGTGATGACGTTGTGATGATACAGTGATGATGCTGTGATGATGCAGTGATGACGCTGCAATAACTCTGAGATGATGCCGTGATGATACTATGATTTCTGCGTTGGCACCAGAAATGACGCTCTTATGATGCTGTGGTGATGCTGTTGTGATGATGCTGTGATGATGATTTAATGACGCTTTGATGATGTTGTGATTATACAGCTATGATGCTGTCATGATTATATGATGATGCTGTGATGATGCTCTGATGACGCTGTGATGACGCAGTGATGATGCTGTGATGACGCTGCAATAACGCAGAGATGATGCCGTGATGATGCAGTGATGACACTCTAAATACGCTGTGATGATGCTGTGATGCTTTCATGATGCTATGATGATGCTGTGATGATGCTGTGATGATTCAGTGATGACGCTGTGATGATGCTGTGATGATGCATAGATAACTCTGCGATGATGCTGCGATGATGTTGTCAGGATGCTGTGATGATGCAGTGATGACACTGCGATGATGCTGTTATGATATTGTGATGATGCTGTGATGATGCTGTGATGATGCTGTAATGATGCAGCGATGATGCTGTGATGATGTTGTGATTATGCTGTGATGACGCTACGATAATGCTCTTATGATGCTGTGATGACGCTGTGATCATGCTGTGATGATGCAGTGATGACGCTGCGATGATGCTTTGATGATTCTCTGAAGATGCAGTTATGATGACGTGATGACGCTGTGATGACGCTGTGATGACGCTTTTATGACGCAGTTATGATGCAGTGATGATGCTGTGACGATGTAGTGGTGATGACGCATTGATGACGTTGTGATGATGCTGTGATGACTCTATGATGATGCAGTGATGACACTGTGATGGCACTGTGATGCCTTGTTGAAGCTCTGATGATGCATTGATAATGCACTGATTATGCAGTGATGATGTTGTCTTGATACTGTGATGATGCTGTGATCATACTGTGATGACGGTTTTATGACACTGTGATTATGTTCTTATGACCCAGCGATCATGCTTTAATGATGCAGTGATGACGTGTTGATGATGCTGTTGTGATGCTCTGATGATGCTGTGATGACTGTTTGATGACACTGTGATGACGTTCTGATGATGCAGTGATGATGCTGTGATGATGTTGTGATGATGCTGTGAGGATGTTGTAATGATGCTGTGATTATGTTGCGATCACACTGTGATGATGCTCTGATGACACTTTGATGACGCTGTGATGCTTTGGTGATGCTGTGATGATGATGTGATGAAGCTGTGATGATGCTTTGATGACACTGTGATGATTTCGTTATGATGCTGTTGTGATGCTGTGATGATGCAGTGATGATGCTGCGATGAAGCTGTTGTGATGCTGTGATGATGCTGTGTTGACGCTTTGATGACACTATGATAATGCTGTGATCATGCTGTGATGATGCAGTGATGACGCTGCGATGATGCTTTGATGTTTCTGTGAAGATGCAGTGATGACGACGTGATGACGCTGTGATGACGCTGTGATGACGCTGTGATGATGATGTGATGATGCTGTGATGACTCTATGATGATGCAGTGATGACACTGTGATGGCACTGTGATGCCTTGTTGAAGATCTCATGATGCATTGATAATGCACTGATTATGCAGTGATGATGTTGTCTTGATACTGTGATGATGCTGTGATGATACTATGATGACGGTTTTATAACACTGTGATTATGTTCTGATGACCCAGTGATCATGCTGTGATGATGGAGTGATGACGCTGTGATGATGCTGTGATACTGTGATACTGTTGTGATGGTGCTGTGGTGACGCTGTGATGACGCTTTCATGATACTGTGATCATGATCTGATGATGCTGTGATGATGCTTTCATGACACTGTGATGAGGCTGAGATGATGCAGTGATGAAGCTGTGGTGATGAAGTGATGATGCAGTGATGATGCAACGATGATGCTGTTGTGATGTAGTTATGATGACACATAGATTACGCAGTAATGATGTTCTGATGGTGCAGTGATGACCCTGTGAAGATGCTGTTGTGATGCTCTGATTATGATGCGATTATGCTATGATGACACTGTGATGATGTTGTGATGATGCAGTGATGATGCTGCGATGATGCTGTGTTGATACTGTGATGATGCTGTGATGACACTGTGATGACGAACTGATAATGTTGTTATTATGCTGTGATGATTCTGTGATGATGCGTTGATGATGCTGTGATGACACTTTGATGACACTGTGATGATGCTGTGTTGATGCTGTGATGAAGCTCTAATGACGCTGTGATGGTTCTTTGATGACGCTCTTATACCGCAGTGGTCATGCTGTGATGACGCTGTGATGACTCTTTGATGATGCTGTGATGCTTTAATGATGCTGTGATGATGCTGCGATGAAGCTTTGATGTTGGTGTGATGACGCAGTGATGATACTGTTGGGATGCTGAGATGATAATATTGTGATGATGCAGTGATGATGCTTTGATGACGCAGTGATGATGCAGTGATGACGCTGTGATGACACTGTGATGATGCTATGATGACACTGTGATGATTCTGTGATGACGCTTTGATAATGCAGTGATGATGATAGGATGATGCAGTGATGATGATGTGATGATGCAGTGATTCTTCAGTAGTGATACTGTGATGATGCTGAGATGATGCTTTGATGATGAAGTGATTATGCAGTGATGGTGCAGTGATATTGCTGAGATGATGCTGTGATGATGCAGTGATTGTGCAGTGATTATGAAGTGATGACGCAGTGATGATGCTGTGATGAAAATGCTAAGATGCTGTGATGATGTAGTGATGATGCTGTGATGACGCTATGATGATGCAGTGATGATGCTGAAATGCTGTCGTGATTATGACTCTATGATGCTGTAATGATGCTGTGATGATGCTGTTATGACGCTGTGATGACAGTGATTATGCTGTGATGACACTGTGATAATGTTGTGATGATGATGTGATGATGCTGTGATTACACTGTGATTGTGCAGTGGTGATGCAGTGATTATGCTGTGAAAATGCACTGATGATACTGTGATGACGCTGTGATGATGCAGTGATCATGTAGTGATGATGAAGTGATGACGCTGTAATATCGCTCTGATGATGCTGTGATGATGCAGTGATGATGCTGTGACAGTGCAGTGATGATGTAGTGTTTATGCTATGATGATGCTCTGATTATGTTGTGATGATGCTGTGATGATGATGTGATGATTCTCTGATGATGCTTTGATGATGCAGTGATGATGTTGTGATAACGCAGTGATGATGCTGTGATGATGGTGTGATGATGCAGTGATGACGCTGTGATGATGCTCTGATGATGGTGTGATGATTCAGTGATGATGATGTGATGATGCTCTGATGATGATGTGATGATGCTGTGATGATATTGTGATGATGCAATGATGATGTTGTGATGACTCAGTGATGATGCTGTGATAATTCTGTGATGATGCAGTGGTCATGTTAATGATGATGATGTGATGACGCAGTTTTTCTGCAGTAATGATGCTGTGGTGATACTGTGATGATGCAGTGATGACGCTGCGATGAAGTTATGATGATGCAGTGATGATACTGTGATGACGCTCTCTTGATGCAGTGATTATGCAGTAATGATACTGTAATGATACTGAGATGATGCTTTTATGATGCAGTGGTGATGCATTGATGACGCTGTAATTATGCTGTGATTATGTAGTGAGTACGCTGTGATGACGCAGTGATGATGCTGTGATGATGTAGTGATGATGCAGTGATGATACCGTTATGACGCTGTCGCGATACTGTGATGACGCTGTGGTGGTGTTGTGATGATGCTGTGATTATGCTTTGATGACGCTGTAATGATGCAGTGATGATGCTGTGATGACCCTGTCATGATGCTGTGATGATGCTGAGATGACACTGTGATCACACTGTGATGATGCATTTATGACGCTGTGATTATGTAGCTATGATGCAGTGATGATTCTGCGATGATTCATTGATGATGCAGTGATGATGCTGTGATGATGCTATGATTATGTTTTGATGATGCTGTGATGATGCTGTGATGATTCTGTGATGACGCTGTGATGACTCTGTCGTGATGCTCTGATAACGTTGTCGTGATGCTGTGATGATGCAATGATTATGCTGTGATGATGTAGTAATGATGATGTTATGATGCTGAGGTGCTGCAGTGATGATGCAGAGTTTATGCAGTTATGACACTGTGATTATGCTTTGATGACGACGCAATGATGATATGACGATGCAGTGATGATGCTGTGGTGATGCTGTCATGATGCAGTGATCATGTAGTGATGATGATGTGATGACACAGTGATTCTGCAGTAATGATGCAGTGATGATGCTGTGATGATACTGTGATGATGTAGTGATGACGCTGCGATGAAGTTATGATGATGCAGTGATGATACTGTGATGACGCTGCGATGATGCAGTGATTATGCAGTAATGATACTGAGATGATGCTGTTATGATGCAGTGGTGATGCATTGATGACGCTGTAATTATGCTGTGATTGTGTAGTGATGATGTAGTGAGTACGCTGTGATGACGCAGTGATGATGCTGTGATGATGCAGTTATGACGCTGCGATGATGCTGTGATGACGATTTGATAATTCTGTGATGACGCTGTGATGATGCTGTCGTGATGGTCTGATAACATTGTCGTAACGCTGTGACGATGCTGCGATGATGTTGTGATGATTCTGTGATGATGCAATGATGATGCTCTGATGATGCTGTGATGATGCTGTTATGACGCTGTGATGACATAGTAATGATGCTGTGATGATGCAGTGTTTACGTAGTTATGACGCTGTGATGATGCTTTGGTGAAGTTGTGATGATGCTTTTATGACGCTGTGATGACATAGTAATGATGTTGTGATGATGCAGTGTTTACGTAGTTATGACGCTGTGATGATGCTTTGGTGAAGTTGTGATGATGCTGTGAAGATGCAGTGATAGTGCTGTGATGACGCAGTGATGATGCTTAGATGATGCTGTGATGATGCAGTGATGATGCTGTGATGATGCTGTGGTGATGATGTGATGATGCTGTAATGATGCAGTGATCATGCAGTGATGATGTTGTGATGACGCAGTGATGATGCTGTGATGATGCTGCTATGATGCTGCGGTGATGATGTGATGATGCTGTTATGATAATGTGATGATGCTGTGATGATGCAGTGATGACGCTGTGATGATGATGCGATGATGCTGCGATGATGCTGTGGTGATGATGTGATGATGCTGTGATGATGATGTGATTACACAGTGATGACGCAGTGATGATGCAGTGATGATAATGTGATGATGCTGTGATGGTGATGTGATGATGCAGATATTTTGATGTGATGATGCAGTGATTCCGCAGTATTGATACTATGATGACGCTGAGATGAAGCATTGATGATGCAGTGATGATGATGTGATGGTGCAGTGATGATTTGATAATGCTGTGACGATGCAATGATGATACAGTGATGATGCTGTGATGATGCTATGATTATGTTGTGATGATGTAGTGATGATGCATTTATGACACTGCGATGATGTTGTGATGACTATGTGATGATTCTGTGATGACACTGTGATGACACTGCTGTTATGCTCTGGTAATGCTGTCGTGATGCTGTGCTGATGCTGCGATGATGTTGTGATGATTTTGTGATGACGCAATGATGATGCTGTGATGATGCAGTGTTTATGCAGTTATGACGCTGTGATGACCCTGTTATGATGCCTTTATGAGGACGCGATGATGCTGTGAATATGCAGTGATGATGCAGTGATGATGCTGCGATGATGCAGTGATGACGCTGCGATGATGATATGATGCTGCAGTGATGATACTGTGATAACGTTGTGATGACGCAGTGATGATGCAGTGATGATGCTGTAATGATGCAGTGATTATGCAGTAATGATGCTGTATTGACGCTGCGATTATGCTGTGATGACGCTGTGATGTTGCTGTGGTGACGCTGTGTTGAGGGTGTTGTGATGCTCTGATAACGCTGTTGTGATGTTGTGATGATGCTACGATGATGTTGTGATGATGCTGTGATGATACTGTGATGATGCAGTTACGATGCAGTGATGATGCTGTGATGTTGCTGCGATGACGCTGTGGTGACAATGTGATGATGCAGTGATGATGCAGTTATGATGCAGTGATGATGCAGTTATGACGCTTTAATGACGTTGTGATGATATTGTGATTATGCTGTGATGACATAGTGATGATGCTGTGATGATTCTGTGATGACGCTCTGATGATGATGTGATGATGCTGTGATGATACTGTTATAAAACTGTGATGACACTGTCATGATGCTGAGATTATGCTGTGAAGATGCAGTGATGATGCAGTGATGATGCAGTTATGACCCTGTGATGACCCTGTGATGATGCAGTGATGACACTGTGATGACGGTGTGATGATGTTGTGATTATGGTGTGATGATGCAGTGATGATGCTCTGATGATGCACTGACAATAGTGTGATGACGCTGTGATGATGCAGTGAGGAAACAGTAAAGATGCTTTGATGATGCTGTTATGATGCTGCAATGATGCTGTGATGATGCTGTCGGCTGCTGTGATGAAAATTTGATGACGTAGTGATGATTCTGTCTTGACACCATAATGCTGCTCTGATGCTGCTGTGAGGATGCTGTGATGACGCTATGATGATGCTGTGATGATGCTGTGATGATGTTTTGATGACGCTCTGATGACGCAGTGATGATATTGTGATGGCACTCTGAGGATGTTTTGATGATGATGTGATTATTCTCTGATGATGCAGTGATGATACTGTGATAACGCTGTGATGATGCAGTGTTTATGCAGTAATGATTCTGTGATGATGCTTTGATGACACTGTGATGACTTTGTGATGATTTAAGATGATGCTGTGATGATGTAGTGATGATGCTGTGATGATGCTGTGATTATGGATCTATGAAGCTGTGATGATGCTGTGATGATGCTGTGATGACGCTGTGATGACACAGTGATTATGCTGTGATGACACTTACATGATGTTGTGATGATGATGTTATGATGCTGTGATGATGCAGTGATGATGCAGTGATGATGCAGTGATGATACTGTGATGACGCTGTGATGATGCAGTGAGTAAGAAGTAATGATGGTGTGAGGATGCTGTGATGACACTGTGATGATGATATGATGATGCAGTGATGATACTGTGATGACGCTGTGATGATGCAGTGATTATGCAGTGATGATGATGTCATGATGCAGTGATAATGCTGTGATGATGCAGTGATGATGCAGTGATGATGATATCATGATGCTGTGATGATGCTGTGATGATGCTGTGATGACCCTGTGATGATGCATAGATTATGCATTTATGATGCTGTGATGATATTGTGATGATGCTGTAACGATGCATTGATGACACAGCGAAGATGCTGAGATGATGATTCTGTGATGATGCAGTGATGGTGATGTGATGGTGCTGTGATGACGCTCTGATGACAAAGTGATGACACTGCGATGATGATGTGATGATGCTGTGATGAATACGGGATGATGCTGTGATGATGCTGTTATGATGCTGTGATGATGCAGTGATGATGTAGTGATGATGTTGTTATGATGATGTGATGATGCTGTGATGATGCAGTGAGTCAGCAGTAATGATGCTGTCATGACGTTGTGATGATTCTGGGATGATGCGGTGATGATGCTGTGATTATGCAGTGATTATGCTGTGATTATGCAGCTATGAAGCTGTGATGATGTTGTGATGACGGTGTGATGATGCAGTGTGTAAGCAGTAATGATGCTGTCATGATGTTGTGATGATGCTGGGATGCTGATGTGATGACGCAGTGATGATGCTGTGATGATGCTGTGATGATGCTGAGATGATGCAGTTATGGTAATGTGATGACGCTGTGATGATGCAGTGATTATGTAGTAATGATTCTGTGATGATGCTGTGATGATGCTCTTATGATGCAGTAATGATGCAGTGATGACGCAGTGATGATTCTGTGATGATGCTGTGATGATGCAGTGATGATGCTTTGATGATGCTGTGATGATGCTCTGATAACGCTGTAATGATGCAGTTATGATGCAGTGATGATGCTGTGATGACGCTGTGATGACACTGATGATGCTGTGATGATTTTGTTATGATGCCGTTGTGATGCTGTGATGATGCAGTGATGATGCTGTGATGAAGCTGTTGTGATGCTATGATGATGCTCTGTTGACGCTTTGATGACACTATGATAATGTTCTGATGATGCAGTAATGATGCAGTGATGACGCTGTGATGATGCTGTGATGACGCTGTTATGACGCAGTGATGATGCAGTGATGATGCTGTGACGATGTAGTGATGATGACACATTGATGACTCTGTGATGCTGTTGTGATGATGATGTGATGATGCTGTGATGACTCTATGATGATGCAGAGATGACACTGTGATGGCACTGTGATGCCTTGTTGAAGCTCTGATGATGCATTGATAATGCACTGATTATGCACTGATGATGTTGTCTTGATACTGTGATGATGCTGTGATCATACTGTGATGACGGTTTTATGACACTGTGATTATGTTCTGATGATGCTGTGATGATGCACTGATGACACGGTGATGACGCTGTGATGATGCTCTTGTGATGCTCTTATGATGCTGTGATGACGGTTTGATGACACTGTGATGACGTTCTGATGATGCAGTGATGATGCTATGATGATGCTGAGTTGATGCTCTGATGACGCTGTGATTATGCTGTGATGCTGCTGTGATGACGCTTTCGTGATGCTGTGATAATGCTGTGATGATGCTGTGATGATGCTGTGATGATGCTGTGATGATGCTGTGATGACGCTGTGATGATGTTGTTATGATGCTGTGATGATGCTATGCTGATGCTGTGATGATGTTTTAATGATGCAATAATTATGCTGTGATGACGTATTGATGATGTTGTGTTTATGATTTGATGATGCAGTGATGATGCAGTAATTGTGCTGTGATGATGCTGTGATGACGCTGTGATGATGTTGTGGTGACGCTGTGATGATGCAGTGATGACGCTGCGATGATGCTGTGATGATGCTGTGATGACGCTTTGATCACTGCATCATCACTGCATCATCACTGCATCACCACAGCGTAACCAAAACATCATCACAGCATCAGCACAACATCATTACTTTGTCCTCACTGCATCCTCACAGCATCATCACTGCATCATCAAAGCATCATCTCAGTGTCATTACAGCATCATTTCTGCATAATCACTGCATTATCACAGCGTCATCACAGAATCATCGCAGCATCATTACTGCTTACTCACTGCATCATCAGTGTCATCACAGTTTCATCACTGCATCATCACAGGATCATAGCTACATCATCACATCATCATCAGAGTATCATCAAAACATCATCACAGCATCATCGCAGTCTCATCACTGCATCATCACTGCATCATCACTGCATCATCACAGCGTCATTACAGCATCATCACAGCATCATCACTGCATCATCACAGCACCATCACTACATCATCACAGCAACATCTCAGCATCATCACAGAATCATTACTGCATAAATACTGCATCATAACAGCGTTATCACAGTATCTTCAAAGCATCATCACATTATCACAACAACATCATCAGAGTGTCATCACAGCATAATTACTCCGTCATCACAGCGTCATCACGGTATCATCACAGCATCATCACTGCACCATAGCTGCATAATCACTGCACCATCACAGCATAATCAAAGCATCACTACTGCGCCTTCACAGCACCATCACTGCATCATCACAGCACCTTCAAATCATCATCGCAGCATCATCACTGCGTCATCACTGCATCATCACTGCACCACCACTGCATCATCACAGCATCATCTCAGCATCATCAAAGCATCTTTCCTGCATAATCAATGCATTATCACAGCGTGATCACAGTATCATCACTGCATCATGACGTCATCATCACTGCATCATCCCATTATCTTCACTGAATCATCACAATAACATCACAGCATCATCACAGCATCATCACACCATCAGCAGAGCATTATCACAGCGTCATCACTACGTTATAACAACATCATCACTGCATTATCACAATATCATCACAGCATCATCACAGCATCATCACATCTTCATCAGAGCATCATCACATCATCATCACTGCATCATCACAATATCATCACAGCATCATCACAGCATCATCACACCATCATAAGAGCATCATCACAGAGTCATCACTGCATCATCACACAATCATCACAGCATCATCACTGCGTTATCACAACATCATCACTGCATCAACACAGCATCATCAGAGAATCATCACATCATCATCACAGCATCATCACAACAGAATCAGAGCATCATCAAAGCATAAACACTGCATCATCACTGCATTGTCACAGCATCATCACTGCATCATCACAGCATCATCAGAGCGATATCACAGCGTCATCATTTCATCATGACTACATGATCACTGCATCATCACAGCACCATATCAGCATCATCACAGCGTCAATACTGCTTACTCACTGCATCATCACAGCATCATCACAAAATCATTAGTGTCATCACACCATAATCACTTTGTCATCACAGCGTCATAACAGCATCATCACAGCATCATTACAGCATCATAGAGTCATAATCACGACAGCATTTCAGCATCATCACTGCATCATCATAGCGTCATCACAGCATCATCACTACATCATTAAATTGTCAGCACATCATCATTGAGGCCTCATCACAGCGTCATCACTGTATCATCACTGCATCATCACAGCATCTTCGCATTTTCATCACAGCATCATCACTGCGTCATTACTTCATAATCACTGCACAATCACTGCATCATCACAGCATCGTCTCAGCATCATCACAGTATCACTACTACAGAATCACTGCATCATCACATCATAATCACTGCATCATCCTATCATCATCACTGCATCATCAAAGCGTCATCACAGAATCATCACAGCATCATCACAGCATCATCACAGCAGTATATCAGCGTCATCACAGCATCATCACAGCGTCATCATAGCATCATCATAGCGTCATCACAGTGTCATCACTGCGTCATCAAAGCATCATAACTGCATCATCAGATCATCATCACAGCATCGTCACAGCGTCATCACTGCGTCAAGACCGCATCATCACAGCATCTACATTGCATCATCAGAGAATCATCAAAGCATCATCACTGCGTCACCACAGCGTCATCTCAACATCATCACTGAATCATCACTGCATCAGCACAGCATCATCACTGCATCGTCATAGCATCATCACAGTATCAGCACAACATCATCACAGCATCGTCACTCCATCATCACAGCATCATCGCTGCATCATCACAGCGTCATCACGGCATCATCACTGCATCACCACTGCATCACCACAGCATCATCACTGCGTAATCAAAACATCATCACAGTATCAGCACAACATCATCACTGTGTCCTCACAGCATCATTACTGCATCATCACTGCATCATCACAGCATCATCACATCATCATTTCTGCATAATTACCGCCTCATCACAGCATCATTACAGTTTCATGACAGCATCATCACTGCATAATCACTGCATCATAACCGCATAATCACAGCATTATCACAGCATCATTACTGCTTACTCACTGCATCATCACAGCGTCATCACAGTATAATCAATGCATCATCAAAGCATCATCACTGCATCATGATATCATCATCACTGCATCATCACATTGTCATAACATCATCATCACAGCATCATCACTGCATGATCACTACATCATCACAGCATCATCACAGCATCAACACAGAATCATAACAGCATCATCTCAGCATCACAGCATCATCACTGTATAATCACTGCATCATCACATCATCATCACAGCATCATCATGCCACACAGCAGCGTCATCACAGCGTCATTACTGCATCATCACTTCGTAATCAGAGCATCATGACTTCATCATCACAGCACCATTACTGAATCATCACAATATCATCACAGTGTTATCACAGCATCATCACTGCATCATCACAGGGTCATCATAGCATGATGGCAGCATCATGGCAGCGTCATCGCACCGTCATAATTGTATCATCACAGCGTCATCATAGAATCATCACAGCCTCATCACAACCTCATCACTGCATCATCACAACGTCATCACAGCGTCGTAACTGCATCCTCACTGCATCATCACCGCATCACCATCATCACAGCATCACAAGCTGTGATGACACTGTGATGACACTGTAATGACGCTGTGATGATGCGGTGATGATGCTGTGATGATACTATGGTGATGCTGTGATGATGCTGTGATGCTCTGATCATGTGTGCTGTGCATCACAGCGTCATCACAGCATCATCACAGCATCATAGCGTCATCAAATTATCATCACTGCATCGTCAGAGCATCACCAGAACTTCATCGCAGCAACATCTCAGCGTCATCACAGCGTCACTACTGCAACATCACTGCATCATCAGAGCGTCATCAGAGCATCATCAGAGCATTGGTGTAGATGCACTTCTGCTTGGCCATTGCCCTATCCTCCGGCCTTGCCATTGTTCCCCCTGGCACAGCCCCAACAGTCCTTGCTTCAGTCCCATCCCCCTTCTTACCTAGTTTAAAGCCCTCTCAATGAGCCCTGCCAGCTCCTGGCCCAGGATCCTTTTTCCCCTAAAAGATAGGGACCCGTCTGCGGCCATCAGGCCAGGTGCTGAGTAAAGTGCCCCATGGTCAAAAAAAACAAGATTTCTGCGTTGGCACCAGAAATGATGATGTTATGATGCTGTGGTGATGCTGTTGTGATGATGCTGTGATGATGATTTAATGACGCTTTGATGATGCTGTGATTATACAGCTATGATGCTGTCATGATTATATGATGATGCTGTGATGATGCTCTGATGACGCTGTGATGACGCAGTGATGATGCTGTGATGACGCTGCAATAACGCAGAGATGATGCCGTGATGATGCAGTGATGACACTCTAAATACGCTGTGATGATGCTGTGATGCTTTCATGATGCTATGATGATGCTGTGATGATGCTGTGATGATTCAGTGATGACGCTGTGATGATGCTGTGATGATGCATAGATAACTCTGCGATGATGCTGCGATGATGTTGTCAGGATGCTGTGATGATGCAGTGATGACACTGCGATGATGCTGTTATGATATTGTGATGATGCTGTGATGATGCTGTGATGATGCTGTAATGATGCAGCGATGATGCTGTGATGATGTTGTGATTATGCTGTGATGACGCTACGATAATGCTCTTATGATGCTGTGATGACGCTGTGATCATGCTGTGATGATGCAGTGATGACGCTGCGATGATGCTTTGATGATTCTCTGAAGATGCAGTTATGATGACGTGATGACGCTGTGATGACGCTGTGATGACGCTTTTATGACGCAGTTATGATGCAGTGATGATGCTGTGACGATGTAGTGGTGATGACGCATTGATGACATTGTGATGATGCTGTGATGACTCTATGATGATGCAGTGATGACACTGTGATGGCACTGTGATGCCTTGTTGAAGCTCTGATGATGCATTGATAATGCACTGATTATGCAGTGATGATGTTGTCTTGATACTGTGATGATGCTGTGATCATACTGTGATGACGGTTTTATGACACTGTGATTATGTTCTTATGACCCAGCGATCATGCTTTAATGATGCAGTGATGACGCTGTGATGATGCTGTTGTGATGCTCTGATGATGCTGTGATGACTGTTTGATGACACTGTGATGACGTTCTGATGATGCAGTGATGATGCTGTGATGATGTTGTGATGATGCTGTGAGGATGTTGTAATGATGCTGTGATTATGTTGCGATCACACTGTGATGATGCTCTGATGACACTTTGATGACGCTGTGATGCTGTGATGATGCTTTGATGACACTGTGATGATTTCGTTATGATGCTGTTGTGATGCTGTGATGATGCAGTGATGATGCTGCGATGAAGCTGTTGTGATGCTGTGATGATGCTGTGTTGACGCTTTGATGACACTATGATAATGCTGTGATCATGCTGTGATGATGCAGTGATGACGCTGCGATGATGCTTTGATGTTTCTGTGAAGATGCAGTGATGACGACGTGATGACGCTGTGATGACGCTGTGATGACGCTGTGATGATGATGTGATGATGCTGTGATGACTCTATGATGATGCAGTGATGACACTGTGATGGCACTGTGATGCCTTGTTGAAGATCTCATGATGCATTGATAATGCACTGATTATGCAGTAATGATGTTGTCTTGATACTGTGATGATGCTGTGATGATACTATGATGACGGTTTTATAACACTGTGATTATGTTCTGATGACCCAGTGATCATGCTGTGATGATGGAGTGATGACGCTGTGATGATGCTGTGATACTGTGATACTGTTGTGATGGTGCTGTGGTGACGCTGTGATGACGCTTTCATGATACTGTGATCATGATCTGATGATGCTGTGATGATGCTTTCATGACACTGTGATGAGGCTGAGATGATGCAGTGATGAAGCTGTGATGATGAAGTGATGATGCAGTGATGATGCAACGATGATGCTGTTGTGATGTAGTTATGATGACGCATAGATTACGCTGTAATGATGTTCTGATGGTGCAGTGATGACGCTGTGAAGATGCTGTTGTGATGCTCTGATTATGATGCGATTATGCTATGATGACACTGTGATGATGTTGTGATGATGCAGTAGTGATGCTGCGGTGATGCTGTGATGACACTGCGATGATGCTGTGATGATGCAGTGATTACGCTGGTATGATGCTGTGATGATTTGTGATGATGCTGTGGTGATGCTGTGATGACGTTTCCATGATGCAGTGATCATGATGTTATGATGCTGTGATAATGCTTTGATGACGCTTTGATGACACTGTGATGATGTTGTGATGATGCAGTGATGATGCTGTGATGATGTAGTGATGATGCAGTGATGGTGCTACGATGATGCTGTTGTGATGTTGTGATGATGCTGTGATGACGCTATGATAATGTTGTGATGATGCAGTAATGATGCAATGATGACGCAGTGATGATGCTGTGATGATGCTGTGATCATGTTGTGATGATTCTGTGTTGATGCAGTGATGACGCTGCGATGATGCTGTAATGCTTTGTTGAAGCTCTGATGATGCTGTGATGATGCAGTAATGATGCCGTGATGATGCTGTGATGATGCCGTGATGATGCTGTTATTATGGTGTGATCATGCAGTGAAATGATGTGATGATGCTCTGATGATACAGTGATGATGCAGTGATGATGCAGTCATGACGATGTGGTGAGGCTGTGATAATATTTTGATGATGCTGTGATGATGCAGTGATGAGGCAGCGATAATGCTCTGATGACGTTAATATGATGCTGTGATGATACAATAATGACATTGTGATTCTTTGGTGATGCTGTGATGATGCTGTGATGATGCAGTGATGATGATGTGATGATGCAGTGATGACGCTGCTATGATGCAGTGATGACGCTGCGATGATGCTGTGTTGATGCTGTAATGATGCTGTGATGACGCACTGATAATGTAGTTATTACGCTGTGATGATTCAGTGATGATGCGTGGATGATGCTGTTATGACGCTTTGATGACACTGTGATGATGCTGTGTTGATGCTGTGTTGAAGCTGTGATGATGCGGTGATGGTGCTTTGATGACGCTGTGAGGAGTCTTTGATGACGCTGTGATGCTTTGATGATGCTGTGATGATGCTGTTATGATGCAATGATGATGCAGTGATGACGCTGTGGTGATGCCGTGATGATGCTTTGAATATACTGTGATGACGCTGTTATGATGCAGTATTTATGCAGTAATGATTCTGTGATGATGCTGTGATGACGCTTTGATGACAGTGTGATGTTGTTGTGATGGTGAAGTGATGGTGTTGTGATGACGCAGTGAGGATGCTGTGATGATGCAGTGATGATTCTGTGATGATGCAGTGATGAGGCAGCGATAATGCTCTGATGATGCTATGATGATACTTTGATGATTCTGTGTTGCTGCAATGATGACGTTGCGAATCTTTGGTGATGCAGTGATGATGCAGTGATGATGATGTGATGATGCTGTGATGATGCAGTGAAGATGCAGTGATGATGCTCTGATGACGCTTTGATGAAGCTCTGATGCTTTCGTGATTATTTGATGATGTTGTGATGATGCAGTTATGATGCAATTATGATGCTGTGATGATGCAGTGATGACGCTGCGATGATGCAGTGATGACGCTGCGATGATGCTGTGTTGATGCTGTGATGATGCTGTGATTACACTGTGATGATGCACTGATAATGTTGTTATTACGCTGTGATGATTCTGTGATGATGCGTTGATGATGCTGTGATGACTCTTTGATTAGACTGTGATGATGCTGTGTTGATGCTGTAATGAAGCTCTGATGACGCTGTGATGGTTCTTTCATGACGCTCTGGTAACGCAGTGGTGATGCTTTGATGACGCTGTGATGACTCTTTGATGATGCTGTGATGCTTTAATGATGCTGTGATGATGCTGCGATGATGCTGTGATGATGGTGTGATGACTCAGTGATGATACTGTTGGGATGCTTTGATGATAATGTTGTGATGATGCAGTGATGACGCTGTGATGGTGCTGTGATGATGCTATGATGATGCCTGGATGATGCTGTTATGAAGCTGTGATGATGCTGTTCTGATGCTGTGATGATGTGTTATGATGCTGTGATGATGCCGTGATGATGCTGTGATGACGCTTTGATGACAGTGTGATTATGTTCTGATGATGCTGTGATGACGCAGTATTGATGAGGTAATGATGCTGCAATTATGCTGTGATGATTCTGTGATGATGTTGTGATGCTGCTGTGATGACGCTGCGATAACACTGTGATGATGTTGTGATGATGCAGTAATGATGCTGTGACGACGCACTGATTCTGCTGTGATGATGCTGTAATGATGCAGTCATGATGCAATACTGATGATGTGATGATGCTGTGATGATGTTGTGATGATAATGTGATGACGCTTCGATGATGCTGTGATGATGCAGTGATGATGCTGTGATGATGCTGTGAGGATGCTGTGAGGATGTTGTGATGATGCTATGATTACGTTGCGATCACACTGTGATGATGTTGTGATGATTCAGTACTGATGCTGTGATGACGCACTGATGATGCTGTGATGATGCTGTAATGATGCAGTAATGATGCAGTGATGATGCTGTGATGACGCTGCGATGATGTTGTGATGATGTAGTGATGATGCTGTGATGATGCTGTAATAATGCTGTGATGATATGATGATGCTGTAGTGATGCCGTGATGATGCTCTGATGACACTTTGATGACGCTGTGATGCTTTGATGATGCTGTGATGATGCTCTGATGACGCTGTAATGATGCAGTGATGATGCAGTGATGATGCTGTGGTGACAATGTGATGACGCTTTGATGACGCTGTGATGATTTTGTTATGATGCTGTTGTGATGCTGTGATGATGCAGTGATGATGCTGCGATGAAGCTGTTGTGATGCTGTGATGATGCTGTGTTGACGCTTTGATGACACTATGATAATGTTCTGATGATGCAGTAATGATGCAATGATGACGCAGTGATGATGCTGTGATGATGCTGTAATGATGCAGCGATGATGCTGTGATGATGTTGTGATTATGCTGTGATGACGCTACGATAATGCTCTTATGATGCTGTGATGACGCTGTGATCATGCTGTGATGATGCAGTGATGACGCTGCGATGATGCTTTGATGATTCTCTGAAGATGCAGTTATGATGACGTGATGACGCTGTGATGACGCTGTGATGACGCTTTTATGACGCAGTTATGATGCAGTGATGATGCTGTGACGATGTAGTGGTGATGACGCATTGATGACGCTGTGATGATGCTGTGATGACTCTATGATGATGCAGAGATGACACTGTGATGGCACTGTGATGCCTTGTTGAAGCTCTGATGATGCATTGATAATGCACTGATTATGCAGTGATGATGTTGTCTTGATACTGTGATGATGCTGTGATCATACTGTGATGACGGTTTTATGACACTGTGATTATGTTCTTATGACCCAGCGATCATGCTTTAATGATGCAGTGATGACGTGTTGATGATGCTGTTGTGATGCTCTGATGATGCTGTGATGACTGTTTGATGACACTGTGATGACGTTCTGATGATGCAGTGATGATGCTGTGATGATGCTCTGATGACGCTTTGATGAAGCTCTGATGCTTTCGTGATTATTTGATGATGTTGTGATGATGCAGTTATGATGCAATTATGATGCTGTGATGATGCAGTGATGACGCTGCGATGATGCAGTGATGACGCTGCGATGATGCTGTGTTGATGCTGTGATGATGCTGTGATTACACTGTGATGATGCACTGATAATGTTGTTATTACGCTGTGATGATTCTGTGATGATGCGTTGATGATGCTGTGATGACTCTTTGATTAGACTGTGATGATGCTGTGTTGATGCTGTAATGAAGCTCTGATGACGCTGTGATGGTTCTTTCATGACGCTCTGGTAACGCAGTGGTGATGCTTTGATGACGCTGTGATGACTCTTTGATGATGCTGTGATGCTTTAATGATGCTGTGATGATGCTGCGATGATGCTGTGATGATGGTGTGATGACTCAGTGATGATACTGTTGGGATGCTTTGATGATAATGTTGTGATGATGCAGTGATGACGCTGTGATGGTGCTGTGATGATGCTATGATGATGCCTGGATGATGCTGTTATGAAGCTGTGATGATGCTGTTCTGATGCTGTGATGATGTGTTATGATGCTGTGATGATGCCGTGATGATGCTGTGATGACGCTTTGATGACAGTGTGATTATGTTCTGATGATGCTGTGATGACGCAGTATTGATGAGGTAATGATGCTGCAATTATGCTGTGATGATTCTGTGATGATGTTGTGATGCTGCTGTGATGACGCTGCGATAACACTGTGATGATGTTGTGATGATGCAGTAATGATGCTGTGACGACGCACTGATTCTGCTGTGATGATGCTGTAATGATGCAGTCATGATGCAATACTGATGATGTGATGATGCTGTGATGATGTTGTGATGATAATGTGATGACGCTTCGATGATGCTGTGATGATGCAGTGATGATGCTGTGATGATGCTGTGAGGATGCTGTGAGGATGTTGTGATGATGCTATGATTACGTTGCGATCACACTGTGATGATGTTGTGATGATTCAGTACTGATGCTGTGATGACGCACTGATGATGCTGTGATGATGCTGTAATGATGCAGTAATGATGCAGTGATGATGCTGTGATGACGCTGCGATGATGTTGTGATGATGTAGTGATGATGCTGTGATGATGCTGTAATAATGCTGTGATGATATGATGATGCTGTAGTGATGCCGTGATGATGCTCTGATGACACTTTGATGACGCTGTGATGCTTTGATGATGCTGTGATGATGCTCTGATGACGCTGTAATGATGCAGTGATGATGCAGTGATGATGCTGTGGTGACAATGTGATGACGCTTTGATGACGCTGTGATGATTTTGTTATGATGCTGTTGTGATGCTGTGATGATGCAGTGATGATGCTGCGATGAAGCTGTTGTGATGCTGTGATGATGCTGTGTTGACGCTTTGATGACACTATGATAATGTTCTGATGATGCAGTAATGATGCAATGATGACGCAGTGATGATGCTGTGATGATGCTGTAATGATGCAGCGATGATGCTGTGATGATGTTGTGATTATGCTGTGATGACGCTACGATAATGCTCTTATGATGCTGTGATGACGCTGTGATCATGCTGTGATGATGCAGTGATGACGCTGCGATGATGCTTTGATGATTCTCTGAAGATGCAGTTATGATGACGTGATGACGCTGTGATGACGCTGTGATGACGCTTTTATGACGCAGTTATGATGCAGTGATGATGCTGTGACGATGTAGTGGTGATGACGCATTGATGACGCTGTGATGATGCTGTGATGACTCTATGATGATGCAGAGATGACACTGTGATGGCACTGTGATGCCTTGTTGAAGCTCTGATGATGCATTGATAATGCACTGATTATGCAGTGATGATGTTGTCTTGATACTGTGATGATGCTGTGATCATACTGTGATGACGGTTTTATGACACTGTGATTATGTTCTTATGACCCAGCGATCATGCTTTAATGATGCAGTGATGACGTGTTGATGATGCTGTTGTGATGCTCTGATGATGCTGTGATGACTGTTTGATGACACTGTGATGACGTTCTGATGATGCAGTGATGATGCTGTGATGATGCTGTGATGACGCTGCGATGATGTTGTTGTGATGGTCTGATGATGCTGTGATGACGGTTTGATGACACTGTGATGATGTTCTGATGATGCTGTGATGATGCTGTGATGATGCTGTGATGCAGTGATGATGATATTATGATGCTCTGATGATGCAGTAATGATGCTGTGATGATGCTGTTATGACGCTTTGAGCACTGCATCATCACTGCATCACCACAGCATCATCACTGCGTAATCAAAACATCATCACAGCATCATCAGTGCATCATCACTGGGTCATCACAGCGTCGTAACAACATCATCACAATATCATCACAGCGTCATCACAGCCTCATATCTGCATCATCACTGCATAATGACTGCATCATCTCAGCATCATAATAGTGTCATCAGAGCATCATCACTGCATCATCACAGCATCATCTCAGCATCATCACAGAATCATTACTGCATAAATACTGCATCATAACAGCGTCATCACAGTATATTCACAGCATCATCACGGCATCACCACTGCATCATCCCATCATCTTCACTGCATCATCAGAGCATCATAATTGTGTCAACACACCTTAATCACAGCATAATCACTGTATCATCACTGCTTCATCACATCATCATCAGTGCATCATAACTGCATCATCACTGCATCATCACATTGTCACCACAGCGTCATCGCAGCAACATCAAAACATCATCACTGCATCGTAACTGCATCATCACGGTATCATCACAGCATCATCACAACATCATCGTAGCATCATCACAGCATCACAACAACGTTATCAGAGCATCAGAACACCCTCAACACAGCGTCACCATGGCAACATCACAGCATCATCACAGCATAATCACAGCGTCACTACAGCATCATTACTGCATAATCACTGCATCATTACAGCATCATCACTGCATCATCACTGCGTCATCACTGCATCATCACAGTATCATCACATCATAGTGACATAATCACAACATCATCGCAGAATCATCACTGCATCATCAGAGCATCATCTCAGCATAATCACAACATCATTAGTGCAGAGTCACTGCATCATCACATCATCATCACTGCATCATCATATCATCATCACTGCATCATCACATCATTATCACTGCATCATCACATCATCATCACAGCATCATAGCTACATAATCACTGCATCATCACAGAGTCATCACTGCATCATCACAGCATCATCACATCATTATCAATGCATCATCACATCATAATCACAGCATCATCAGAGCATCATCACAGCGGAATCACTACATCATCACTACATAATCATAGCATCATTACTGCGTCATCACTGCATCATCACTGCATCATCACTGCATCATCTCAACGTCATCTCAGTATCATCACAGCGTCATCACAGCATCACAACAGTGTCATCGCAGAGTCATCACAGCATCATTACATCATGATTACTGCGTCATTATAGCGTCATCGCAGCATCCTCACAGCATCGTCACTGCGTCGTCACAGCATCATCACATCATCATCACAGCGTCATCACTGCATCATAAGAGCATCATCACATCATCACCACAGCATCATCACATCATCACCACAGCATCATCGCAGCATCATCACAGCATCATCACTGCGTCATCACAACATCATCACTGCATGATCACTGCATCATCACAGCATCATCACATCGTCACCACAACATCATCACATCATCATCACTGCATCATCACAGCATCATCACTGCGTCATCACAGCATCATAATTGCGTCATCACAGCGTCATAACTGCATCATCACAGCGTCATCACTGCATCAGAACTGCATCAGAACTGCATCGCCACAGCATCATCACATCATTCACACTACTTCATCATCTCATGATCACTGCATCATCGCAGCTTCATCACTGCGTTATCAAAACATCATCACTGCATCATCACAGCATCATCACATCATTATCAATGCATCATCACATCATCATCACACCATCATCATAGCATCATCAAAGCATCATCACTGCATCATCACAGCATCATCACATCATTATCAATGCATCATCACATCATAATCACAGCATCATCAGAGCATCATCACAGTGGAATCACTACATCATCACTACATAATCATAGCATCATTACTGCGTCATCACTGCATCATCACTGCATCATCACTGCATCATCTCAACGTCATCTCAGTATCATCACAGCGTCATCACAGCATCACAACAGTGTCATCGCAGAGTCATCACAGCATCATTACATCATGATTACTGCGTCATTATAGCGTCATCGCAGCATCCTCACAGCATCGTCACTGCGTCGTCACAGCATCATCACATCATCATCACAGCGTCATCACTGCATCATAAGAGCATCATCACATCATCACCACAGCATCATCGCAGCATCATCACAGCATCATCACTGCGTCATCACAACATCATCACTGCATGATCACTGCATCATCACAGCATCATCACATCGTCACCACAACATCATCACATCATCATCACTGCATCATCACAGCATCATCACTGCGTTATCACATCACCATCACTGCGTCATCACTGCATCATCACAGCATCATCACTGCGTCATCACAGCATCATAATTGCGTCATCACAGCGTCATAACTGCATCATCACAGCGTCATCACTGCATCAGAACTGCATCGCCACAGCATCATCACATCATTCACACTACTTCATCACCTCATGATCACTGCATCATCACAGCATCATCGCAGCTTCATCACTGCGTTATCAAAACATCATCACTGCATCATCACAATATAATCACAGCATCATCACACCATCATCATAGCATCATCACAGCATCATCACTGCATCATCACAGCAACATCTCAGCATCATCGTAGCATCATTACTGCTTACTCACTGCATCATCACAGCGTCATCAGAGTATCATCAGTGCATTATCACAGAATAATCACTGCATCATCACTGCATAATCACAGCGTAATCACAGCATCATCACATCATCATCACAACATCATCACAGTGTCATCACAGCATCATCACTGCATAATCACTGCATCATCACAGCATCATCACATCATCATCAAAAAATCATCAGTGTCATCACAGCATAATCACTGTGTCATCACACCGTCATAACAGCATCATCACAGCATCATTACAGCATCATAGAGTCATAATCACGACAGCATTTCAGCATCATCACTGCATCATAATAGCGTCATCACAGCATCATCACTACATCATCAAATTGTCATCACATCATCATCGCGTACTCATCACAGCGTCATCACTGCATCATCACTGCATCATCACCGCATCATCACTGCATCATCACTTCATAATCACTGCAAAATCACAGCATCATCACAGCATCATCTCAACGTCATCACAGTATCACTACTGCAGAATCACTGCATCATCACATCATCATCACTGCATCATCAAAGCGTAATTACAGAATCATGAAAGCATCATCAGAGCATCATCACAGCAGTATCGCAGCGTCATCACAGCATCATCACAGTGTCACCACAGTGCCATCTCAGCGTCATCACTGCATAATCACTGCGTCATCAAAACATCATCACTGAGTCATCACAGCATGATCACAGCATCATAGTTACATAATCACAGCATCATCACATCATCATCACAGTGTCATCACAGCATCATCACAGCATCTACATTACATCATCAGGGAATCATCAAAGCATCATCACTGCGTCAACACAGCGTCATCAATACATCATCACTGAATCATCACTGCATCAGCACAGCATCATTACTGCATCATCATAGCATCATCACAGTATCAGCACACCATCATAACAGCATCGTCACTGCATCACCACTGCATCATCACAGCATCATCGCTACATCATCACAGCGTCATCACTGCATCATCACTGCATCACCACAGAATCGTCACTGCGTAATCAAAACATCATCACAGCATCAGCACAACATCATCACTGTGTCCTCACAGCATCATTACTGCATCATCACTGCATCATCACTACATTATCACAGCGTCATCATAGCATCTTGGCAGCATCATCGCAGCGTCATCACACCGTCATAATTGTATCATCACAGCATCATCATAGAATCATCACAGCCTCATCACAGCGTCATCACAGCATCATAGCGTCATCAAATTATCATCACTGCATCATCAGAGCATCACCAGAACTTCATCGCAGCATCATCAAAGCAACATCTCAGTGTCATCACAGCGTCACTACTGCAACATCACTACATCATCAGAGCATCATCAGAGCATTAGTGAAGAGGCACTTCAACTGGGCCATTGCCCTATCCTCCGGCCTTGCCATTGTTCCCCCTGGCACAGCCCCAACAATCCTTGCTTCAGTCCCATCCCCCTTCTTACCTAGTTTAAAGCCCTCTCAATGAGCCCTGCCAGCTCCTGGCCCAGGATCCTTTTTCCCCTAAAAGATAGGGACCCGTCTGCGGCCATCAGGCCAGGTGCTGAGTAAAGTGCCCCATGGTCAAAAAAAAAACAAGATTTCTGCATTGGCACCAGAAATGACGCTCTTATGATGCTGTGGTGATGCTCTTGTGATGATGCTGTGATGATAATTTGATGACACTGTGATGATGCAGTGATGATGCTGTGATGGTGCTGTGATGACGCTTTGATGATGTTGTGATGAGGCTTTGATGACGCTGTGACAACGCTGTGATGGTGCTGTGATTAAGCTGTGATGATGCTCGGATGATGCAGTGATGTTGCAGTAGTGACGCTGTGAAGCTGCTTTGATGATGCTGCGATGAAGTTCTAGTGATGCTCTGATGATGCAGTGATGATAATTTGATGACGCTATGATGCTGTGATGACGCTGTGATGATGCAGTGATGATTCTATGATGATGCTGCGATGATGCTGTGATGACGCTGTGATGATGCAGTCAAGATGATGTGATGATGCTGTGATGATGCTCTGATGATGCTGTGATGATGCAGTGATGATGATGTAATGATGCCGTTATAATGCTGTGATGACTCTGTGAAGACGCTTTAATTACACTGTGATGACGCTGTGATGGTGCTTTCATGATGCTGTAATGATGCTGTGATGTTGCAGTGATGATGCTGTGATGACGCTATGATAACACTGATTACACTGTGATGCTTTGATGATGCTGTGATGAAGCTGTGATGACACTGTGATGACGCTGTAATGATGGAGTGATGTTGCTGTGATGATGCTGTGATGATACTACGGTGATGCTGTGATGATGCAGTGATGATGCAGAGATGATGCTCTAATGATACTGTGATGATGCTCTGATGACGCTGTGATGACGATGTTATTATGCTGTGATGACGCTGTGATGATGCTGTTATGACAATTAGATGATGCTGTGATTATGCAGCTATGATGCTCTCAGGATGATATGATGATGCTGTGATGATGCTGTCATGATGCTGTGATGACGCTGTTGTGATTCAATGATGATGCTGTGATGACGCTCTGATGATGTTGTGATGATGCTGTGATGATGCACAGATGACGCTGTGTTGATGCTGTGATGATGCTATGATGATGCTGTGCTGATGCAGTGTTTATGCAGTGATGATGCAGTTATGATACTGTGATGACGCTTTGATGATGCTGTGATTATACAGCTATGATGCTGTCATGATTATATGATGATGCAGTGATGATTCTGTGATGACGCTGTGATGACGTTGTGATGATACAGTGATGATGCTGTGATGATGCAGTGATGACGCTGCAATAACTCTGAGATGATGCCGTGATGATACTATGATTTCTGCGTTGGCACCAGAAATGACGCTCTTATGATGCTGTGGTGATGCTTTTGTGATGATGCTGTGATGATGATTTAATGACGCTTTGATGATGCTGTGATTATACAGCTATGATGCTGTCATGATTATATGATGATGCTGTGATGATGCTCTGATGACGCTGTGATGACGCAGTGATGATGCTGTGATGACGCTGCAATAACGCAGAGATGATGCCGTGATGATGCAGTGATGACACTCTAAATACGCTGTGATGATGCTGTGATGCTTTCATGATGCTATGATGATGCTGTGATGATGCTGTGATGATTCAGTGATGACGCTGTGATGATGCTGTGATGATGCATAGATAACTCTGCGATGATGCTGCGATGATGTTGTCAGGATGCTGTGATGATGCAGTGATGACACTGCGATGATGCTGTTATGATATTGTGATGATGCTGTGATGATGCTGTGATGATGCTGTAATGATGCAGCGATGATGCTGTGATGATGTTGTGATTATGCTGTGATGACGCTACGATAATGCTCTTATGATGCTGTGATGACGCTGTGATCATGCTGTGATGATGCAGTGATGACGCTGCGATGATGCTTTGATGATTCTCTGAAGATGCAGTTATGATGACGTGATGACGCTGTGATGACGCTGTGATGACGCTTTTATGACGCAGTTATGATGCAGTGATGATGCTGTGACGATGTAGTGGTGATGACGCATTGATGACGTTGTGATGATGCTGTGATGACTCTATGATGATGCAGTGATGACACTGTGATGGCACTGTGATGCCTTGTTGAAGCTCTGATGATGCATTGATAATGCACTGATTATGCAGTGATGATGTTGTCTTGATACTGTGATGATGCTGTGATCATACTGTGATGACGGTTTTATGACACTGTGATTATGTTCTTATGACCCAGCGATCATGCTTTAATGATGCAGTGATGACGTGTTGATGATGCTGTTGTGATGCTCTGATGATGCTGTGATGACTGTTTGATGACACTGTGATGACGTTCTGATGATGCAGTGATGATGCTGTGATGATGTTGTGATGATGCTGTGAGGATGTTGTAATGATGCTGTGATTATGTTGCGATCACACTGTGATGATGCTCTGATGACACTTTGATGACGCTGTGATGCTTTGATGATGCTGTGATGATGATGTGATGAAGCTGTGATGATGCTTTGATGACACTGTGATGATTTCGTTATGATGCTGTTGTGATGCTGTGATGATGCAGTGATGATGCTGCGATGAAGCTGTTGTGATGCTGTGATGATGCTGTGTTGACGCTTTGATGACACTATGATAATGCTGTGATCATGCTGTGATGATGCAGTGATGACGCTGCGATGATGCTTTGATGTTTCTGTGAAGATGCAGTGATGACGACGTGATGACGCTGTGATGACGCTGTGATGATGATGTGATGATGCTGTGATGACTCTATGATGATGCAGTGATGACACTGTGATGGCACTGTGATGCCTTGTTGAAGATCTCATGATGCATTGATAATGCACTGATTATGCAGTGATGATGTTGTCTTGATACTGTGATGATGCTGTGATGATACTATGATGATGGTTTTATAACACTGTGATTATGTTCTGATGACCCAGTGATCATGCTGTGATGATGGAGTGATGACGCTGTGATGATGCTGTGATACTGTGATACTGTTGTGATGGTGCTGTGGTGACGCTGTGATGACGCTTTCATGATACTGTGATCATGATCTGATGATGCTGTGATGATGCTTTCATGACACTGTGATGAGGCTGAGATGATGCAGTGATGAAGCTGTGATGATGAAGTGATGATGCAGTGATGATGCAACGATGATGCTGTTGTGATGTAGTTATGATGACACATAGATTACGCTGTAATGATGTTCTGATGGTGCAGTGATGACCCTGTGAAGATGCTGTTGTGATGCTCTGATTATGATGCGATTATGCTATGATGACACTGTGATGATGTTGTGATGATGCAGTGATGATGCTGCGATGATGCTGTGTTGATACTGTGATGATGCTGTGATGACACTGTGATGACGAACTGATAATGTTGTTATTATGCTGTGATGATTCTGTGATGATGCGTTGATGATGCTGTGATGACACTTTGATGACACTGTGATGATGCTGTGTTGATGCTGTGATGAAGCTCTAATGACGCTGTGATGGTTCTTTGATGACGCTCTTATACCGCAGTGGTCATGCTGTGATGACGCTGTGATGACTCTTTGATGATGCTGTGATGCTTTAATGATGCTGTGATGATGCTGCGATGAAGCTTTGATGTTGGTGTGATGACGCAGTGATGATACTGTTGGGATGCTGAGATGATAATATTGTGATGATGCAGTGATGATGCTTTGATGACGCAGTGATGATGCAGTGATGACGCTGTGATGACACTGTGATGATGCTATGATGACACTGTGATGATTCTGTGATGACGCTTTGATAATGCAGTGATGATGATAGGATGATGCAGTGATGATGATGTGATGATGCAGTGATTCTTCAGTAGTGATACTGTGATGATGCTGAGATGATGCTTTGATGATGAAGTGATTATGCAGTGATGGTGCAGTGATATTGCTGAGATGATGCTGTGATGATGCAGTGATTGTGCAGTGATTATGAAGTGATGACGCAGTGATGATGCTGTGATGAAAATGCTAAGATGCTGTGATGATGTAGTGATGATGCTGTGATGACGCTATGATTATGTAGTGATGATGCTGAAATGCTGTCGTGATTATGACTCTATGATGCTGTAATGATGCTGTGATGATGCTGTTATGACGCTGTGATGACACAGTGATTATGCTGTGATGACACTGTGATAATGTTGTGATGATGATGTGATGATGCTGTGATTACACTGTGATTGTGCAGTGGTGATGCAGTGATTATGCTGTGAAAATGCACTGATGATACTGTGATGACGCTGTGATGATGCAGTGATCATGTAGTGATGATGAAGTGATGACGCTGTAATATCGCTCTGATGATGCTGTGATGATGCAGTGATGATGCTGTGACAGTGCAGTGATGATGTAGTGTTTATGCTATGATGATGCTCTGATTATGTTGTGATGATGCTGTGATGATGATGTGATGATTCTCTGATGATGCTTTGATGATGCAGTGATGATGTTGTGATAACGCAGTGATGATGCTGTGATGATGGTGTGATGATGCAGTGATGACGCTGTGATGATGCTCTGATGATGGTGTGATGATTCAGTGATGATGATGTGATGATGCTCTGATGATGATGTGATGATGCTGTGATGATATTGTGATGATGCAATGATGATGTTGTGATGACTCAGTGATGATGCTGTGATAATTCTGTGATGATGCAGTGGTCATGTAGTGATGATGATGTGATGACGCAGTTTTTCTGCAGTAATGATGCTGTGGTGATACTGTGATGATGCAGTGATGACGCTGCGATGAAGTTATGATGATGCAGTGATGATACTGTGATGACGCTCTCTTGATGCAGTGATTATGCAGTAATGATACTGTAATGATACTGAGATGATGCTTTTATGATGCAGTGGTGATGCATTGATGACGCTGTAATTATGCTGTGATTATGTAGTGAGTACGCTGTGATGACGCAGTGATGATGCTGTGATGATGTAGTGATGATGCAGTGATGATACCGTTATGACGCTGTCGCGATACTGTGATGACGCTGTGGTGGTGTTGTGATGATGCTGTGATTATGCTTTGATGACGCTGTAATGATGCAGTGATGATGCTGTGATGACCCTGTCATGATGCTGTGATGATGCTGAGATGACACTGTGATCACACTGTGATGATGCATTTATGACGCTGTGATTATGTAGCTATGATGCAGTGATGATTCTGCGATGATTCATTGATGATGCAGTGATGATGCTGTGATGATGCTATGATTATGTTTTGATGATGCTGTGATGATGCTGTGATGATTCTGTGATGACGCTGTGATGACTCTGTCGTGATGCTCTGATAACGTTGTCGTGATGCTGTGATGATGCAATGATTATGCTGTGATGATGTAGTAATGATGATGTTATGATGCTGAGGTGCTGCAGTGATGATGCAGAGTTTATGCAGTTATGACACTGTGATTATGCTTTGATGACGACGCAATGATGATATGACGATGCAGTGATGATGCTGTGGTGATGCTGTCATGATGCAGTGATCATGTAGTGATGATGATGTGATGACACAGTGATTCTGCAGTAATGATGCAGTGATGATGCTGTGATGATACTGTGATGATGTAGTGATGACGCTGCGATGAAGTTATGATGATGCAGTGATGATACTGTGATGACGCTGCGATGATGCAGTGATTATGCAGTAATGATACTGAGATGATGCTGTTATGATGCAGTGGTGATGCATTGATGACGCTGTAATTATGCTGTGATTGTGTAGTGATGATGTAGTGAGTACGCTGTGATGACGCAGTGATGATGCTGTGATGATGCAGTTATGACGCTGCGATGATGCTGTGATGACGATTTGATAATTCTGTGATGACGCTGTGATGATGCTGTCGTGATGGTCTGATAACATTGTCGTAACGCTGTGACGATGCTGCGATGATGTTGTGATGATTCTGTGATGATGCAATGATGATGCTCTGATGATGCTGTGATGATGCTGTTATGACGCTGTGATGACATAGTAATGATGCTGTGATGATGCAGTGTTTACGTAGTTATGACGCTGTGATGATGCTTTGGTGAAGTTGTGATGATGCTTTTATGACGCTGTGATGACATAGTAATGATGCTGTGATGATGCAGTGTTTACGTAGTTATGACGCTGTGATGATGCTTTGGTGAAGTTGTGATGATGCTGTGAAGATGCAGTGATAGTGCTGTGATGACGCAGTGATGATGCTTAGATGATGCTGTGATGATGCAGTGATGATGCTGTGATGATGCTGTGGTGATGATGTGATGATGCTGTAATGATGCAGTGATCATGCAGTGATGATGTTGTGATGACGCAGTGATGATGCTGCTATGATGCTGCGGTGATGATGTGATGATGCTGTTATGATGATGTGATGATGCTGTGATGATGCAGTGATGACGCTGTGATGATGATGCGATGATGCTGCGATGATGCTGTGGTGATGATGTGATGATGCTGTGATGATGATGTGATTACACAGTGATGACGCAGTGATGATGCAGTGATGATAATGTGATGATGCTGTGATGGTGATGTGATGATGCAGATATTTTGATGTGATGATGCAGTGATTCCGCAGTATTGATACTATGATGACGCTGAGATGAAGCATTGATGATGCAGTGATGATGATGTGATGGTGCAGTGATGATTTGATAATGCTGTGACGATGCAATGATGATACAGTGATGATGCTGTGATGATGCTATGATTATGTTGTGATGATGTAGTGATGATGCATTTATGACACTGCGATGATGTTGTGATGACTATGTGATGATTCTGTGATGACACTGTGATGACACTGCTGTTATGCTCTGGTAATGCTTTCGTGATGCTGTGCTGATGCTGCGATGATGTTGTGATGATTTTGTGATGACGCAATGATGATGCTGTGATGATGCAGTGTTTATGCAGTTATGACGCTGTGATGACCCTGTTATGATGCCTTTATGAGGACGCGATGATGCTGTGAATATGCAGTGATGATGCAGTGATGATGCTGCGATGATGCAGTGATGACGCTGCGATGATGATATGATGCTGCAGTGATGATACTGTGATAACGTTGTGATGACGCAGTGATGATGCAGTGATGATGCTGTAATGATGCAGTGATTATGCAGTAATGATGCTGTATTGACGCTGCGATTATGCTGTGATGACGCTGTGATGTTGCTGTGGTGACGCTGTGTTGAGGGTGTTGTGATGCTCTGATAACGCTGTTGTGATGTTGTGATGATGCTACGATGATGTTGTGATGATGCTGTGATGATACTGTGATGATGCAGTTACGATGCAGTGATGATGCTGTGATGTTGCTGCGATGACGCTGTGGTGACAATGTGATGATGCAGTGATGATGCAGTTATGATGCAGTGATGATGCAGTTATGACGCTTTAATGACGTTGTGATGATATTGTGATTATGCTGTGATGACATAGTGATGATGCTGTGATGATTCTGTGATGACGCTCTGATGATGATGTGATGATGCTGTGATGATGCTGTTATAAAACTGTGATGACACTGTCATGATGCTGAGATTATGCTGTGAAGATGCAGTGATGATGCTTTGATGATGTTGTGATGACACTCTGATGACGCTGTGATGCTTTGATGATGCTGCGATGCTGGTATGATGACGCTGTGATGATGCTATGATGATGCAGTGATGACACTGCGATGATGCTATAATGATGCAGTGATAATGCTGTGGTGATGCTGTGATGACGCTTTGATGAAACTGTGATGATGTTCTGATGATGCAGTAATGATGCTGTGATGAAGAAGTGATGATGCAGTGATGATGCAACGATGATGCTGTTGTGATACTGTGATGATGCTGTGATGACGCTGTGATGACGCTGTGATGATGCTGTTGATACTACAAGACTACTACATACTACATACTACAAGAAGGGCCGGAGGGCAGACCCGGGAAACTACAGGCCTGTCAGTTTGACCTCAGTACCGGGGAAGCTCATGGAGCAGATCCTCTTGAGAGTCATCATGCAGCACTTGCAGGGCAAGCAGGCGATCAGGCCCAGCCAGCATGGGTTTATGGAAGGCAGATCCTGCTTGACGAACCTGATCTCCTTCTATGACAAAGTGACGCGCTGGGTGGATGAGGGAAAGGCTGTGGATGTGGTCTACCTTGACTTCAGCAAGGCATTTGACACCGTCTCCCACAGCATTCTCCTCAAGAAACTGTCTGCTCTTGACTTGGACTGGCGCACGCTTCGTTGGGTTAGAAACTGGCTGGATAGCCGGGCCCAAAGAGTCGTAGTAAATGGAGTCAAGTCCAGTTGGAGGCCAGTCACTAGTGGTGTCCCCCAGGGCTCGGTGCTGGGGCCGGTCCTCTTTAATATCTTCATCAATGATCTGGACGAGGGCATTGAGTGCACCCTCAGTAAGTTTGCAGATGACACCAAGTTAGGTACGTGTGTCGATCTGCTCGAGGGTAGGAAAGCTCTGCAGGAGGATCTGGATAGGCTGCACCGATGGGCTGAGGTCAACTGTATGAAGTTCAATAAGGCCAAGTGCCGGGTCCTGCACCTGGGGCGCAACAACCCCAAGCAGAGCTACAGGCTGGGAGATGAGTGGTTGGAGAGCTGCCAGGCAGAGAAGGACCTGGGAGTGATGGTGGACAGTCGGCTGGATATGAGCCAGCAGTGTGCTCAGGTGGCCAAGAAGGCCAACGGCATCCTGGCTTGTATCAGAAACAGTGTGGCCAGCAGGGCTAGGGAGGTGATCGTCCCCCTGTACTCGGCTCTGGTGAGGCCGCACCTCGAGTACTGTGTTCAGTTTTGGGCCCCTCGCTACAAGAAGGACATCGAGGTGCTTGAGCGGGTCCAGAGGAGGGCGACGAAGCTGGTGAGGGGCCTGGAGAACAAGTCCTACGAGGAGCGGCTGAGGGAGCTGGGCTTGTTCAGCCTGGAGAAGAGGAGGCTCAGGGGCGACCTTATTGCTCTTTACAGGTACCTTAAAGGTGGCTGTAGTGAGGTGGGGGTTGGCCTGTTCTCCCACGTGCCCGGTGACAGAACGAGGGGGAATGGGCTAAAGTTGCGCCAGGGGAGTTTTAGGTTAGATGTTAGGAAAAACTTCTTTACTGAAAGGGTTGTTAGGTACTGGAACAGGCTGCCCAGGGAGGTGGTGGAGTCACCATCCCTGGAAGTCTTTAAAAGACGTTTAGATGTAGAACTTAGGGATATGGTTTAGTGGGGACTGTTAGCGTTAGGTCAAAGGTTGGACTCGATGATCTTGAGGTCTCTTCCAACCTAGAAATTCTGTGATTCTGTGATTCTGTGATCACAGCATCATCACAGTGTCATTAAAGCATCATCATAGCATCATCACAAGAGCATCTCCACAGCATCATAAGAGCATCATTTCTGGTGCCAATGCAGAAATCTTGTTTTTTTTGACCATGGGGCACTTTACTCAGCACCTGGCCTGATGGTCGCAGACGGGTCCCTATCTTTTAGGGGAAAAAGGATCCTGGGCCAGGAGCTGGCAGGGCTCATTGAGAGGGCTTTAAACTAGGTAAGAAGGGGGATGGGGCTGAAGCAAGGATTGTTGGGGCTGTGCCAGGGGGAACAATGGCAAGGCCGGAGGATAGGGCAATGGACCAGCTGAAGTGCATCTACACCAATGCTCTGATGATGCTCTGATGATGCAGTGATGTTGCAGTAGTGACGCTGTGATGACGTTGAGATGTTGCTTTGATGATGCTGCGATGAAGTTCTGGTGATGCTCTGACGATACAGTGATGATAATTTGATAATGCTATGATGCTGTGATGATGCTGTGATGACGTTGTGATGCACAGCACACATGATCAGAGCATCACAGCATCATCACAGCATTGTCACCGCATCATCACAGCATCATCACAGCGTCCTTATAGTGTCATCACAGCTTGTGATGCTGTGATGATGGTGATGCGGTGATGATGCAGTGAGGATGCAGTTACGATGCTCTGATGACGCTGTGATGATGCAGTGATGATGCTGTGATGAGGCTGTGATGATTCTATGATGACGCTGTGATGATACAATTATGACGGTGTGATGATGCAGCGATGATGCTACGATGACGCAGTGATGATGCTGTGATGATGCAGTGATGATGCACTGATAATGCTGTCATGACGATGTGATGATGCTGTGATGATGCTGTTATGATGCTGTGATGACGTAGTAATGATGCTGTGATGATGCAGTGTTTACGCAGTTATGACGCTGTGATGATGCTTTGTTGAAGTTGTGATGATGCAGTGATGGTGATGTGATAACGCAGTGATAGTGCTCTGATGATGCTGTGATGATGCAGTGATCATGCAGTGATGATGCTGTGATGACGCTTTGATGACGCTATAGTGATTCTGTGATGATGCTGTAGTGGTATTATGATAATGCTGTGAGGATGCTGCGATGACCCTCTGATGACGCAGTAATCATGATGTAATGATGCTGTGATGACGCTGCGATGACACTGTCGTGATGCTGTGATGACGTTGTGATGATGCTGTGATGATGCAGTGATGACGCAGTAATGATGCTATGATTATGTAGTGATGATGTAGTGATTACGCTGTGATGACGCAGTGATGATGCTCTGATGATGCTGTGATAATGATGTGATGATTCTCTGATGATGCAGTGATGACTCTGTGATGATGCAGTGATTATGTAGCTATGATGCTGTGATGATGATGTGATGATGCAGTGATTCTGCACTAATGATGCTGTGATTATGCTGAGATGATGCTCTGATGATGCAGTGATGATTCTGCGATGATGTTGTGATGATGTTGCTATGATGTGATGATACTGTGATGATGCAGTGATGACGCTGCAGTGATGCTCTGATGAATCTGTGATGACGCTATGATTATGCCGTTGTGATGCTCAGATAACACTGATGCTATGATGATGCTGCGATGATGTTGTGATGATGGTGTGATGATGCAATGATTCTGCAGTACTGATACTGTGATGATGCTGAAATTATGCTGTGATGATGCTGTGATGATGCAGTGATGATGATATGATGATGTGATTACAATGTAGTGATGATGCATTGAAGATGCTGTGAGGATACTGTGATGATGCTGTGATGCTGCAGTGATGACGCTGCGATCCTGCTGTGATGATGCTGTGATTATGCTGTCATGATTCTGTGACAATGTAGTGATGATGCTGTGATGACCCTGTCGTGATGTTGTGATGACGCTGTCGTGATGCTCTGATAATGCTGTGATGACAATATGATGACGTAGTTATGATGCTGTTATGATGCAGTCATTATGCAGTGATGATGCAGATATGAGGCTGTGATGACGCTGTGATGATATTGTGATGATGCTGTGACGACGCTGTGATGACTCAGTGATGATGCTGTGATGATGCTGCGATGACTCTGTGATGACCCTATCGTGATTATGTGATAACGCTGTGATGATGCTGTCATGATGATGCTGTGATGATGCAGTGATGACGCAGTGATGATGCAGTGATGACTCAGTGATGATGCTGTGATGATGCTGTGATGATGCAGTGATGATGCAGTGATGATGATATGATGATGCAGTGATTGTGATGTGATGATGCAGATATTTTGATGTGATGATGCAGTGATTCCGCAGTATTGATACTGTGATGACGCTGAGATGAAGCATTGATGGTGCAGTGATGATTTGATAATGCTGTGACGATGCAGTGATGATACAGTGATGATGCTGTGATGATGCTATGATTATGTTGTGATGATGTAGTGATGATGCATTTATGACACTGCGATGATGTTTTGATGACTATGTGATGATTCTGTGATGACACTGTGATGACACTTCTGTGATGCTCTGGTAACACTGTCGTGATGCGGTGATGATGCTGCGATGATGTTGTGATGATTTTGTGATGACGCAATGATGATGCTGTGATGATGCAGTGTTTATGCAGTTATGACGCTGTGATGACCCTGTTATGATGCCTGTATGAGGACGCGATGATGCTGTCACTATGCAGTGATGATGCTGCGATGATGCAGTGATGACGCTGCGATGATGATATGATGCTGCAGTGATGATAGTGTGATAACGTTGTGATGACGCAGTGATGATGCAGTGATGATGCTGTAATGATGCAGTGATTATGCAATAATGATGATGTAGTGACGCTGTGATTATGCTGTGATGATGCTGTGATGTTGCTGTGGTGACGCTGTGTTGAGGGTGTTGTGATGCTCTGATAACGCTGTCGTGATGCTGTGATGATACAGTGATGATGCAGTTACGATGCAGCGATGATGCTGTGATGTTACTGATATGACGCTGTGGTGACGATGTGATGATGCAGTGATGATGCAGTTATGATGCAGTGATGATGCAGTTATGATGCTTTAATGACATTGTGATGATATTGTGATTATGCTGTGATGACATAGTGATGATTCTGTTATGACGCTCTGATGATGATGTGATGATGCTGTGTTGATGCTGTTATAACACTGTGATGACACTGTGATGATGCTGAGATTATGCTGTAAAGATGCAGTGATGATGCAGTTATGACCATGTGATGACACTGTGATTACACTGTGATGATGCAGTGGTGACACTGTGATGACTGTGTGATTATGCTGTGGTGACGCTGTAATGATGCAGTGATGATGCTGTGATGACCCTGTCGTGATGCTGTGATGATGTTGAGATGATGCTGTGATGATTCATTGATGATGCAGTGATGATGCTGTGATGATGCTATGATTATGTTTTGATGATGCTGTGATGATTCAGTGATGACACTGCGATGATGCTGTGATGATGCTGTGATGATTATGTGATGACTCTGTGATGACTCTGTCATGATGCTCTGATAACGCTGTCGTGATGCTGTGATGATGCTGCGATGATGTTGTGATGATGCAATGATTATGCTGTGATGATGTAGTAATGATGATGTTATGATGCTGAGGTGATGCAGTGATGATGCAATGATGATGCTGTATTGACGCAGTGATGATGCTGTGGTGATGCAGAGTTTATGCAGTTATGACACTGTGATTATGCTTTGATGATGACGCAATGACGATGTGATGATGCTGTGACGATGCAGTGATTACGCTGCAATGATGATGTGATGATGCGGCGATGATGCTGTGATAATGCAGTGATAATGATGTGATAATGCTGTGATGATGATGTGATGACGCTGTGATGATGATGTGATGATTCATTGATTCTGCAGAATTGATACTGTGATGATGCTGAGATGATGCTGTAACGATGCAGTGATGATACAGTGATAATGCTGTGATGATGCAATAATAATGTTGTAATGATGCTGTGATGATGCAGTTATAACGCTGCGATGATAACGCTGTGATGATACTGTCCTGATGTTCTGATAACATTGTCGTAACGCTGTGACAATGCTGCGATGATGTTGTGATGATTCTGTGATGATGCAATGATGATGCCGTGATGATGCAGTGATTAAGCAGTGTTGATGCTGAGATGATGCTGTGATGATGCAGTGATGACTCTGTGATGATGCTGTCGTGATGCTGTGATGATGATATCGTAATGCTGTGATGATGATGTGATGATGCAGTGATGATGATGTGATGAAGCAGTGATGATACAGTGATTATGCTGTGATTAAAGTGTGTTGACACAATTATGATGCTCTGATGATGCAGTGATGATAGAGAGTTAATGCAGTGATGATGCTGTGCTGATGCAGTGAAGATGATGGGATGATGCAGTGATGATGATGTCATGATGCTGTGGTGACTGTGATGACGCTCTGATGACACTCATGATGCTGAGATGATGCAGTGTTGATGCTGAGATGATGCTCTGATGATGCAGTGATGATGCAGTGTCGATGCAGTGATGATGCTGTGATGATGCTGTGAAGATGATGGGATGATGCAGTGATGATGATGTCATGATGCAGTGATTATACTGTGATTACACTGTGATAATGCATTGATTATGCAGTAATGATGCTGTGATGATGCTGAGATGATGCTGTGATGATGCAGTGATGATGCTGTGATGACGCTGCGATGATGATGTGATGATGCTGTGATGACTGTGATGACGCTCTTATGACACTATTATGATGCTGAGATGATGCAGTGATGATGTAGTGATGACGCTGTAATGATGCAGTGATTATGCAGTGATGATGCAGTGATGAAAGCGTGATGACACTGATGATGCAGTGAGTAAGCAGGAATGATGCTGCGATGATGCTGTGATTATGCTGTGAATATGCAGTTATATGATGCAGTGATTATGCAGTGATGATGCTATCATGACACTGTAATGATGCTGTGATGAGGCAGAGTTGATGCAGTGATGATACTGTGATGATGTTGTGATGAAGCTGTGATGATGCAGTGATGATGATGGGATTATGAAGTGGTGATGATGTGATGATGCAGTGATGATACTGTGATGACGCTGTGATAATGCAGTGATTATGCAGAAATGATGCTGTGATGACACTGAGATGATGCTTTGATGATGCAGTGATGATGCTGTGAGGATGCAGTGAGGACACAGTGATGATGTTGTGCTGATGCTGCGATGATGTTTTGAGTACGCATTGATGATGCTGTGGTGATGCAGTCATGATGCAGAGATGATGCAGTGATCAAAGCGTCATCACAGCATCATCACAGCATCATCGCAGCGTCATCACTGCATCATCACAGCGTCATCACAACATAATCACAGCATCATCACAGCATCATTACTGCATCATAACAGCATCATCAAAACATAAACACAACATCATCACTACGTCATCACAGCATCATTATTGTATCATCAAAACATCATCACATTGTCATCAAAGCATCATCACAGCATCATAACAGCATTACAACAGCATCATCACAGCATCATCACAACATCATCACAACATTATCACAGCATCACGAAAGCATCATCAGAGCATCATCACAACATCATCTCAGCATCATCACAGCATCATCACTGCATCATCAGAACATCATCACAGTGTCATCAAACCGTCATCAAATCATTATCAGAGCATCTCAACAGCATCATCAGTGCGTCATCACAGCATCATCACAGCATCATCACTGCATCATCAGAACGTCATCACAGTGTCATCAAACCGTCATCACAGCATCATCTGAGCATCACATCAGCATCATCACAGCGTCATCACTGCATTATCACAGCATCATCGCTGGGTCGTCAGAACATAATCACAGTGTCATAAAACCGTCACCACAATATCATCACAGCATTATCACAGTATCAAGACAACATCATCACTGCATAATCAGTGCATTATCAATGCATCATGAGATCTTCAACAAGGCATCACAGTGCCATCACAATGTCATCACTGCATCATCATAGAGTCATCACAGCATCATCACATCGTCAACACAGCATCATCAAAGCGTCATCAATGCGTCATCACAGTGTCATCACGTCGTCATCACTGCATCTTCACAGAATCATCAAAGCATCATTGCAGCGTCATCACTGCATCATCACAGCATGACCACAGCATGATCACAGCATCATCACAGCAACATAATAGCATTATCGTAGCGTCATCACAGCATAATCACATCATCACTGCGTCATCACTGCATCATTACTGCATCATCAGAACATTATCATAGTGTCATCAAAGCGTCAGCACAGCATCATCACAACATCACAACAGCTTCATCGTAGCACCATCACTGCATCATCACAGCATCACAACAGCATCATAACAAAATCATCACAGCGTCATCAAAGCATCATCAGAGCATCATCACAGCATCATCAAAGCATCACAACGTCATCAACGTGTCATCAGAGCATCATCACGGCATCACTACAGCATCATCATATCATCACAGCATTATTACAGCATCATCACTGCATCATCACAGCATCATCGCAGCGTCATCACAGCATCAGCACAGCATCATCACTGCATCATCACAGCATCATCGCAGCGTCATCACAGCATCAGCACAGCATCATCACTGCATCATCACAGCATCATTGCAGCGTCATCACAGCATCATCACAGCATCATCACTGCATCATCACAGCATCATCACAACATCATCACAGCATCATCACATCATCATTATTGCATCATGACTGCATCATTACAGCATCATCACAGCAGAATCAGTGCGTCGTCACAGCATCATTACTGCATCATCACAACATCATCACAGTGTTATCGCAGCGTCATCACAGCATCATCACAACATCATCACAGAATCATCACAGCATGATTGCAGCATCATCACATCATCAATACTGCGTCATCACAGCATCATCAGAACATAATCACACTGTCATCAAAGCCTCATCAGAGCATCATCACGGCATCATCACAGCATCATAGCACATCATCACAGCATCACAACAGCATCATCACAGCTTCATAACAACATCATCCTGGCGTCATCACTGCATCATCACAGCGTCATCACAACATTATCATCACAGCATCCCAACAGTATCATCACTGCGTCATCACACCATCACCACAGCATCATCGCAGCATCATCACAGCATAATTAAAGCATCACAGCATCATCAGAGAGTCATCACAGCGTCATCACAGCATCACCACTGTGTTATCAGAGCGTCATCAGAGAACCATCACAGTGTCATCAGAGCTTCATCACAGCATCAACACAGCATCATCGCAGCGTCATCAATGCATCATCGCAACGTCATCACTGCATCATCACAGCATCATCGCATCATCATCACAGCAACACAGCGTCATCACAGCATCATCACAGCATCATCATATAATCATGACAGCATCATAGCTGTATAATCACAGCATCATCAAAGCGTCATTAAATCATCATCACAGCATCATCACAAGAGCATCACCACAGCATCATAAGAGCGTCATTTCTGGTGCCAACGCAGAAATCTTGTTTTTTTTGACCATGGGGCACTTTACTCAGCACCTGGCCTGATGGTCGCAGACGGGTCCCTATCTTTTAGAGGAAAAAGGATCCTGGGCCAGGAGCTGGCAGGGCTCATTGAGAGGGCTTTAAACTAGGTAAGAAGGGGGATGGGACTGAAGCAAGGACTGTTGGGGCTGTGCCAGGGGGAACAATGGCAAGGCCGGAGGATAGGGCAATGGACCAGCTGAAGTGCATCTACACCAATGCTCTGATGATGCTCTGATGATGCAGTGATGTTGCAGTAGTGACGCTGTGATGACGCTGAGATGTTGCTTTGATGATGCTGTGATGAAGTTCTGGTGATGTTCTGATGATGCACTGATGATACTTTGATGACGCTATGATGCTGTGATGATGCTGTGATGACGCTGTGATGCACAGCACACATGATCAGAGCATCACAGCATCATCACAGCATCACCATAGTATCATCACAGCATCATCACCGCATCATCACAGTGTCATTACAGTGTCATCACAGCTTGTGATGCTGTGATGATGGTGATGCGGTGATGATGCAGTGAGGATGCAGTTACGATGCTGTGATGACGTTGTGATGATGCAGTGATGATGCTGTGATGAGGCTGTGATGATTCTATGATGACGCTGTGATGATGAAGTGATGATGCTGTGATGATGTAGTGATGATGTTGTGATGACACTGTGATGATGTTGTGATGATGCTGTGATGATGCAGTAATGGTGCTGTGATGATGAAGTCATGATGTTCTGATTATGAAGTGATGGTGCAGTGATGATGCAGTAATGACACTGTGATGACTCTGTGATGACTGTGATGATGCAGCAATAATGTTGTGATGATTCTCTGATGAAGCAGTGCTGAAGCTGCGATGATGGTGTGAATAAGCAGTGATGATGCTGTGACGATATTGTGATGATGCTATGATAATGCGGTGATGACGCTGTCCTAATACTGTGATGACGCTGCTGTGATGGCATGATGATGCTGTGATGATGATGTGATGATGCAGTTATGGTGCAGTGATGAAGATGTGTTGACGCAAGAATGATGCTGTGATGATGCTGTGATGAAGCAGTGATGAAGCGATGACGATTCAGTGATTATGCAGTGATGATGCTGTGATGCTGAGATGATGCTGTTATGATTCTTTGTTGATGCTGTGATGATGATGTTATGACGATGTGATGATGCAGTGATGAAGATATCATGATGCAGTGATGATGCTTTTATGATGCAGTGATGATGCTGTAATGATGTAGTGAGTAAGCAGTAATGATGCTGCGATGATGGTGTGATTATGCGGTTATGATGCAGTGATTATGCAGTGATGATGCTGTCATGACACTGTAATGATGCTGTGATGAGGCAGTGATTATGAAGAAATGATGATGTGATGATGCTGTGATGATGCAGTGATGATGCAGTAATGATGCTGTGAGGACACAGTGATGATGTTATGCTGATGCTGTGATGATGTTTTGATTACGCAGTGATGATGCTGTGGTGATGCAGTGATGATGCAGTGATGACGCTGTGATGCTGCAGCGATGATGCTGTGATGATGCAGTGATGATGCAGTGACGATGCTGTGCTGATGCAGTGATGATGCAGTGATTATGCAGTTATGGTGCTGTGATATTGCTGAGATGATGCTGTGATGATGCAGTGATTGTGCAGTGATTATGCAGTGATGACGCAGTGATGATGCTGTGATGAAAATGCGAAGATGCTGTGATGATGCAGTGATGATGCAGTGATGACGCTGTGATGAGGCCGCTATGATGTTGTGATGACAATTTGATGATGCAGTGATGATGCTGTGATGACGCTGTCGTGATACTGTGATGATGCTGTGATGACTATATGATGACGTAGTTATGATGCTGTTATGATGCAATCATTATGCAGTGATGATGTAGATATGAGGCTGTTATGATGCTGTGATGATATTGTGATGGTGCTGTGATGACGTTGTGATAACGCTGTGATGATGCTGTGATGATGCAATGATGATGCTGTGATGACGCAGTGATGATGCAGTGATGATGATGTGATGATGCAGTGATGGTGATGTGATGATGCAGATATTTTGATGTGATGATGCAGTGATTCCTCAGTATTGATACTGTGATGACGCTGAGATGAAGCATTGATGATGCAGTGATGATGATGTGATGGTGCAGTGATGATTTGATAATGCTGTGACGATGCAGTGATGATACAGTGATGATGTTGTGATGATGCAATGATGATACAGTGATGACGCTGTGATGAGGCCGCGATGATGCTGTGATGACAATTTGATGATGTAGTGATGATGCTGTAATGATGCTGTGATGATGCTGTTATGATGCTGTGATGACAGTAATTATGTTGTGATGACACTCTAATGACTTTGTGATGATGCTGTGATGATGCTGTGATGATGCTGAGATGATGTTGTGATTATGCCGTTATTACGCTGTGATTGTGCAGTGATGATGCAGTGATGATGCTGTGATGAAGCACTGATGATACTGTTATGACGCTGTGATGATGCAGTGAGTAAGCAGTAATGACGCTGTGATGATGCTGTTATAACACTGTGATGACACTGTGATGATGCTGAGATTATGCTGTGAAGATGCAGTGATGATGCAGTGATGATGCAGTTATGACCCTGTGATGACACTGTGATGATGCAGTGGTGACACTGTGATGATGGTGTGATTATGCTGTGATGACGCTGTAATGATGCAGTGATGATGCTGTGATGACCCTGTCGTGATGCTGTGATGATGCTGAGATGACGCTGTGATTATGTAGCTATGATGCAGTGATGATTCTGCGATGATTCATTGATGATGCAGTGATGATGTAGTGATGATGCTGTGATGATGCAGTGATGATACTGTGATGACGCTGTTATGATGCAGTGAGTAAGCAGTAATGATGCTGTGATGATTCATTGATGATGCAGTGATGATGCTGTGATGATGCTGTGATGATTCTGTTATGACGCTGTGATGTCGTAGTAATGATGCTGTGATGATGAAGTGTTTACGCAGTTATGACGCTGTGATGATGCTTTGGTGAAGTTGTGATGATGCTGTGATGATGCAGTGATGGTGCTGTGATGACGCAGTGATGGTGATGTAATAATGCAGTGATGATGCCGTGATGATGCTGTGATGATGCAGTGATGATGATGTGATGATGCTGTGGTGATGATGTGATGATGCTGTGATGATGCAGTGATCATGCAGTGATGATGTTGTGATGATGCAGTGATGATGCTGTGATGATGCTGTGATGATGCTGCGATGATGCTGTGGTGATGATGTGATGATGCTGTTATGATGATGTGATGATGCAGTGATGATGCTGTGATGATGCAGTGATGACGCTGTGATGATGTTGTGATGACGCAGTGATGATGCTGCGATGATGCTGCGGTGATGATGTGATGATGCTGTGATGACGCAGTGACGATGCTGTGATGATTCTGTGATGATGCTGAGATGACGCTATAGTGATTCTGTGATGATGTTGTAGTGGTACTATGATGATGCTGTGAGGATGCTGCGATGACACTGTCGTGATGTGATGACGCTGTGATGATAGTGAGATGACGTTGTGATGATGCAGTGATGATGCAGTGATGATGCAGTGATGACACAGTAATTATGCTATGATTATTTAGTGATGATGTAGTGACTACGCTGTGATGACGCAGTGATGATGCTCTGATGATGCTGCGATGATGCTGTGATGATGCTGTGATGATGCTGTGATGATGCAGTGATGATGATGTGATGATGCAGGGATGATGATGTGAAGATGTTGTGTTGATGCTGTGATGACAATGTCATGATTCTGTGACAATGCAGTGATGATGATGTGATGACCTTGTTGTGGCGTTGTGATGACACTGTTGTGATGCTGTGATGACGCTGTCGTGATGCTGTGATGATGCTGTGATGACAATATGATGACGTAGTTATGATGCTGTTATGATGCAGTCATTATGCAGTGATGATGCAGATATGAGGCTGTTATGACGCTGTGATGTTGCTGTAATGATGCTGTGATGATGCTGCGATGACTCTCTGATGACACTATCGTGATTATGTGATAAGTCTATGATGATTCTCTGATGATGCTATGATGATGCTGTGATGATTCTGTGATGATGCAGTGATTCTGCACTAATGATGCTGTGATGACGCTGCAGTGATGCTATGATGATGCAGTGATGACGCAGTGATGATGCAGTGATGACTCAGTGATGATGCTGTGATGACACAGTGATGATGATGTGATTACGCAGTGATGATGCTGTAATGATTTTGTGATGATGATGTGATGATGATGTGATGATACTGTGATGATGCAGATATGACGCTGCGAAGATCAAGTGATGATGCAGTGATGACTCAGTGATGATGCTGTGATGACGCAGTGATGATGCAGTGATGATGATGTGATGATGCAGTGATGGTGATGTGATGATGCAGATATTTTGATGTGATGATGCAGTGATTCCGCAGTATTGATACTATGATGACGCTGAGATGAAGCATTGATGATACAGTGATGATGCTGTGATGATGCTATGATTATGTTGTGATGATGTAGTGATGATGCATTTATGACACTGCGATGATGTTGTGATGACTATGTCATGATTCTGTGATGACACTGTGATGACACTGCTGTGATGCTCTGGTAACGCTGTCGTGATGCTGTGATGATGGTGCGATGATGTTGTGATGATTTTGTGATGACGCAATGATGATGCTGTGATGATGCAGTGTTTATGCAGTTATGACGCTGTGATGACCCTGTTATGATGCCTGTATGAAGACGCGATGATGCTGTGACTATGCAGTGATGATGCAGTGATGATGCTGCGATGATGCAGTGATGACGCTGCGATGATGATATGATGCTGCAGTGATGATACTGTGATAACGTTGTGATGACGCAGTGATGATGCAGTGATGATGCTGTAATGATGCAGTGATTATGCAGTAATGATGCTGTAGTGACGCTGCGATTATGCTGTGATGATGCTGTGATGTTGCTGTGGTGACGCTGTGTGGAGGGTGTTGTGATGCTCTGATAACACTCTTGTGATGTTGTGATGATGCTGTGATGATACTGTGATGATGCAGTTACGATGCAGTGATGCTGTGATGTTGCTGCGATGACGCTGTGGTGACAATGTGATGATGCAGTGATGATGCAGTTATGATGCAGTGATGATGCAGTTATGACGCTTTAATGACGTTGTGATGATATTGTGATTATGCTGTGATGACATAGTGATGATGCTGTGATACTTCTGTGATGACGCTCTGATGATGATGTGATGATGCTGTGATGATGCTGTTATAACACTGAGATGACACTGTCATGATGCTGAGATTATGCTGTGAAGATGCAGTGATGATGCAGTGATGATGCTGTGATGATTCCATGATTATGTTTTGTTGACGCTGCGGTGATGATGTGCTGATGTTCTGGTGACACTGCGATGACACAGTGATGGTGCTGTTATGATGCTAATGACACTCTTATGATGTTGTGATGATGCTGTGATTATGCTGTGATGATGCAGTAATGATGCTGTGATGCTGCTGTGATGATGCTGCAAGGATATTGTGATGATTCTGTGATGATGCAGCGATGACGCTACGATGATGCAAGGAGGATGATGATATGATGCTGTGATGACACTGTTATGATGCAGTGATGATGATGTGATGATGCTGTGATGACACTGTGATGGTGCAGTGATGATGATTTGATGATGCTGTGATGATGCTGTTATGATGCAGTGATGATGATGTGATGATGCTGTGATTATGCAGTGATGATGATGTGATGATGCTGTGATGACGGAGTGAGGATGCTGTGATGACGCTATGATCATGCTGTGTGAATGCTGTGATGACACTGTGATGATGATATGTTGATGCAGTGATGATACTGTGATGACGCTGTGATGATGCAGTGATTATGCAGTAATAATTCTGTGATGACGCTGAGATGATGCTGTGATGATGCAGTGATGATGCAGTGATGATGATGTCATGATGCAGTGATAATGCTGTGATGATGCAGTGATGATACTGTTATGACGCTGTGATGATGCGGTGATGATGCAGTGATTATGCATTTATGATGTTGTGAGGATATTGTGATTATGCAGTGGTGATGCAGTGATGATGCAGTGACGATGCTTTTTTGATATTGTGATGATTCTGTAACGATACATTGATGACACTGCGAAGATGCTGAGATGATGATGCAGTGATGGTTATGTGAGGATGCTGTGATGACACTCTGATCACAAAGTAATGACGCTGCGATGATGATGTGATGATGCTGCAATGAATATGGGACGATGCTGTGATGATGCTGTGATGATGCTGTGATGACGCTCTGATGTCGATCTGATTGCGCTGTGATGACGGAATGATGATGCTGTGATGAAGCTGTGATAATGCAGTGATGATGCAGTGATGATGTAGTGATGATGTTGTTATGATGATGTGATGATGCTGTGATGATGCAGTGAGTCAGCAGTAATGATGCTGTCATGATGTTGTGATGATGCTGGGATGATGCGGTGATGATGCTGTGATTATGCAGTGATGATGCTGTGATTATGCAGCTATGAAGCTGTGATGATGCTGTGATGACGCTGTGATGACGCAGTGATGATACTGTGATGACACTGATGATGTTGTGATGATGCTGAGATGATGCAGTGATGATGCTGAGATGATGCTGTGATGACGCTGTGATGATGCAGTGTGTAAGCAGTAATGATGCTGTCATGATGCTGTGGTGATGCTGTGATGACGCTGCGATATAGCTGTGATGACGCTGTGATGACCATTTGATGATGAAGTGATTACTTTTTGATTACGCTGTGATGACGCATTGAAGATTATGTGATGATGATGTGATGCTGCAGTGATAATGCTGTCATGATGCAGTGATGATGCTCTGATGTCGCTCTGATGATGCTGTGATGATGCTGTGATGATGCAATTATGGTACTGTGATGACGCTGTGATGATGCAATGATTATATAGTAATGGTTCTGTGATGATGCTGTGATGAGGCAGTGATGATATATTGATTACGCTGTGATGATGCATTGATGATGCTGTAATGATGCTGTGATGATGCAGTGATTATGCAGTGATGACACTGTGATGGTGGTGTGATGACATTTTGATGATGCAGTGATGATGATGTGATGATGCAGATATGATGGTGTTATGATGCAGTGATGACACCATGATTACGCTGTGATGATGCAGTGAGTAAGCAGTAATGATGCTGCGATTATGCTGTGATTATGCTGTGACGATGAGGTGATGATGCAGTGATTATGCAGTGATGATGCTGTCATGATACTCTAATGATGCTCTGATGATGCAGAGATGATGCAGTGATGTTGCTCTGATGATGTTGTAATGATGCTGCGATGATGCAGTGATGATGATGTGATGATGCTGTGATTATGCAGTGATGATGATGTGATGATGCTGTGATGACGGAGTGAGGATGCTGTGATGACGCTATGATCATGCTGTGTGAATGCTGTGATGACACTGTGATGATGATATGTTGATGCAGTGATGATACTGTGATGACGCTGTGATGATGCAGTGATTATGCAGTAATAATTCTGTGATGACGCTGAGATGATGCTGTGATGATGCAGTGATGATGCAGTGATGATGATGTCATGATGCAGTGATAATGCTGTGATGATGCAGTGATGATACTGTTATGACGCTGTGATGATGCGGTGATGATGCAGTGATTATGCATTTATGATGTTGTGAGGATATTGTGATTATGCAGTGGTGATGCAGTGATGATGCAGTGACGATGCTTTTTTGATATTGTGATGATTCTGTAACGATACATTGATGACACTGCGAAGATGCTGAGATGATGATGCAGTGATGGTTATGTGAGGATGCTGTGATGACACTCTGATCACAAAGTAATGACGCTGCGATGATGATGTGATGATGCTGCAATGAATATGGGACGATGCTGTGATGATGCTGTGATGATGCTGTGATGACGCTCTGATGTCGATCTGATTGCGCTGTGATGACGGAATGATGATGCTGTGATGAAGCTGTGATAATGCAGTGATGATGCAGTGATGATGTAGTGATGATGTTGTTATGATGATGTGATGATGCTGTGATGATGCAGTGAGTCAGCAGTAATGATGCTGTCATGATGTTGTGATGATGCTGGGATGATGCGGTGATGATGCTGTGATTATGCAGTGATGATGCTGTGATTATGCAGCTATGAAGCTGTGATGATGCTGTGATGACGCTGTGATGACGCAGTGATGATACTGTGATGACACTGATGATGTTGTGATGATGCTGAGATGATGCTGTGATGATGCTGTGATGATGCAGTGTGTAAGCAGTAATGATGCTGTCATGATGTTGTGATGATGCTGTGATGACGCAGTGATGATGCTGTGGTGATGCTGTGATGACGCTGCGATATAGCTGTGATGACGCTGTGATGACCATTTGATGATGAAGTGATTACTTTTTGATTACGCTGTGATGACGCATTGAAGATTATGTGATGATGATGTGATGCTGCAGTGATAATGCTGTCATGATGCAGTGATGATGCTCTGATGTCGCTCTGATGATGCTGTGATGATGCTGTGATGATGCAATTATGGTACTGTGATGACGCTGTGATGATGCAATGATTATATAGTAATGGTTCTGTGATGATGCTGTGATGAGGCAGTGATGATATATTGATTACGCTGTGATGATGCATTGATGATGCTGTAATGATGCTGTGATGATGCAGTGATTATGCAGTGATGACACTGTGATGGTGGTGTGATGATATTTTGATGATGCAGTGATGATGATGTGATGATGCAGATATGATGGTGTTATGATGCAGTGATGACACCATGATTACGCTGTGATGATGCAGTGAGTAAGCAGTAATGATGCTGCGATTATGCTGTGATTATGCTGTGACGATGAGGTGATGATGCAGTGATTATGCAGTGATGATGCTGTCATGATACTCTAATGATGCTCTGATGATGCAGAGATGATGCAGTGATGTTGCTCTGATGATGTTGTAATGATGCTGCGATGATGCAGTGATGATGATGTGATGATGCTGTGATTATGCAGTGATGATGATGTGATGATGCTGTGATTATGCTATAATGATACTCTGATGACACTGAGATAATGCTCTGATGCTGTAGTGATGATGCTGTGAAGATGCAGTGAGGACGCAGAGATGATGCTGTGATGATAATGTGAAGATGCTGTGATGATGCAGTGATGGCGCAGTGATGATGCTGTGATGACACTGTGATTATGTGGTGATGATGATATGATGATGCTGTGATGATGATGTCATGATGCAATGATGATGCAGTGGTGATGCTCTGATGATGCTGTAATGATGCTGTGACGATGAAGTGATGGTGCAGTGATGATGCTGTGATGATGATGTGATGATGTTGTGATGATGCTGTGAAGATGCAGTGATGACGCTGCGATGATGCAGTGATGATTCAGTGATGATTCTGTTATGATGCTGTGATGATGCTATTATGATTCTGTGATGACGCTGCGACGACGATATGATGATTCTGTGATTACTCTGTGATGACGTTTTGATGACACTGTTATGATGCTGTGATGATGCAGTGGTGATGCTTTGATGACGCAGTGATGACGCTGTGATGATGCATTGATGATGCTGTGATGACGCTGTGATGATGCTGTGATAACGCTGTGATGGTGCCCTGATTATGCATTGATTATACTGTGATGATGTTGTGATGATGCTGTTATGATGCAATGATGATGATGGGATGATGCAGTGATGATGATGTGAGGATGCAGTGATGATACTCGTACGACGCTGTTATAATGCAGTGATTATGCAGTAATTATTCTGTGATAATGCTGAGATGATGCTGTGATGATGTAGATACTGTTCAATGATGATGCAGTGACGACGCAGTGATGATGCTTTGATTGCAATGCCAAGATTCTGTGATGATGCTGTGATGATTCCTTGATGACGCTGTGATGATGCTGTGATAGTGCAGTGATGATGCAGAGTTTATGCTGTGATGATTCTCTGATTATGTTGTGATGATGCTGTGATGATATTGTGATGATGCAGTGATGATGTTGTGATAACACAGTGATGATGCTGTGATGATGCTGTGATGATAAACTCTGAATGATGTGATGATGCTGTGACGATGCAGTTCTGTTGCAGTGATGATGCTCTGATGATGATGTGATGATGTGATGATGCTGTGATGACGCTGTGATGATGCTGTAATGATGCTGTATTGATGTTGTGATGATGCAATGATGATGTTGTGATGGCGAAGTGATGATACTGTGATGATGCTATGATGATGCAGTGATCATGTAGTGATGATGATGTGATGACGCAGTGATTCTGCAGTAATGATGCAGTGATGATGCTGTGATGATACTGTGATGAAGCAGTGATGATACAGTGATTATGCTGTGATTAAAGTGTGTTGACACAATTATGATGCTCTGATAATGCAGTGATGATGCAGTGTTGATGCAGTGATGATGCTGTGATGATGCAGTGATGATACTGTGATGATACTGTGATGAAGCAGTGATGATACAGTGATTATGCTGTGATTAAAGTGTGTTGACACAATTATGATGCTCTGATAATGCAGTGATGATGCAGTGTTGATGCAGTGATGATGATGTCATGATGCAGTGATGATACTGTGATGAAGCAGTGATGATACAGTGATTATGCTGTGATTAAAGTATGTTGACACAATTATGATGCTCTGATAATGCAGTGATGATGCAGTGTTGATGCAGTGATGATGATGTCATGATGCAGTGATGATACTGTGATGACGCTGTGATAATGCAGTGATTATGCAGTAATGATGCTGTGATAATGCTGAGATGATGCTGTGATGATGCAGTGATGGTGCAGTGATGATGCAGTGATGACGCAGTGATGATGCTGTCATGATTTGAAGATGCTGTAATGATGCAGTGATGATGCTGTGAAGGCGCAGTGGTGATGCTTTGATTATGCTGTGATGATGCAGTGATTATGCAGCTATGGTGCTGTGATGATGCTGTGATGATACCGTGATGAAGTTGTGATGACGGAGTGATGATGCTGTGATGACACTCTGATGATGTTGTGATTATAATGTGATGATGCCGTGATGATGCTGTGAAGATACTGTGATGACGCTGTTATGATGCAGTATTTATGCAGTAATGATTCTGTGATGATGCTGAGATGATGCTTTGATGATGCAGTGATGGCGCAGTGATGATGCTGCGATGTTGATGTGATGATGCTGTGATGACTGTGATGATGCTCTGATGACACTGTTATGATACTAAGATGATGCAGTGATGGTGCAATGATGATGCTGTGAGGATGCTGTTATGACGCTGTGATGATGCATTGATGATTCTGTGATGATGCAGTGTTTATGTAGTTATGAGGCTGTGATGATGCTCGATGATGCATTGATGATGATGTGATGAAGCAGTGATGATACAGTGATTATGCTGTGATTAAGCTGTGATGACACAATTATGATGCTCTGATGATGCAGTGATGATGAAGTTTTGATGCAGTGAAGATGATGTGATGATGCAGTGAAGATGATGGGATGATGCAGTGATGATGATGTCATGATGCAGTGATGATACTGTGCTAATGCTGTGATAATGCAGTGATTATGCAGCAATGATTCTGTGATGATGCTGAGATGATGCTGTGATGATATTGTGATGATGCTGTTATGACGCTGTGATGACGCAGGGATGATGCTGTGATGATGCAGTGATGGTGCAGCGATGATGCAGTGATGACGCAGTGATGATGCTGCGATGATGATTTGAAGATGCTGTTATGATGCAGTGATGATGCAGTGATGATGCTGTGAAGGCGCAGTGGTGATGCTTTGATTATGCTGTGATGATGCAGCTATGGTGCTGTATATGCAGCTATGGTGCAGGTATATGCAGCTATGGTGCTGTGATGATGCTGTGATGACACTCTGATGATGTTGTGATGATAATGTGATGATGCCATGATTATTCTGTGAAGATACTGTGATGACGCTGTTATGATGCAGTATTTACGCAGTAATGATTCTGTGATGATGCTGTTATGATGTAGTGATGATTCTGTGATGACGCTGCGATGATGATGTGATGATGCTGTGATGACTGTGATGACGCTCTGATGACACTATTATGATGCTGAGATGATGCAGTGATGATGCTGTGATGATGCTGTTATGACGCTGTGATGACGCAGGGATGATGCTGTGATGATGCAGTGTTTATGTAGTTATGAGGCTGCGATGATGCTCTGATGATGTAGTGATGATGGTGTGATGAAGCAGTGATGATACAGTGATTATGCTGTGATTAAGCTGTGATGACACAATTATGATGCTCTGATGATGCAGTGATTATGCAGTGTCGTTGCAGTGATGATGGTGTGATGATGCAGTGAAGATGATGGGATGATGCAGTGATGATGATGTCATGATGCAGTGATGATACTGTGATGACCTTGTGATAATGCATTGATTATGCAGTAATGATGCTCTGATGATGCTGAGATGATGCTGTGATCATGCAGTGATGGTGCAGTGATGATGCAGTGATGACGCAGTGATGATGCTGCGATGATGATTTGAAGATGCTGTGATGATGCAGTGAGGATGCTGTGAGGGCGCAGTGGTGATGCTTTGATTATGCTGTGATGATGAAGTGATTATGCAGCTATGGTGCTCTGATGATGCTGTGATGATACCGTGATGACGCTGTGATGATGGAATGATGATGCTGTGATGACACTCTGATGATATTGTGATGATAATGTGATGATGCCGTGATGATGCTGTGAAGATACTGTGATGACTATGTTATGATGCAGTATTTATGCTGTAATGATTCTGTGATGATGCTGAGATGATGCTATGATGATGCTGTGATGATGCTGTTAGGACGTTGTGAAGATGCTGTGATGATGCAGTGTTTATGTAGTTATGAGGCTGTGATGATGCAGTGATGACGTTGTACTGATGCTCTGATGATGTTTTGATTACGCAGTGATGATGCTGTTGTGATGCAGTGATAATGCAGTGATGATGCAGTGATCAAAGCGTCATCACAGCATCATCACAGCATCATTACTGCATCATCACAGCATCATAACATCATCATCAGAGCATCACAGCATCATCACAGCATCATCACTGCATCATCACAACAACATCACAGTGTCATCAAAGCGTCATCATAGCATTATCAGAGCATCACAACAGCATCATCGCAGCGTCATCAGAGCATCATCACTGCATCATCACTGCATCATCAGAACATCATCACAGTGTCAACAAACCGTCATCACAGCATCATCAGAGCATCTCAACAGCATCATCAGTGTCATAAAACCGTCATCACAGTATGATCACAGCATCATCACAGTATCAAGACAACATCATCACTGCATAATCAGTGCATTATCAATGCATCATCAGAGCTTCAACAAGGCATCACAGTGCCATCACAGTGTCATCACTGCATCATCACTGCGTCATAACAGCATCATCACATCATCATCACAGCATCATCACAGCATCATCACTGCGTCATAACGGCGTCATCACAGCGTCATCACATCGTCATCACTGCACCTGCACAGAATCATCAAAGCATCATCGCAGCGTCATCAATGCATCATCACAGCATGATCATAGCATGATCACAGCGTCATCACAGCATCATAAGAGCATTATCGCAGTGTCCTCACAGCATAATCACAACATCATCACAGCATCATCGCTGCATCATTACAGCATCATCACAGCATCATCACTGCGTCATCACAGAATCATCACAGCATCATTGCAGCATCATCACATCATCAATACTGCGTCATCACAGCATCATCAGAACATAATAACACTGTCATCAACGCATCATCAGAGCATCATCACAGCATCATACATCATCACAGCATTACAACAGCATTATCACAGCTTCATAACAGCATCATCTAGGCATCATCATAGCATCATCACAGCACCATCACAGCGTCATCACTGCAGCATCACAACATTATCATCACAGCATCCCAACAGTATCATCACTGCGTCATCACAGCATCATCATCACTGCATCATCGCAGCATCATCACAACATCATCGCATCATCATCACAGCATCACAGCGTCATCACAGCGTCATCATAGCATCATCACTGTATCATCACTCCGTTATCACAGTATCATCGCAGCACCATCACAGCATCACCAAAGATTCGCAGCGTCATCATTGCATCATCACAGAATCATCAAAGCATCATCATAGCGTCATCAGAGCATTACCGCTGCCTCATCACTGCATCATCACAGCATCATCACTGCGTCATCACAACATCATCATTTCAACATCACAACAACATCACACTGTCATCAAAGCGTCATCACAGCATCATTACTGCATCATCACAGCATCATAACAGCATCATCCAGGCAGCATCACTGCATCATCACAGCGTCACCACAGCGTCATCACTGCATCATCTCTGCATCATAACAGCATCATCGCAGCATCATCACAGCATCATCAAAGCATCACAGAGTAATCAAAGCGTCATCACAGCTTCATCACGGCATCAACACAGCACCCTCACAGCATCATCATAGAATCATCACGCCATCATCACAGCATCTTCGCAGCATCATCACAGCATTATTAAAGCATCACAGCCTCATCAAAGACTCATCACAGCGTCATCACAGCATCACCACTGCGTCACCAGAGTGTCATCAAAGCACCATCACAGCTTCATCACAGCATCAACACAGCATCATCGCAGCGTCATCACTGCATCATCGCAGCGTCATCACTGCATCATAACAGCATCATAAGTGCATCGTCACTGCATCATCACAGCATCATAACAACATCATCATATCATCATCACTGCATTATCACAGCATCACCAAAGAATCACAGCATCACCAAAGAATCACAGCATCATCATTGTATCATCACAGCATCATCACAATATTATCACAGCCTCACCACAGCGTCATAACTGCATCATCACTGCATCATCACTGTATCATCAGAGCATCATCACATCATTTCACTGCATGATCACAGCATAATAACAGCATCATCACAGCATCATCACGGCATCATTACTGCATCATCACAGCATCATAAGAGCTTCAACAAAGCATAGCAGTGCATCACAGCATCATCACAGCGTAATCACAGCATCATCACAGCATCATCGCAGCGTCATCACTGCATCAACACAGAATCATCACAACATGATCACAGCATCATCACAGCATCATCACTGCGTCATCACTGCATCATTACTGCATCATCACAACATTATCATATTGTCATCAAAGCATCATCACAGCATCATCACAGCATCACAACAGCATCATCGTAGCACCATCACTGCATCATCACATCATCATGACTGCATCATCACAACATCATCACAGTGTCATCAAAGCGTCATCAAAGAATTATCACAGCATCATAACATCATGATCACTGCATCATGAAAACGTCATCACAGCATCACCACAGCATCATCACATCATCACAGCATCACAGCGTCATCACAGTATCATCACAGCATCATCACTGCATCATCACAGCGTCATCACAGCATCATCACTGCATCATCACTTCATCATCACAGCTTCATCACTGCATCATCACAACATCATCACAGTGTCATCAAAGCATCATCACAGCATCATCACAGCGTCATCACAGCGTCATCACAGGATCATAACAGCGTCATCACAGAATCATCACAGCATCATCACAGCATCATCACAGCATCATCGCAGTGTCATCACACCATCATCACAGCATCATCACAATATTATCTCAGCCTCACCACAGCATCATAACTGCATCAACACTGCATTATCACTGCATCATCACAGCTTCATCACAGCATCATCACAACATCATCACAGTGTCATCAAAGCATCATCACAGCATCATCACATCATGATCACTGCATCATGAAAGCGTCATCACAGCATCACCACAGCATTATCACTGCATCATTACAGCATCGTCACTGCATCATTACAATATCATCTCAATGTAATCACTGCATCATCACAGCATCATCAGAGCATCATCACAGCATCAACACAGCATCATCATTGAGTCACGACAGCATCATCACAGCATCATGACAGCGTCATCACAGCATCATCAAATTGTCATCAAAGCATCATCACAGCATCATCCCATCATCATTAAAGCATCATCACTGCATCATCACAGCATCATCAAAGCATCAAAGTGTAATCAAAGCGTCATCATAGCGTCATCACTGTATCATCACAGCATCATAAGTGCATCATCACTGCATAAACACTGCATCATCACAGCGTCATAACAGCATAATCACATTGTCATCACAGCGTCATCACAGCATCATCGCAGCATCATCACAGCATCATCAGAGCATCATCACAACATCATCACAGTATCACAGCGTCATCAAATTATCATCACTGCATCATCAGAGCATCACCAGAACTTCATCACAGCATCATCAAAGCGTCACTACTGCAACATCACTGCATCATCCGAGCATCATCACTGCGTCATCACAGCCTCATCACAACACCATCACAGCCTTATCACAGCGTCATCAAAGCATCATCACGACATCATCAAAGCGTCATCACAGCACCATCACAGCATCATCACAGTGTCATCAAATCATCACAGCATCATCACAACAGCATCACCACAGCATCATAACAACATCATTTCTGGTGCCAACGCAGAAATCTTGTTTTTTTTTGACCATGGGGCACTTTACTCAGCACCTGGCCTGATGGCCACAGATGGGTCCCTATCTTTTAGGGGAAAAAGGATCCTGGGCCAGGAGCTGGCAGGGCTCATTGAGAGGGCTTTAAACTAGGTAAGAAGGGGGATGGGGCTGAAGCAAGGATTGTTGGGGCTGTGCCAGGGGGAACAATGGCAAGGCCGGAGGATGGGGCAATGGCCCAGCTGAAGTGCATCTACACCAATGCTCTGATGATGCTCTGATGATGCAGTGATGTTGCAGTAGTGACGCTGTGATGACGCTGAGATGTTGCTTTGATGATGCTGCGATGAAGTTCTGGTGATGCTCTGATGATGCAGTGATGATAATTTGATGACTCTATGATGCTGTGATGATGCTGTGATGATGCTGTGATGCACAGCACACATGATCAGAGCATCACAGCATCATCACAGCATCACCATAGTATCATCACAGCATCATCACCGCATCATCACAGCATCATCACAGTGTCATCACAGTGTCATCACAGCTTGTGATGCTGTGATGATGGTGATGAGGTGATGATGCAGTGAGGATGCAGTTACGATGCTGTGATGATGCTGTGATGATTCTATGATCACGCTGTGATGATACAATTATGACGGTGTGATGACACTTCGATGATGTTGCCATGATGCTATGATGATGCAGTGATGATGCTGTGATGATGCTGTGATGACGCAGTGATGGTGTTGTGATAATGCAGTGATGATGCTGCGATGATGCTGTGGAGATGATGTGATGATGCTGTGATGACGCTTTGATGACACTATAGTGATTCTGTGATGATGCTGTAGTGGTACTATGATGATGCTGTGATGACGCTGTGATGACACTGTCGTGATGCTGTGATGATGCTGTGATGATGCTGTGATGATGCAGTGATGACGCAGTAATGATGCTATGATTATGTAGTGATGATGTTTTGATTACGCAGTAATGGTGCTGTGGTGATGCCAGTGATGATGCAGTGACGGTGCTGTGATGATGCAGCGATGATGCTGTGATGATGCAGTGATGATGCAGTGATGATGCAGTGATGACTCTGTGATGATGCATGAATTATGTAGCTATGATGCTGTGATGATGATTTGATGATGCAGTGGTAATGATGTGATGATGCAGTGATGATGATGCAGTGAAGATGATGTGACGATGCAGTGATTCTGCACTTATGATGCTGTGGTTATACTGAGATGATGCTCTGATGATGCAGTGGTGATTCTGCGATGATGTTGTGATGATGTTCCTATGATGTGATGATACTGTGATGATGCAGTGATGACGCTGCAATGATGCACTGATGAATCTGTGATGACGCTATGATTACGCTGTCGTGATGCTCAGATAACACTGTCGTGATGCTATGATGATGCTGCGATGATGCAGTGATGATGGTGTGATAATGCAATGATTCTGCAGTACTGATACTGTGATGATGATGAGATTATGCTGTGATGATGCTGTGATGATGCAGTGATGACTCTGTGATGATGCAGTGATTATGTAGCTATGATGCTGTGATGATGCAGTGATAATGATGTGATGATGCAGTGATGATGATATGATGATAGAGTGATGATGATGTGATGGTGCAGTGATTCTGCACTAATGATGCTGTGATTATGCTGAGATGATGCTCTGATGATGCAGTGATGATTCTGCAATGATATTGTGATGATGTTACTATGATGTTGTTATAAATAGCTCAGTCTTCAAAATAGGTTTAAATAAGAAAATAGGATTTATTAAAAGAATAGAAGTAAGCAAACAGCGCTGGGTGCACCGGGAGTCTCCGCTCCACCAGGACTCACACCAGACACATCAAGTAGCTGATTTTTATACTCCTAGACTAATACATATTCATTACTACTTCTAAAAAAAATAGGTTATTATAATTAGCTTCCGGGGTCCAGTCCCTCCTACTGGAGCATGCGCATCAGTCTCCGGTGGTCCCTCTGGGGGTCTCTAGGGGTCTTTCATGCTGAAGGCTCGTAGTCTTCCTCTCCAAGTTTTTTTCTTGTCCTTCCCCTTTGTACTCCTTTGGCACCGTGTCAAGTTTATACAGCATCCCCTGCAGGTCTTGTCTCCTAGCCGTCCTTCAGCTTCTTTTTTTTTCCTCTTCTTAATCTCTTGGACACCTGGCCAGATATCAGAGGCCTGCATAGTATTCCATAACAGTCACTAATTGCTATCAGTTATTCTGAGGCTCCCAGACATCAAAAACGTCATACAAACACAAATAGCTTTCTTATTGACACTTCACAAGTAATTAAAACATTCCTCACCAGCCATTCACAGGGACAGCCACACCTATAGCTGCGTTAAGTTAATTTCGAAGAAGACAAAACAACAGAAAAAAAGGCTGTAACTGTTAGAAATAGAAATCCGGAATAACAAAGGCAAACAAGCTCAAGAATTTGAGGAGTATTTTCTGAAGACTTGATAACTTGACTAGAATGAGGGGGTGACTGGGGCACACTGCATCTGTGGTTAAGGAATCAAACTGCCATTGCAGGGCCCCGAAGCAGACAGAAGCAGACAGGGCTGTTTTTTATGGACACGAATTGTTAAAACATTCCTCACAATGTGATGATACTGTGATGATGCAGTGATGACGCTGCAATGATGCTCTGATGAATCTGTGATGACGCTATGATTACGCTGTCGTGATGCTCAGATAACACTGTCGTGATGCTATGATGATGCTGCGATGATGTTGTGATAATGGTGTGATGATGCAATGATTCTGCAGTACTGATACTGTGATGATGCTGAGATCGTGCTGTGATGATGCTGTGATGATGCAGTTATGGTACTGTGATGACGCTGTGATGATGCAGTGATTATGTAGTAATGGTTCTGTGATGATGCTGTGATGATGCTGTTATGATGCAGTAATGATGCAGTGATGACGCAGTGATGATTCTGTGATGATGCTGTGATGATGCAGTGATGATATTGTGATGACGCTTTGATGATGCATTGATGATGCTGTAATGATGCTGTGATGTCCCTCTGATGATGCAGTGATGACACTGTGATGGTGGTGTGATGAAGTTGTGATGATGCAGTGATGATGATGTGATGATGCAGATATGATTGTGTTATGATGCAGTGAATACACTGTGATGACGCTGTGATGATGCAGTGAGTAAGCAGTAATGATGCTGCGATGATGCTGTGATTATGCTGTGACGATGAGGTGATGATGCAGTGATTATGCAGTGATGATGCTGTCATGATGCTCTGATGATGCAGAGATGATGCAGTGATGTTGCTCTGATGATGTTGTAATGATGCTTCGATGATGCAGTGATGATGATGTGAGGATGCAGTGATGATGCTGTGATAATGCAGTGATTATGCAGTAATGATACTCTGATGACACTGAGATAATGCTCTGATGCTGTAGTGATGATGCTGTGAAGATGCAGTGAGGATGCAGAGATGATGCTGTGATGACAATGCGAAGATTCTATGATGATGCAGTGATGGCGCAGTGATGATGCTGTGATGATACTGTGATGATGCTGTGATTATGCAGCTATGACGCTGTGATGACATAGTGATGATGCTGTGATGACACTGTGATGATGATGTCATGATGCAATGATGATGCAGTGGTGATGCATTGATGATGCAGTGATGACGCTGTGATAATGCTGTGATGACGCTGTGATGATGCCGTGATGATGCATTGATTATACTGTGATGGTGTTGTGATGATGCTGTTATGATGCAATGATGATGATGTGATGATGCAGTGATGATGATGTGATGATGCAGTGATGATACTGGTACGACGCTGTCATAATGCAGTGATTATGCAGTAATGATTCTGTGATAATGCTGAGATGATGCTGTGATGATGTAGTGATGACTCTGTGATGATGCTGTGATAGTGCGGTGATGATGCAGTGTTTATGCTGTGATGATGCTCTGATTATGTTGTGATGATGCTGTGATGATATTGTGATGATGCAGTGATGATGTTGTGATAACGCAGTGATGATGCTTTGATGATGCAGTCTGAATGATGTGATGATGCTGTGAAGATGCAGTTCTGTTGCAGTGATGATGCTGTGATGGTGATGTGATGATGTGATGATGCTGTGATGATGCAGTGATCATGTAGTGATGATGATGTGATGACGCAGTGATTCTGCAGTAATGATGCAGTGATGATGCTGTGATGATACTGTGATGATGCAGTGATGACACTGCGATGAAGATATGATGATGCAGTGTGATACTGTGATGACGCTGACATGAAGCAATGCAGTGATGATGATGTGATGGTGCAGTGATGATTTGATAATGCTGTGACGATGCAGTGATGATACAGTGATGATGCTGTGATGATGCTATGATTATATTGTGTTGATGTAGTGATGAGGAATTTATGACACTGCGATGATGTTGTGATGACTATGTGATGATTCTGTGATGACACTGTGATGACACTGCTGTGATCCTTGGTAACGCTGTCTGTGATGATGCTGCGATGATGTTGTGATGATTTTGTGATGACGCAATGATGATGCTGTGATGATGCAGTGTTTATGCAGTTATGACGCTGTGATGACCCTGTTGTGATACCTTTATGAGGACGCGATGATGCTGTGACTATGCAGTGATGATGCAGTGATAATGCTGCGATGATGCAGTGATGACACTGCGATGATGATATGATGATGCAGTGATGATACTCTGATAACGTTGTGATGACGTAGTGATGATGCAGTGATGATGCGGTAATGATGCAGTGATTATGCAGTAATGATGCTGTAGTGACGCTTCCATTATGCTGTGATGATTCTGTGATGTTGCTGTGGTGACGCTGTGTTGAGGGTGTTGTGATGCTCTGATAAGGCTGTTGTGATGCTGTGATGATGCTACGATGATGTTGTGATGATGCTGTGATGATACCGTGATGATGCAGTTATGATGCAGTGATGATGCTGTGATGTTGCTGCGATGACGCTGTGGTGACGATGTGATGATGCAGTGATGATGCAGTTATGACGCTTTAATGACGTTGTGATGATATTGTGATTATGCTGTGATGACATAGTGATGATGCTGTGATACTTCTGTGATGACGCTCTGATAATGATGTGATGATGCTGTGATGATGCTGTTATAACACTGTGATGACACTGTGATGATGCTGAGATTATGCTGTGAAGATGCAGTGATGATGCAGTGATGATGCAGTTATGACCCTGTAATGATGCAGTGATGACACTCTGATGACGGTGTGATGATGTTGTGATGATGCTGTGATGATACCGTGATGATGCAGTTATGATGCAGTGATGATGCTGTGATTATGCTGTGATGACGCTCTGATGACACAGTGATGATGCTGTGATAACGCTGTGATGATGCAGTGTTTATGCAGTAATGATTCTGTGATAATGCTGTGGTTATGCTGTGATGACACTGTGATGATTTTGTGATGATTTATGATGATGCTGTGATGATGCTGTGATGATGTGATAATGGAGCTATGAAGCTGTGATGATGCTGTGATGATGCTGTGATGAATGCAGTGATGGTGCAGTGATGATACAGTGATTATGCTGTGATTAAGCTGTGATGACACAATTATGATGCTCTGATGATGCAGTGATGATGCAGTGTTGATGCAGTGATGATACTGTGATGACGTTGTGATAATACATTGATTATGCAGTAATGATGCTGTGATGATGCTGAGATGATGCTGTGATGATGCAGTGATGGTGCAGTGATGATGCAGTGGTGACGCAGTGATGATGCTGCGATGATGATTTGAAGATGCTGTGATGATGCAGTGATGATGCTGTGAAGGCGCAGTGGTGATGCTTTGATTATTCTGTGATGATGCAGTGATTATGCAGCTATGGTGCTGTGATGATGCTGTGATGATACCGTGATGATGCTGTGATGACGGAGTGATGATGTTGTGATGATAATGTGATGATTCCGTGCTGATGCTGTGAAGATATTGTGATGACGTTGTTATGATGCAGTATTTAGGCAGTAATGATTCTGTGATGATGCTGAGATGATGCTGTGATGATTCATTGATGATGCTGTGATGACGCTGCGATGATGATGTGATGATGCTGTGATGACTGTGATGACGCTCTGATGAAACACTTATGATGCTGAGATGATGCAGTGATGATGTAATGATGATGCTGTGATGATGCTGTAATGACGCTGTGATGATGCAGTGATGATGCAGGGATCAAAGCGTCATCACAGCATCATCACAGCATCATCGCAGCGTCATCACTGCATCATCACAGCGTCATCACAACATCATCACAGCATCATCACAGCATCATCACAGCATCATTACTGCATCGTAACAGCATTATCAAAGCATAAACACAACATCGTCACTACGTCATCACAGCATCATCACAGCATCATCACTGCATCATCACATTGTCATCAAAGCGTCATCACAGCATCATAACAGCATTACAACAGCATCATCACAGCAGCATCACAACATCACCACAGCATCAGAGCGTCATCAAAGCGTTATGAGAGCGTCATCACAGCATCAGCATAGCATAATCACACCATCATAAAAACATCATCACTGCGTCATCACAGCGTCATCACAGCATCATCACTGCATCATCATATAATCATGACAGCATCATAGCTGTATAATCACAGCATCATCAAAGCGTCATCAGAGTATCATAACTTCATCATCACTCCATAAACACTGCATCAGCACAGCATCATCACAGCATCATCACAGGGTCATCACAGCATCATCATTGAATCACGACAGCGTCATCACAGCATCATAACAGCGTCATAACAGCATAATCACATTGTCATACTGCATCATCACAGCATCATCACAGAATCATCACAGCGTCAGCAAATTACCATCACTGCATCATCAGAGCATCACCAGAACTTCATCGCAGCATCATCAAAGGAACATCACAGCGTCACTACTGCAACATCACTGCATCATCCGAGCATCATCAAAGCGTCATCACAGCACCATCACAGTATCATCACAGTGTCATCAAATCATCATCACAGCATCATCACAACAGCATCACCACAGCATCATAACATCATCATTTTTGTTGCCAACGCAGAAATCTTTTTTTTTTTTTGACCGTGGGGCACTTTACTCAGCACCTGGCCTGATGGCCACAGACGGGTCCCTATCTTTTAGGGGAAAAAGGATCCTGGGCCAGGAGCTGGCAGGGCTCATTGAGAGGGCTTTAAACTAGGTAAGAAGGGGGATGGGGCTGAAGCAAGGATTGTTGGGGCTGTGCCAGGGGGAACAATGGCAAGGCCGGAGGATGGGGCAATGGCCCAGCTGAAGTGCATCTACACCAATGCTCTGATGATGCTCTGATGATGCAGTGATGTTGCAGTAGTGACGCTGTGATGACACTGAGATGTTGCTTTGATGATGCTGCGATGAAGTTCTGGTGATGCTCTGATGATGCAGTGATGATAATTTGATGACGCTATGATGCTGTGATGATGCTGTGATGATGCTGTGATGCACAGCACACATGATCAGAGCATCACAGCATCATCACAGCATCACCATAGTATCATCACAGCATCATCACCGCATCATCACAGCATCATCACAGCATCCGTACAGTGTCATCACAGCTTGTGATGCTGTGATGATGGTGATGCAGTGAGGATGCAGTTACGACGCTGTGATGACGCTGTGATGATGCAGTGATGATGTTGTGATGATGCAGTAATGGTGCTGTGGTGATGAAGTCATGATGCTCTGATTACGAAGTGATGATGCAGTTAGGATGCAGTAATGATGCTTTGATGACTGTGATGATGCAGCGATAATATTGTGATGATGCTCTGATGAAACAGTGATGAAGCTGCGATGATGCTGTGAATAAGCAGTGATGATGCTGTGACGATATCGTGATGATGCTATGATAAAGCGGTGATGACGCTGTCGTAATACTGTGATGAGGCTGCTGTGATGGCATGATGATGCTGTGATGATGATGTGATGATGCCGTGATGAAGCAGTGATGAAGCTCTTATGATGCTATGGTGATGCTGTGATGAAGCAGTGATGACCCTGTTGTGATTCTGTGATGATGCTGTGATGATGAACTGATGATGCAGTGATGACGCTGTGATTAAGTAGTGAAGATGATGTGATGATACTGTGATGACGCTGTGATGATGCAGTGAGTAAGCAGTAATGATGCTACGATGATGCTGTGATGATGCTGTGATTATGCGGTTATGATGCAGTGATTATGCAGTGATGATGCTGTCATGACACTTCAATGATGCTGTGATGAGGCAGTGATTATGCAGAAATGATGTTGTGCTGGTGCTGTGATGATGTTTTGATTACGCAGTAATGGTGCTGTGGTGATGCCAGTGATGATGCAGTGACGGTGCTGTGATGATGCAGCGATGATGCTGTGATGATGCAGTGATGATGCAGTGACGATGCAGTGATGATGTAGTGATGACGTTGTGGTGTCGCAGTGATGATGCTGTGATGAAACTGTGATGATGCGGTGATGATGATATGATGATGCCGTGATGATACTGTGATAACGCTGTGAAGATGCAGTGATTATGCATTAATGATTCTGTGATGATGCTGAGATGATATTTTGATGATGCAGTGATGACGCTGTGATGACCTTATTATGATGCTGTGATGATGCTGTGATTATGCAGATACGATCCTCTGATGATGCAGTGATGATGATGTGATGATGATGTGATGATGACGCGATGATGCTGTGTTGATGTTGTGATGATGCTGTGACGATGCAGTGAGGACGATGTGGTGACGCTGTATTGATGTAGTGATGACGCTGTGACGTTGATGTGATGATGATCTGATGATGCAGTGATGATGCTTTGATGATGCAGTGATGATGCTGTGATGACGCTGTGATGATGCAGTGATCATGTAGTGATGATGAAGTGATGAGGCTGTGATATCGCTCTGATGATACTGTGTTGATGCAGTGATGATGCTGTGACAGTGCAGTGATGATGCAGTGTTTATGCTATTATGATGCTCAGATTATGTTTTGATGATGCAGTGATGATGTTGTGATAACGCAGTGATGATGCTGCGATGATGCTGTGATGATGCAGTGATCATGAGGTGATGATGCAGTGTGAATGATGTGATGATGCTGTGACGATGCAGTTCTGATGCAGTGATGACGCTGTGATGATGCTGTGATGATATTGTGATGATGCAATGATGATGTTGTGATGACTCAGTGATGATGCTGTGAGAACGCAGTGATCATGTAGTGATGATGATGTGATGATACTGTGATTCTGCAGTAATGATGCAGTGATGATGCTGTGATGATACTGTGATGATGCAGTGATGACGATGCGATGAAGTTATGATGATGCAGTGATGATACTGTGATGATGCAGTGATTACGCAGTAATGATACTGTAATGATACTGAGGTGATGCTGTTATGATGCAGTGGTGATGCATTGATGACGCTGTAATTATGCTGTGATTATGTAGTGATGATGTAGTGAGTACGCTGTGATGACGCAGTGATGATGCTGTGTTGATGCAGTGATGATACCGTTATGACGCTGTCGTGATACTGTGATGACGCTGTGGTGGTGTTGTGATGATGCTGTGATTATGCTGTGATGACGCTGTAATTATGCAGTGATGATGCTGTGATGACCCTGTCGTGATGCTGTGATGATGCTGAGATGACTCTGTGATGACACTGTGATGATGCATTTATGATGCTGTGATTATGTAGCTATGATGCAGTGATGATTCTGCGATGATTCATTGATGATGCTGTGATGATGCAGTGATGATACTGTGATAACGCTGTTATGATGCAGTGAGTAAGCAGTAATGATGCTGTGATGTTGCTGAGATGATGCTGTGGTGATTCATTGATGATGCAGTGATGATGCTGTGATGATGTTATGATTATGTTTTGATGATACTGTGATGATGCTGTGATGATTCTGTGATGACACTGTGATGACTCTGTCGTGATGCTCTGATAACGCTGTCGTGATGCTGTGATGATGCTGCGATGATGTTGTGATGATGCAATGATTATGCTGTGATGATGTCGTAATGATGATGTTATGATGCTGAGGTGCTGTTGTGATGATGCAATGATGATGCTGTATTGACGCAGTGATGATGCTGTGATGATGCAGAGTTTATTCAGTTATGACACTGTGATTATGCTTTAATGACGACGCAATGATGATGTGACGATGCAGTGATTACGCTGCGATGATGATGTGATGAAGCTGCGATGATGCTGTGATGATGCAGTGATAATGATGTGATAATGCTGTGATGATGATGTGATGATGCTGTGATGATATATCCTGCTTGACAAACCTGATCTCCTTCTATGACAAAGTGACGCGCTGGGTGGATGAGGGAAAGGTTGTGGATGTGGTCTACCTTGACTTCAGCAAGGCATTTGACACCGTCTCCCACAGCATTCTCCTCAAGAAACTGGCTGCTCTTGGCTTGGACTGGCGCACGCTTCGTTGGGTTAGAAACTGGCTGGATAGCCGGGCCCAAAGAGTCGTGGTAAATGGAGTCAAGTCCAGTTGGAGGCCAGTCACTAGTGGCGTCCCCCAGGGCTCGGTGCTGGGGCCGGTCCTCTTTAATATCTTCATCAATGATCTGGACGAGGGCATTGAGTGCACCCTCAGTAAGTTTGCAGATGACACCAAGTTAGGTGCGTGTGTCGATCTGCTCGAGGGTAGGAAAGCTCTGCAGGAGGATCTGGATAGGCTGCACCAATGGGCTGAGGTCAACTGTATGAAGTTCAACAAGGCCAAGTGCCGGGTCCTGCACCTGGGGCGCAACAACCCCAAGCAGAGCTACAGGCTGGGAGATGAGTGGTTGGAGAGCTGCCAGGCAGAGAAGGACCTGGGAGTGATGGTGGACAGTCGGCTGGGTATGAGCCAGCAGTGTTCTCAGGTGGCCAAGAAGGCCAACAGCATCCTGGCTTGTATCAGAAACAGTGTGACCAGCAGGGCTAGGGAGGTGATCGTCCCCCTGTACTCGGCTCTAGTGAGGCCGCACCTCGAGTACTGTGTTCAGTTTTGGGCCCCTCGCTACAAGAAGGACATCGAGGTGCTTGAGCGGGTCCAGAGGAGGGCGATGAAGCTGGTGAGGGGCCTGGAGAACAAGTCCTACGAGGAGCGGCTGAGGGAGCTGGGCTTGTTCAGCCTGGAGAAGAGGAGGCTCAGGGGCGACCTTATCGCTCTTTACAGGTACCTTAAAGGTGGCTGTAGTGAGGTGGGGGTTGGCCTGTTCTCCCACGTGCCCGGTGACAGAACGAGGGGGAATGGGCTAAAGTTGCGCCAGGGGAGTTTTAGGTTAGATGTTAGGAAAAACTTCTTTACTGAAAGGTTGTTAGGCACTGGAACAGGCTGCCCAGGGAGGTGGTGGAGTCACCATCTGTGGAAGTCTTTAAAAGACGTTTAGATGTAAAGCTTAGGGATATGGTTTAGTGGGGACTGTTAGCGTTAGGTCAAAGGTAGGACTCGATGATCTTGAGGTCTCTTCCAAACTAGAAATTCTGTGATTCTGTGATCACTGCATCATCACTGCATCTTCACAGCATAATATCAGCACCATCACTCTGTCATCGCAGTGTCACCAGAACATCAGCACATCATCATCGCAGCGTCAAAAACATAATCATAGCATGATCACAGCATCATCACTGCATTATCAGTGCATCTTCACAGCAACATCTCAGCATCATCTCACCATCATTACTACTTACTCACTGCATCATCGCAGCGTCATCACAGTATCATCACTACATCGTCACAGCATCATCACATCATCATCACAACATCATGTAAGTGTCATCACAGCATAAAATCTGTGTCATCACAGTGTCATCACAGCATCATCACAGCATCATCACAGCTTCATAGCTCCATAATCACATCATCACAGCATCATCACTACATCATCACAGCATCATCATAAATCATCACAAAATCATCACAGTGTCATCACTGCATCATCACAGCATCATCACATCGTGATCAATGCATCATCACATCATAATCACAGCATCATCATAGCATCATTACTGCGTCATCACTACATCATCACTGCATCATCACTGCATCAGCACAACGTTATCTCAGTATCGTCACAGCATCATCACAGCGTCATCACAGCATCACAACAGTGTCATCGCAGCGTCATCACAGCATCATCATAGTACCACTACAGCATCATCACAGAATCACTATAGAGTCATCAAAGCGTCATCACAGCATCATCACAGCATAGTCACTGCGTCATAACAGCATCATCACATCATCACCACAGCATCATCGCAGCATCATGAATGCGTCATCACAACATCATCACAGCGTCATCACTGCATCATCACAGCATCATCACATCATCATAACAGCATCATCACATCATCACCACAGCATCATCGCAGCATCATAACTGCGTAAAAACTGCATCATCACAGCATCATTACTACGTCATCAAAGCATCATAACAGCATCATCACAGCATCATCACATCTCCATGACAGCATCATCAGTGCATCATCAGTGCATCACAATTGCATCATCACAGAATCATCACAACATCAGCGCAGCATCGTCACAGTGTTACGACAACGTTATCAGACCATCACGACACCATCATCACAGCGTCATCACAATATCATCACAGCGTCATCACAATATCATCACAGCATCATCACATCATCATCACTGCATCATCACACCATCATCAGAGTATCATCACAGCGTCATCACAGCATCATCACAACATAATCAGAGCATCATCATAGCATAAACACTGCATAATCACTGCACTGTCACAGCATCATCACAGTATCATCAGAGCGATATCACAGCGTCATCACTTCATCATCACTACATGATCACTGCATCATCACTGTGTCATCACTGTGTCATCAAAGCATCATCACTGAGTCATCACAGCATGATCACAGCATCATAGGTACATAATCATAGCATCATCATATCATCATCACAGCGTCATCACAGCATCATCACAGCATCTACATTGCATCATCAGAGAATCATCAAAGCATCATCACTGTGTCACCACAGCGTCATCACTACATCATCACTGAATCATCGCTGCATCGTCACTGCATCATCACAGCATCATCGCTGCATCATCACAGCATCGTCACTGCATCATCACTGCATCATCACTGCATCACCACAGCACCATTACTGTGTAATCCAAACATCATCACAGCACCAGCACAATATCATTTCTGCATAATCACTGCCTCATCACAGCATCATTGAAGTGTCATGACATCATCATCACTGCATAATCACTGCATCATAACCGCATAATCACAGCATCATCACAGCATCATCGTAGGTTCATTACTGCTTACTCACTGCATCATCACAGCGTCATCACAGTATCATCACATCATCTTCACTACTTAATCACAGCGTCATCACTGCATCATCAGTTCATCATCACAGAATCGCAACGGGGTCATCACTGCTTCATCACAGCATCACAAGAGCTTCATCACTGCTTCATCACGGCATCATCATCACAGCATCATCATGCCATCACAGCAGCGTCATCACAGTATTTCGACAGCGTCATCACCGCGTTATCATAGCATCATCACAATATCGTCACAGCATCATCACTGCTTATTCACAGCATCATCGCGGCTTCATCACTGCTTCATCAGAGCATCATCACAACATTATCGCTACATCATCACAGAGTCATCACAGCATCATTACTGTATCATCACTGCATCATCACTTCGTAATCAGAGCATCATGACTTCATCATCACAGCACCATTACTGCATCATCACAACATCATCACAGCATCATCACAGCATCATCACTGCATCATCACAGCGTCATCACAGCGTCACTACTGCAACATCACTGTATCATCAGAGCATCATCAGAGCATTGGTGTAGATACACTTCAGCTGGGCCATTGCCCTATCCTCCGGCCTTGCCATTGTTCCCCCTGGCACAGCCCCAACAATCCTTGCTTCAGCCCCATCCCCCTACTTTCCTAGTTTAAAGCCCTCTCAATGAGCCCTGCCAGCTCCTGGCCCAGGATCCTTTTTCCCCTAAAAGATAGGGACCCGTCTGCAGCCATCAGGCCAGGTGCTGAGTAAAGTGCCCCATGGTCAAAAAAAACCAAGATTTCTGCGTTGGCACCAGTAATGATGATGTTATGATGCTGTCATGATGCTGTTGTGATGATGCTGTGATGATGATTTGATGACGCAGTGATGATGCTGTGATGGTGCTGTGATGACGCTTTGATGATGTTGTGATGATGCTTTCATGACGCTGTGATATAGCTGTGATGGTGCTGTGATGAGGCTGTGATGAAGTTCTGGTGATGCTCTGATGATGAAGTGATGACAATTTGATGACGCTGTGATGCTGTGATGATGCCGTGACGATGCTCTGATGATGCTCTGATGATGCTGTGATGATGCTGTGATGACGCTTTGATGACAATGTGATTATGCTGTTATGACGCTGTGATGATGCAGTGTTTATGCAGTGATGATGCAGTTATGATACTGTGATGATGCAGTGATGACGCTATGATGACTCTTTGATTACACTGTGATGCTTCGATGATGCTGTGATGATGCAGTGATGATGCTTTAATGGTGATGGGATGATGCTGTGATGACGCTGTGATGACGCTGTGATGATGCTTTGATGACACTGTGATGATGCTGTTGTGATGCTGTGATGAGGCTTTCATGACACTGTGATGACGCTGTGATGACGCAGTGATGATGCTGTGATGATGCAGTCATGATGATGTGATGATGTTGTGATGATGCTCTGATGATGCTGTGATGATGCTCTTATGATGCACTGATGATGATGTAATGATGCAGTGATGACGCTCTAATGATGCTATGATGATGCTCTGATGAAGCTGTGATGATGCTTTGATGACGCTGTGATGATGATGTTATTATGCTGTGATGACGCTGTGATGATGCTGTTATGACAATTTGATGATGCTGTGATTATGCAGCTATGATGGTCTCAGGATGATATGATGATGCAGTGATGATGCTGTGATGACCCTGTCATGATGCTGTGATGACGCTGTCGTGATTCAATGATGATGCTGTGATGACGCTGTGATGATGTTGTGATGATGCTGTGATGATGCACAGATGACGCTGTATTGATGCTGTTATGAAGCTTAGATGATGCTGTGATGTTGCTGAGATGATGCTGTGATGATTCATTGATGATGCAGTGATGATGCTGTGATGATGCTATGATTATGTTTTGATGATGCTGTGATGATTCCGTGATGATTCTGTGATGACACTGATGACTTTGTCGTGATGCTCTGATAACGCTGTCGTGATGCTGTGATGATGCTGCGATGATGTTGTGATGATTCAATGATTATGCTGTGATGATGTAGTAATGATGATGTTATGATGCTGAGGTGCTGCAGTGATGATGCAATGATGATGCTATATTGACGCAGTGATGATGCTGTGATGATGTAGAGTTTATGCAGTTATGACACTGTGATTATGCTTTGATGACGACGCAATGATGATGTGACGATGCAGTGATGATGCTGTGATGATGCTGTGATGATGCAGTGATCACGTAGTGAAGATGATGCAATGACGCAGTGATTCTGCAGTAATGATGCAGTGATGATGCTGTGATGATACTGTGATGATGCAGTGATGACGCTGCGATGAAGTTATGATGATGCAGTGATGGTACTGTGATGACGCTGTGGTGATGCAGTGATTATGCAGTAATGATACTGTAATGATACTGAGATGATGCTGTTATGATACAGTGGTAATGCATTGATGACGCTGTAATTATGCTGTGATGATGTAGTGAGTACGCTTTGATGACGCAGTAATTATGCTGTGATGTTGCTGAGATGATGCTGTGATGATTCCTTTATGATGCAGTGATGATGCTATGATTATGTTTTGATGATGCTGTGATGATTCAGTGATGACACTGCGATGATGCTGTGATGATGCTGTGATGGTTATGTGATGACGCTCTGATGACTCTGTCGTGATGCTCTGATAACGCTGTCGTGATGCTGTGACGATGCTGTGATGATGTTGTGATGATGCAATGATTATGCTGTGATGATGTAGTAATGATGATGTTACGATGCTGAGGTGATGCAGTGATGATGCAATGATGATGCTGTATTGACGCAGTGATTATGCTGTGATGATTCAGAGTTTATGTAGTTATGACACTGTGATTATGCTTTAATGACGATGCAATGATGATGTGACGATGCAGTGATTACGCTGCGATGATGATGTGATGAAGCTGCGATGATGCTGTGATGATGCAGTGATAATGATGTGATAATGCTGTGATGATGATGTGATGATGCTGTGATGATTCAGTGATACTGCAGTATTGATACTGTGATGATGCTGAGATGATGCTGTAACGATGCAGTGATGATACAGTGATAATGCTGTGATGACGCTACAATAATGTTGTGATGATGTTGTGATGATGCAGTTATGAGGCTGCGATGATGCTGTGATGACGATGTGATGATGCTGTCGTGATGGTCTGATAACGTTGTCGTAACGCTGTGACGATGCTGTGATGATGCTGTGATGATTCTGTGATGATGCAATGATGATGCTGTGATGACGCAGTGATGACGTAGTAATGATGCTGTGATTATGCAGTGTTTACGCACTTATGACGCTGTGATGATGCCTTGGTGAAGTTGTGATGATGCTGTGAAGATGCAGTGATGGTGCTGTGATGACGCAGTGATGATGCTTAGATGATGCAGTGATGATGATATGATGATGCAGTGATGATGCAGTGATGACGCAGTGATAGTGTTGTGATAACGCAGTGATGATGTTCTGATGATGCTGTGATGATGCAGTGATGATGCTGTGATAATGCTGTGGTGATGATGTGATGATGCTGTGATGATGCAGTGATGACGCTGTGATGATGCAGTGATGACGCTGTGATGATGTTGTGATGACGCAGTGATGATGCTGCGATGATGCTGCGATGATGCTGTGGTGATGATGTGATGATGCTGTGATGACGCAGTGACGATGCTGTGATGATGCTGTTATGACACTTTGATGACGCTATAGTGATTCTGTGATGATGCTGTAGTGGTACTATGATGACGCAGTAATGATGATGTAATAATGCTGTGATGACGCAGTAATGATGATGTAATAATGCTGTGATGACGCTGCGATGACACTGTCGTGTTGCTGTGATGACGCTGTGATGATGCTGTGATGATACTGAGATGACATTGTGTTGATGCTGTGCTGATGCAGTGCTGATGCAGTGATGATGCAGTAATGATGCTATGATGATGCTGTGATTATGATGTGATGATGCATTGATCATGATGTGATGATGCTGTGATGATGCAGTGATCATGATGTGATGATGATATGATGATGCAGTGATAATGATGTGATGATGCAGTGATGATGATATGATGATGCAGTGATGATGATGTGATGATGCAGTGATTCTGCACTAATGATGCTGTGATTATGCTGAGATGATGCTCTGATGATGCAGTGATGATTCTGTGATGATGTTGTGATGATGTTGCTATGATGTGATGATACTGTGATGATGCAATGACGCTGCAATGATGCTCTGATGAATCTGTGATGACGCTATGATTACGCTGTCGTGATGCTCAGATAACACTGTTGTGATGCTATGATGATGCTGCGATGATGTTGTGATGATGGTGTGATGATGCAATGATTCTGCAGTACTGATACTGTGATGATGCTGAGATTATGCTGTGATGATGCTGTGATGATGCAGTAATGATGATGTGATGATGCTGTGACAATGTAGTGATGATGCAGTGATGTTGTGAGGATACTGTGATGATGCTGTGATGCTGCAGTGATGACGCTTCGATCCTGCTGTGATGATGCTGTGATTACGCTGTGACGATGCTGTGATAATGCAGTGATGATGATGTGATGATGCAGGGATGATGATGTGATGATGTTGTGTTGAAGCTCTGATCACGCTGTCATGATTCTGTGATGATGCAGTGATGACCCTGTCGTGATGTTGTGATGACGCTGTCGTGATGCTGTGATGACAATATGATGACGTAGTTATGATGCTGTTATGATGCAGTCATTATACAGTGATGATGCAGATATGAGGCTGTGATGATATTGTGATGATGTTGTAACGACGCTGTGATGACGCAGTGATGATTCTGCGATGACTCTGTGATGACCGTATCGTGATTATGTGATAACGCTGTGATGATGCTGTGATGATGCAATGATGATGCAGTGATGATGCTGTGATGATGCTGTGATTCTGAAGTAATGATGCTGTGATGATGCTGAGGTGATGCTGTGATGATGCAGTGATGATGCAGTGATGACGCAGTGATGATGATATGATTACGCAGTGATGATTCTGTAATGATTTTGTGATGATGATGTGATGGTGATGTGATGATCCAGATATTTTGATGTGATGATGCAGTGATTCCGCAGTATTGATACTGTGATGACGCTGAGATGAAGCATTGATGATGCAGTGATGATGATGTGATGGTGCAGTGATGATTTGATAATGCTGTGATGATGCAGTGATGATACAGTGATGATGCTGTGATGATGCTATGATTATGTTGTGATGATGTAGTGATGAGGCATTTATGACACTGCGATGATGTTGTGATGACTAAGTGATGATTCTGTGATGACACTGTGATGAAACTGCTGTGATGCTCTGGTAACACTGTCGTGATGCTGTGATGATGCTGCGATGATGTTGTGATGATTTTGTGATGACGCAATGATGATGCTGTGATGATGCAGTGTTTATGCAGTTATGACGCTGTGATGACCCTGTTATGATGCCTTTATGAAGACGCGATGATGCTGTGACTATGCAATGATGATGCTGCGATGATGCAGTGATGACGCTGCGATGATGATATGATGATGCAGTGATGATACTGTGATAACGTTGTGATGATGCAGTGATTATGCTGTAATGATGCAGTGATTATGCAGTAATGATGCTGTAGTGACACTGCGATTATGCTGTGATGATTCTGTGATGTTGCCGTGGTGACACTGTGTTGAGGTTGTTGTGATGCTCTGATAATGCTGTTGTGATGCTGTGATGATGCTGTGATGATACCGTGATGATGCAGTTACGATGCAGTGATGATGCTGTGATGTTGCTGCGATGACGCTGTGGTGACGATGTGATGATGCAGTGATGATGCAGTAATGATGCAGTGATGATTCAATTATGATGCTTTAATGACATTGTGATGATATTGTGATTATGCTGTGATGACATAGCGATGATGCTGTGATGATTCTGTGATGACGCTCTGATGATGATGTGATGATGCTGTGATGATGCTTTTATAACACTGTGATGACACTGTGATGATGCTGAGATTATGCTGTGGAGATGCAGTGATGATGCTGTGATGATGCAGTTATGAGCCTGTGATGACACTGTGATGATGCAGTGGTGACACTGTGATGACGGTGTGATTATGCTGTGATGACGCTGTAATGATGCAGTGATGAGGCTGTGATGACCCTGTCGTGATGCTGCGATGATGCTGAGATGACGCTGTGATGACAGTGTGATGATGCATTTATGACGCTGTGATTATGTAGCTATGATGCAGTGATGATTCTGCGATGATTCATTGATGATGAAGTGATGATGTAGTGATGATGCAGTGATGATACTGTGATGACGCTGTTATGATGCAGTGAGTAAGAAGTAATGATGCTGTGATGTTGCTGATGATGCTGTGATGATTCCTTGATGATGCAGTGATAATGATGTGATGATGCTGTGATGATGATGTGATGACGCTATGATGATGTGATGATTCAGTGATACTGCGGTATTGATACTGTGATGATGCTGAGATGATGCTGTAACGATGCAGTGATGATACAGTGATAACGCTGTGATGATGCTATGATAATGTTGTGATGATGCTGTGATGATGCAGTTATGAGGCTGCGATGATGCTGTGATGATGATGTGATGATTCTGTGATGATGCTGTCGTGATGTTCTGATAACATTGTCGTAACACTGTGACGATGCTGCGATGATGTTGTGATGATTCTGTGATGATGCAATGATGATGCAGTGATGATGCACTGATAATGCTGTCATGACGATGCGATGATGCTGTGATGATGCTGTTATGATGCTGTGATGACGCAGTGATGACGCAGCGATGATGCTGTGATGACAGTCATGATGTTGTGATGATGCTGTGATGATGCAGTGAAGACGTAGTGATGATGCAGTGATGATGCTGTGATGACGCTATGATGATGCAGTGATGATGATATAATGAAGCAGTGATGATGCAGTGATGATGCAGTGATGATGCTGTGATGACGCTGCGATGATGATTTGATGATGCTGTGATGACTGTGATGACGCTTTGATGACACTATTATGATGCTGATATGATGCAGTGATGACACAATGATGATGCAGTGATGATGCTGTGATGATGCTGTGATTCTGAAGTAATGATGCTGTGATGATGCTGAGGTGATGCTGTGATGATGCAGTGATGATGCAGTGATGACGCAGTGATGATGATATGATTACGCAGTGATGATTCTGTAATGATTTTGTGATGATGATGTGATGGTGATGTGATGATCCAGATATTTTGATGTGATGATGCAGTGATTCCGCAGTATTGATACTGTGATGACGCTGAGATGAAGCATTGATGATGCAGTGATGATGATGTGATGGTGCAGTGATGATTTGATAATGCTGTGATGATGCAGTGATGATACAGTGATGATGCTGTGATGATGCTATGATTATGTTGTGATGATGTAGTGATGAGGCATTTATGACACTGCGATGATGTTGTGATGACTAAGTGATGATTCTGTGATGACACTGTGATGAAACTGCTGTGATGCTCTGGTAACACTGTCGTGATGCTGTGATGATGCTGCGATGATGTTGTGATGATTTTGTGATGACGCAATGATGATGCTGTGATGATGCAGTGTTTATGCAGTTATGACGCTGTGATGACCCTGTTATGATGCCTTTATGAAGACGCGATGATGCTGTGACTATGCAGTGATGATGCTGCGATGATGCAGTGATGACGCTGCGATGATGGTATGATGATGCAGTGATGATACTGTGATAACGTTGTGATGATGCAGTGATTATGCTGTAATGATGCAGTGATTATGCAGTAATGATGCTGTAGTGACACTGCGATTATGCTGTGATGATTCTGTGATGTTGCCGTGGTGACACTGTGATGATGCTGTCGTGATGTTCTGATAACATTGTCGTAACGCTGTGACGATGCTGCGATGATGTTGTGATGATTCTGTGATGATGCAATGATGATGCAGTGATGATGCACTGATAATGCTGTCATGACGATGCGATGATGCTGTGATGATGCTGTTATGACGCTGTGATGACGCAGTGATGACGCAGCGATGATGCTGTCATGACAGTCATGATGTTGTGATGATGCTGTGATGATGCAGTGAAGACGTAGTGATGATGCAGTGATGCTGTGATGACGCTATGATGATGCAGTGATGATGATATAATAAAGCAGTGATGATGCTGTGATGACGCTGCGATGATGATTTGATGCTGTGATGACTGTGATGACGCTTTGATGACACTATTATGATGCTGATATGATGCAGTGATGACACAATGATGATGCAGTGATGATGCTGTGATGACGCTGTTATGATGCAGTGATGATGCTGAGATGATGCTGTGGTGATGCAGTAATGGTGCAGTGATGATGCAGTTATGACACCGTGATAACGCTGTGATGCCGCAGTGAGTAAGCAGTAATGATTCTGTGACGATGCAGTGATGATGATGTGATGATGCTGCGATGATGCTTTGATGATGCTGTGATGCTGCAGTGATGACGCTGTGATGATTTTGTGATGATGCAGTTTAGATGCAGTGACGATGCAGTGATGACGCTGCGGTGATGCTGTGATGATGCTGTGATGATACAGTTATGATGTTGTGATGACGCTGTGATGATGCTTTAATGATGTTGTGATGATGCTGTCAGTACGCTATGATGATTCTGTGATTATGTAGCTAAAATGCTGTGATGATGATGTGATGATGTAGTGATGATGCAGTGGTGATGCTCTGATGACGATGCAAAGATGCTGTGATGATGCAGTAAGGATGCAATGATGATGCTGTGATGACACTGTGATTATGTTGTGTTGATACTTGTAATTATGTTTTGATGACGATGTGATGACGCTGTGATGATGCGGTGATGATGCAGTGATGACGATATGGTGATGCAGTGATTATTCAGTAATAATTCTGTGACTATACTGAGATGATGCTGTAATGATACATTGATGACGCTGTGATGACGCTGTGTTGATGCTGTGAGGATGCTGTGATGATGCAGTGATTATGCAGTGATGATGCTGTGATGACTCTGTGATGATGCTCTCATGATGCTGTGATGATGCTTTGATGATGCTGTGATGATGCTCTCATGATGCTGTGATGATGCTCTCATGATGCTGTGATGATGCAGTGATGATGCTGTGATGATGCAGTGATGATGCATTGATGATACTGTGATTATGCTGAGATGATGCTGTGATGATGTGATGATGCAGTGATGATTCACTGAGTAAGAAGTGATGATGTAGTGATGACACTCTGATGACGCAGTGATGATGTTGTGATGATGTTGTGATAATGCAGTGATGATGCTGTGATGACACTGTAATGACGCTGTCGTGATGCTGTGATGACTTAGTCATGGTGCTGTAATGATGCTGTTATGACACTGTGATTATGCAGTGATGATGCTATGATGATGCTGTAATGACGCAGTGATGATGCTGTGATGATACAGTGATGACAATTTGATGATGTAGTGATGATGCTGTGATGACTCTATGATTATGCAGCTATGATTCTATGATGATGATGTGAGGATGAAGTGATTATGCATTTTTGATGCTGTGATGATGCTGTCATGATGCTGTGATGAAGGTGCAATGATGCAGTGACGATGCAGTTAGGACGCTTTGATGACACTGTGATGATGCATTTATGACACTGTAATGACGCTGTGATGATGTTGTGATGATGCAGTGAATAAGCAGTAATGATACTGTGATGATGCTGAGATGATGCTGTGATAACGCAGTGATGATGCTGTGATGACGCTTTGATGATGTTGTGATTATGATGTGATGCAGTGATGATTTTGTGATGATGCAGTGATTTTGCAGTATTGATGCTGTGATGCTGCAGTGATGATGCAGTGATGATGATGTGATGATGCACTGATGATGCAGTGAGTAAGCAGTAATGATGCTGTGATTATGCTGATATGATTCTGTGGTGATGCAGTGATTATGCAGTAATGATGCTGTGATGATGCTGAGATGATGCAGTGATGATACTGTGATGATGCTGTGATAATGCATTGATGAGGAAGTGATGATGCAGTGATTATTATGTGATGATGCAGTGATTCTGCAGTATTGATGCTGTGTTGATATGAGATGATGCTGTAATGATGCTGTGATGACGCAGTGATGATGCTCTGATGATGATATGATGATGTAGTGAGGATGATGTTATGATGCAGTGGTGATGTGATGATGCTGTGATGATTCTTTGATGACACTGTAATGACGTTGTGATGATGCTGTGATGATGCACTGTTTATTCAGTGATGATTTATTTATGAAGCTGTGATGATGCTGTGATTATGCAGATGTGATGCTATGATGATGATGTGATGATGCAGTCATGATGCTGTAATGATGCTGTTATTACGCTCTGATGATGCAGTGATGATGATGTGATGATGCAGTGATGATGCTGTAATGACGCTCTGATGATGCTGTGGTAATGCAGCTATGATGTTGTGATGATGATGTGATGACGTATTGATGATGCAGTGATGAAGCTATGATGACTCTGATGATGCTGTGATGATGATGTGATGATGCAGTGATGATGCAGTGAGTAAGCAGTAATGATGCTGTGAAGATGCTGAGATAATTCTGTGATGATGCAGAGATTATGCAGTGATGACGCTGTGATGATGCTGTAATGACCCTGCAATGATGCAGTGATGATGTTGTGATGATTCTGTCATGACACTGTGATGATGTTTTGATGATGCAGTGATGAATTTGTAATGATGCAGTGATGATTCGGTGATGACGCCGCGATGATGATGTGGTGCTGCTGTGAGAATGCTGTGATGATGCTCTGATGACGCTTTGATGACACTGTAATGATGTTGTGATGATGCAGTGATGATTTTGTGATGATGCTTTGATGATGTGATGATGCAGTGGTGACGCAGGGATGACGATGCGATGATGCTGTAATGATGCTGTGATGATGCAGTCATGATTCTTTGATGATGCTGCGATGATGATGTTGTGATGGTGTGATGATGTCGTGATGATGCTATGAGTATGTTGGTGGTCCCTCGTGTGCTAGAGTCCAGACATTACCCTGTGACGACACTCGGGGACCCGATCCGACGCGGGGTTTTTTGGCTGGTATGGGGAATCGAACCTGCGACCTTGGGTGCCAGAGTCCAGACATTACCCTGTGACGGCACCTGGGGACCTGACCCGACCCGGGGTTTCTTGGCCTGTATGGGTAATCAAACATGCGACATCGGTTGCCGGGGTTCAGACATTACCCTGTGACGCCACCTGGGGACCCGACCCGACCCAGGGTTTTTTGGCCGGTATGGGGAATCGAACCTGCGACCTCGACCCTAACCCTGACCCTTACCCTGACCCTAACCCTGAACCTGACCCTGACACTGACACTGACCCTGACCCTGAACCTAACCCTGACCTTGACCCTAACCCTGACCCTGACCCTGACGCTGACACTAACCCTAAGTCTGACCCTGACCCTAAACCTGATCCTGACCCTGACCCTAAACCTGATCCTAAACCTGACCCTGACCCTGACCCTAACCATGACACTGACCCTGAGCCTAACCCTAAGTCTGAACCTGACCCTAACCCTAAGTCTGAAACTGACCCTAACCCTGACCCTGAACCTGACCCTGACCCTAACCCTAATGCTAACCCTGACGATGACCCTGACCCTGACCCTGACCCTAAACCTGACCCGTACCCTGACCCTGACCATGACCCTTAACCTGATCTTGATCCTGACCCTGACACTAACCCTGACCCTGACCCTGACCCTGACCCTGAATCTGAACCTGACCCTAACCCTGACCCTGAACCTGACCCTGAACTTCACCCTGACCCTAACCCTGACCCTTACCCTGACCCTAACCCTGACTCTAACCCTAAACCTGACCCTAACCCTGACCCTGACCGTAACCCTGACTGGGACTCTGACTCTTACCCTGACACTGACCCTGACACTAACCCTGACCCTGACCATGACCCTGACAATAACCCTGACCCTAACCATAAGTCTAACCCTGACCCTGAAGCTGACCCTGACCCTAAACCTGACCCTGAACCTAACCCTAAGTCTGACCCTGACCCTGGCCCTAATCCTAACCCTGACCCTGATCATCACATTGGCCCTGACCCTGAACTTGACCATGACCCTAAACCTAACCCTAACCCTGACCCTAACCCTGACCCTAAACCTGACACTGACCCTGACCCTGACCCTAAGTCTGACCATGACGCTGACCCTGACCCTGACCTTGACCTTGACCCTGACCGTGACCCTGACCTTCACCTTGACCTTGACCCAGACCTTGACCCTGACCCTGGCCCTGCCCTTGAACTTGAACTTGACCCTGACCCTGACCCTGACCCTGACCTTGTACTTGACCCTGACCCTGACCTTGACCTTGACCTTGACCCTGACACTGTCTGACCGTGACCCTGACCCTGCACCTGACCCTGACCCTGACTGTGAACCTGAACTTGACCCTAACCCTGACTCTAATCCTGACCCTGACCCTAACCCTGAACCTGACTTTGACCCTGACCTTGACCTTGACCCTGACCCTTACCTTGACCTTGACCTTTAACCTGCCCTTGACCCTGACCCTGACCGTGACCCTGAAACTGACCCTGACCCTGACCTTGACCTTGACCGTGATTCTGACCTTGAACTTGACACTGAGCTCGACGCTGACCTTGACACTGACCTTGAACTTGACCTTGACCCTGACCCTGACCCTGACCTTGACCTCGACACTGAGCTTGACCTTGACCTTGACCCTGACCGTGACCCTGACCTTCACCTTGACCTTGACCCAGACCTTGACCCTGACCCTGACCCTGACCTTGAACTTGAACTTGGCCCTGACCCTGACCCTGACCCTGACCTTGTACTTGACCCTGACCCTGACCCTGACCTTGACCTTGACCTTGACCCTGACACTGACCCTGACCCTGAACCTGACCTTGAACTAGACTCTGACCCTGACCTTGACCTTGACCCTGACCGTGACCCTGACCTTCACCTTGACCTTGACCCAGACCTTGACCCTGACCCTGACCCTGACCTTGAACTTGAACTTGACCCTGACCCTGACCCTGACCCTGACCTTGTACTTGACCCTGACCCTGACCCTGACCTTGACCTTGACCTTGACCCTGACACTAAGTCTGACCGTGACCCTGACCCTGCACCTGACCCTGACGCTTACTGTGACCCTGACCTTGACCCTAACCCTGACTATAATCCTGACCCTGACCCTATCCCTGACCCTGGCCCCTAATCCTCACCCTCACCCTAACCCTAACCCTGAAACTGACTTTGACCCTGACTTTGACCTTGACCCTGACCGTTACCTTGACCTTGATCTTTAACCTGCCCTTGACCCTGACACTGACCCTGACCCTGACCATGACCCAGAACCTGAACCTGACTTTGACCCTGAAATTGACATTCACCTTGATCTTGACCTTGACCCTGACCCTGACATTGACCTAGACCTTGACCTTTACCTTGACACTGACCCTGACCTTGACCTTGAACCTGACCCTGACCCTGACCTTGACCTTGACCCTGACACTGACCCTGACAATGAACCTGACCTTGAACTTGACCTTACCCTGACCTTGAACTTGACCCAGACCTTGACCCTGACACTTAGTCTGGCAGTGACCCTGACCCTGCACCTGACCCTGACCCTGACTGTGAACTTGAACTTGACACTAACCCTGACTCTAATCCTGACCCTGACCCTAACCCTGAACCTGACTTTGACCCTGACCTTGACCTTGACCCTGACCCTTACCCTTACCTTGACCTTGATCTTTAACCTGCCCTTGACCCTTGACCCTGACCCTGACCATGACCCTGAACCTAACCCTGCCCCTCACACTAAACCTGACCCTGACGCTGACCCTGGCCTTGACCTTGACCGTGACCCTGACCTTGACCTTGACCTTGACCTTGAACTTGACCCTGACCCTGACCCTGACCCTGACCCTAACCCTGACCTTGACCTTGACAATGACCATGACCCTGACTTTATGTCTTACCGTGACCCTGACCGTGACCCAGCACCTGACCCTCACCCTGACCCTGACCCTGACCTAATCCTAACCCTGGTCCTAATGCTGACCCTGACCCTAACCCTGACCCTCACCATAATCCTCAGCCTGACCCTGAACCTAACCCTGAACCTGAGTTTGACACTGACATTGACCATGTCCCTGATCTTGACCCTGACCCTAAGTCTGACCGTGACACTGAACGTGACCTTGACCCTGACCCTGACCCTGACCTTGACCCTGAAACTGACCCTGACCCTGACACTGACCCTAACCCTAAACCTGACCGTGACCCGGACCTTGACCTTGACCCTGACCCTGACCTTGACCCTGACCCTGACCCTTACCCTGACCTGGACCTTGACAATGACCCTTACCTTGACCTTGATCTTCACCCTGACCCTGACCTTGACCCTGACCCTGACCCTGACCTTGACCTTGACCCTGACCCTGACCTTGACCTTGACCTTGACCCTAACCCTGACCCTGACCCTGACGCTGACACTAACCCTAAGTCTGACCCTGACCCTAAACCTGATCCTGACCCTGACCCTAAACCTGATCCTAAACCTGACCCTGACCCTGACCCTAACCATGACACTGACCCTGAGCCTAACCCTAAGTCTGAACCTGACCCTAACCCTAAGTCTGAAACTGACCCTAACCCTGACCCTGAACCTGACCCTGACCCTAACCCTAATGCTAACCCTGACGATGACCCTGACCCTGACCCTGACCCTAAACCTGACCCGTACCCTGACCCTGACCATGACCCTTAACCTGATCTTGATCCTGACCCTGACACTAACCCTGACCCTGACCCTGACCCTGACCCTGAATCTGAACCTGACCCTAACCCTGACCCTGAACCTGACCCTGAACTTCACCCTGACCCTAACCCTGACCCTTACCCTGACCCTAACCCTGACTCTAACCCTAAACCTGACCCTAACCCTGACCCTGACCGTAACCCTGACTGGGACTCTGACTCTTACCCTGACACTGACCCTGACACTAACCCTGACCCTGACCATGACCCTGACAATAACCCTGACCCTAACCATAAGTCTAACCCTGACCCTGAAGCTGACCCTGACCCTAAACCTGACCCTGAACCTAACCCTAAGTCTGACCCTGACCCTGGCCCTAATCCTAACCCTGACCCTGATCATCACATTGGCCCTGACCCTGAACTTGACCATGACCCTAAACCTAACCCTAACCCTGACCCTAACCCTGACCCTAAACCTGACACTGACCCTGACCCTGACCCTAAGTCTGACCATGACGCTGACCCTGACCCTGACCTTGACCTTGACCCTGACCGTGACCCTGACCTTCACCTTGACCTTGACCCAGACCTTGACCCTGACCCTGGCCCTGCCCTTGAACTTGAACTTGACCCTGACCCTGACCCTGACCCTGACCTTGTACTTGACCCTGACCCTGACCTTGACCTTGACCTTGACCCTGACACTGTCTGACCGTGACCCTGACCCTGCACCTGACCCTGACCCTGACTGTGAACCTGAACTTGACCCTAACCCTGACTCTAATCCTGACCCTGACCCTAACCCTGAACCTGACTTTGACCCTGACCTTGACCTTGACCCTGACCCTTACCTTGACCTTGACCTTTAACCTGCCCTTGACCCTGACCCTGACCGTGACCCTGAAACTGACCCTGACCCTGACCTTGACCTTGACCGTGATTCTGACCTTGAACTTGACACTGAGCTCGACGCTGACCTTGACACTGACCTTGAACTTGACCTTGACCCTGACCCTGACCCTGACCTTGACCTCGACACTGAGCTTGACCTTGACCTTGACCCTGACCGTGACCCTGACCTTCACCTTGACCTTGACCCAGACCTTGACCCTGACCCTGACCCTGACCTTGAACTTGAACTTGGCCCTGACCCTGACCCTGACCCTGACCTTGTACTTGACCCTGACCCTGACCCTGACCTTGACCTTGACCTTGACCCTGACACTGACCCTGACCCTGAACCTGACCTTGAACTAGACTCTGACCCTGACCTTGACCTTGACCCTGACCGTGACCCTGACCTTCACCTTGACCTTGACCCAGACCTTGACCCTGACCCTGACCTTGAACTTGAACTTGACCCTGACCCTGACCCTGACCCTGACCTTGTACTTGACCCTGACCCTGACCCTGACCTTGACCTTGACCTTGACCCTGACACTAAGTCTGACCGTGACCCTGACCCTGCACCTGACCCTGACGCTTACTGTGACCCTGACCTTGACCCTAACCCTGACTATAATCCTGACCCTGACCCTATCCCTGACCCTGGCCCCTAATCCTCACCCTCACCCTAACCCTAACCCTGAAACTGACTTTGACCCTGACTTTGACCTTGACCCTGACCGTTACCTTGACCTTGATCTTTAACCTGCCCTTGACCCTGACACTGACCCTGACCCTGACCATGACCCAGAACCTGAACCTGACTTTGACCCTGAAATTGACATTCACCTTGATCTTGACCTTGACCCTGACCCTGACATTGACCTAGACCTTGACCTTTACCTTGACACTGACCCTGACCTTGACCTTGAACCTGACCCTGACCCTGACCTTGACCTTGACCCTGACACTGACCCTGACAATGAACCTGACCTTGAACTTGACCTTACCCTGACCTTGAACTTGACCCAGACCTTGACCCTGACACTTAGTCTGGCAGTGACCCTGACCCTGCACCTGACCCTGACCCTGACTGTGAACTTGAACTTGACACTAACCCTGACTCTAATCCTGACCCTGACCCTAACCCTGAACCTGACTTTGACCCTGACCTTGACCTTGACCCTGACCCTTACCCTTACCTTGACCTTGATCTTTAACCTGCCCTTGACCCTTGACCCTGACCCTGACCATGACCCTGAACCTAACCCTGCCCCTCACACTAAACCTGACCCTGACGCTGACCCTGGCCTTGACCTTGACCGTGACCCTGACCTTGACCTTGACCTTGACCTTGAACTTGACCCTGACCCTGACCCTGACCCTGACCCTAACCCTGACCTTGACCTTGACAATGACCATGACCCTGACTTTATGTCTTACCGTGACCCTGACCGTGACCCAGCACCTGACCCTCACCCTGACCCTGACCCTGACCTAATCCTAACCCTGGTCCTAATGCTGACCCTGACCCTAACCCTGACCCTCACCATAATCCTCAGCCTGACCCTGAACCTAACCCTGAACCTGAGTTTGACACTGACATTGACCATGTCCCTGATCTTGACCCTGACCCTAAGTCTGACCGTGACACTGAACGTGACCTTGACCCTGACCCTGACCCTGACCTTGACCCTGAAACTGACCCTGACCCTGACACTGACCCTAACCCTAAACCTGACCGTGACCCGGACCTTGACCTTGACCCTGACCCTGACCTTGACCCTGACCCTGACCCTTACCCTGACCTGGACCTTGACAATGACCCTTACCTTGACCTTGATCTTCACCCTGACCCTGACCTTGACCCTGACCCTGACCCTGACCTTGACCTTGACCCTGACCCTGACCTTGACCTTGACCTTGACCCTAACCCTGACCCTGACCCTGACGCTGACACTAACCCTAAGTCTGACCCTGACCCTAAACCTGATCCTGACCCTGACCCTAAACCTGATCCTAAACCTGACCCTGACCCTGACCCTAACCATGACACTGACCCTGAGCCTAACCCTAAGTCTGAACCTGACCCTAACCCTAAGTCTGAAACTGACCCTAACCCTGACCCTGAACCTGACCCTGACCCTAACCCTAATGCTAACCCTGACGATGACCCTGACCCTGACCCTGACCCTAAACCTGACCCGTACCCTGACCCTGACCATGACCCTTAACCTGATCTTGATCCTGACCCTGACACTAACCCTGACCCTGACCCTGACCCTGACCCTGAATCTGAACCTGACCCTAACCCTGACCCTGAACCTGACCCTGAACTTCACCCTGACCCTAACCCTGACCCTTACCCTGACCCTAACCCTGACTCTAACCCTAAACCTGACCCTAACCCTGACCCTGACCGTAACCCTGACTGGGACTCTGACTCTTACCCTGACACTGACCCTGACACTAACCCTGACCCTGACCATGACCCTGACAATAACCCTGACCCTAACCATAAGTCTAACCCTGACCCTGAAGCTGACCCTGACCCTAAACCTGACCCTGAACCTAACCCTAAGTCTGACCCTGACCCTGGCCCTAATCCTAACCCTGACCCTGATCATCACATTGGCCCTGACCCTGAACTTGACCATGACCCTAAACCTAACCCTAACCCTGACCCTAACCCTGACCCTAAACCTGACACTGACCCTGACCCTGACCCTAAGTCTGACCATGACGCTGACCCTGACCCTGACCTTGACCTTGACCCTGACCGTGACCCTGACCTTCACCTTGACCTTGACCCAGACCTTGACCCTGACCCTGGCCCTGCCCTTGAACTTGAACTTGACCCTGACCCTGACCCTGACCCTGACCTTGTACTTGACCCTGACCCTGACCTTGACCTTGACCTTGACCCTGACACTGTCTGACCGTGACCCTGACCCTGCACCTGACCCTGACCCTGACTGTGAACCTGAACTTGACCCTAACCCTGACTCTAATCCTGACCCTGACCCTAACCCTGAACCTGACTTTGACCCTGACCTTGACCTTGACCCTGACCCTTACCTTGACCTTGACCTTTAACCTGCCCTTGACCCTGACCCTGACCGTGACCCTGAAACTGACCCTGACCCTGACCTTGACCTTGACCGTGATTCTGACCTTGAACTTGACACTGAGCTCGACGCTGACCTTGACACTGACCTTGAACTTGACCTTGACCCTGACCCTGACCCTGACCTTGACCTCGACACTGAGCTTGACCTTGACCTTGACCCTGACCGTGACCCTGACCTTCACCTTGACCTTGACCCAGACCTTGACCCTGACCCTGACCCTGACCTTGAACTTGAACTTGGCCCTGACCCTGACCCTGACCCTGACCTTGTACTTGACCCTGACCCTGACCCTGACCTTGACCTTGACCTTGACCCTGACACTGACCCTGACCCTGAACCTGACCTTGAACTAGACTCTGACCCTGACCTTGACCTTGACCCTGACCGTGACCCTGACCTTCACCTTGACCTTGACCCAGACCTTGACCCTGACCCTGACCCTGACCTTGAACTTGAACTTGACCCTGACCCTGACCCTGACCCTGACCTTGTACTTGACCCTGACCCTGACCCTGACCTTGACCTTGACCTTGACCCTGACACTAAGTCTGACCGTGACCCTGACCCTGCACCTGACCCTGACGCTTACTGTGACCCTGACCTTGACCCTAACCCTGACTATAATCCTGACCCTGACCCTATCCCTGACCCTGGCCCCTAATCCTCACCCTCACCCTAACCCTAACCCTGAAACTGACTTTGACCCTGACTTTGACCTTGACCCTGACCGTTACCTTGACCTTGATCTTTAACCTGCCCTTGACCCTGACACTGACCCTGACCCTGACCATGACCCAGAACCTGAACCTGACTTTGACCCTGAAATTGACATTCACCTTGATCTTGACCTTGACCCTGACCCTGACATTGACCTAGACCTTGACCTTTACCTTGACACTGACCCTGACCTTGACCTTGAACCTGACCCTGACCCTGACCTTGACCTTGACCCTGACACTGACCCTGACAATGAACCTGACCTTGAACTTGACCTTACCCTGACCTTGAACTTGACCCAGACCTTGACCCTGACACTTAGTCTGGCAGTGACCCTGACCCTGCACCTGACCCTGACCCTGACTGTGAACTTGAACTTGACACTAACCCTGACTCTAATCCTGACCCTGACCCTAACCCTGAACCTGACTTTGACCCTGACCTTGACCTTGACCCTGACCCTTACCCTTACCTTGACCTTGATCTTTAACCTGCCCTTGACCCTTGACCCTGACCCTGACCATGACCCTGAACCTAACCCTGCCCCTCACACTAAACCTGACCCTGACGCTGACCCTGGCCTTGACCTTGACCGTGACCCTGACCTTGACCTTGACCTTGACCTTGAACTTGACCCTGACCCTGACCCTGACCCTGACCCTAACCCTGACCTTGACCTTGACAATGACCATGACCCTGACTTTATGTCTTACCGTGACCCTGACCGTGACCCAGCACCTGACCCTCACCCTGACCCTGACCCTGACCTAATCCTAACCCTGGTCCTAATGCTGACCCTGACCCTAACCCTGACCCTCACCATAATCCTCAGCCTGACCCTGAACCTAACCCTGAACCTGAGTTTGACACTGACATTGACCATGTCCCTGATCTTGACCCTGACCCTAAGTCTGACCGTGACACTGAACGTGACCTTGACCCTGACCCTGACCCTGACCTTGACCCTGAAACTGACCCTGACCCTGACACTGACCCTAACCCTAAACCTGACCGTGACCCGGACCTTGACCTTGACCCTGACCCTGACCTTGACCCTGACCCTGACCCTTACCCTGACCTGGACCTTGACAATGACCCTTACCTTGACCTTGATCTTCACCCTGACCCTGACCTTGACCCTGACCCTGACCCTGACCTTGACCTTGACCCTGACCCTGACCTTGACCTTGACCTTGACCCTAACCCTGACCCTGACCCTGACGCTGACACTAACCCTAAGTCTGACCCTGACCCTAAACCTGATCCTGACCCTGACCCTAAACCTGATCCTAAACCTGACCCTGACCCTGACCCTAACCATGACACTGACCCTGAGCCTAACCCTAAGTCTGAACCTGACCCTAACCCTAAGTCTGAAACTGACCCTAACCCTGACCCTGAACCTGACCCTGACCCTAACCCTAATGCTAACCCTGACGATGACCCTGACCCTGACCCTGACCCTAAACCTGACCCGTACCCTGACCCTGACCATGACCCTTAACCTGATCTTGATCCTGACCCTGACACTAACCCTGACCCTGACCCTGACCCTGACCCTGAATCTGAACCTGACCCTAACCCTGACCCTGAACCTGACCCTGAACTTCACCCTGACCCTAACCCTGACCCTTACCCTGACCCTAACCCTGACTCTAACCCTAAACCTGACCCTAACCCTGACCCTGACCGTAACCCTGACTGGGACTCTGACTCTTACCCTGACACTGACCCTGACACTAACCCTGACCCTGACCATGACCCTGACAATAACCCTGACCCTAACCATAAGTCTAACCCTGACCCTGAAGCTGACCCTGACCCTAAACCTGACCCTGAACCTAACCCTAAGTCTGACCCTGACCCTGGCCCTAATCCTAACCCTGACCCTGATCATCACATTGGCCCTGACCCTGAACTTGACCATGACCCTAAACCTAACCCTAACCCTGACCCTAACCCTGACCCTAAACCTGACACTGACCCTGACCCTGACCCTAAGTCTGACCATGACGCTGACCCTGACCCTGACCTTGACCTTGACCCTGACCGTGACCCTGACCTTCACCTTGACCTTGACCCAGACCTTGACCCTGACCCTGGCCCTGCCCTTGAACTTGAACTTGACCCTGACCCTGACCCTGACCCTGACCTTGTACTTGACCCTGACCCTGACCTTGACCTTGACCTTGACCCTGACACTGTCTGACCGTGACCCTGACCCTGCACCTGACCCTGACCCTGACTGTGAACCTGAACTTGACCCTAACCCTGACTCTAATCCTGACCCTGACCCTAACCCTGAACCTGACTTTGACCCTGACCTTGACCTTGACCCTGACCCTTACCTTGACCTTGACCTTTAACCTGCCCTTGACCCTGACCCTGACCGTGACCCTGAAACTGACCCTGACCCTGACCTTGACCTTGACCGTGATTCTGACCTTGAACTTGACACTGAGCTCGACGCTGACCTTGACACTGACCTTGAACTTGACCTTGACCCTGACCCTGACCCTGACCTTGACCTCGACACTGAGCTTGACCTTGACCTTGACCCTGACCGTGACCCTGACCTTCACCTTGACCTTGACCCAGACCTTGACCCTGACCCTGACCCTGACCTTGAACTTGAACTTGGCCCTGACCCTGACCCTGACCCTGACCTTGTACTTGACCCTGACCCTGACCCTGACCTTGACCTTGACCTTGACCCTGACACTGACCCTGACCCTGAACCTGACCTTGAACTAGACTCTGACCCTGACCTTGACCTTGACCCTGACCGTGACCCTGACCTTCACCTTGACCTTGACCCAGACCTTGACCCTGACCCTGACCCTGACCTTGAACTTGAACTTGACCCTGACCCTGACCCTGACCCTGACCTTGTACTTGACCCTGACCCTGACCCTGACCTTGACCTTGACCTTGACCCTGACACTAAGTCTGACCGTGACCCTGACCCTGCACCTGACCCTGACGCTTACTGTGACCCTGACCTTGACCCTAACCCTGACTATAATCCTGACCCTGACCCTATCCCTGACCCTGGCCCCTAATCCTCACCCTCACCCTAACCCTAACCCTGAAACTGACTTTGACCCTGACTTTGACCTTGACCCTGACCGTTACCTTGACCTTGATCTTTAACCTGCCCTTGACCCTGACACTGACCCTGACCCTGACCATGACCCAGAACCTGAACCTGACTTTGACCCTGAAATTGACATTCACCTTGATCTTGACCTTGACCCTGACCCTGACATTGACCTAGACCTTGACCTTTACCTTGACACTGACCCTGACCTTGACCTTGAACCTGACCCTGACCCTGACCTTGACCTTGACCCTGACACTGACCCTGACAATGAACCTGACCTTGAACTTGACCTTACCCTGACCTTGAACTTGACCCAGACCTTGACCCTGACACTTAGTCTGGCAGTGACCCTGACCCTGCACCTGACCCTGACCCTGACTGTGAACTTGAACTTGACACTAACCCTGACTCTAATCCTGACCCTGACCCTAACCCTGAACCTGACTTTGACCCTGACCTTGACCTTGACCCTGACCCTTACCCTTACCTTGACCTTGATCTTTAACCTGCCCTTGACCCTTGACCCTGACCCTGACCATGACCCTGAACCTAACCCTGCCCCTCACACTAAACCTGACCCTGACGCTGACCCTGGCCTTGACCTTGACCGTGACCCTGACCTTGACCTTGACCTTGACCTTGAACTTGACCCTGACCCTGACCCTGACCCTGACCCTAACCCTGACCTTGACCTTGACAATGACCATGACCCTGACTTTATGTCTTACCGTGACCCTGACCGTGACCCAGCACCTGACCCTCACCCTGACCCTGACCCTGACCTAATCCTAACCCTGGTCCTAATGCTGACCCTGACCCTAACCCTGACCCTCACCATAATCCTCAGCCTGACCCTGAACCTAACCCTGAACCTGAGTTTGACACTGACATTGACCATGTCCCTGATCTTGACCCTGACCCTAAGTCTGACCGTGACACTGAACGTGACCTTGACCCTGACCCTGACCCTGACCTTGACCCTGAAACTGACCCTGACCCTGACACTGACCCTAACCCTAAACCTGACCGTGACCCGGACCTTGACCTTGACCCTGACCCTGACCTTGACCCTGACCCTGACCCTTACCCTGACCTGGACCTTGACAATGACCCTTACCTTGACCTTGATCTTCACCCTGACCCTGACCTTGACCCTGACCCTGACCCTGACCTTGACCTTGACCCTGACCCTGACCTTGACCTTGACCTTGACCCTAACCCTGACCCTGACCCTGACGCTGACACTAACCCTAAGTCTGACCCTGACCCTAAACCTGATCCTGACCCTGACCCTAAACCTGATCCTAAACCTGACCCTGACCCTGACCCTAACCATGACACTGACCCTGAGCCTAACCCTAAGTCTGAACCTGACCCTAACCCTAAGTCTGAAACTGACCCTAACCCTGACCCTGAACCTGACCCTGACCCTAACCCTAATGCTAACCCTGACGATGACCCTGACCCTGACCCTGACCCTAAACCTGACCCGTACCCTGACCCTGACCATGACCCTTAACCTGATCTTGATCCTGACCCTGACACTAACCCTGACCCTGACCCTGACCCTGACCCTGAATCTGAACCTGACCCTAACCCTGACCCTGAACCTGACCCTGAACTTCACCCTGACCCTAACCCTGACCCTTACCCTGACCCTAACCCTGACTCTAACCCTAAACCTGACCCTAACCCTGACCCTGACCGTAACCCTGACTGGGACTCTGACTCTTACCCTGACACTGACCCTGACACTAACCCTGACCCTGACCATGACCCTGACAATAACCCTGACCCTAACCATAAGTCTAACCCTGACCCTGAAGCTGACCCTGACCCTAAACCTGACCCTGAACCTAACCCTAAGTCTGACCCTGACCCTGGCCCTAATCCTAACCCTGACCCTGATCATCACATTGGCCCTGACCCTGAACTTGACCATGACCCTAAACCTAACCCTAACCCTGACCCTAACCCTGACCCTAAACCTGACACTGACCCTGACCCTGACCCTAAGTCTGACCATGACGCTGACCCTGACCCTGACCTTGACCTTGACCCTGACCGTGACCCTGACCTTCACCTTGACCTTGACCCAGACCTTGACCCTGACCCTGGCCCTGCCCTTGAACTTGAACTTGACCCTGACCCTGACCCTGACCCTGACCTTGTACTTGACCCTGACCCTGACCTTGACCTTGACCTTGACCCTGACACTGTCTGACCGTGACCCTGACCCTGCACCTGACCCTGACCCTGACTGTGAACCTGAACTTGACCCTAACCCTGACTCTAATCCTGACCCTGACCCTAACCCTGAACCTGACTTTGACCCTGACCTTGACCTTGACCCTGACCCTTACCTTGACCTTGACCTTTAACCTGCCCTTGACCCTGACCCTGACCGTGACCCTGAAACTGACCCTGACCCTGACCTTGACCTTGACCGTGATTCTGACCTTGAACTTGACACTGAGCTCGACGCTGACCTTGACACTGACCTTGAACTTGACCTTGACCCTGACCCTGACCCTGACCTTGACCTCGACACTGAGCTTGACCTTGACCTTGACCCTGACCGTGACCCTGACCTTCACCTTGACCTTGACCCAGACCTTGACCCTGACCCTGACCCTGACCTTGAACTTGAACTTGGCCCTGACCCTGACCCTGACCCTGACCTTGTACTTGACCCTGACCCTGACCCTGACCTTGACCTTGACCTTGACCCTGACACTGACCCTGACCCTGAACCTGACCTTGAACTAGACTCTGACCCTGACCTTGACCTTGACCCTGACCGTGACCCTGACCTTCACCTTGACCTTGACCCAGACCTTGACCCTGACCCTGACCTTGTACTTGACCCTGACCCTGACCCTGACCTTGACCTTGACCTTGACCCTGACACTAAGTCTGACCGTGACCCTGACCCTGCACCTGACCCTGACGCTTACTGTGACCCTGACCTTGACCCTAACCCTGACTATAATCCTGACCCTGACCCTATCCCTGACCCTGGCCCCTAATCCTCACCCTCACCCTAACCCTAACCCTGAAACTGACTTTGACCCTGACTTTGACCTTGACCCTGACCGTTACCTTGACCTTGATCTTTAACCTGCCCTTGACCCTGACACTGACCCTGACCCTGACCATGACCCAGAACCTGAACCTGACTTTGACCCTGAAATTGACATTCACCTTGATCTTGACCTTGACCCTGACCCTGACATTGACCTAGACCTTGACCTTTACCTTGACACTGACCCTGACCTTGACCTTGAACCTGACCCTGACCCTGACCTTGACCTTGACCCTGACACTGACCCTGACAATGAACCTGACCTTGAACTTGACCTTACCCTGACCTTGAACTTGACCCAGACCTTGACCCTGACACTTAGTCTGGCAGTGACCCTGACCCTGCACCTGACCCTGACCCTGACTGTGAACTTGAACTTGACACTAACCCTGACTCTAATCCTGACCCTGACCCTAACCCTGAACCTGACTTTGACCCTGACCTTGACCTTGACCCTGACCCTTACCCTTACCTTGACCTTGATCTTTAACCTGCCCTTGACCCTTGACCCTGACCCTGACCATGACCCTGAACCTAACCCTGCCCCTCACACTAAACCTGACCCTGACGCTGACCCTGGCCTTGACCTTGACCGTGACCCTGACCTTGACCTTGACCTTGACCTTGAACTTGACCCTGACCCTGACCCTGACCCTGACCCTAACCCTGACCTTGACCTTGACAATGACCATGACCCTGACTTTATGTCTTACCGTGACCCTGACCGTGACCCAGCACCTGACCCTCACCCTGACCCTGACCCTGACCTAATCCTAACCCTGGTCCTAATGCTGACCCTGACCCTAACCCTGACCCTCACCATAATCCTCAGCCTGACCCTGAACCTAACCCTGAACCTGAGTTTGACACTGACATTGACCATGTCCCTGATCTTGACCCTGACCCTAAGTCTGACCGTGACACTGAACGTGACCTTGACCCTGACCCTGACCCTGACCTTGACCCTGAAACTGACCCTGACCCTGACACTGACCCTAACCCTAAACCTGACCGTGACCCGGACCTTGACCTTGACCCTGACCCTGACCTTGACCCTGACCCTGACCCTTACCCTGACCTGGACCTTGACAATGACCCTTACCTTGACCTTGATCTTCACCCTGACCCTGACCTTGACCCTGACCCTGACCCTGACCTTGACCTTGACCCTGACCCTGACCTTGACCTTGACCTTGACCCTAACCCTGACCCTGACCCTGACGCTGACACTAACCCTAAGTCTGACCCTGACCCTAAACCTGATCCTGACCCTGACCCTAAACCTGATCCTAAACCTGACCCTGACCCTGACCCTAACCATGACACTGACCCTGAGCCTAACCCTAAGTCTGAACCTGACCCTAACCCTAAGTCTGAAACTGACCCTAACCCTGACCCTGAACCTGACCCTGACCCTAACCCTAATGCTAACCCTGACGATGACCCTGACCCTGACCCTGACCCTAAACCTGACCCGTACCCTGACCCTGACCATGACCCTTAACCTGATCTTGATCCTGACCCTGACACTAACCCTGACCCTGACCCTGACCCTGACCCTGAATCTGAACCTGACCCTAACCCTGACCCTGAACCTGACCCTGAACTTCACCCTGACCCTAACCCTGACCCTTACCCTGACCCTAACCCTGACTCTAACCCTAAACCTGACCCTAACCCTGACCCTGACCGTAACCCTGACTGGGACTCTGACTCTTACCCTGACACTGACCCTGACACTAACCCTGACCCTGACCATGACCCTGACAATAACCCTGACCCTAACCATAAGTCTAACCCTGACCCTGAAGCTGACCCTGACCCTAAACCTGACCCTGAACCTAACCCTAAGTCTGACCCTGACCCTGGCCCTAATCCTAACCCTGACCCTGATCATCACATTGGCCCTGACCCTGAACTTGACCATGACCCTAAACCTAACCCTAACCCTGACCCTAACCCTGACCCTAAACCTGACACTGACCCTGACCCTGACCCTAAGTCTGACCATGACGCTGACCCTGACCCTGACCTTGACCTTGACCCTGACCGTGACCCTGACCTTCACCTTGACCTTGACCCAGACCTTGACCCTGACCCTGGCCCTGCCCTTGAACTTGAACTTGACCCTGACCCTGACCCTGACCCTGACCTTGTACTTGACCCTGACCCTGACCTTGACCTTGACCTTGACCCTGACACTGTCTGACCGTGACCCTGACCCTGCACCTGACCCTGACCCTGACTGTGAACCTGAACTTGACCCTAACCCTGACTCTAATCCTGACCCTGACCCTAACCCTGAACCTGACTTTGACCCTGACCTTGACCTTGACCCTGACCCTTACCTTGACCTTGACCTTTAACCTGCCCTTGACCCTGACCCTGACCGTGACCCTGAAACTGACCCTGACCCTGACCTTGACCTTGACCGTGATTCTGACCTTGAACTTGACACTGAGCTCGACGCTGACCTTGACACTGACCTTGAACTTGACCTTGACCCTGACCCTGACCCTGACCTTGACCTCGACACTGAGCTTGACCTTGACCTTGACCCTGACCGTGACCCTGACCTTCACCTTGACCTTGACCCAGACCTTGACCCTGACCCTGACCCTGACCTTGAACTTGAACTTGGCCCTGACCCTGACCCTGACCCTGACCTTGTACTTGACCCTGACCCTGACCCTGACCTTGACCTTGACCTTGACCCTGACACTGACCCTGACCCTGAACCTGACCTTGAACTAGACTCTGACCCTGACCTTGACCTTGACCCTGACCGTGACCCTGACCTTCACCTTGACCTTGACCCAGACCTTGACCCTGACCCTGACCCTGACCTTGAACTTGAACTTGACCCTGACCCTGACCCTGACCCTGACCTTGTACTTGACCCTGACCCTGACCCTGACCTTGACCTTGACCTTGACCCTGACACTAAGTCTGACCGTGACCCTGACCCTGCACCTGACCCTGACGCTTACTGTGACCCTGACCTTGACCCTAACCCTGACTATAATCCTGACCCTGACCCTATCCCTGACCCTGGCCCCTAATCCTCACCCTCACCCTAACCCTAACCCTGAAACTGACTTTGACCCTGACTTTGACCTTGACCCTGACCGTTACCTTGACCTTGATCTTTAACCTGCCCTTGACCCTGACACTGACCCTGACCCTGACCATGACCCAGAACCTGAACCTGACTTTGACCCTGAAATTGACATTCACCTTGATCTTGACCTTGACCCTGACCCTGACATTGACCTAGACCTTGACCTTTACCTTGACACTGACCCTGACCTTGACCTTGAACCTGACCCTGACCCTGACCTTGACCTTGACCCTGACACTGACCCTGACAATGAACCTGACCTTGAACTTGACCTTACCCTGACCTTGAACTTGACCCAGACCTTGACCCTGACACTTAGTCTGGCAGTGACCCTGACCCTGCACCTGACCCTGACCCTGACTGTGAACTTGAACTTGACACTAACCCTGACTCTAATCCTGACCCTGACCCTAACCCTGAACCTGACTTTGACCCTGACCTTGACCTTGACCCTGACCCTTACCCTTACCTTGACCTTGATCTTTAACCTGCCCTTGACCCTTGACCCTGACCCTGACCATGACCCTGAACCTAACCCTGCCCCTCACACTAAACCTGACCCTGACGCTGACCCTGGCCTTGACCTTGACCGTGACCCTGACCTTGACCTTGACCTTGACCTTGAACTTGACCCTGACCCTGACCCTGACCCTGACCCTAACCCTGACCTTGACCTTGACAATGACCATGACCCTGACTTTATGTCTTACCGTGACCCTGACCGTGACCCAGCACCTGACCCTCACCCTGACCCTGACCCTGACCTAATCCTAACCCTGGTCCTAATGCTGACCCTGACCCTAACCCTGACCCTCACCATAATCCTCAGCCTGACCCTGAACCTAACCCTGAACCTGAGTTTGACACTGACATTGACCATGTCCCTGATCTTGACCCTGACCCTAAGTCTGACCGTGACACTGAACGTGACCTTGACCCTGACCCTGACCCTGACCTTGACCCTGAAACTGACCCTGACCCTGACACTGACCCTAACCCTAAACCTGACCGTGACCCGGACCTTGACCTTGACCCTGACCCTGACCTTGACCCTGACCCTGACCCTTACCCTGACCTGGACCTTGACAATGACCCTTACCTTGACCTTGATCTTCACCCTGACCCTGACCTTGACCCTGACCCTGACCCTGACCTTGACCTTGACCCTGACCCTGACCTTGACCTTGACCTTGACCCTAACCCTGACCCTGACCCTGACGCTGACACTAACCCTAAGTCTGACCCTGACCCTAAACCTGATCCTGACCCTGACCCTAAACCTGATCCTAAACCTGACCCTGACCCTGACCCTAACCATGACACTGACCCTGAGCCTAACCCTAAGTCTGAACCTGACCCTAACCCTAAGTCTGAAACTGACCCTAACCCTGACCCTGAACCTGACCCTGACCCTAACCCTAATGCTAACCCTGACGATGACCCTGACCCTGACCCTGACCCTAAACCTGACCCGTACCCTGACCCTGACCATGACCCTTAACCTGATCTTGATCCTGACCCTGACACTAACCCTGACCCTGACCCTGACCCTGACCCTGAATCTGAACCTGACCCTAACCCTGACCCTGAACCTGACCCTGAACTTCACCCTGACCCTAACCCTGACCCTTACCCTGACCCTAACCCTGACTCTAACCCTAAACCTGACCCTAACCCTGACCCTGACCGTAACCCTGACTGGGACTCTGACTCTTACCCTGACACTGACCCTGACACTAACCCTGACCCTGACCATGACCCTGACAATAACCCTGACCCTAACCATAAGTCTAACCCTGACCCTGAAGCTGACCCTGACCCTAAACCTGACCCTGAACCTAACCCTAAGTCTGACCCTGACCCTGGCCCTAATCCTAACCCTGACCCTGATCATCACATTGGCCCTGACCCTGAACTTGACCATGACCCTAAACCTAACCCTAACCCTGACCCTAACCCTGACCCTAAACCTGACACTGACCCTGACCCTGACCCTAAGTCTGACCATGACGCTGACCCTGACCCTGACCTTGACCTTGACCCTGACCGTGACCCTGACCTTCACCTTGACCTTGACCCAGACCTTGACCCTGACCCTGGCCCTGCCCTTGAACTTGAACTTGACCCTGACCCTGACCCTGACCCTGACCTTGTACTTGACCCTGACCCTGACCTTGACCTTGACCTTGACCCTGACACTAAGTCTGACCGTGACCCTGACCCTGCACCTGACCCTGACCCTGACTGTGAACCTGAACTTGACCCTAACCCTGACTCTAATCCTGACCCTGACCCTAACCCTGAACCTGACTTTGACCCTGACCTTGACCTTGACCCTGACCCTTACCTTGACCTTGACCTTTAACCTGCCCTTGACCCTGACCCTGACCCTGACCGTGACCCTGAAACTGACCCTGACCCTGACCTTGACCTTGACCGTGATTCTGACCTTGAACTTGACACTGAGCTCGACGCTGACCTTGACACTGACCTTGAACTTGACCTTGACCCTGACCGTGACCCTGACCTTGACCTCGACACTGAGCTTGACCTTGACCTTGACCCTGACCGTGACCCTGACCTTCACCTTGACCTTGACCCAGACCTTGACCCTGACCCTGACCCTGACCTTGAACTTGAACTTGGCCCTGACCCTGACCCTGACCCTGACCTTGTACTTGACCCTGACCCTGACCCTGACCTTGACCTTGACCTTGACCCTGACACTGACCCTGACCCTGAACCTGACCTTGAACTAGACTCTGACCCTGACCTTGACCTTGACCCTGACCGTGACCCTGACCTTCACCTTGACCTTGACCCAGACCTTGACCCTGACCCTGACCCTGACCTTGAACTTGAACTTGACCCTGACCCTGACCCTGACCCTGACCTTGTACTTGACCCTGACCCTGACCCTGACCTTGACCTTGACCTTGACCCTGACACTGACCCTGACCCTGAACCTGACCTTGAACTAGACTCTGACCCTGACCTTGACCTTGACCCTGACTGTGACCCTGACCTTCACCTTGACCTTGACCCAGACCTTGACCCTGACCCTGACCCTGACCTTGAACTTGAACTTGACCCTGACCCTGACCATGACCCTGACCTTGTACTTGACCCTGACCCTGACCCTGACCTTGACCTTGACCTTGACCCTGACACTAAGTCTGACCGTGACCCTGACCCTGCACCTGACCCTGACGCTTACTGTGACCCTGACCTTGACCCTAACCCTGACTATAATCCTGACCCTGACCCTATCCCTGACCCTGGCCCCTAGTCCTCACCCTCACCCTAACCCTAACCCTGAAACTGACTTTGACCCTGACTTTGACCTTGACCCTGACCGTTACCTTGACCTTGATCTTTAACCTGCCCTTGACCCTGACACTGACCCTGACCCTGACCATGACCCAGAACCTGAACCTGACTTTGACCCTGAAATTGACATTCACCTTGATCTTGACCTTGACCCTGACCCTGACATTGACCTAGACCTTGACCTTTACCTTGACACTGACCCTGACCTTGACCTTGAACCTGACCCTGACCCTGACCTTGACCTTGACCCTGACACTGACCCTGACAATGAACCTGACCTTGAACTTGACCTTACCCTGACCTTGAACTTGACCCAGACCTTGACCCTGACACTTAGTCTGGCAGTGACCCTGACCCTGCACCTGACCCTGACCCTGACTGTGAACTTGAACTTGACACTAACCCTGACTCTAATCCTGACCCTGACCCTAACCCTGAACCTGACTTTGACCCTGACCTTGACCTTGACCCTGACCCTTACCTTGACCTTGATCTTTAACCTGCCCTTGACCCTGACCCTGACCCTGACCATGACCCTGAACCTAACCCTGCCCCTCACACTAAACCTGACCCTGACGCTGACCCTGGCCTTGACCTTGACCGTGACCCTGACCTTGACCTTGACCTTGACCTTGAACTTGACCAAGACCCTGACCCTGACCCTGACCCTGACCTTGACCTTGACAATGACCCTGACCCTGACTTTATGTCTTACCGTGACCCTGACCGTGACCCAGCACCTGACCCTCACCCTCACCCTGACCCTGACCCTAACCATGACACTGACCCTGAGCCTAACCCTAAGTTAGAACCTGACCCTAACCCTAAGTCTGAAACTGACCCTAACCCTGACCCTGAACCTGACCCTGACCCTGAATCTGAACCTGACCCTAACCCTGACCCTGAACCTGACCCTGAACTTCACCCTGACCCTAACCCTGACCCTTACCCTGACCCTAACCCTGACTTTAACCCTAAACCTGACCCTAACCCTGACCCTGACCGTAACCCTGACTGGGACTCTGACTCTTACCCTGACCATGACCCTGACAATAACCCTGACCCTAACCATAAGTCTAACCCTGACCCTGAAGCTGACCCTGACCCTAAACCTGACTCTGAACCTAACCCTAAGTCTGACCCTGACCCTGGCCCTAATCCTAACCCTGACCCTGATCATCACATTGGCCCTGACCCTGAACTTGACCATGACCCTAAACCTAACCCTAACCCTGACCCTAACCCTGACCCTAAACCTGACACTGACCCTGACCCTGACCCTAAGTCTGACCATGACGCTGACCCTGACCCTGACCTTGACCTTGACCCTGACCGTGACCCTGACCTTCACCTTGACCTTGACCCAGACCTTGACCCTGACCCTGGCCCTGACCTTGAACTTGAACTTGACCCTGACCCTGACCCTGACCCTGACCTTGAACTTGACCCTGACCCTGACCTTGACCTTGACCTTGACCTTGACACTAAGTCTGACTGTGACCCTGACCCTGAACCTGACCCTGACGCTTACTGTGACCCTGACCTTGACCCTATCCCTGACTATAATCCTGACCCTGACCCTAACCCTGACCCTGACCCTAATCCTCACCCTCACCCTGCCCCTTACCCTGAAACAGAGTTTGACCTTTACCTTGACCTTGACACTGACCGTTACCTTGACCTTGATCTTTAACCTGCCCTTGACCCTGACACTGACCCTGACCGTGACCCTGAATCTGAACCTGACCCTGACCCTGACCCTGACCCTGACCTTGACCCTGACTCTGAACTTGACCTTGACCCTGAACTTGAACTTGACCCTGACCCCGACCCTGACCTTGACCTTGACACTGACCCCGAAATTGACCTTCACCTTGATCTTGACATTGACCCTGACACTGACATTGACCTAGAACTTTACATTGACCTTGACACTGACCCTGACCTTGACCTTGAACCTGACCCTGACCCTGACCTTGACCTTGACCCTGACCCTGAACGTGACCTTGAACTAGACTCTGACCCTGACCTTGACCTTGACCCTGACCCTTACCTTGACCTTGACCTTTAACCTGCCCTTGATCCTGACCCTGACCCTGACCGTGACCCTGAAACTGACCCTGACCTTGACCTTGACCTTGACCTTGACCGTGATTCTGACCTTGAACTTGACACTGAGCTCGACGCTGACCTTGACACTGACCTTGAACTTGACCTTGACCCTGACCCTGACCCTGACCCTTACCCTGACCTTGAACTTGACCCTGACCCTGACCATGACCCTGACCTTGTACTTGACCCTGACCCTGACCCTGACCTTGACCTTGACCTTGACCCTGACACTAAGTCTGACTGTGACCCTGACCCTGCACCTGACCCTGACGCTTACTGTGACCCTGACCTTGACCCTAACCCTGACTATAATCCTGACCCTGACCCTATCCCTGACCCTGGCCCCTAATCCTCATACTCACCCTGACCCTAACCCTGAAACTGACTTTGACCCTGACTTTGACCTTGACCCTGACCGTTACCTTGACCTTGATCTTTAACGTGCCCTTGACCCTGACACTGACCCTGACCCTGACCATGACCCAGAACCTGAACCTGACTTTGACCCTGAAATTGACATTCACCTTGATCTTGACCTTGACCCTGACCCTGACATTGACCTAGACCTTGACCTTTACCTTGACACTGACCCTGACCTTGACCTTGAACCTGACCCTGACCCTGACCTTGACCTTGACCCTGACACTGACCCTGACAATGAACCTGACCTTGAACTTGACCTTACCCTGACCTTGAACTTGACCCAGACCTTGACCCTGACACTTAGTCTGGCAGTGACCCTGACCCTGCACCTGACCCTGACCCTGACTGTGAACTTGAACTTGACACTAACCCTGACTCTAATCCTGACCCTGACCCTAACCCTGAACCTGACTTTGACCCTGACCTTGACCTTGACCCTGACCCTTACCCTTACCTTGACCTTGATCTTTAACCTGCCCTTGACCCTTGACCCTGACCCTGACCATGACCCTGAACCTAACCCTGCCCCTCACACTAAACCTGACCCTGACGCTGACCCTGGCCTTGACCTTGACCGTGACCCTGACCTTGACCTTGACCTTGACCTTGAACTTGACCCTGACCCTGACCCTGACCCTGACCCTAACCCTGACCTTGACCTTGACAATGACCATGACCCTGACTTTATGTCTTACCGTGACCCTGACCGTGACCCAGCACCTGACCCTCACCCTGACCCTGACCCTGACCTAATCCTAACCCTGGTCCTAATGCTGACCCTGACCCTAACCCTGACCCTCACCATAATCCTCAGCCTGACCCTGAACCTAACCCTGAACCTGAGTTTGACACTGACATTGACCATGTCCCTGATCTTGACCCTGACCCTAAGTCTGACCGTGACACTGAACGTGACCTTGACCCTGACCCTGACCCTGACCTTGACCCTGAAACTGACCCTGACCCTGACACTGACCCTAACCCTAAACCTGACCGTGACCCGGACCTTGACCTTGACCCTGACCCTGACCTTGACCCTGACCCTGACCCTTACCCTGACCTGGACCTTGACAATGACCCTTACCTTGACCTTGATCTTCACCCTGACCCTGACCTTGACCTTGACACTGAGCTTGACCTGGACCTTGACCCTGACCTTGACCCTGACTTTAAATCTTACCGTGACCCTGAAACTGACCCGGCACCTGACCCTCACCCTGACCTGACCCTAACCCTGATCCTAATGCTGACCCTGACCCTGACCCTCACCATAATCCTCAGCCTGACCCTGAACCTAACCTTGAACCTGACTTTGACCCTGACATTGACCTTGACCCTGACGTTGACCCTGACCCTTAGTCTGACCGTGACCGTGACACTGAACGAGACCTTAGACCTGTCCCTGACCTTAACCCTGAAACTGACCCTGACCCTTACACTGTCCCTAACCCTAAACCTGCCCTGACCGTGACCTTGACCTTAACCTTGAACTTGACCTTGACCCTGACCCTGACCCTGACCTTGACCTTGACCCTCACACTAAAACTGACCCTGACACTGAACTTGACAATGACCCTGACCTTGACCTTGAGCCTGACAGTGACCCTCACCCTAAACCTGACCCTGACTCTGACAATGACATTGACCTTGACCTTGACCTTGACCTTGACCCTGACCCTGACCCTGACCCTGACCTTGACCCTGACCCTCACCCTGAAACTGACCCTGACCCTGACACTGACCCGGAACTTGGACTTGACCCTCACCCTGACAATGACCCTGACACTGAACTTGACAATGACCCTGACACTGACCCTGACCCTGACCTTGACCTGGACCTTGACCCTGACCCTGACCCTCACCATAAACTTGACACTGACTCTAACAATGACCTTGATCTTGACCCTGACCCTGAACTTGACCTTGACCCTGACCCTGACCTTGACCTTGACCTTAAACTTGTCCCTGACCCTGACCTTGACCTTGACCCTGACCGTGACCTTGAACTTGAGCCTGACCCTTACCTTGACCTTGACCTTGACCCTGACCCTCACCCTGTGCTTGACCTTGAACTTGTCCCTGACCCTGACCTTGACCTTGACCCGGACCATGATCTTGACCTTGACCCTAAGTCTGACCCTGACCATGAAACTGACCTTGAACCTGAACCTAACCCTGACCCTGACCTGTACACTGACACTATCCCTCAATTTGACCTTGACCTTGACATTGACCTTGACCTTGACCTTGACCTTGACCCTGACCCTGACCCTGACCTTGACCCTGACCCTCACCCTGAAACTGACCCTGACACTGACCCGGAACTTGGCCTTGACCCTCACCCTGACAATGACCCTGACACTGAACTTGACAATGACCCTGACACTGACCCTGACCCTGACCTTGACCTTGACCTTGACCCTGACCCTGACCCTCACCCTAAACTTGACACTGACTCTGACAATGACCTTGACCTTGACCTTGAACCTGACCCGCAACCTGAGCTTGACCTTGAACTTGTCCCTGACCCTGACCTTGAACTTGAGCCTGACCCTTACCTTGCCCTTGACCCTGACCCTGACCCTCACCCTAAACCTAACCCTGACCCTGAACTTGACCTTGACCTTGACCCTGACCCTGACCTTGACCCTGACCCTCACCCTAAAACTGAACCTGACCCTAACCCGGACCTTGGCCTTGAACCTCACCCTGTCAATGACCCTGACCCTGACCTTGACCTTGACCTTGACCCTGACGCTGACCCTCACCTTAAACCTGACACGGACTCTGACAATGACCTTGACCTTGACCCTGACCCTGAACTTGACCTGGACCGTGACCCTGACCTTGACCTTGACCTTGACCCTGACCTTGACCTTGACCTTGACCCTCACACTGTTCTTGACCTTGAACTTGTACCTGACCCTGACCTTGACCTTTACCCTGACCCTCACCCTGACACTCACCCTAAACCTGACCCTGACCCTGACCTTGACCTTGACCCTGACCCCGAAATTGACCTTGAACTTCACCTTGACCCTGACCCTGACCCTGACCTTGACCTTGACCCTGACCCTGACATTAACCTTGACATTGACCCTGAACTTGAACTTGACTTTGACCCTCACCCTGACCCTGACCCTGACCTTGACCTTGACCCGGACCTTGAACTTGACCTTTTCTCTATGTCTGACCCTGACCCTGACCATGACCCTGACCTTGAACCTGAACCTAACCCTGCCCCTTACACTAAACCTGACCCTGGCCTTGACTTTGACCGTGACCCTGAACTTGACCTTGACCTTGACCTTGACCTTGACCTTGAACTTGAACTTGACCCTGACCCTGACCCTGACCCTGACCTTGACCTTGACCTTGACCCTGACCCAGCACCTGACCCTAACTATGACCCTGACCCTGACCTAATCCTAACCCTGGTCCTAATGCTGACCCTGACCCTAACCCTGACCCTCACCATAATCCTCAGCCTGACCCTGAACCTAACCCTGAACCTGAGTTTGACACTGACATTGACCTTGTCCCTGATCTTGACCCTGACCCTAAGTCTGACCGTGACACTGAACGTGACCTTGACCCTGAACCTGACCCTGACCTTGACCCTGAAACTGACCTTGAACTTGAGCCTGACCCTTACCTTGAACTTGAACTTTAATTTGACCTTGACCCTGACCCTGACCCTCAGCCTAAATCTTACCCTGACCCTGAACCTGAACCTCACCCTCACTCTAAACCTAACCCTGACCCTGACCTTGACCTTGACCTTGACCTTGACCCTGACCCTGACCCTGACCTGGACCTTGACAATGACCCTTACCTTGACCTTGAACTTCACCCTGACCCTGACCTTGACCTTGACACTGAGCTTGACCTGGACCTTGACACTGACCTTGACCCTGACTTTAAGTCTTACCGCGACCCTGAAACTGACCCAGCACCTGACCCTCACCCCGACCTGACCCTAACCCTGATCCTAATGCTGACCCTGACCCTGACACTCAACAAAATCCTCAGCCTGACCCTGAACCTAACCCTGAACCTAACCCTGAACCTGACATTGACCTTGACCCTGACCTTGACCCTGACCCTAAGTCTGACCGTGACCGTGACACTGAACGTGACCTTGACCCTGACCCTGACCCTGACCTTGACCCTGACCCTCACCCTAAAACTGACCCTGACCCTGACCCGGATCTTGGCCTTGACCCTCACCCTGACAATGACCCTGACACTGAACGTGACAATGACCCTGACCCTGACCCTGACCTTGACCTTGACCCTGACGCTGACCCTCACCCTAAACCTGACACTGACTCTGACAATGACCTTGACCTTGACCCTGACCCTGAACTTGACCTTGACCGTGACCCTGACCTTGACCTTGACATTGACTCTGACCTTGACCTTGACCTTGACCCTGACCGTCACCCTGAGCTTGACCTTGAACTTGTCCCTGACCCTGACCCTGACCATGACCCTGTCCTTGACCTTGACCCTGACCTTTCCCTGACGTTGACCTTGACCCTGACCTTGACCTTGACCTTGACCCTGACCCTGACACTGACCCTGCACCTGACCTGGCCCTGACCAAGACGCTGACCCTACCCCTCACCTTGAACTTGACCTTGACCCTGACCCAGACCTTGACCTTGATCTTGACCCTGACCCTCACTCGCACACTGCCCCTGACCCTGATACTGAACCTGACCTTGACCTTGACCCTGACCCCGAAATTGACCTTGACCTTGACCCTGACCCTGACCCTGACCCTGACCCTGACCTTGACATTGACCCTGATGCTGACCCTCACCCTAAACCTGACACTGACTCTGACAATGACCTTGACCTTGACATTGACCCCGACCTTGACCTTGACATTGACCCTGACCCTGACCATGACCCTGACCTTGACCGTGACCCGGACCTTGAACTTGACCCTGACCCTGACCTTCAACTTGAGCCTGAACCTTACCTTGAACTTGAACTTTAACTTGACCTTGACCCTGACCCTGACCCTCACCCTAAACCTAACCCTGACCCTGACCTTGACCTTGACGTTGACCTTGACATTGACATTGACTTTGACCCTGACCCTGCACCTGGCCTGACCCTGACCTTGACCTTGACCCTGACCCTGACCCTGACGTTGACCTTGACCCTGACCCTCAACCTTACACTCACCCTAAACCTGACCCTGACCCTCACCCTCACCCTCACCCTGACCCTAACCCTGAAACTGAACATGAACTTGACTTTGACCCTGACCCCGAAATTGACCTTGAACTTGACCTTGACCCTGACCCTGACCCTGACCTTGACCTTGACCTTGACCCTAACGCTGACCCTCACTCTAAACCTGACACTGACTCTGAGAATGACCTTGACCTTGACATTGACCCTGACCTTGACCTTGACATTGACCCTGACCTTGACCCTCACCCTGTGCTTGACCTTGACATTGTCCCTGACCCTGACCTTGACCTGGACCCTGACCTTGACCCTGACCCTAAGTCTGACCCTGACCCTGACCATGACCCTGACCTTTGTCTTGACCCTGTCCCTTACCCTGATGTTGATCTTGACCCTGACCCTGACCTTGACCTTGACCCTGACCCTGACACTGACCCGGAACTTGGACTTGACCCTCACCCTGACAATGACCCTGACACTGAACTTGACAATGACCCTGACACTGACCCTGACCCTGACCTTGACCTTGACCTTGACCCTGACCCTGACCCTCAACCTAAACTTGACACTGACTCTGACAATGACCTTGACCTTGACCCTGACCCTGAACTTGACCTTGACCTTGACCCTGACCCTCACCCTGTGCTTGACCTTGAACTTGTCCCTGACCCTGACCTTGACCTTGACCCGGACCATGATCTTGACCTTGACCCTAAGTCTGACCCTGACCATGAAACTGACCTTGAACCTGAACCTAACCCTGACCCTGACCTGTACACTGACACTATCCCTCAATTTGACCTTGACCTTGACATTGACCTTGACCTTGACCTTGACCTTGACCCTGACCCTGACCCTGACCTTGACCCTGACCCTCACCCTGAAACTGACCCTGACACTGACCCGGAACTTGGCCTTGACCCTCACCCTGACAATGACCCTGACACTGAACTTGACAATGACCCTGACACTGACCCTGACCCTGACGCTGACCCTCACCTTAAACCTGACACGGACTCTGACAATGACCTTGACCTTGACCCTGACCCTGAACTTGACCTGGACCGTGACCCTGACCTTGACCTTGACCCTGACCTTGACCTTGACCTTGACCCTCACCCTGTTCTTGACCTTGAACTTGTACCTGACCCTGACCTTGACCTTTACCCTGACCCTCATCCTGACACTCACCCTAAACCTGACCCTGACCCTGACCTTGACCTTGACCCTGACCCCGAAATTGACCTTGAACTTTACCTTGACCCTGACCTGACCCTGACCTTGACCTTGACCCTGACCCTGACATTAACCTTGACATTGACCCTGAACTTGAACTTGACTTTGACCCTCACCCTGACCCTGACCCTGACCTTGACCTTGACCCGGACCTTGAACTTGACCTTTTCTCTATGTCTGACCCTGACCCTGACCATGACCCTGACCTTGAACCTGAACCTAACCCTGCCCCTTACACTAAACCTGACCCTGGCCTTGACCTTGACCGTGACCCTGACCTTGACCTTGACCTTGACCTTGACCTTGACCCTGACCCTGACCCTGACCTTGACCTTGACAATGACCCTGACCCTGACTTTATGTCTTACCGTGACCTTGACCCTGACCCAGCACCTGACCCTAACTCTGACCCTGACCCTGACCTAATCCTAACCCTGGTCCTAATGCTGACCCTGACCCTAACCCTGACCCTCACCATAATCCTCAGCCTGACCCTGAACCTAACCCTGAACCTGAGTTTCACACTGACATTGACCTTGTCCCTGATCTTGACCCTGACCCTAAGTCTGACCGTGACACTGAACGTGACCTTGACCCTGACCCTGACCCTGACCTTGACCCTGAAACTGACCCTGACCCTGACACTGACCCTAACCCTAAACCTGACCCTGACCCTGACCTTGACCTTGACCCTGACCCTGACCTTGAACTTGAGCCTGACCCTTACCTTGAACTTGAACTTTAATTTGACCTTGACCCTGACCCTGACCCTCAGCCTAAATCTGACCCTGACCCTGAACCTGAACCTCACACTCACCCTAAACCTAACCCTGACCCTGACCTTGACCCTGACCCTGACCCTGACCCTTACCCTGACCTGGACCTTGACAATGACCCTTACCTTGACCTTGAACTTCACCCTGACCCTGACCTTGACCTTGACACTGAGCTTGACCTGGACCTTGACCCTGACCTTGACCCTGACTTTAAGTCTTACCGTGACCCTGAAACTGACCCAGCACCTGACCCTCACCCCGACCTGACCCTAACCCTGATCCTAATGCTGACCCTGACCCTGACCCTCAACATAATCCTCAGCCTGACCCTGAACCTAACCCTGAACCTGACTTTGACCCTGACATTGACCTTGACCCTGACCTTGACCCTGACCCTAAGTCTGACCGTGACCGTGACACTGAACGTGACCTTGACCCTGACCCTGACCCTGACCTTGACCCTGACCCTCACCCTAAAACTGACCCTGACCCTGACCCGGATCTTGGCCTTGACCCTCACCTTGACAATGACCCTGACACTGAACGTGACAATGACCCTGACCCTGACCCTGACCTTGACCTTGACCCTGACGCTGACCCTCACCCTAAACCTGACACTGACTCTGACAATGACCTTGACCTTGACCCTGACCCTGACCTTGACCTTGACCCTGACCTTGACCCTGAGATTGACCTTGAACTTGTCCCTGACCCTGACCTTGACCCTGTCCTTGACCTTGACCCTGTCTCTTTCCCTGAGGTTGACCTTGACCCGACCTTGACCTTGAACTTGACCCTGACCCTGACACTGACCCTGCACCTGACCTGGCCCTGACCAAGACGCTGACCCTACCCCTAACCTTGAACTTGACCTTGACCCTGACCCTGACCCTGAACTTGAACTTCAACCTGACCCTGACCTTGACCTTGATCTTGACCCTGACCCTGACCCTCACTCACACCCTGACCCTGATACTGAACCTGACCTTGACCTTAACCCTGACCCTGAACTTGACCTTGAACTTGACCTTGACCCTGACCCTGAACCTGACCTTGACATTGACCCTGAACTTGAACTTGACCTTGACCTTGACCCTGACCCTCACCCTGACCATGACCCTGACCTTGACCTTGACCTTGACCCTAAGTCTGACCCTGACCCTGACCTTGAACCTGAACCTAACCCTGACCCTGAACGGGACACTGACACTATCCTTCATCTTGACCTTGACCTTGGACCTGACCCTCACCCTGACACTCACCCTAAACCTGACCCTGACCCTGACCTAGAATTTGACCCAGACCCTGAACTTGACCTTGACCCTGACCCTGATCTTGACCTTGACATTGACCCTGACCTTGAACTTGACCCTGACCCTGACCTTCAACTTGAGCCTGAACCTTACCTTGAACTTGAACTTTAACTTGACCTTGACCCTGACCCTGACCCGGACCTTGGCCTTGACCCTCACCCTGACAATGACCCTTACACTGAACTTGACAATGACCCTGACCTTGACCCTGAACTTGACCTTGACCTTGACCCTGATGCTGACCCCCACCCTAAACCTGAAACTGACTCTGACAATTACCTTGACCTTGACCCTGACCCTGAACTTGACCTTGACCATGACCCTGACCCTGACCTTGACATTGACTCTGACCTTGACCTTGAACTTGACCCTGACCGTCACCCTGAGCTTGACCTTGAACTTGTCCCTGACCCTGACCCTGACCATGACCCTGTCCTTGACCTTGACCCTGTCCCTTTCCCTGACGTTGACCTTGACCCTGACCTCGACCTTGACCTTGACCCTGACCCTGACACTGACTCTGCACCTGACCTGGCCCTGACCAAGACCCTGACCCTACCCCTCACCTTGAACTTGACCTTGACCCTGACCTAGACCTTGACCTTGATCTTGACCCTGACCCTGACCCTCACTCGCACCCTGACCCTGACCCTGGTACTGAACCTGACCTTGACCTTGACCCTGACCCCGAAATTGACCTTGAACTTGACCTTGACCCTGACCCTGACCTTGACACTGACCCTGAACTTGAACTTGACCTTGACCTTGACCCTGACCCTCACACTTACGATGACCCTGACCTTGACCCTGACCTTGACCCTGAGCTGGACCTTGAACTTGACCTTGAACCTGACCTTCAACTTGACCCTGACCCTGACCTTCAACTTGAACTTTAACGTGACCTTGACCCTGACCCTGACCCTCACCCTAAACCTAACCCAGACCCTGATCTTGACCTTGACCTTGACCTTGACATTGACTTTGACCCTGACCCTGCACCTGACCTGACCCTGACCAAGACGCTGACCCTACCCCTCACCTTGACCTTGACATTGACCCTAACCCTGACCCTGACCTTGACCTTGACCCTGACCCTGACCCTGACCCTCACCCTCACACTGACCCTGACCCTGAAACTGAACACGAACTTGACTTTGACCCTGACCCCGAAATTGACCTTGAACTTGACCTTGACCCTGACCCTGACCCTGACCTTGACCTTGACCTTTACCCTAAGGTTGACCCTGACCCTGACCATGACCCTGACCTTGAACCTGAACCTAACCCTGACCCTGAACGGGACACTGACACTATCCCTCATCTTGACCTTGACCTTGAACCTGACCCTGACCCTGACCTTGACCCTGACCCTGACCCTGACCTTGACCCTGACCCTGACCTTGAACTTGACCCTGACCCTGACCTTCAACTTGAGCCTGAACCTTACCTTGAACTTGAACTTTAACTTGAACTTGACCCTGACCCTGACCCTCACCCTAAACCTAACCCTGACCCTGACCTTGACCTTGACCTTGACCTTGACCCTCACCCTGACCTTTATCTTGGCCTTGACCCTCACCCTGACAATGACCCTTACACTGAACTTGACAATGACCCTGACCTTGACCCTGACCTTGACATTGACCTTAACCTTGACCCTGATGCTGACCCTCACCCTAAACCTGACACTGACTCTGACAATGACCTTGACCTTGACCCTGACCCTCAACCTGACACTCACCCTAAACCTGACCCTGACCCTGACCTTGAACTTGAACCTGACCCTGACCTTGACCTTGACCTTGACCCTGACCCTGACCCTCACCCTCACCCTGACCCTGACACTGATACTGAACAGGAACTTGACTTTGACCCTGACCCCGAAATTGACCTTGAACTTGACCTTGACCCTGACCCTGACCCTGACCTTGACCTTGACCTTGACCTTGACGCTGACCCTCACCCTAAACCTGACACTGACTCTAACAATGACCTTGACCTTGACCCTGACACTGAACTTGACCTTGACCCTGACCCTGACCTTGACCTTGAACTTGACCCTCACCCTGAGCTTGACCTTGACATTGTCCCTGACCCTGACCTTGACCTTGACCCTGACCTTGACCCTGACCCTAAGTCTGACCCTGACCCTGACCATGACCCTGACCTTTGTCTTGACCCTGTCCCTTACTCTGATGTTGACCTTGACCCTGACCCTGACCTTGACCTTGACCCTGACCCTGACACTGATTCTGCACCTGACCTGACTCTGACCAAGACGCTGACCCTACCACTCACCTTGACCTTGACCTTGACCCTGACCCTGACCATGAACTTGACCTTGACCCTGAACTTGACCTTGACCCTGACCCTGACCTTGACCTTGACATTGACCCTGAACTTGAACTTGACCTTGACCTTCACCCTGACCCACACCCTGACCCTGACCCTGACCTTGATCTTGAACCTGAACCTCATCCTGCCCCTCACACTAAAGCTGATCCTGACGCTGACCCTGACCTTGACCTTGAACTTCACCCTGACCCTGACCTTGACCTTGACACTGAGCTTGACCTGGACCTTGACCCTGACCTGGACCCTGACTTTAAGTCTTACCATCACCATGACCTGACCCTAACCCTTATCCTAATGCTGACCCTGACCCTAACCCTGACCCTCACCATAATCCTCAGCCTACCCTGAACCTAACCCTGAACCTGACTTTAACCCTGACCCTGACCTTGACCCTGACCCTAAGTCTGAACCTAAGTCAGACTGTGACCGTAACACAGAACGTGACCCTGACCCTGACACTGACCCTAACCCTAAACCTGACCCTGACCCTGACCTTGACCTTGAACTTGAGCCTCACCCTTACCTTGAACTTGAATTTTAACTTGACCTTGACCCTGACCCTGACCTTGAACTTGACCCTGACCCTGACCCTGACCCTGACCTTGACCTTGACCTTGACCTTGACCTTGACCCTGACCCTGACCCTGACCCTGACCTTGACCCTGACCCTCACCCTAAAACTGACCCTGACGCTGACCCGGACCTTGGACTTGACCCTCACCCTGACAATGACCGTGACACTGAACTTGACAATGATCCTGACACTGAAATTGAAAATGACCCTGACCCTGACCCTTACCCTGACCTTGACCTTGACCCTGACTCTGACCCTCACCCTAAACCTGACTCTGACTCTGACAATGACCTTGACCTTGACCCTGACCTTGAACTTTAGCCTGACCCTTATCTTGAACTTGAACATTAACTTGCCCTTGACGCTGACCTGACCCACACCCTAAACCTAATCCTGACCCTGAACTTGACCTTGACCTTGACCTTGAATTTGACTCTGACCTTGACCTTGACCCTGACCCTCACCCTAAAACTGACCCTGACCCGGACCTTGGCCTTGACCCTCACCCTGACAATGACCCTGACACTGAACTTGACAATGACCCTGACCCTGACCATGACATTGACATTGACCCTGAACTTGAACTTGACCTTGACCCTGACCCTCACCCTGGCCGTGACCCTGACCATGACCTTGACCTTGACCCTAAGTCTGACCCTGACCCTGACCATGACCCTGACCTTGAACCTGAACCTAACCCTGACCCTGAACGGGACACTGACACTATCCCTCATCTTGACATTGACCTTGGACCTGACCCTGACCCTGACCCTGACCTTGACCCTGACCCTGACCTTGAACTTGACCCTGACCCTGACCTTCAACTTGAGCCTGAACCTTACCTTGAACTTGAACTTTAACTTGACCTTGACCCTGACCCTGACCCTCACCCTAAACCTAACCCTGACCCTGACCTTGACCTTGACCTTGACCCTGACCCTGACCCGGACCTTGGCCTTGACCCTCACCCTGACAATGACCCTTACACTGAACTTGACAATGACCCTGACCTTGACCTTGACCTTGACCCTGATGCTGACCCTCACCCTAAACCTGACACTGACTCTGACAATGACCTTGACCTTGACCCTGACTCTGAACTTGACCTTGACCATGACCCTGACCCTGACCTTGACATTGACCCTGACCTTGACCTTGATCTTGACCTTGACCCTGACCGTCACCCTGAGCTTGACCTTGAACTTGTCCCTGACCCTGACCTTGACCTGGACCCTGACCTTGACCTTGACCTTGACCCTGACCCTGACACTGACCTTGACCTTGACCCTGACCCTCAACCTGACACTCACCCTAAACCTGACCCTGACCCTGACCTTGACCTTGACCCTGAGCCTGACCCTCACCCTCACCCTGACCCTGACCCTGATATTGAACATGAACTTGACTTTGACCCTGACCCCGAAATTGACCTTGAACTTGACCTTGACCCTGACCCTGACCTTGACCCTGACGCTGACCCTCACCCTAAACCTGACACTGACTCTGACAATGACCTTGACCTTGACCCTGACACTGAACTTGAACTTGACCCTGACCCTGACCTTGACCTTGACATTGACCCTGACCTTGACCTTGACCTTGACCTTGAGACCGTCACCCTGAGCTTGACCTTGAACTTGTCCCTGACCCTGACCTTGACCTGGACCCTGACCTTGACCCTGACCCTAAGTCTGACCCTGACCCTGACCATGACCATGACCTTTGTCTTGACCCTGTCCCTTACCCTGATGTTGACCTTGACCCTCACCCTGACCTTGACCTTGACCTTGACCCTGACCCTCACCTTGACCATGACCTTGGCCTTGACCTTGACCTTGTCCCTTACCCTGACCTTGACCTTGACCCTGACCCTCACCCTGACACTCACCCTAAACCTGACCCTGACCCTTACCTAGAATTTGGCCCTGACCCTGAACTTGATCTTGACCGTGACCCTGATCTTGACCTTGACATTGACCCTGAACTTGAACTTGACCTTGAACCTGACCCTCACCCTGACCATGACCCTGTCCTTGACCTTGACCTTTTCCCTTACACGGACCTTGACCTTGACCCTGACCTTGACCTTGACCATGACCCTAAGTCTGACCCTGTCTTTGACCATGACCCTGACCTTGAACCTAAACCTAACCCTGACCCTGAACGGGACACTGACACTATCCTTCATCTTGACCTTGACCTTGAACCTGACCCTGACCCTGACCTTGACCCTGACCCTGACCCTGACTTGACCCTGACCCTGAACTTGAACTTGACCCTGACCTTCAACTTGAGCCTGAACCTTACCTTGAACTTGAACTTTAACGTGACCTTGACCCTGACCCTGACCCTCACCCTAAACCTAACCCAGACCCTGATCTTGACCTTGACCTTGACCTTGACATTGACTTTGACCCTGACCCTGCACCTGACCTGACCCTGACCAAGACGCTGACCAAGACGCTGACCTGACCCTGACCAAGACGCTGACCTACCCCTCACCTTGACCTTGACATTGACCCTAACCCTGACCCTGACCTTGACCTTGACCCTGACCCTGACCCTGACCCTCACCCTCACACTGACCCTGACCCTGAAACTGAACACGAACTTGACTTTGACCCTGACCCCGAAATTGACCTTGAACTTGACCTTGACCCTGACCCTGACCCTGACCTTGACCTTGACCTTTACCCTAAGGTTGACCCTGACCCTGACCATGACCCTGACCTTGAACCTGAACCTAACCCTGACCCTGAACGGGACACTGACACTATCCCTCATCTTGACCTTGACCTTGAACCTGACCCTGACCCTGACCTTGACCCTGACCCTGACCCTGACCTTGACCCTGACCCTGACCTTGAACTTGACCCTGACCCTGACCTTCAACTTGAGCCTGAACCTTACCTTGAACTTGAACTTTAACTTGACCTTGACCCTGACCCTGACCCTCACCCTAAACCTAACCCTGACCCTGACCTTGACCTTGACCTTGACCTTGACCCTCACCCTGACCTTTATCTTGGCCTTGACCCTCACCCTGACAATGACCCTTACACTGAACTTGACAATGACCCTGACCTTGACCCTGACCTTGACATTGACCTTAACCTTGACCCTGATGCTGACCCTCACCCTAAACCTGACACTGACTCTGACAATGACCTTGACCTTGACCCTGACCCTCAACCTGACACTCACCCTAAACCTGACCCTGACCCTGACCTTGAACTTGAACCTGACCCTGACCTTGACCTTGACCTTGACCCTGACCCTGACCCTCACCCTCACCCTGACCCTGACACTGATACTGAACAGGAACTTGACTTTGACCCTGACCCCGAAATTGACCTTGAACTTGACCTTGACCCTGACCCTGACCCTGACCTTGACCTTGACCTTGACCTTGACGCTGACCCTCACCCTAAACCTGACACTGACTCTAACAATGACCTTGACCTTGACCCTGACACTGAACTTGACCTTGACCCTGACCCTGACCTTGACCTTGAACTTGACCCTCACCCTGAGCTTGACCTTGAGATTGTCCCTGACCCTGACCTTGACCTTGACCCTGACCTTGACCCTGACCCTAAGTCTGACCCTGACCCTGACCATGACCCTGACCTTTGTCTTGACCCTGTCCCTTACTCTGATGTTGACCTTGACCCTGACCCTGACCTTGACCTTGACCCTGACCCTGACACTGATTCTGCACCTGACCCGACTCTGACCAAGACGCTGACCCTACCACTCACCTTGACCTTGACCTTGACCCTGACCCTGACCATGAACTTGACCTTGACCCTGAACTTGACCTTGACCCTGACCCTGACCTTGACCTTGACATTGACCCTGAACTTGAACTTGACCTTGACCTTCACCCTGACCCACACCCTGACCCTGACCCTGACCTTGATCTTGAACCTGAACCTCATCCTGCCCCTCACACTAAAGCTGATCCTGACGCTGACCCTGACCTTGACCTTGAACTTCACCCTGACCCTGACCTTGACCTTGACACTGAGCTTGACCTGGACCTTGACCCTGACCTGGACCCTGACTTTAAGTCTTACCATCACCATGACCTGACCCTAACCCTTATCCTAATGCTGACCCTGACCCTAACCCTGACCCTCACCATAATCCTCAGCCTACCCTGAACCTAACCCTGAACCTGACTTTAACCCTGACCCTGACCTTGACCCTGACCCTAAGTCTGAACCTAAGTCAGACTGTGACTGTAACACAGAACGTGACCCTGACCCTGACACTGACCCTAACCCTAAACCTGACCCTGACCCTGACCTTGACCTTGAACTTGAGCCTCACCCTTACCTTGAACTTGAATTTTAACTTGACCTTGACCCTGACCCTGACCTTGAACTTGACCCTGACCCTGACCCTGACCCTGACCTTGACCTTGACCTTGACCTTGACCTTGACCCTGACCCTGACCCTGACCCTGACCTTGACCCTGACCCTCACCCTAAAACTGACCCTGACGCTGACCCGGACCTTGGACTTGACCCTCACCCTGACAATGACCGTGACACTGAACTTGACAATGATCCTGACACTGAAATTGAAAATGACCCTGACCCTGACCCTTACCCTGACCTTGACCTTGACCCTGACTCTGACCCTCACCCTAAACCTGACTCTGACTCTGACAATGACCTTGACCTTGACCCTGACCTTGAACTTTAGCCTGACCCTTATCTTGAACTTGAACATTAACTTGCCCTTGACGCTGACCTGACCCACACCCTAAACCTAATCCTGACCCTGAACTTGACCTTGACCTTGACCTTGAATTTGACTCTGACCCTGACCTTGACCCTGACCCTCACCCTAAAACTGACCCTGACCCGGACCTTGGCCTTGACCCTCACCCTGACAATGACCCTGACACTGAACTTGACAATGACCCTGACCCTGACCATGACATTGACATTGACCCTGAACTTGAACTTGACCTTGACCCTGACCCTCACCCTGGCCGTGACCCTGACCATGACCTTGACCTTGACCCTAAGTCTGACCCTGACCCTGACCATGACCCTGACCTTGAACCTGAACCTAACCCTGACCCTGAACGGGACACTGACACTATCCCTCATCTTGACATTGACCTTGGACCTGACCCTGACCCTGACCCTGACCTTGACCCTGACCCTGACCTTGAACTTGACCCTGACCCTGACCTTCAACTTGAGCCTGAACCTTACCTTGAACTTGAACTTTAACTTGACCTTGACCCTGACCTTGACCCTCACCCTAAACCTAACCCTGACCCTGACCTTGACCTTGACCTTGACCTTGACCCTGACCCTGACCCGGACCTTGGCCTTGACCCTCACCCTGACAATGACCCTTACACTGAACTTGACAATGACCCTGACCTTGACCTTGACCTTGACCCTGATGCTGACCCTCACCCTAAACCTGACACTGACTCTGACAATGACCTTGACCTTGACCCTGACTCTGAACTTGACCTTGACCATGACCCTGACCCTGACCTTGACATTGACCCTGACCTTGACCTTGATCTTGACCTTGACCCTGACCGTCACCCTGAGCTTGACCTTGAACTTGTCCCTGACCCTGACCTTGACCTGGACCCTGACCTTGACCTTGACCTTGACCCTGACCCTGACACTGACCTTGACCTTGACCCTGACCCTCAACCTGACACTCACCCTAAACCTGACCCTGACCCTGACCTTGACCTTGACCCTGAGCCTGACCCTCACCCTCACCCTGACCCTGACCCTGATATTGAACATGAACTTGACTTTGACCCTGACCCCGAAATTGACCTTGAACTTGACCTTGACCCTGACCCTGACCTTGACCCTGACGCTGACCCTCACCCTAAACCTGACACTGACTCTGACAATGACCTTGACCTTGACCCTGACACTGAACTTGAACTTGACCCTGACCCTGACCTTGACCTTGACATTGACCCTGACCTTGACCTTGACCTTGACCTTGAGACCGTCACCCTGAGCTTGACCTTGAACTTGTCCCTGACCCTGACCTTGACCTGGACCCTGACCTTGACCCTGACCCTAATTCTGACCCTGACCCTGACCATGACCATGACCTTTGTCTTGACCCTGTCCCTTACCCTGATGTTGACCTTGACCCTCACCCTGACCTTGACCTTGACCTTGACCCTGACCCTCACCTTGACCATGACCTTGGCCTTGACCTTGACCTTGTCCCTTACCCTGACCTTGACCTTGACCCTGACCCTCACCCTGACACTCACCCTAAACCTGACCCTGACCCTTACCTAGAATTTGGCCCTGACCCTGAACTTGATCTTGACCGTGACCCTGATCTTGACCTTGACATTGACCCTGAACTTGAACTTGACCTTGAACCTGACCCTCACCCTGACCATGACCCTGTCCTTGACCTTGACCTTTTCCCTTACACGGACCTTGACCTTGACCCTGACCTTGACCTTGACCATGACCCTAAGTCTGACCCTGTCTTTGACCATGACCCTGACCTTGAACCTAAACCTAACCCTGACCCTGAACCGGACACTGACACTATCCTTCATCTTGACCTTGACCTTGAACCTGACCCTGACCCTGACCTTGACCCTGACCCTGACCCTGACTTGACCCTGACCCTGAACTTGAACTTGACCCTGACCTTCAACTTGAGCCTGAACCTTACCTTGAACTTGAACTTTAACGTGACCTTGACCCTGACCCTGACCCTCACCCTAAACCTAACCCAGACCCTGATCTTGACCTTGACCTTGACCTTGACATTGACTTTGACCCTGACCCTGCACCTGACCTGACCCTGACCAAGACGCTGACCCTACCCCTCACCTTGACCTTGACATTGACCCTAACCCTGACCCTGACCTTGACCTTGACCCTGACCCTGACCCTGACCCTCACCCTCACACTGACCCTGACCCTGAAACTGAACACGAACTTGACTTTGACCCTGACCCCGAAATTGACCTTGAACTTGACCTTGACCCTGACCCTGACCCTGACCTTGACCTTGACCTTTACCCTAAGGTTGACCCTGACCCTGACCATGACCCTGACCTTGAACCTGAACCTAACCCTGACCCTGAACGGGACACTGACACTATCCCTCATCTTGACCTTGACCTTGAACCTGACCCTGACCCTGACCTTGACCCTGACCCTGACCCTGACCTTGACCCTGACCCTGACCTTGAACTTGACCCTGACCCTGACCTTCAACTTGAGCCTGAACCTTACCTTGAACTTGAACTTTAACTTGACCTTGACCCTGACCCTGACCCTCACCCTAAACCTAACCCTGACCCTGACCTTGACCTTGACCTTGACCTTGACCCTCACCCTGACCTTTATCTTGGCCTTGACCCTCACCCTGACAATGACCCTTACACTGAACTTGACAATGACCCTGACCTTGACCCTGACCTTGACATTGACCTTAACCTTGACCCTGATGCTGACCCTCACCCTAAACCTGACACTGACTCTGACAATGACCTTGACCTTGACCCTGACCCTCAACCTGACACTCACCCTAAACCTGACCCTGACCCTGACCTTGAACTTGAACCTGACCCTGACCTTGACCTTGACCTTGACCCTGACCCTGACCCTCACCCTCACCCTGACCCTGACACTGATACTGAACAGGAACTTGACTTTGACCCTGACCCCGAAATTGACCTTGAACTTGACCTTGACCCTGACCCTGACCCTGACCTTGACCTTGACCTTGACCTTGACGCTGACCCTCACCCTAAACCTGACACTGACTCTAACAATGACCTTGACCTTGACCCTGACACTGAACTTGACCTTGACCCTGACCCTGACCTTGACCTTGAACTTGACCCTCACCCTGAGCTTGACCTTGAGATTGTCCCTGACCCTGACCTTGACCTTGACCCTGACCTTGACCCTGACCCTAAGTCTGACCCTGACCCTGACCATGACCCTGACCTTTGTCTTGACCCTGTCCCTTACTCTGATGTTGACCTTGACCCTGACCCTGACCTTGACCTTGACCCTGACCCTGACACTGATTCTGCACCTGACCCGACTCTGACCAAGACGCTGACCCTACCACTCACCTTGACCTTGACCTTGACCCTGACCCTGACCATGAACTTGACCTTGACCCTGAACTTGACCTTGACCCTGACCCTGACCTTGACCTTGACATTGACCCTGAACTTGAACTTGACCTTGACCTTCACCCTGACCCACACCCTGACCCTGACCCTGACCTTGATCTTGAACCTGAACCTCATCCTGCCCCTCACACTAAAGCTGATCCTGACGCTGACCCTGACCTTGACCTTGAACTTCACCCTGACCCTGACCTTGACCTTGACACTGAGCTTGACCTGGACCTTGACCCTGACCTGGACCCTGACTTTAAGTCTTACCATCACCATGACCTGACCCTAACCCTTATCCTAATGCTGACCCTGACCCTAACCCTGACCCTCACCATAATCCTCAGCCTACCCTGAACCTAACCCTGAACCTGACTTTAACCCTGACCCTGACCTTGACCCTGACCCTAAGTCTGAACCTAAGTCAGACTGTGACTGTAACACAGAACGTGACCCTGACCCTGACACTGACCCTAACCCTAAACCTGACCCTGACCCTGACCTTGACCTTGAACTTGAGCCTCACCCTTACCTTGAACTTGAATTTTAACTTGACCTTGACCCTGACCCTGACCTTGAACTTGACCCTGACCCTGACCCTGACCCTGACCTTGACCTTGACCTTGACCTTGACCTTGACCCTGACCCTGACCCTGACCCTGACCTTGACCCTGACCCTCACCCTAAAACTGACCCTGACGCTGACCCGGACCTTGGACTTGACCCTCACCCTGACAATGACCGTGACACTGAACTTGACAATGATCCTGACACTGAAATTGAAAATGACCCTGACCCTGACCCTTACCCTGACCTTGACCTTGACCCTGACTCTGACCCTCACCCTAAACCTGACTCTGACTCTGACAATGACCTTGACCTTGACCCTGACCTTGAACTTTAGCCTGACCCTTATCTTGAACTTGAACATTAACTTGCCCTTGACGCTGACCTGACCCACACCCTAAACCTAATCCTGACCCTGAACTTGACCTTGACCTTGACCTTGAATTTGACTCTGACCCTGACCTTGACCCTGACCCTCACCCTAAAACTGACCCTGACCCGGACCTTGGCCTTGACCCTCACCCTGACAATGACCCTGACACTGAACTTGACAATGACCCTGACCCTGACCATGACATTGACATTGACCCTGAACTTGAACTTGACCTTGACCCTGACCCTCACCCTGGCCGTGACCCTGACCATGACCTTGACCTTGACCCTAAGTCTGACCCTGACCCTGACCATGACCCTGACCTTGAACCTGAACCTAACCCTGACCCTGAACGGGACACTGACACTATCCCTCATCTTGACATTGACCTTGGACCTGACCCTGACCCTGACCCTGACCTTGACCCTGACCCTGACCTTGAACTTGACCCTGACCCTGACCTTCAACTTGAGCCTGAACCTTACCTTGAACTTGAACTTTAACTTGACCTTGACCCTGACCTTGACCCTCACCCTAAACCTAACCCTGACCCTGACCTTGACCTTGACCTTGACCTTGACCCTGACCCTGACCCGGACCTTGGCCTTGACCCTCACCCTGACAATGACCCTTACACTGAACTTGACAATGACCCTGACCTTGACCTTGACCTTGACCCTGATGCTGACCCTCACCCTAAACCTGACACTGACTCTGACAATGACCTTGACCTTGACCCTGACTCTGAACTTGACCTTGACCATGACCCTGACCCTGACCTTGACATTGACCCTGACCTTGACCTTGATCTTGACCTTGACCCTGACCGTCACCCTGAGCTTGACCTTGAACTTGTCCCTGACCCTGACCTTGACCTGGACCCTGACCTTGACCTTGACCTTGACCCTGACCCTGACACTGACCTTGACCTTGACCCTGACCCTCAACCTGACACTCACCCTAAACCTGACCCTGACCCTGACCTTGACCTTGACCCTGAGCCTGACCCTCACCCTCACCCTGACCCTGACCCTGATATTGAACATGAACTTGACTTTGACCCTGACCCCGAAATTGACCTTGAACTTGACCTTGACCCTGACCCTGACCTTGACCCTGACGCTGACCCTCACCCTAAACCTGACACTGACTCTGACAATGACCTTGACCTTGACCCTGACACTGAACTTGAACTTGACCCTGACCCTGACCTTGACCTTGACATTGACCCTGACCTTGACCTTGACCTTGACCTTGAGACCGTCACCCTGAGCTTGACCTTGAACTTGTCCCTGACCCTGACCTTGACCTGGACCCTGACCTTGACCCTGACCCTAAGTCTGACCCTGACCCTGACCATGACCATGACCTTTGTCTTGACCCTGTCCCTTACCCTGATGTTGACCTTGACCCTCACCCTGACCTTGACCTTGACCTTGACCCTGACCCTCACCTTGACCATGACCTTGGCCTTGACCTTGACCTTGTCCCTTACCCTGACCTTGACCTTGACCCTGACCCTCACCCTGACACTCACCCTAAACCTGACCCTGACCCTTACCTAGAATTTGGCCCTGACCCTGAACTTGATCTTGACCGTGACCCTGATCTTGACCTTGACATTGACCCTGAACTTGAACTTGACCTTGAACCTGACCCTCACCCTGACCATGACCCTGTCCTTGACCTTGACCTTTTCCCTTACACGGACCTTGACCTTGACCCTGACCTTGACCTTGACCATGACCCTAAGTCTGACCCTGTCTTTGACCATGACCCTGACCTTGAACCTAAACCTAACCCTGACCCTGAACCGGACACTGACACTATCCTTCATCTTGACCTTGACCTTGAACCTGACCCTGACCCTGACCTTGACCCTGACCCTGACCCTGACTTGACCCTGACCCTGAACTTGAACTTGACCCTGACCTTCAACTTGAGCCTGAACCTTACCTTGAACTTGAACTTTAACGTGACCTTGACCCTGACCCTGACCCTCACCCTAAACCTAACCCAGACCCTGATCTTGACCTTGACCTTGACCTTGACATTGACTTTGACCCTGACCCTGCACCTGACCTGACCCTGACCAAGACGCTGACCCTACCCCTCACCTTGACCTTGACATTGACCCTAACCCTGACCCTGACCTTGACCTTGACCCTGACCCTGACCCTGACCCTCACCCTCACACTGACCCTGACCCTGAAACTGAACACGAACTTGACTTTGACCCTGACCCCGAAATTGACCTTGAACTTGACCTTGACCCTGACCCTGACCCTGACCTTGACCTTGACCTTTACCCTAAGGTTGACCCTGACCCTGACCATGACCCTGACCTTGAACCTGAACCTAACCCTGACCCTGAACGGGACACTGACACTATCCCTCATCTTGACCTTGACCTTGAACCTGACCCTGACCCTGACCCTGACCTTGACCCTGACCCTGACCCTGACCTTGACCCTGACCCTGACCTTGAACTTGACCCTGACCCTGACCTTCAACTTGAGCCTGAACCTTACCTTGAACTTGAACTTTAACTTGACCTTGACCCTGACCCTGACCCTCACCCTAAACCTAACCCTGACCCTGACCTTGACCTTGACCTTGACCTTGACCCTCACCCTGACCTTTATCTTGGCCTTGACCCTCACCCTGACAATGACCCTTACACTGAACTTGACAATGACCCTGACCTTGACCCTGACCTTGACATTGACCTTAACCTTGACCCTGATGCTGACCCTCACCCTAAACCTGACACTGACTCTGACAATGACCTTGACCTTGACCCTGACCCTCAACCTGACACTCACCCTAAACCTGACCCTGACCCTGACCTTGAACTTGAACCTGACCCTGACCTTGACCTTGACCTTGACCCTGACCCTGACCCTCACCCTCACCCTGACCCTGACACTGATACTGAACAGGAACTTGACTTTGACCCTGACCCCGAAATTGACCTTGAACTTGACCTTGACCCTGACCCTGACCCTGACCTTGACCTTGACCTTGACCTTGACGCTGACCCTCACCCTAAACCTGACACTGACTCTAACAATGACCTTGACCTTGACCCTGACACTGAACTTGACCTTGACCCTGACCCTGACCTTGACCTTGAACTTGACCCTCACCCTGAGCTTGACCTTGAGATTGTCCCTGACCCTGACCTTGACCTTGACCCTGACCTTGACCCTGACCCTAAGTCTGACCCTGACCCTGACCATGACCCTGACCTTTGTCTTGACCCTGTCCCTTACTCTGATGTTGACCTTGACCCTGACCCTGACCTTGACCTTGACCCTGACCCTGACACTGATTCTGCACCTGACCCGACTCTGACCAAGACGCTGACCCTACCACTCACCTTGACCTTGACCTTGACCCTGACCCTGACCATGAACTTGACCTTGACCCTGAACTTGACCTTGACCCTGACCCTGACCTTGACCTTGACATTGACCCTGAACTTGAACTTGACCTTGACCTTCACCCTGACCCACACCCTGACCCTGACCCTGACCTTGATCTTGAACCTGAACCTCATCCTGCCCCTCACACTAAAGCTGATCCTGACGCTGACCCTGACCTTGACCTTGAACTTCACCCTGACCCTGACCTTGACCTTGACACTGAGCTTGACCTGGACCTTGACCCTGACCTGGACCCTGACTTTAAGTCTTACCATCACCATGACCTGACCCTAACCCTTATCCTAATGCTGACCCTGACCCTAACCCTGACCCTCACCATAATCCTCAGCCTACCCTGAACCTAACCCTGAACCTGACTTTAACCCTGACCCTGACCTTGACCCTGACCCTAAGTCTGAACCTAAGTCAGACTGTGACCGTAACACAGAACGTGACCCTGACCCTGACACTGACCCTAACCCTAAACCTGACCCTGACCCTGACCTTGACCTTGAACTTGAGCCTCACCCTTACCTTGAACTTGAATTTTAACTTGACCTTGACCCTGACCCTGACCTTGAACTTGACCCTGACCCTGACCCTGACCCTGACCTTGACCTTGACCTTGACCTTGACCTTGACCCTGACCCTGACCCTGACCCTGACCTTGACCCTGACCCTCACCCTAAAACTGACCCTGACGCTGACCCGGACCTTGGACTTGACCCTCACCCTGACAATGACCGTGACACTGAACTTGACAATGATCCTGACACTGAAATTGAAAATGACCCTGACCCTGACCCTTACCCTGACCTTGACCTTGACCCTGACTCTGACCCTCACCCTAAACCTGACTCTGACTCTGACAATGACCTTGACCTTGACCCTGACCTTGAACTTTAGCCTGACCCTTATCTTGAACTTGAACATTAACTTGCCCTTGACGCTGACCCTGACCCACACCCTAAACCTAATCCTGACCCTGAACTTGACCTTGACCTTGACCTTGAATTTGACTCTGACCCTGACCTTGACCCTGACCCTCACCCTAAAACTGACCCTGACCCGGACCTTGGCCTTGACCCTCACCCTGACAATGACCCTGACACTGAACTTGACAATGACCCTGACCCTGACCATGACATTGACATTGACCCTGAACTTGAACTTGACCTTGACCCTGACCCTCACCCTGGCCGTGACCCTGACCATGACCTTGACCTTGACCCTAAGTCTGACCCTGACCCTGACCATGACCCTGACCTTTGTCTTGACCCTGTCCCTTACTCTGATGTTGACCTTGACCCTGACCCTGACCTTGACCTTGACCCTGACCCTGACACTGATTCTGCACCTGACCTGACTCTGACCAAGACGCTGACCCTACCACTCACCTTGACCTTGACCTTGACCCTGACCCTGACCATGAACTTGACCTTGACCCTGAACTTGACCTTGACCCTGACCCTGACCTTGACCTTGACATTGACCCTGAACTTGAACTTGACCTTGACCTTCACCCTGACCCACACCCTGACCCTGACCCTGACCTTGATCTTGAACCTGAACCTCATCCTGCCCCTCACACTAAAGCTGATCCTGACGCTGACCCTGACCTTGACCTTGAACTTCACCCTGACCCTGACCTTGACCTTGACACTGAGCTTGACCTGGACCTTGACCCTGACCTGGACCCTGACTTTAAGTCTTACCATCACCATGACCTGACCCTAACCCTTATCCTAATGCTGACCCTGACCCTAACCCTGACCCTCACCATAATCCTCAGCCTACCCTGAACCTAACCCTGAACCTGACTTTAACCCTGACCCTGACCTTGACCCTGACCCTAAGTCTGAACCTAAGTCAGACTGTGACCGTAACACAGAACGTGACCCTGACCCTGACACTGACCCTAACCCTAAACCTGACCCTGACCCTGACCTTGACCTTGAACTTGAGCCTCACCCTTACCTTGAACTTGAATTTTAACTTGACCTTGACCCTGACCCTGACCTTGAACTTGACCCTGACCCTGACCCTGACCCTGACCTTGACCTTGACCTTGACCTTGACCTTGACCCTGACCCTGACCCTGACCCTGACCTTGACCCTGACCCTCACCCTAAAACTGACCCTGACGCTGACCCGGACCTTGGACTTGACCCTCACCCTGACAATGACCGTGACACTGAACTTGACAATGATCCTGACACTGAAATTGAAAATGACCCTGACCCTGACCCTTACCCTGACCTTGACCTTGACCCTGACGCTGACCCTCACCCTAAACCTGACTCTGACTCTGACAATGACCTTGACCTTGACCCTGACCTTGAACTTTAGCCTGACCCTTATCTTGAACTTGAACATTAACTTGCCCTTGACGCTGACCCTGACCCACACCCTAAACCTAATCCTGACCCTGAACTTGACCTTGACCTTGACCTTGAATTTGACTCTGACCCTGACCTTGACCCTGACCCTCACCCTAAAACTGACCCTGACCCGGACCTTGGCCTTGACCCTCACCCTGACAATGACCCTGACACTGAACTTGACAATGACCCTGACCCTGACCATGACATTGACATTGACCCTGAACTTGAACTTGACCTTGACCCTGACCCTCACCCTGGCCGTGACCCTGACCATGACCTTGACCTTGACCCTAAGTCTGACCCTGACCCTGACCATGACCCTGACCTTGAACCTGAACCTAACCCTGACCCTGAACGGGACACTGACACTATCCCTCATCTTGACCTTGACCTTGGACCTGACCCTGACCCTGACCCTGACCTTGACCCTGACCCTGACCTTGAACTTGACCCTGACCCTGACCTTCAACTTGAGCCTGAACCTTACCTTGAACTTGAACTTTAACTTGACCTTGACCCTGACCCTGACCCTCACCCTAAACCTAACCCTGACCCTGACCTTGACCTTGACCTTGACCTTGACCCTGACCCTGACCCGGACCTTGGCCTTGACCCTCACCCTGACAATGACCCTTACACTAAACTTGACAATGACCCTGACCTTGACCTTGACCTTGACCCTGATGCTGACCCTCACCCTAAACCTGACACTGACTCTGACAATGACCTTGACCTTGACCCTGACTCTGAACTTGACCTTGACCATGACCCTGACCCTGACCTTGACATTGACCCTGACCTTGACCTTGATCTTGCCCTTGACCCTGACCGTCACCCTGAGCTTGACCTTGAACTTGTCCCTGACCCTGACCTTGACCTGGACCCTGACCTTGACCTTTACCTTGACCCTGACCCTGACACTGACCTTGACCTTGACCCTGACCCTCAACCTGACACTCACCCTAAACCTGACCCTGACCCTGACCTTGACCTTGACCCTGAGCCTGACCCTCACCCTGACCCTGACCCTGACCCTGATATTGAACATGAACTTGACTTTGACCCTGACCCCGAAATTGACCTTGAACTTGACCTTGACCCTGACCCTGACCTTGACCCTGACGCTGACCCTCACCCTAAACCTGACACTGACTCTGACAATGACCTTGACCTTGACCCTGACACTGAACTTGAACTTGACCCTGACCCTGACCTTGACCTTGACATTGACCCTGACCTTGACCTTGACCTTGACCTTGAGACCGTCACCCTGAGCTTGACCTTGAACTTGTCCCTGACCCTGACCTTGACCTGGACCCTGACCTTGACCCTGACCCTAAGTCTGACCCTGACCCTGACCATGACCATGACCTTTGTCTTGACCCTGTCCCTTACCCTGATGTTGACCTTGACCCTCACCCTGACCTTGACCTTGACCTTGACCCTGACCCTCACCTTGACCATGACCTTGGCCTTGACCTTGACCTTGTCCCTTACCCTGACCTTGACCTTGACCTTGACCCTGACCCTCACCCTGACACTCACCCTAAACCTGACCCTGACCCTTACCTAGAATTTGGCACTGACCCTGAACTTGATCTTGACCGTGACCCTGATCTTGACCTTGACATTGACCCTGAACTTGAACTTGACCTTGAACCTGACCCTCACCCTGACCATGACCCTGTCCTTGACCTTGACCTTTTCCCTTACACGGACCTTGACCTTGACCCTGACCTTGACCTTGACCATGACCCTAAGTCTGACCCTGTCTTTGACCATGACCCTGACCTTGAACCTAAACCTAACCCTGACCCTGAACCGGACACTGACACTATCCTTCATCTTGACCTTGACCTTGAACCTGACCCTGACCCTGACCTTGACCCTGACCCTGACCCTGACTTGACCCTGACCCTGAACTTGAACTTGACCCTGACCTTCAACTTGAGCCTGAACCTTACCTTGAACTTGAACTTTAACGTGACCTTGATCCTGACCCTGACCCTCACTCTAAACCTAACCTTGACCCTGACCTTGACCTTGACCTTAACCTTGACCTTGACCCTGACACTGAACCTGACCTTGACCCTGACCCACAACCTAAAACTGACCTTGACCCTGACCCGGACCTTGGCCTTGACCCTCACCCTGACAATGACCCTGACAATGAACTTGACAATGACCCTGACCCTGACCCTGACCTTGACCTTGACCTTGACCTTGACCTTGACCTTGAACTTGACCCTGACCCTGACCCTGACCTTTACAATGACCCTGACCCTGACTTTATGTCTTACCGTGACCTTGACCCTGACCCAGCACCTGACCCTAACTCTGACCCTGACCCTGACCTAATCCTAACCCTGGTCCTAATGCTGACCCTGACCCTAACCCTGACCCTCACCATAATCCTCAGCCTGACCCTGAACCAAACCCTGAACCTGAGTTTGACACTGACGTTGACCTTGTCCCTGATCTTCACCCTGACCCTAAGTCTGAACGTGACACAGAACGTGACCTTGACCCTGATGCTGACCCTCACCCTAAACCTGACACTGACTCTGACAATGACCTTGACCTTGACATTGACCCCGACCTTGACCTTGACATTGACCCTGACCCTGACCATGACCCTGACCTTGACCGTGACCCGGACCTTGAACTTGACCCTGACCCTGACCTTCAACTTGAGCCTGAACCTTACCTTGAACTTGAAATTTAACTTGACCTTGACGCTGACCCTGACCCTCACCCTAAACCTAACCCTGACCCTGACCTTGACCTTGACGTTGACCTTGACATTGACATTGACTTTGACCCTGACCCTGCACCTGACCTGACCCTGACCCTCAACCTGACACTCACCCTAAACTTGACCCTGACCCTCACCCTCACCCTCACCCTGACCCTAACCCTGAAACTGAACATGAACTTGACTTTGACCCTGACCCCGAAATTGACCTTGAACTTGACCTTGACCCTGACCCTGACCCTGAACTTGACCTTGACCTTGACCCTGACGCTGACCCTCACTCTAAACCTGACACTGACTCTGAGAATGACCTTGACCTTGACATTGACCCTGACCTTGACCCTCACCCTGTGCTTGACCTTGACATTGTCCCTGACCCTGACCTTGACCTGGACCCTGACCTTGACCCTGACCCTAAGTCTGACCCTGACCCTGACCATGACCCTGACCTTTGTCTTGACCCTGTCCCTTACCCTGATGTTGATCTTGACCCTGACCCTGACCTTGACCTTGACCCTGACCCTGACACTGACCCGGAACTTGGACTTGACCCTCACCCTGACAATGACCCTGACACTGAACTTGACAATGACCCTGACACTGACCCTGACCCTGACCTTGACCTTGACCTTGACCCTGACCCTGACCCTCACCCTAAACTTGACACTGACTCTGACAATGACCTTGACCTTGACCCTGACCCTGAACTTGACCTTGACACTGACCCTGACCCTCACCCTGTGCTTGACCTTGAACTTGTCCCTGACCCTGACCTTGACCTTGACCCGGACCATGATCTTGACCTTGACCCTAAGTCTGACCCTGACCATGAAACTGACCTTGAACCTGAACCTAACCCTGACCCTGACCTGTACACTGACACTATCCCTCAATTTGACCTTGACCTTGACATTGACCTTGACCTTGACCTTGACCTTGACCCTGACCCTGACCCTGACCCTGACCTTGACCCTGACCCTCACCCTGAAACTGACCCTGACACTGACCCGGAACTTGGCCTTGACCCTCACCCTGACAATGACCCTGACACTGAACTTGACAATGTCCCTGACACTGACCCTGACCCTGACGCTGACCCTCACCTTAAACCTGACACGGACTCTGACCCTGACCTTGACCTTGACCTTGACCCTCACCCTGTTCTTGACCTTGAACTTGTACCTGACCCTGACCTTGACCTTGACCCTGACCCCGAAATTGACCTTGAACTTCACCTTGACCCTGACCCTGACCCTGACCTTGACCTTGACCCTGACCCTGACATTAACCTTGACATTGACCCTGAACTTGAACTTGACTTTGACCCTCACCCTGACCCTGACCCTGACCTTGACCTTGACCCGGACCTTGAACTTGACCTTTTCTCTATGTCTGACCCTGACCCTGACCATGACCCTGACCTTTGTCTTGACCCTGTCCCTTACTCTGATGTTGACCTTGACCCTGACCCTGACCTTGACCTTGACCCTGACCCTGACACTGATTCTGCACCTGACCTGACTCTGACCAAGACGCTGACCCTACCACTCACCTTGACCTTGACCTTGACCCTGACCCTGACCATGAACTTGACCTTGACCCTGAACTTGACCTTGACCCTGACCCTGACCTTGACCTTGACATTGACCCTGAACTTGAACTTGACCTTGACCTTCACCCTGACCCACACCCTGACCCTGACCCTGACCTTGATCTTGAACCTGAACCTCATCCTGCCCCTCACACTAAAGCTGATCCTGACGCTGACCCTGACCTTGACCTTGAACTTCACCCTGACCCTGACCTTGACCTTGACACTGAGCTTGACCTGGACCTTGACCCTGACCTGGACCCTGACTTTAAGTCTTACCATCACCATGACCTGACCCTAACCCTTATCCTAATGCTGACCCTGACCCTAACCCTGACCCTCACCATAATCCTCAGCCTACCCTGAACCTAACCCTGAACCTGACTTTAACCCTGACCCTGACCTTGACCCTGACCCTAAGTCTGAACCTAAGTCAGACTGTGACCGTAACACAGAACGTGACCCTGACCCTGACACTGACCCTAACCCTAAACCTGACCCTGACCCTGACCTTGACCTTGAACTTGAGCCTCACCCTTACCTTGAACTTGAATTTTAACTTGACCTTGACCCTGACCCTGACCTTGAACTTGACCCTGACCCTGACCCTGACCCTGACCTTGACCTTGACCTTGACCTTGACCTTGACCCTGACCCTGACCCTGACCCTGACCTTGACCCTGACCCTCACCCTAAAACTGACCCTGACGCTGACCCGGACCTTGGACTTGACCCTCACCCTGACAATGACCGTGACACTGAACTTGACAATGATCCTGACACTGAAATTGAAAATGACCCTGACCCTGACCCTTACCCTGACCTTGACCTTGACCCTGACGCTGACCCTCACCCTAAACCTGACTCTGACTCTGACAATGACCTTGACCTTGACCCTGACCTTGAACTTTAGCCTGACCCTTATCTTGAACTTGAACATTAACTTGCCCTTGACGCTGACCCTGACCCACACCCTAAACCTAATCCTGACCCTGAACTTGACCTTGACCTTGACCTTGAATTTGACTCTGACCCTGACCTTGACCCTGACCCTCACCCTAAAACTGACCCTGACCCGGACCTTGGCCTTGACCCTCACCCTGACAATGACCCTGACACTGAACTTGACAATGACCCTGACCCTGACCATGACATTGACATTGACCCTGAACTTGAACTTGACCTTGACCCTGACCCTCACCCTGGCCGTGACCCTGACCATGACCTTGACCTTGACCCTAAGTCTGACCCTGACCCTGACCATGACCCTGACCTTGAACCTGAACCTAACCCTGACCCTGAACGGGACACTGACACTATCCCTCATCTTGACCTTGACCTTGGACCTGACCCTGACCCTGACCCTGACCTTGACCCTGACCCTGACCTTGAACTTGACCCTGACCCTGACCTTCAACTTGAGCCTGAACCTTACCTTGAACTTGAACTTTAACTTGACCTTGACCCTGACCCTGACCCTCACCCTAAACCTAACCCTGACCCTGACCTTGACCTTGACCTTGACCTTGACCCTGACCCTGACCCGGACCTTGGCCTTGACCCTCACCCTGACAATGACCCTTACACTGAACTTGACAATGACCCTGACCTTGACCTTGACCTTGACCCTGATGCTGACCCTCACCCTAAACCTGACACTGACTCTGACAATGACCTTGACCTTGACCCTGACTCTGAACTTGACCTTGACCATGACCCTGACCCTGACCTTGACATTGACCCTGACCTTGACCTTGATCTTGACCTTGACCCTGACCGTCACCCTGAGCTTGACCTTGAACTTGTCCCTGACCCTGACCTTGACCTGGACCCTGACCTTGACCTTTACCTTGACCCTGACCCTGACACTGACCTTGACCTTGACCCTGACCCTCAACCTGACACTCACCCTAAACCTGACCCTGACCCTGACCTTGACCTTGACCCTGAGCCTGACCCTCACCCTGACCCTGACCCTGACCCTGATATTGAACATGAACTTGACTTTGACCCTGACCCCGAAATTGACCTTGAACTTGACCTTGACCCTGACCCTGACCTTGACCCTGACGCTGACCCTCACCCTAAACCTGACACTGACTCTGACAATGACCTTGACCTTGACCCTGACACTGAACTTGAACTTGACCCTGACCCTGACCTTGACCTTGACATTGACCCTGACCTTGACCTTGACCTTGACCTTGAGACCGTCACCCTGAGCTTGACCTTGAACTTGTCCCTGACCCTGACCTTGACCTGGACCCTGACCTTGACCCTGACCCTAAGTCTGACCCTGACCCTGACCATGACCATGACCTTTGTCTTGACCCTGTCCCTTACCCTGATGTTGACCTTGACCCTCACCCTGACCTTGACCTTGACCTTGACCCTGACCCTCACCTTGACCATGACCTTGGCCTTGACCTTGACCTTGTCCCTTACCCTGACCTTGACCTTGACCTTGACCCTGACCCTCACCCTGACACTCACCCTAAACCTGACCCTGACCCTTACCTAGAATTTGGCACTGACCCTGAACTTGATCTTGACCGTGACCCTGATCTTGACCTTGACATTGACCCTGAACTTGAACTTGACCTTGAACCTGACCCTCACCCTGACCATGACCCTGTCCTTGACCTTGACCTTTTCCCTTACACGGACCTTGACCTTGACCCTGACCTTGACCTTGACCATGACCCTAAGTCTGACCCTGTCTTTGACCATGACCCTGACCTTGAACCTAAACCTAACCCTGACCCTGAACCGGACACTGACACTATCCTTCATCTTGACCTTGACCTTGAACCTGACCCTGACCCTGACCTTGACCCTGACCCTGACCCTGACTTGACCCTGACCCTGAACTTGAACTTGACCCTGACCTTCAACTTGAGCCTGAACCTTACCTTGAACTTGAACTTTAACGTGACCTTGATCCTGACCCTGACCCTCACTCTAAACCTAACCTTGACCCTGACCTTGACCTTGACCTTAACCTTGACCTTGACCCTGACACTGAACCTGACCTTGACCCTGACCCACAACCTAAAACTGACCTTGACCCTGACCCGGACCTTGGCCTTGACCCTCACCCTGACAATGACCCTGACAATGAACTTGACAATGACCCTGACCCTGACCCTGACCTTGACCTTGACCTTGACCTTGACCTTGACCTTGAACTTGACCCTGACCCTGACCCTGACCTTTACAATGACCCTGACCCTGACTTTATGTCTTACCGTGACCTTGACCCTGACCCAGCACCTGACCCTAACTCTGACCCTGACCCTGACCTAATCCTAACCCTGGTCCTAATGCTGACCCTGACCCTAACCCTGACCCTCACCATAATCCTCAGCCTGACCCTGAACCAAACCCTGAACCTGAGTTTGACACTGACGTTGACCTTGTCCCTGATCTTCACCCTGACCCTAAGTCTGAACGTGACACAGAACGTGACCTTGACCCTGATGCTGACCCTCACCCTAAACCTGACACTGACTCTGACAATGACCTTGACCTTGACATTGACCCCGACCTTGACCTTGACATTGACCCTGACCCTGACCATGACCCTGACCTTGACCGTGACCCGGACCTTGAACTTGACCCTGACCCTGACCTTCAACTTGAGCCTGAACCTTACCTTGAACTTGAAATTTAACTTGACCTTGACGCTGACCCTGACCCTCACCCTAAACCTAACCCTGACCCTGACCTTGACCTTGACGTTGACCTTGACATTGACATTGACTTTGACCCTGACCCTGCACCTGACCTGACCCTGACCCTCAACCTGACACTCACCCTAAACTTGACCCTGACCCTCACCCTCACCCTCACCCTGACCCTAACCCTGAAACTGAACATGAACTTGACTTTGACCCTGACCCCGAAATTGACCTTGAACTTGACCTTGACCCTGACCCTGACCCTGAACTTGACCTTGACCTTGACCCTGACGCTGACCCTCACTCTAAACCTGACACTGACTCTGAGAATGACCTTGACCTTGACATTGACCCTGACCTTGACCCTCACCCTGTGCTTGACCTTGACATTGTCCCTGACCCTGACCTTGACCTGGACCCTGACCTTGACCCTGACCCTAAGTCTGACCCTGACCCTGACCATGACCCTGACCTTTGTCTTGACCCTGTCCCTTACCCTGATGTTGATCTTGACCCTGACCCTGACCTTGACCTTGACCCTGACCCTGACACTGACCCGGAACTTGGACTTGACCCTCACCCTGACAATGACCCTGACACTGAACTTGACAATGACCCTGACACTGACCCTGACCCTGACCTTGACCTTGACCTTGACCCTGACCCTGACCCTCACCCTAAACTTGACACTGACTCTGACAATGACCTTGACCTTGACCCTGACCCTGAACTTGACCTTGACACTGACCCTGACCCTCACCCTGTGCTTGACCTTGAACTTGTCCCTGACCCTGACCTTGACCTTGACCCGGACCATGATCTTGACCTTGACCCTAAGTCTGACCCTGACCATGAAACTGACCTTGAACCTGAACCTAACCCTGACCCTGACCTGTACACTGACACTATCCCTCAATTTGACCTTGACCTTGACATTGACCTTGACCTTGACCTTGACCTTGACCCTGACCCTGACCCTGACCCTGACCTTGACCCTGACCCTCACCCTGAAACTGACCCTGACACTGACCCGGAACTTGGCCTTGACCCTCACCCTGACAATGACCCTGACACTGAACTTGACAATGTCCCTGACACTGACCCTGACCCTGACGCTGACCCTCACCTTAAACCTGACACGGACTCTGACCCTGACCTTGACCTTGACCCTCACCCTGTTCTTGACCTTGAACTTGTACCTGACCCTGACCTTGACCTTTACCCTGACCCTCACCCTGACACTCACCCTAAACCTGACCCTGACACTGAACCTGACCTTGACCCTGACCCACAACCTAAAACTGACCTTGACCCTGACCCGGACCTTGGCCTTGACCCTCACCCTGACAATGACCCTGACAATGAACTTGACAATGACCCTGACCCTGACCCTGACCTTGACCTTGACCTTGACCTTGACCTTGACCTTGAACTTGACCCTGACCCTGACCCTGACCTTTACAATGACCCTGACCCTGACTTTATGTCTTACCGTGACCTTGACCCTGACCCAGCACCTGACCCTAACTCTGACCCTGACCCTGACCTAATCCTAACCCTGGTCCTAATGCTGACCCTGACCCTAACCCTGACCCTCACCATAATCCTCAGCCTGACCCTGAACCAAACCCTGAACCTGAGTTTGACACTGACGTTGACCTTGTCCCTGATCTTCACCCTGACCCTAAGTCTGAACGTGACACAGAACGTGACCTTGACCCTGATGCTGACCCTCACCCTAAACCTGACACTGACTCTGACAATGACCTTGACCTTGACATTGACCCCGACCTTGACCTTGACATTGACCCTGACCCTGACCATGACCCTGACCTTGACCGTGACCCGGACCTTGAACTTGACCCTGACCCTGACCTTCAACTTGAGCCTGAACCTTACCTTGAACTTGAAATTTAACTTGACCTTGACGCTGACCCTGACCCTCACCCTAAACCTAACCCTGACCCTGACCTTGACCTTGACGTTGACCTTGACATTGACATTGACTTTGACCCTGACCCTGCACCTGACCTGACCCTGACCCTCAACCTGACACTCACCCTAAACTTGACCCTGACCCTCACCCTCACCCTCACCCTGACCCTAACCCTGAAACTGAACATGAACTTGACTTTGACCCTGACCCCGAAATTGACCTTGAACTTGACCTTGACCCTGACCCTGACCCTGAACTTGACCTTGACCTTGACCCTGACGCTGACCCTCACTCTAAACCTGACACTGACTCTGAGAATGACCTTGACCTTGACATTGACCCTGACCTTGACCCTCACCCTGTGCTTGACCTTGACATTGTCCCTGACCCTGACCTTGACCTGGACCCTGACCTTGACCCTGACCCTAAGTCTGACCCTGACCCTGACCATGACCCTGACCTTTGTCTTGACCCTGTCCCTTACCCTGATGTTGATCTTGACCCTGACCCTGACCTTGACCTTGACCCTGACCCTGACACTGACCCGGAACTTGGACTTGACCCTCACCCTGACAATGACCCTGACACTGAACTTGACAATGACCCTGACACTGACCCTGACCCTGACCTTGACCTTGACCTTGACCTTGACCCTGACCCTGACATTAACCTTGACATTGACCCTGAACTTGAACTTGACTTTGACCCTCACCCTGACCCTGACCCTGACCTTGACCTTGACCCGGACCTTGAACTTGACCTTTTCTCTATGTCTGACCCTGACCCTGACCATGACCCTGACCTTGAACCTGAACCTAACCCTGCCCCTTACACTAAACCTGACCCTGGCCTTGACCTTGACCGTGACCCTGACCTTGACCTTGACCTTGACCTTGAACTTGAACTTGACCCTGACCCTGACCCTGACCCTGACCTTGACCTTGACCTTGACCCTGACCCAGCACCTGACCCTAACTCTGACCCTGACCCTGACCTAATCCTAACCCTGGTCCTAATGCTGACCCTGACCCTAACCCTGACCCTCACCATAATCCTCAGCCTGACCCTGAACCTAACCCTGAACCTGAGTTTCACACTGACATTGACCTTGTCCCTGATCTTGACCCTGACCCTAAGTCTGACCGTGACACTGAACGTGACCTTGACCCTGAACCTGACCCTGACCTTGACCCTGAAACTGACCTTGAACTTGAGCCTGACCCTTACCTTGAACTTGAACTTTAATTTGACCTTGACCCTGACCCTGACCCTCAGCCTAAATCTTACCCTGACCCTGAACCTGAACCTCACCCTCACTCTAAACCTAACCCTGACCCTGACCTTGACCTTGACCTTGACCTTGACCCTGACCCTGACCCTGACCTGGACCTTGACAATGACCCTTACCTTGACCTTGAACTTCACCCTGACCCTGACCTTGACCTTGACACTGAGCTTGACCTGGACCTTGACCCTGACCTTGACCCTGACTTTAAGTCTTACCGCGACCCTGAAACTGACCCAGCACCTGACCCTCACCCCGACCTGACCCTAACCCTGATCCTAATGCTGACCCTGACCCTGACACTCAACAAAATCCTCAGCCTGACCCTGAACCTAACCCTGAACCTAACCCTGAACCTGACATTGACCTTGACCCTGACCTTGACCCTGACCCTAAGTCTGACCGTGACCGTGACACTGAACGTGACCTTGACCCTGACCCTGACCCTGACCTTGACCCTGACCCTCACCCTAAAACTGACCCTGACCCTGACCTTGACCTTGACGTTGACCTTGACATTGACATTGACTTTGACCCTGACCCTGCACCTGGCCTGACCCTGACCTTGACCTTGACCCTGACCCTGACCCTGACGTTGACCTTCACCCTGACCCTCAACCTTACACTCACCCTAAACCTGACCCTGACCCTCACCCTCACCCTCACCCTGACCCTAACCCTGAAACTGAACATGAACTTGACTTTGACCCTGACCCCGAAATTGACCTTGAACTTGACCTTGACCCTGACCCTGACCCTGACCTTGACCTTGACCTTGACCCTGACGCTGACCCTCACCCTAAACCTGACACTGACTCTGAGAATGACCTTGACCTTGACATTGACCCTGACCTTGACCCTCACCCTGTGCTTGACCTTGACATTGTCCCTGACCCTGACCTTGACCTGGACCCTGACCTTGACCCTGACCCTAAGTCTGACCCTGACCCTGAACATGACCCTGACCTTTGTCTTGACCCTGTCCCTTACCCTGATGTTGATCTTGACCCTGACCCTGACCTTGACCTTGACCCTGACCCTGACACTGACCCGGAACTTGGACTTGACCCTCACCCTGACAATGACCCTGACACTGAACTTGACAATGACCCTGACACTGACCCTGACCCTGACCTTGACCTTGACCTTGACCCTGACCCTGACCCTCACCCTAAACTTGACACTGACTCTGACAATTACCTTGACCTTGACCCTGACCCTGAACTTGACCTTGACACTGACCCTGACCTTGAACTTGAGCCTGACCCTTACCTTGACCTTGACCTTGACCCTGACCCTCACCCTGTGCTTGACCTTGAACTTGTCCCTGACCCTGACCTTGACCTTGACCCGGACCATGATCTTGACCTTGACCCTAAGTCTGACCCTGACCATGAAACTGACCTTGAACCTGAACCTAACCCTGACCCTGACCTGTACACTGACACTATCCCTCAATTTGACCTTGACCTTGACATTGACCTTGACCTTGACCTTGACCTTGACCCTGACCCTGACCCTGACCTTGACCCTGACCCTCACCCTGAAACTGACCCTGACACTGACCCGGAACTTGGCCTTGACCCTCACCCTGACAATGACCCTGACACTGAACTTGACAATGACCCTGACACTGACCCTGACCCTGACACTGACCCTCACCTTAAACCTGACACGGACTCTGACAATGACCTTGACCTTGACCCTGACCCTGAACTTGACCTGGACCGTGACCCTGACCTTGACCTTGACCCTGACCTTGACCTTGACCTTGACCCTCACCCTGTTCTTGACCTTGAACTTGTACCTGACCCTGACCTTGACCTTTACCCTGACCCTCACCCTGACACTCACCCTAAACCTGACCCTGACCCTGACCTTGACCTTGATCCTGACCCTGAAATTGACCTTGAACTTCACCTTGACCCTGACCCTGACCCTGACCTTGACCTTGACCCTGACCCTGACATTAACCTTGACATTGACCCTGAACTTGAACTTGACTTTGACCCTCACCCTGACCCTGACCCTGACCTTGACCTTGACCCGGACCTTGAACTTGACCTTTTCTCTATGTCTGACCCTGACCCTGACCATGACCCTGACCTTGAACCTGAACCTAACCCTGCCCCTTACACTAAACCTGACCCTGGCCTTGACCTTGACCTTGACCTTGACCTTGACCCTGACCCTGACCCTGACCTTGACCTTGACAATGACCCTGACCCTGACTTTATGTCTTACCGTGACCTTGACCCTGACCCAGCACCTGACCCTAACTCTGACCCTGACCCTGACCTAATCCTAACCCTGGTCCTAATGCTGACCCTGACCCTAACCCTGACCCTCACCATAATCCTCAGCCTGACCCTGAACCTAACCCTGAACCTGAGTTTCACACTGACATTGACCTTGTCCCTGATCTTGACCCTGACCCTAAGTCTGACCGTGACACTGAACGTGACCTTGACCCTGACCCTGACCCTGACCTTGACCCTGAAACTGACCCTGACCCTGACACTGACCCTAACCCTAAACCTGACCCTGACCCTGACCTTGACCTTGACCCTGACCCTGACCTTGAACTTGAGCCTGACCCTTACCTTGAACTTGAACTTTAATTTGACCTTGACCCTGACCCTGACCCTCAGCCTAAATCTGACCCTGACCCTGAACCTGAACCTCACCCTCACCCTAAACCTAACCCTGACCCTGACCTTGACCTTGACCCTGACCCTGACCCTTACCCTGACCTGGACCTTGACAATGACCCTTACCTTGACCTTGAACTTCACCCTGACCCTGACCTTGACCTTGACACTGAGCTTGACCTGGACCTTGACCCTGACCTTGACCCTGACTTTAAGTCTTACCGTGACCCTGAAACTGACCCAGCACCTGACCCTCACCCCGACCTGACCCTAACCCTGATCCTAATGCTGACCCTGACCCTCAACATAATCCTCAGCCTGACCCTGAACCTAACCCTGAACCTGACTTTGACCCTGACATTGACCTTGACCCTGACCTTGACCCTGACCCTAAGTCTGACCGTGACCGTGACACTGAACGTGACCTTGACCCTGACCCTGACCCTGACCTTGACCCTGACCCTCACCCTAAAACTGACCCTGACCCTGACCCGGATCTTGGCCTTGACCCTCACCTTGACAATGACCCTGACACTGAACGTGACAATGACCCTGACCCTGACCCTGACCTTGACCTTGACCCTGACGCTGACCCTCACCCTAAACCTGACACTGACTCTGACAATGACCTTGACCTTGACCCTGACCCTGACCTTGACCTTGACCCTGACCTTGACCCTGAGATTGACCTTGAACTTGTCCCTGACCCTGACCTTGACCCTGTCCTTGACCTTGACCCTGTCTCTTTCCCTGAGGTTGACCTTGACCCGACCTTGACCTTGAACTTGACCCTGACCCTGACACTGACCCTGCACCTGACCTGGCCCTGACCAAGACGCTGACCCTACCCCTAACCTTGAACTTGACCTTGACCCTGACCCTGACCCTGAACTTGAACTTCAACCTGACCCTGACCTTGACCTTGATCTTGACCCTGACCCTGACCCTCACTCACACCCTGACCCTGATACTGAACCTGACCTTGACCTTAACCCTGACCCTGAACTTGACCTTGAACTTGACCTTGACCCTGACCCTGAACCTGACCTTGACATTGACCCTGAACTTGAACTTGACCTTGACCTTGACCCTGACCCTCACCCTGACCATGACCCTGACCTTGACCTTGACCTTGACCCTAAGTCTGACCCTGACCCTGACCATGACCCTGACCTTGAACCTGAACCTAACCCTGACCCTGAACGGGACACTGACACTATCCTTCATCTTGACCTTGACCTTGGACCTGACCCTCACCCTGACACTCACCCTAAACCTGACCCTGACCCTGACCTAGAATTTGACCCAGACCCTGAACTTGACCTTGACCCTGACCCTGATCTTGACCTTGACATTGACCCTGACCTTCAACTTGACCCTGACCCTGACCTTCAACTTGAGCCTGAACCTTACCTTGAACTTGAACTTTAACTTGACCTTGACCCTGACCCTGACCCGGACCTTGGCCTTGACCCTCACCCTGACAATGACCCTTACACTGAACTTGACAATGACCCTGACCTTGACCCTGAACTTGACCTTGACCTTGACCCTGATGCTGACCCCCACCCTAAACCTGAAACTGACTCTGACAATTACCTTGACCTTGACCCTGACCCTGAACTTGACCTTGACCATGACCCTGACCCTGACCTTGACATTGACTCTGACCTTGACCTTGAACTTGACCCTGACCGTCACCCTGAGCTTGACCTTGAACTTGTTCCTGACCCTGACCCTGACCATGACCCTGTCCTTGACCTTGACCCTGTCCCTTTCCCTGACGTTGACCTTGACCCTGACCTCGACCTTGACCTTGACCCTGACCCTGACACTGACTCTGCACCTGACCTGGCCCTGACCAAGACCCTGACCCTACCCCTCACCTTGAACTTGACCTTGACCCTGACCTAGACCTTGACCTTGATCTTGACCCTGACCCTGACCCTCACTCGCACCCTGACCCTGACCCTGGTACTGAACCTGACCCTGAGCTTGACCCTGACCCCGAAATTGACCTTGAACTTGACCTTGACCCTGACCCTGACCCTGACCTTGACACTGACCCTGAACTTGAACTTGACCTTGACCTTGACCCTGACCCTCACACTTACGATGACCCTGACCTTGACCCTGACCTTGACCCTGAGCTGGACCTTGAACTTGACCTTGAACCTGACCTTCAACTTGACCCTGACCCTGACCTTCAACTTGAACTTTAACTTGACCTTGACCCTGACCCTGACCCTCACCCTAAACCTAACCCAGACCCTGATCTTGACCTTGACCTTGACCTTGACATTGACTTTGACCCTGACCCTGCACCTGACCTGACCCTGACCAAGACGCTGACCCTACCCCTCACCTTGACCTTGACATTGACCCTAACCCTGACCCTGACCTTGACCTTGACCCTGACCCTGACCCTGACCCTCACCCTCACACTGACCCTGACCCTGAAACTGAACTTGACCTTGACCCTGACCCTGACCCTGACCTTGACCTTGACCTTTACCCTAAGGTTGACCCTGACCCTGACCATGACCCTGACCTTGAACCTGAACCTAACCCTGACCCTGAACGGGACACTGACACTATCCTTCATCTTGACCTTGACCTTGGACCTGACCCTCACCCTGACACTCACCCTAAACCTGACCCTGACCCTGACCTAGAATTTGACCCAGACCCTGAACTTGACCTTGACCCTGACCCTGATCTTGACCTTGACATTGACCCTGACCTTCAACTTGACCCTGACCCTGACCTTCAACTTGAGCCTGAACCTTACCTTGAACTTGAACTTTAACTTGACCTTGACCCTGACCCTGACCCGGACCTTGGCCTTGACCCTCACCCTGACAATGACCCTTACACTGAACTTGACAATGACCCTGACCTTGACCCTGAACTTGACCTTGACCTTGACCCTGATGCTGACCCCCACCCTAAACCTGAAACTGACTCTGACAATTACCTTGACCTTGACCCTGACCCTGAACTTGACCTTGACCATGACCCTGACCCTGACCTTGACATTGACTCTGACCTTGACCTTGAACTTGACCCTGACCGTCACCCTGAGCTTGACCTTGAACTTGTTCCTGACCCTGACCCTGACCATGACCCTGTCCTTGACCTTGACCCTGTCCCTTTCCCTGACGTTGACCTTGACCCTGACCTCGACCTTGACCTTGACCCTGACCCTGACACTGACTCTGCACCTGACCTGGCCCTGACCAAGACCCTGACCCTACCCCTCACCTTGAACTTGACCTTGACCCTGACCTAGACCTTGACCTTGATCTTGACCCTGACCCTGACCCTCACTCGCACCCTGACCCTGACCCTGGTACTGAACCTGACCCTGAGCTTGACCCTGACCCCGAAATTGACCTTGAACTTGACCTTGACCCTGACCCTGACCCTGACCTTGACACTGACCCTGAACTTGAACTTGACCTTGACCTTGACCCTGACCCTCACACTTACGATGACCCTGACCTTGACCCTGACCTTGACCCTGAGCTGGACCTTGAACTTGACCTTGAACCTGACCTTCAACTTGACCCTGACCCTGACCTTCAACTTGAACTTTAACTTGACCTTGACCCTGACCCTGACCCTCACCCTAAACCTAACCCAGACCCTGATCTTGACCTTGACCTTGACCTTGACATTGACTTTGACCCTGACCCTGCACCTGACCTGACCCTGACCAAGACGCTGACCCTACCCCTCACCTTGACCTTGACATTGACCCTAACCCTGACCCTGACCTTGACCTTGACCCTGACCCTGACCCTGACCCTCACCCTCACACTGACCCTGACCCTGAAACTGAACTTGACCTTGACCCTGACCCTGACCCTGACCTTGACCTTGACCTTTACCCTAAGGTTGACCCTGACCCTGACCATGACCCTGACCTTGAACCTGAACCTAACCCTGACCCTGAACGGGACACTGACACTATCCTTCATCTTGACCTTGACCTTGGACCTGACCCTCACCCTGACACTCACCCTAAACCTGACCCTGACCCTGACCTAGAATTTGACCCAGACCCTGAACTTGACCTTGACCCTGACCCTGATCTTGACCTTGACATTGACCCTGACCTTCAACTTGACCCTGACCCTGACCTTCAACTTGAGCCTGAACCTTACCTTGAACTTGAACTTTAACTTGACCTTGACCCTGACCCTGACCCGGACCTTGGCCTTGACCCTCACCCTGACAATGACCCTTACACTGAACTTGACAATGACCCTGACCTTGACCCTGAACTTGACCTTGACCTTGACCCTGATGCTGACCCCCACCCTAAACCTGAAACTGACTCTGACAATTACCTTGACCTTGACCCTGACCCTGAACTTGACCTTGACCATGACCCTGACCCTGACCTTGACATTGACTCTGACCTTGACCTTGAACTTGACCCTGACCGTCACCCTGAGCTTGACCTTGAACTTGTCCCTGACCCTGACCCTGACCATGACCCTGTCCTTGACCTTGACCCTGACCCTGTCCCTTTCCCTGACGTTGACCTTGACCCTGACCTCGACCTTGACCTTGACCCTGACCCTGACACTGACTCTGCACCTGACCTGGCCCTGACCAAGACCCTGACCCTACCCCTCACCTTGAACTTGACCTTGACCCTGACCTAGACCTTGACCTTGATCTTGACCCTGACCCTGACCCTCACTCGCACCCTGACCCTGACCCTGGTACTGAACCTGACCCTGAGCTTGACCCTGACCCCGAAATTGACCTTGAACTTGACCTTGACCCTGACCCTGACCCTGACCTTGACACTGACCCTGAACTTGAACTTGACCTTGACCTTGACCCTGACCCTCACACTTACGATGACCCTGACCTTGACCCTGACCTTGACCCTGAGCTGGACCTTGAACTTGACCTTGAACCTGACCTTCAACTTGACCCTGACCCTGACCTTCAACTTGAACTTTAACTTGACCTTGACCCTGACCCTGACCCTCACCCTAAACCTAACCCAGACCCTGATCTTGACCTTGACCTTGACCTTGACATTGACTTTGACCCTGACCCTGCACCTGACCTGACCCTGACCAAGACGCTGACCCTACCCCTCACCTTGACCTTGACATTGACCCTAACCCTGACCCTGACCTTGACCTTGACCCTGACCCTGACCCTGACCCTCACCCTCACACTGACCCTGACCCTGAAACTGAACTTGACCTTGACCCTGACCCTGACCCTGACCTTGACCTTGACCTTTACCCTAAGGTTGACCCTGACCCTGACCATGACCCTGACCTTGAACCTGAACCTAACCCTGACCCTGAACGGGACACTGACACTATCCTTCATCTTGACCTTGACCTTGGACCTGACCCTCACCCTGACACTCACCCTAAACCTGACCCTGACCCTGACCTAGAATTTGACCCAGACCCTGAACTTGACCTTGACCCTGACCCTGATCTTGACCTTGACATTGACCCTGACCTTCAACTTGACCCTGACCCTGACCTTCAACTTGAGCCTGAACCTTACCTTGAACTTGAACTTTAACTTGACCTTGACCCTGACCCTGACCCGGACCTTGGCCTTGACCCTCACCCTGACAATGACCCTTACACTGAACTTGACAATGACCCTGACCTTGACCCTGAACTTGACCTTGACCTTGACCCTGATGCTGACCCCCACCCTAAACCTGAAACTGACTCTGACAATTACCTTGACCTTGACCCTGACCCTGAACTTGACCTTGACCATGACCCTGACCCTGACCTTGACATTGACTCTGACCTTGACCTTGAACTTGACCCTGACCGTCACCCTGAGCTTGACCTTGAACTTGTCCCTGACCCTGACCCTGACCATGACCCTGTCCTTGACCTTGACCCTGACCCTGTCCCTTTCCCTGACGTTGACCTTGACCCTGACCTCGACCTTGACCTTGACCCTGACCCTGACACTGACTCTGCACCTGACCTGGCCCTGACCAAGACCCTGACCCTACCCCTCACCTTGAACTTGACCTTGACCCTGACCTAGACCTTGACCTTGATCTTGACCCTGACCCTGACCCTCACTCGCACCCTGACCCTGACCCTGGTACTGAACCTGACCTTGACCTTGACCCTGACCCCGAAATTGACCTTGAACTTGACCTTGACCCTGACCCTGACCTTGACACTGACCCTGAACTTGAACTTGACCTTGACCTTGACCCTGACCCTCACACTTACGATGACCCTGACATTGACCCTGACCTTGACCCTGAGCTGGACCTTGAACTTGACCTTGAACCTGACCTTCAACTTGACCCTGACCCTGACCTTCAACTTGAACTTTAACGTGACCTTGACCCTGACCCTGACCCTCACCCTAAACCTAACCCAGACCCTGATCTTGACCTTGACCTTGACCTTGACATTGACTTTGACCCTGACCCTGCACCTGACCTGACCCTGACCAAGACGCTGACCCTACCCCTCACCTTGACCTTGACATTGACCCTAACCCTGACCCTGACCTTGACCTTGACCCTGACCCTGACCCTGACCCTCACCCTCACACTGACCCTGACCCTGAAACTGAACACGAACTTGACTTTGACCCTGACCCCGAAATTGACCTTGAACTTGACCTTGACCCTGACCCTGACCCTGACCTTGACCTTGACCTTTACCCTAAGGTTGACCCTGACCCTGACCATGACCCTGACCTTGAACCTGAACCTAACCCTGACCCTGAACGGGACACTGACACTATCCCTCATCTTGACCTTGACCTTGAACCTGACCCTGACCCTGACCTTGACCCTGACCCTGACCCTGACCTTGACCCTGACCCTGACCTTGAACTTGACCCTGACCCTGACCTTCAACTTGAGCCTGAACCTTACCTTGAACTTGAACTTTAACTTGAACTTGACCCTGACCCTGACCCTCACCCTAAACCTAACCCTGACCCTGACCTTGACCTTGACCCTCACCCTGACCTTTATCTTAGCCTTGACCCTCACCCTGACAATAACCCTTACACTGAACTTGACAATGACCCTGACCTTGACCCTGACCTTGACATTGACCTTAACCTTGACCCTGATGCTGACCCTCACCCTAAACCTGACACTGACTCTGACAATGACCTTGACCTTGACCCTGACCCTCAACCTGACACTCACCCTAAACCTGACCCTGACCCTGACCTTGAACTTGAACCTGACCCTGACCTTGACCTTGACCTTGACCCTGACCCTGACCCTCACCCTCACCCTGACCCTGACACTGATACTGAACAGGAACTTGACTTTGACCCTGACCCCGAAATTGACCTTGAACTTGACCTTGACCCTGACCCTGACCCTGACCTTGACCTTGACCTTGACCTTGACGCTGACCCTCACCCTAAACCTGACACTGACTCTAACAATGACCTTGACCTTGACCCTGACACTGAACTTGACCTTGACCCTGACCCTGACTTTGACCTTGAACTTGACCCTCACCCTGAGCTTGACCTTGAGATTGTCCCTGACCCTGACCTTGACCTTGACCCTGACCTTGACCCTGACCCTAAGTCTGACCCTGACCCTGACCATGACCCTGACCTTTGTCTTGACCCTGTCCCTTACTCTGATGTTGACCTTGACCCTGACCCTGACCTTGACCTTGACCCTGACCCTGACACTGATTCTGCACCTGACCTGACTCTGACCAAGACGCTGACCCTACCACTCACCTTGACCTTGACCTTGACCCTGACCCTGACCATGAACTTGACCTTGACCCTGAACTTGACCTTGACCCTGACCCTGACCTTGACCTTGACATTGACCCTGAACTTGAACTTGACCTTGACCTTCACCCTGACCCACACCCTGACCCTGACCCTGACCTTGATCTTGAACCTGAACCTCATCCTGCCCCTCACACTAAAGCTGATCCTGACGCTGACCCTGACCTTGACCTTGAACTTCACCCTGACCCTGACCTTGACCTTGACACTGAGCTTGACCTGGACCTTGACCCTGACCTGGACCCTGACTTTAAGTCTTACCATCACCATGACCTGACCCTAACCCTTATCCTAATGCTGACCCTGACCCTAACCCTGACCCTCACCATAATCCTCAGCCTACCCTGAACCTAACCCTGAACCTTACTTTAACCCTGACCCTGACCTTGACCCTGACCCTAAGTCTGAACCTAAGTCAGACTGTGACCGTAACACAGAACGTGACCCTGACCCTGACACTGACCCTAACCCTAAACCTGACCCTGACCCTGACCTTGACCTTGAACTTGAGCCTCACCCTTACCTTGAACTTGAATTTTAACTTGACCTTGACCCTGACCCTGACCTTGAACTTGACCCTGACCCTGACCCTGACCCTGACCCTGACCTTGACCTTGACCTTGACCTTGACCCTGACCCTGACCCTGACCCTGACCTTGACCCTGACCCTCACCCTAAAACTGACCCTGACGCTGACCCGGACCTTGGACTTGACCCTCACCCTGACAATGACCGTGACACTGAACTTGACAATGATCCTGACACTGAAATTGAAAATGACCCTGACCCTGACCCTTACCCTGACCTTGACCTTGACCCTGACTCTGACCCTCACCCTAAACCTGACTCTGACTCTGACAATGACCTTGACCTTGACCCTGACCTTGAACTTTAGCCTGACCCTTATCTTGAACTTGAACATTAACTTGCCCTTGACGCTGACCCTGACCCACACCCTAAACCTAATCCTGACCCTGAACTTGACCTTGACCTTGACCTTGAATTTGACTCTGACCCTGACCTTGACCCTGACCCTCACCCTAAAACTGACCCTGACCCGGACCTTGGCCTTGACCCTCACCCTGACAATGACCCTGACACTGAACTTGACAATGACCCTGACCCTGACCATGACATTGACATTGACCCTGAACTTGAACTTGACCTTGACCCTGACCCTCACCCTGGCCGTGACCCTGACCATGACCTTGACCTTGACCCTAAGTCTGACCCTGACCCTGACCATGACCCTGACCTTGAACCTGAACCTAACCCTGACCCTGAACGGGACACTGACACTATCCCTCATCTTGACCTTGACCTTGGACCTGACCCTGACCCTGACCCTGACCTTGACCCTGACCCTGACCTTGAACTTGACCCTGACCCTGACCTTCAACTTGAGCCTGAACCTTACCTTGAACTTGAACTTTAACTTGACCTTGACCCTGACCCTGACCCTCACCCTAAACCTAACCCTGACCCTGACCTTGACCTTGACCTTGACCTTGACCCTGACCCTGACCCGGACCTTGGCCTTGACCCTCACCCTGACAATGACCCTTAAACTGAACTTGACAATGACCCTGACCTTGACCTTGACCTTGACCCTGATGCTGACCCTCACCCTAAACCTGACACTGACTCTGACAATGACCTTGACCTTGACCCTGACTCTGAACTTGACCTTGACCATGACCCTGACCCTGACCTTGACATTGACCCTGACCTTGACCTTGATCTTGCCCTTGACCCTGACCGTCACCCTGAGCTTGACCTTGAACTTGTCCCTGACCCTGACCTTGACCTGGACCCTGACCTTGACCTTGACCTTGACCCTGACCCTGACACTGACCTTGACCTTGACCCTGACCCTCAACCTGACACTCACCCTAAACCTGACCCTGACCCTGACCTTGACCCTCACCCTGACAATGACCCTTACACTGAACTTGACAATGACCCTGACCTTGACCCTGAACTTGACCTTGACCTTGACCCTGATGCTGACCCCCACCCTAAACCTGAAACTGACTCTGACAATTACCTTGACCTTGACCCTGACCCTGAACTTGACCTTGACCATGACCCTGACCCTGACCTTGACATTGACTCTGACCTTGACCTTGAACTTGACCCTGACCGTCACCCTGAGCTTGACCTTGAACTTGTCCCTGACCCTGACCCTGACCATGACCCTGTCCTTGACCTTGACCCTGTCCCTTTCCCTGACGTTGACCTTGACCCTGACCTTGACCTTGACCTTGACCCTGACCCTGACACTGACTCTGCACCTGACCTGGCCCTGACCAAGACCCTGACCCTACCCCTCACCTTGAACTTGACCTTGACCCTGACCTAGACCTTGACCTTGATCTTGACCCTGACCCTGACCCTCACTCGCACCCTGACCCTGACCCTGGTACTGAACCTGACCTTGACCTTGACCCTGACCCCGAAATTGACCTTGAACTTGACCTTGACCCTGACCCTGACCCTGAACTTGACACTGACCCTGAACTTGAACTTGACCTTGACCTTGACCCTGACCCTCACACTTACGATGACCCTGACCTTGACCCTGACCTTGACCCTGAGCTGGACCTTGAACTTGACCTTGAACCTGACCTTCAACTTGACCCTGACCCTGACCTTCAACTTGAACTTTAACTTGACCTTGACCCTGACCCTGACCCTCACCCTAAACCTAACCCAGACCCTGATCTTGACCTTGACCTTGACCTTGACCTTGACATTGACTTTGACCCTGACCCTGCACCTGACCTGACCCTGACCAAGACGCTGACCCTACCCCTCACCTTGACCTTGACATTGACCCTAACCCTGACCCTGACCTTGACCTTGACCCTGACCCTGACCCTGACCCTCACCCTCACACTGACCCTGACCCTGAAACTGAACACGAACTTGACTTTGACCCTGACCCCGAAATTGACCTTGAACTTGACCTTGACCCTAACCCTGACCCTGACCTTGACCTTGACCTTTACCCTAAGGTTGACCCTGACCCTGACCATGACCCTGACCTTGAACCTGAACCTAACCCTGACCCTGAACGGGACACTGACACTATCCCTCATCTTGACCTTGACCTTGAACCTGACCCTGACCCTGACCTTGACCCTGACCCTGACCCTGACCCTGACCTTGACCCTGACCCTGACCTTGAACTTGACCCTGACCCTGACCTTCAACTTGAGCCTGAACCTTACCTTGAACTTGAACTTTAACTTGACCTTGACCCTGACCCTGACCCTCACCCTAAACCTAACCCTGACCCTGACCTTGACCTTGACCTTGACCTTGACCCTCACCCTGACCTTTATCTTGGCCTTGACCCTCACCCTGACAATGACCCTTACACTGAACTTGACAATGACCCTGACCTTGACCCTGACCTTGACATTGACCTTAACCTTGACCCTGATGCTGACCCTCACCCTAAACCTGACACTGACTCTGACAATGACCTTGACCTTGACCCTGACCCTCAACCTGACACTCACCCTAAACCTGACCCTGACCCTGACCTTGAACTTGAACCTGACCCTGACCTTGACCTTGACCTTGACCCTGACCCTGACCCTCACCCTCACCCTGACCCTGACACTGATACTGAACAGGAACTTGACTTTGACCCTGACCCCGAAATTGACCTTGAACTTGACCTTGACCCTGACCCTGACCCTGACCTTGACCTTGACCTTGACCTTGACGCTGACCCTCACCCTAAACCTGACACTGACTCTAACAATGACCTTGACCTTGACCCTGACACTGAACTTGACCTTGACCCTGACCCTGACCTTGACCTTGAACTTGACCCTCACCCTGAGCTTGACCTTGAGATTGTCCCTGACCCTGACCTTGACCTTGACCCTGACCTTGACCCTGACCCTAAGTCTGACCCTGACCCTGACCATGACCCTGACCTTTGTCTTGACCCTGTCCCTTACTCTGATGTTGACCTTGACCCTGACCCTGACCTTGACCTTGACCCTGACCCTGACACTGATTCTGCACCTGACCCGACTCTGACCAAGACGCTGACCCTACCACTCACCTTGACCTTGACCTTGACCCTGACCCTGACCATGAACTTGACCTTGACCCTGAACTTGACCTTGACCCTGACCCTGACCTTGACCTTGACATTGACCCTGAACTTGAACTTGACCTTGACCTTCACCCTGACCCACACCCTGACCCTGACCCTGACCTTGATCTTGAACCTGAACCTCATCCTGCCCCTCACACTAAAGCTGATCCTGACGCTGACCCTGACCTTGACCTTGAACTTCACCCTGACCCTGACCTTGACCTTGACACTGAGCTTGACCTGGACCTTGACCCTGACCTGGACCCTGACTTTAAGTCTTACCATCACCATGACCTGACCCTAACCCTTATCCTAATGCTGACCCTGACCCTAACCCTGACCCTCACCATAATCCTCAGCCTACCCTGAACCTAACCCTGAACCTGACTTTAACCCTGACCCTGACCTTGACCCTGACCCTAAGTCTGAACCTAAGTCAGACTGTGACCGTAACACAGAACGTGACCCTGATCCTGACACTGACCCTAACCCTAAACCTGACCCTGACCCTGACCTTGACCTTGAACTTGAGCCTCACCCTTACCTTGAACTTGAATTTTAACTTGACCTTGACCCTGACCCTGACCTTGAACTTGACCCTGACCCTGACCCTGACCCTGACCTTGACCTTGACCTTGACCTTGACCTTGACCCTGACCCTGACCCTGACCTTGACCCTGACCCTCACCCTAAAACTGACCCTGACGCTGACCCGGACCTTGGACTTGACCCTCACCCTGACAATGACCCTGACACTGAACGTGACAATGACCCTGACCCTGACCCTGACCTTGACCTTGACCCTGACGCTGACCCTCACCCTAAACCTGACACTGACTCTGACAATGACCTTGACCTTGACCCTGACCTTGAACTTTAGCCTGACCCTTATCTTGAACTTGAACATTAACTTGCCCTTGACGCTGACCCTGACCCACACCCTAAACCTAATCCTGACCCTGAACTTGACCTTGACCTTGACCTTGAATTTGACTCTGACCCTGACCTTGACCCTGACCCTCACCCTAAAACTGACCCTGACCCGGACCTTGGCCTTGACCCTCACCCTGACAATGACCCTGACACTGAACTTGACAATGACCCTGACCCTGACCATGACATTGACATTGACCCTGAACTTGAACTTGACCTTGACCCTGACCCTCACCCTGACCGTGACCCTGACCATGACCTTGACCTTGACCCTAAGTCTGACCCTGACCCTGACCATGACCCTGACCTTGAACCTGAACCTAACCCTGACCCTGAACGGGACACTGACACTATCCCTCATCTTGACATTGACCTTGGACCTGACCCTGACCCTGACCCTGACCTTGACCCTGACCCTGACCTTGAACTTGACCCTGACCCTGACCTTCAACTTGAGCCTGAACCTTACCTTGAACTTGAACTTTAACTTGACCTTGACCCTGACCCTGACCCTCACCCTAAACCTAACCCTGACCCTGACCTTGACCTTGACCTTGACCTTGACCCTGACCCTGACCCGGACCTTGGCCTTGACCCTCACCCTGACAATGACCCTTACACTGAACTTGACAATGACCCTGACCTTGACCTTGACCTTGACCCTGATGCTGACCCTCACCCTAAACCTGACACTGACTCTGACAATGACCTTGACCTTGACCCTGACTCTGAACTTGACCTTGACCATGACCCTGACCCTGACCTTGACATTGACCCTGACCTTGACCTTGATCTTGACCTTGACCCTGACCGTCACCCTGAGCTTGACCTTGAACTTGTCCCTGACCCTGACCTTGACCTGGACCCTGACCTTGACCTTGACCTTGACCCTGACCCTGACACTGACCTTGACCTTGACCCTGACCCTCAACCTGACACTCACCCTAAACCTGACCCTGACCCTGACCTTGACCTTGACCCTGAGCCTGACCCTCACCCTCACCCTGACCCTGACCCTGATATTGAACATGAACTTGACTTTGACCCTGACCCCGAAATTGACCTTGAACTTGACCTTGACCCTGACCCTGACCTTGACCCTGACGCTGACCCTCACCCTAAACCTGACACTGACTCTGACAATGACCTTGACCTTGACCCTGACACTGAACTTGACCTTGACCCTGACCCTGACCTTGAGCTTGACATTGACCCTGACCTTGACCTTGACCTTGACCTTGAGACCGTCACCCTGAGCTTGACCTTGAACTTGTCCCTGACCCTGACCTTGACCTGGACCCTGACCTTGACCCTGACCCTAAGTCTGACCCTGACCCTGACCATGACCATGACCTTTGTCTTGACCCTGTCCCTTACCCTGATGTTGACCTTGACCCTCACCCTGACCTTGACCTTGACCTTGACCCTGACCCTCACCTTGACCATGACCTTGGCCTTGACCTTGACCTTGTCCCTTACCCTGACCTTGACCTTGACCTTGACCCTGACCCTCACCCTGACACTCACCCTAAACCTGACCCTGACCCTTACCTAGAATTTGGCACTGACCCTGAACTTGATCTTGACCGTGACCCTGATCTTGACCTTGACATTGACCCTGAACTTGAACTTGACCTTGAACCTGACCCTCACCCTGACCATGACCCTGTCCTTGACCTTGACCTTTTCCCTTACACGGACCTTGACCTTGACCCTGACCTTGACCTTGACCATGACCCTAAGTCTGACCCTGTCTTTGACCATGACCCTGACCTTGAACCTAAACCTAACCCTGACCCTGAACCGGACACTGACACTATCCTTCATCTTGACCTTGACCTTGAACCTGACCCTGACCCTGACCTTGACCCTGACCCTGACCCTGACTTGACCCTGACCCTGAACTTGAACTTGACCCTGACCTTCAACTTGAGCCTGAAACTTACCTTGAACTTGAACTTTAACGTGACCTTGATCCTGACCCTGACCCTCACTCTAAACCTAACCCTGACCCTGACCTTGACCTTGACCTTAACCTTGACCTTGACCCTGACACTGAACCTGACCTTGACCCTGACCCACAACCTAAAACTGACCTTGACCCTGACCCGGACCTTGGCCTTGTCCCTCACCCTGACAATGACCCTGACAATGAACTTGACAATGACCCTGACCCTGACCCTGACCTTGACCTTGACCTTGACCTTGACCTTGAACTTGACCCTGACCCTGACCCTGACCTTTACAATGACCCTGACCCTGACTTTATGTCTTACCGTGACCTTGACCCTGACCCAGCACCTGACCCTAACTCTGACCCTGACCCTGACCTAATCCTAACCCTGGTCCTAATGCTGACCCTGACCCTAACCCTGACCCTCACCATAATCCTCAGCCTGACCCTGAACCAAACCCTGAACCTGAGTTTGACACTGACGTTGACCTTGTCCCTGATCTTCACCCTGACCCTAAGTCTGAACGTGACACAGAACGTAACCTTGACCCTGATGCTGACCCTCACCCTAAACCTGACACTGACTCTGACAATGACCTTGACCTTGACATTGACCCCGACCTTGACCTTGACATTGACCCTGACCCTGACCATGACCCTGACCTTGACCGTGACCCGGACCTTGAACTTGACCCTGACCCTGACCTTCAACTTGAGCCTGAACCTTACCTTGAACTTGAACTTTAACTTGACCTTGACGCTGACCCTGACCCTCACCCTAAACCTAACCCTGACCCTGACCTTGACCTTGACGTTGACCTTGACATTGACATTGACTTTGACCCTGACCCTGCACCTGACCTGACCCTGACCCTCAACCTGACACTCACCCTAAACTTGACCCTGACCCTCACCCTCACCCTCACCCTGACCCTAACCCTGAAACTGAACATGAACTTGACTTTGACCCTGACCCCGAAATTGACCTTGAACTTGACTTTGACCCTGACCCTGACCCTGACCTTGACCTTGACCTTGACCCTGATGCTGACCCTCACCCTAAACCTGACACTGACTCTGAGAATGACCTTGACCTTGACATTGACCCTGACCTTGACCCTCACCCTGTGCTTGACCTTGACATTGTCCCTGACCCTGACCTTGACCCTGACCCTAAGTCTGACCCTGACCCTGAACATGACCCTGACCTTTGTCTTGACCCTGTCCCTTACCCTGATGTTGATCTTGACCCTGACCCTGACCTTGACCTTGACCCTGACCCTGACACTGACCCGGAACTTGGACTTGACCCTCACCCTGACAATGACCCTGACACTGAACTTGACAATGACCCTGACACTGACCCTGACCCTGACCTTGACCTTGACCTTGACCCTGACCCTGACCCTCACCCTAAACTTGACACTGACTCTGACAATGACCTTGACCTTGACCCTGACCCTGAACTTGACCTTGACCTTGACCCTGACCCTCACCCTGTGCTTGACCTTGAACTTGTCCCTGACCCTGACCTTGACCTTGACCCGGACCATGATCTTGACCTTGACCCTAAGTCTGACCCTGACCATGAAACTGACCTTGAACCTGAACCTAACCCTGACCCTGACCTGTACACTGACACTATCCCTCAATTTGACCTTGACCATGACATTGACCTTGACCTTGACCTTGACCTTGACCCTGACCCTGACCCTGACCCTGACCTTGACCCTGACCCTCACCCTGAAACTGACCCTGACACTGACCCGGAACTTGGCCTTGACCCTCACCCTGACAATGACCCTGACACTGAACTTGACAATGACCCTGACACTGAACCTGACCCTGACGCTGACCCTCACCTTAAACCTGACACGGACTCTGACAATGACCTTGACCTTGACCCTGACCCTGAACTTGACCTGGACCGTGACCCTGACCTTGACCTTGACCTTGACCCTGACCTTGACCTTGACCTTGACCCTCACCCTGTTCTTGACCTTGAACTTGTACCTGACCCTGACCTTGACCTTTACCCTGACCCTCACCCTGACACTCACCCTAAACCTGACCCTGACCCTGACCTTGACCTTGACCCTGACCCCGAAATTGACCTTGAACTTCACCTTGACCCTGACCCTGACCCTGACCTTGACCTTGACCCTGACCCTGACATTAACCTTGACATTGACCCTGAACTTGAACTTGACTTTGACCCTCACCCTGACCCTGACCCTGACCTTGACCTTGACCCGGACCTTGAACTTGACCTTTTCTCTATGTCTGACCCTGACCCTGACCATGACCCTGACCTTGAACCTGAACCTAACCCTGCCCCTTACACTAAACCTGACCCTGGCCTTGACCTTGACCGTGACCCTGACCTTGACCTTGACCTTGACCTTGACCTTGACCCTGACCCTGACCCTGACCTTGACCTTGACAATGACCCTGACCCTGACTTTATGTCTTACCGTGACCTTGACCCTGACCCAGCACCTGACCCTAACTCTGACCCTGACCCTGACCTAATCCTAACCCTGGTCCTAATGCTGACCCTGACCCTAAACCTGACCCTCACCATAATCCTCAGCCTGACCCTGAACCTAACCCTGAACCTGAGTTTCACACTGACATTGACCTTGTCCCTGATCTTGACCCTGACCGTGACACTGAACGTGACCTTGACCCTGACCCTGACCCTGACCTTGACCCTGAAACTGACCCTGACCCTGACACTGACCCTAACCCTAAACCTGACCCTGACCCTGACCTTGACCTTGACCCTGACCCTGACCTTGAACTTGAGCCTGACCCTTACCTTGAACTTGAACTTTAATTTGACCTTGACCCTGACCCTGACCCTCAGCCTAAATCTGACCCTGACCCTGAACCTGAACCTCACCCTCACTCTAAACCTAACCCTGACCCTGACCCTGACCTTGACCTTGACCCTGACCCTGACCCTTACCCTGACCTGGACCTTGACAATGACCCTTACCTTGACCTTGAACTTCACCCTGACCCTGACCTTGACCTTGACACTGAGCTTGACCTGGACCTTGACCCTGACCTTGACCCTGACTTTAAGTCTTACCGTGACCCTGAAACTGACCCAGCACCTGACCCTCACCCCGACCTGACCCTAACCCTGATCCTAATGCTGACCCTGACCCTGACCCTCAACATAATCCTCAGCCTGACCCTGAACCTAACCCTGAACCTGACTTTGACCCTGACATTGACCTTGACCCTGACCTTGACCCTGACCCTAAGTCTGACCGTGACCGTGACACTGAACGTGACCTTGACCCTGACCCTGACCCTGACCTTGACCCTGACCCTCACCCTAAAACTGACCCTGACCCTGACCCGGATCTTGGCCTTGACCCTCACCTTGACAATGACCCTGACACTGAACGTGACAATGACCCTGACCCTGACCCTGACCTTGACCTTGACCCTGACGCTGACCCTCACCCTAAACCTGACACTGACTCTGACAATGACCTTGACCTTGACCCTGACCCTGACCTTGACCTTGACCCTGACCTTGACCCTGAGATTGACCTTGAACTTGTCCCTGACCCTGACCTTGACCCTGTCCTTGACCTTGACCCTGTCTCTTTCCCTGAGGTTGACCTTGACCCGACCTTGACCTTGAACTTGACCCTGACCCTGACACTGACCCTGCACCTGACCTGGCCCTGACCAAGACGCTGACCCTACCCCTAACCTTGAACTTGACCTTGACCCTGACCCTGACCCTGAACTTGAACTTCAACCTGACCCTGACCTTGACCTTGATCTTGACCCTGACCCTGACCCTCACTCACACCCTGACCCTGATACTGAACCTGACCTTGACCTTAACCCTGACCCTGAACTTGACCTTGAACTTGACCTTGACCCTGACCCTGAACCTGACCTTGACATTGACCCTGAACTTGAACTTGACCTTGACCTTGACCCTGACCCTCACCCTGACCATGACCCTGACCTTGACCTTGACCTTGACCCTAAGTCTGACCCTGACCCTGACCATGACCCTGACCTTGAACCTGAACCTAACCCTGACCCTGAACGGGACACTGACACTATCCTTCATCTTGACCTTGACCTTGGACCTGACCCTCACCCTGACACTCACCCTAAACCTGACCCTGACCCTGACCTAGAATTTGACCCAGACCCTGAACTTGACCTTGACCCTGACCCTGATCTTGACCTTGACATTGACCCTGACCTTCAACTTGACCCTGACCCTGACCTTCAACTTGAGCCTGAACCTTACCTTGAACTTGAACTTTAACTTGACCTTGACCCTGACCCTGACCCGGACCTTGGCCTTGACCCTCACCCTGACAATGACCCTTACACTGAACTTGACAATGACCCTGACCTTGACCCTGAACTTGACCTTGACCTTGACCCTGATGCTGACCCCCACCCTAAACCTGAAACTGACTCTGACAATTACCTTGACCTTGACCCTGACCCTGAACTTGACCTTGACCATGACCCTGACCCTGACCTTGACATTGACTCTGACCTTGACCTTGAACTTGACCCTGACCGTCACCCTGAGCTTGACCTTGAACTTGTCCCTGACCCTGACCCTGACCATGACCCTGTCCTTGACCTTGACCCTGTCCCTTTCCCTGACGTTGACCTTGACCCTGACCTTGACCTTGACCTTGACCCTGACCCTGACACTGACTCTGCACCTGACCTGGCCCTGACCAAGACCCTGACCCTACCCCTCACCTTGAACTTGACCTTGACCCTGACCTAGACCTTGACCTTGATCTTGACCCTGACCCTGACCCTCACTCGCACCCTGACCCTGACCCTGGTACTGAACCTGACCTTGACCTTGACCCTGACCCCGAAATTGACCTTGAACTTGACCTTGACCCTGACCCTGACCTTGACACTGACCCTGAACTTGAACTTGACCTTGACCTTGACCCTGACCCTCACACTTACGATGACCCTGACCTTGACCCTGACCTTGACCCTGAGCTGGACCTTGAACTTGACCTTGAACCTGACCTTCAACTTGACCCTGACCCTGACCTTCAACTTGAACTTTAACGTGACCTTGACCCTGACCCTGACCCTCACCCTAAACCTAACCCAGACCCTGATCTTGACCTTGACCTTGACCTTGACATTGACTTTGACCCTGACCCTGCACCTGACCTGACCCTGACCAAGACGCTGACCCTACCCCTCACCTTGACCTTGACATTGACCCTAACCCTGACCCTGACCTTGACCTTGACCCTGACCCTGACCCTGACCCTCACCCTCACACTGACCCTGACCCTGAAACTGAACACGAACTTGACTTTGACCCTGACCCCGAAATTGACCTTGAACTTGACCTTGACCCTGACCCTGACCCTGACCTTGACCTTGACCTTTACCCTAAGGTTGACCCTGACCCTGACCATGACCCTGACCTTGAACCTGAACCTAACCCTGACCCTGAACGGGACACTGACACTATCCCTCATCTTGACCTTGACCTTGAACCTGACCCTGACCCTGACCTTGACCCTGACCCTGACCCTGACCTTGACCCTGACCCTGACCTTGAACTTGACCCTGACCCTGACCTTCAACTTGAGCCTGAACCTTACCTTGAACTTGAACTTGAACTTTAACTTGACCCTGACCCTGACCCTCACCCTAAACCTAACCCTGACCCTGACCTTGACCTTGACCTTGACCTTGACCCTCACCCTGACCTTTATCTTGGCCTTGACCCTCACCCTGACAATGACCCTTACACTGAACTTGACAATGACCCTGACCTTGACCCTGACCTTGACATTGACCTTAACCTTGACCCTGATGCTGACCCTCACCCTAAACCTGACACTGACTCTGACAATGACCTTGACCTTGACCCTGACCCTCAACCTGACACTCACCCTAAACCTGACCCTGACCCTGACCTTGAACTTGAACCTGACCCTGACCTTGACCTTGACCTTGACCCTGACCCTGACCCTCACCCTCACCCTGACCCTGACACTGATACTGAACAGGAACTTGACTTTGACCCTGACCCCGAAATTGACCTTGAACTTGACCTTGACCCTGACCCTGACCCTGACCTTGACCTTGACCTTGACCTTGACGCTGACCCTCACCCTAAACCTGACACTGACTCTAACAATGACCTTGACCTTGACCCTGACACTGAACTTGACCTTGACCCTGACCCTGACCTTGACCTTGAACTTGACCCTCACCCTGAGCTTGACCTTGAGATTGTCCCTGACCCTGACCTTGACCTTGACCCTGACCTTGACCCTGACCCTAAGTCTGACCCTGACCCTGACCATGACCCTGACCTTTGTCTTGACCCTGTCCCTTACTCTGATGTTGACCTTGACCCTGACCCTGACCTTGACCTTGACCCTGACCCTGACACTGATTCTGCACCTGACCCGACTCTGACCAAGACGCTGACCCTACCACTCACCTTGACCTTGACCTTGACCCTGACCCTGACCATGAACTTGACCTTGACCCTGAACTTGACCTTGACCCTGACCCTGACCTTGACCTTGACATTGACCCTGAACTTGAACTTGACCTTGACCTTCACCCTGACCCACACCCTGACCCTGACCCTGACCTTGATCTTGAACCTGAACCTCATCCTGCCCCTCACACTAAAGCTGATCCTGACGCTGACCCTGACCTTGACCTTGAACTTCACCCTGACCCTGACCTTGACCTTGACACTGAGCTTGACCTGGACCTTGACCCTGACCTGGACCCTGACTTTAAGTCTTACCATCACCATGACCTGACCCTAACCCTTATCCTAATGCTGACCCTGACCCTAACCCTGACCCTCACCATAATCCTCAGCCTACCCTGAACCTAACCCTGAACCTGACTTTAACCCTGACCCTGACCTTGACCCTGACCCTAAGTCTGAACCTAAGTCAGACTGTGACCGTAACACAGAACGTGACCCTGACCCTGACACTGACCCTAACCCTAAACCTGACCCTGACCCTGACCTTGACCTTGAACTTGAGCCTCACCCTTACCTTGAACTTGAATTTTAACTTGACCTTGACCCTGACCCTGACCCTGAACTTGACCCTGACCCTGACCCTGACCCTGACCTTGACCTTGACCTTGACCTTGACCTTGACCCTGACCCTGACCCTGACCCTGACCTTGACCCTGACCCTCACCCTAAAACTGACCCTGACGCTGACCCGGACCTTGGACTTGACCCTCACCCTGACAATGACCGTGACACTGAACTTGACAATGATCCTGACACTGAAATTGAAAATGACCCTGACCCTGACCCTTACCCTGACCTTGACCTTGACCCTGACTCTGACCCTCACCCTAAACCTGACTCTGACTCTGACAATGACCTTGACCTTGACCCTGACCTTGAACTTTAGCCTGACCCTTATCTTGAACTTGAACATTAACTTGCCCTTGACGCTGACCCTGACCCACACCCTAAACCTAATCCTGACCCTGAACTTGACCTTGACCTTGACCTTGAATTTGACTCTGACCCTGACCTTGACCCTGACCCTCACCCTAAAACTGACCCTGACCCGGACCTTGGCCTTGACCCTCACCCTGACAATGACCCTGAAACTGAACTTGACCTTGACCCTGACCCTGACCCTGACATTGACATTGACCCTGAACTTGAACTTGACCTTGACCCTGACCCTCACCCCGACCGTGACCCTGACCTTGAACTTGACCTTGACCCTAAGTCTGACCCTGACACTGACCATGACCCTGACCTTGAACCTGAACCTAACCCTGACCCTGAACGGGACACTGACACTATCCCTCATCTTGACCTTGACCTTGGACCTGACCCTGACCCTGACCCTGACCTTGACCCTGACCCTGACCTTGAACTTGACCCTGACCCTGACCTTCAACTTGAGCCTGAACCTTACCTTGAACTTGAACTTTAACTTGACCTTGACCCTGACCCTGACCCTCACCCTAAACCTAACCCTGACCCTGACCTTGACCTTGACCTTGACCTAGACACTGACCCTGACCCTGAACCTGACATTGACCCTGACTTTAACAATGACCCTGACACTGAACTTGACAATGACCCTGACCTTGACCTTGACCTTGACCCTGATGCTGACCCTCACCCTAAACCTGACACTGACTCTGACAATGACCTTGACCTTGACCCTGACTCTGAACTTGACCTTGACCCTGACCCTGACCCTGACCTTGACCTTGACCCTGACCTTGACCTTGATCTTGACCTTGACCCTGACCGTCACCCTGAGCTTGACCTTGAACTTGTCCCTGACCCTGACCTTGACCTGGACCCTGACCTTGACCTTGACCTTGACCCTGGCCCTGACACTGACCTTGACCTTGACCCTGACCCTCAACCTGACACTCACCCTAAACCTGACCCTGACCCTGACCTTGACCTTTACCCTGAGCCTGACCCTCACCCTCACCCTGACCCTGACCCTGATATTGAACATGAACTTGACTTTGACCCTGACCCCGAAATTGACCTTGAACTTGACCTTGAGCCTGACCCTGACCTTGACCCTGACGCTGACCCTCACCCTAAACCTGACACTGACTCTGACAATGACCTTGACCTTGACCCTGACACTGAATTTGAACTTGACCCTGACCCTGACCTTGAGCTTGACATTGACCCTGACCTTGACCTTGACCTTGACCCTGACCTTCACCCTGAGCTTGACCTTGAACTTGTCCCTGACCCTGATTTTGACCTGGACCCTGAACTTGACCTTGACCTTGACCCTGACCCTGACACTGACCCTGCACCTGACCTGACCCTGACCAAGACGCTGACCCTACCCCTCACCTTGACATTGACCTTGACCCTACCCCTCACCTTGTCCTTGACCTTGACCCTGACCCTGACCCTGACCTTGATCTTGACCCTGACCCTCAACCTGACATTAACCCTAAACCTGACCCTGACCCTGACCTTGAACATGAATTTAACTTTGACCCTGACCCCGAAATTAACCTTGAACTTGACCTTGATCCTGACCCTGACCTTGACCCTGACGCTGACCCTCACCCTAAACCTGACACTGACTCTGACAATGACCTTGACCTTGACCCTGACCCTGACCTTGACCTTGACCCTAACCCTGACCTTGAACTTGACATTGACCCTGACCTTGACCTTGACCTTGACCCTCACCCTGAGCTTGACCTTGACATTGTCCCTGACCCTGACCTTGACCTGGACCCTGACCTTGACCCTGACCCTAAGTCTGACCCTGACCCTGACCATGACCCTGACCTTTGTCTTGACCCTGTCCCTTACCCTGATGTTGACCTTAACCCTGACCCTGACCTTGACCTTGACCCTGACCCTGACACTGATCCTGCACCTGACCTGACTCTGACCAAGACGCTGACCCTACCACTCACCTTGACCTTGACCTTGACCCTGACCCTGACCATGAACTTGACCTTGACCCTGACCCTCACCCTGACACTCACCCTAAACCTGACCCTGACCCTGACCTTGAACTTGACCCTAACCCTGAACTTGACCTTGACCCTGACCCTGACCTTGACCTTGACATTGATCCTGAACTTGAATTTGACCTTGACCTTCACCCTGAACCACACCCTGACCATGACCCTGACCTTGATCTTGAACCTGAACCTCATCCTGCCCCTCACACTAAAGTTGATCCTGAAGCTGACCCTGACCTTGACCTTGAATCTGACCTTCAGCTTGACCCTGACCCTGACCTTCAACTTGAGCCTGAACCTTACCTTGAACTTGAACTTTAACTTGACCTTGACCCTGACGCTGACCCTCACCCTAAAACTGACACTGACTCTGACAATGACCTTGACCTTGACCCTGACACTGAACTTGACCTTGACCCTGACCCTGACCTTGACCTTGACATTGAACCTGACATTGACCTTGACCTTGACCCTGACCTTCACCCTGAGCTTGACCTTGAACTTGTCCCTGACCCTGACCCTGACCATGACCCTGTCCTTGACCTTGACCCTGTCCCTTTCCCTGACGTTGACCTTGACCCGACCCTACCCCTCACCTTGACCTTGACCTTGACCCTGACCCTGACCCTGACCTTGACCTTGACCCTCAACCTGACACTCACCCTAAACCTGACCCTGACCCTGACCCTGACCTTGAACTTCAACCTGACCCTGACCTTGACCTTGATCTTGACCCTGACCCTGACCCTCACTTGCACCCTGACCCTGACCCTGATACTGAACCTGACCTTGACCTTGACCCTGACCCCAAAATTGACCTTGAACTTGACCTTGACCCTGACCCTGACCCTGACATTGACATTGACCCTGAACTTGAACTTGACCTTGACCCTGACCCTCACCCTGACCATGACCCTGACCTTGACCTTGACCTTGACCCTAAGTCTGACCCTGACACTGACCATGACCCTGACCTTGAACCTGAACCTAACCCTGACCCTGAACGGGACACTGACACTATCCTTCATCTTGACCTTGACCTTGGACCTGACCCTGACCCTGACCCTGACCTTGACCCTGACCCTGACCTTGAACTTGACCCTGACCCTGACCTTCAACTTGAGCCTGAACCTTACCTTGAACTTGAACTTTAACTTGACCTTGACGCTGACCCTGACCCTCACCCTAAACCTAACCCTGACCCTGAACTTGACCTTGACCTTGACCTAGACACTGACCCTGACCCTGAACCTGACATTGACCCTGACTTTAACAATGACCCTGACACTGAACTTGACAATGACCCTGACCTTGACCTTGACCTTGACCCTGATGCTGACCCTCACCCTAAACCTGACACTGACTCTGACAATGACCTTGACCGTGACCCTGACTCTGAACTTGACCTTGTCCTTTACCCTGACCCTGACCTTGACCTTGACCCTGACCCTGACCCTGACCTTGACCTTGACCCTGACCCTCAACCTGACACTCACCCTAAACCTGACCCTGACCCTGACCTTGACCTTGACCCTGAGCCTGACCCTCACCCTCACCCTGACCCTGACCTTGATATTGAACATGAACTTGACTTTGACCCTGACCCCGAAATTGACCTTGAACTTGACCTTGACCCTGACCCTGACCTTGACCATGAACTTGACCTTGACCCTGACCCTCACCCTGACACTCACCCTAAACCTGACCCTGACCCTGACCTTGAACTTGACCCTAACCCTGAACTTGACCTTGACCCTGACCCTGACCTTGACCTTGACATTGACCCTGAACTTGAATTTGACCTTGACCTTCACCCTGAACCACACCCTGACCATGACCCTGACCTTGATCTTGAACCTGAACCTCATCCTGCCCCTCACACTAAAGTTGATCCTGACGCTGACCCTGACCTTGACCTTGAATCTGACCTTCAACTTGACCCTGACCCTGACCTTCAACTTGAGCCTGAACCTTACCTTGAACTTGAACTTTAACTTGACCTTGACCCTGACGCTGACCCTCACCCTAAAACTGACACTGACTCTGACAATGACCTTGACCTTGACCCTGACACTGAACTTGACCTTGACCCTGACCCTGAACTTGACCTTGACATTGAACCTGACATTGACCTTGACCTTGACCCTGACCTTCACCCTGAGCTTGACCTTGAACTTGTCCCTGACCCTGACCATGACCCTGTCCTTGACCTTGACCCTGTCCCTTTCCCTGACGTTGACCTTGACCCGACCCTACCCCTCACCTTGACCTTGACCTTGACCCTGACCCTGACCCTGACCTTGATCTTGACCCTCAACCTGACACTCACCCTAAACCTGACCCTGACCCTGACCCTGACCTTGAACTTCAACCTGACCCTGACCTTGACCTTGACCTTGACCCTGAGCCTGACCCTCACCCTCACCCTGACCCTGACACTGATACTGAACAGGAACTTGACCTTGACCCTGACCCCGAAATTGACCTTGAACTTGACCTTGACCCTGACCCTGACCCTGACATTGACATTGACCCTGAACTTGAACTTGACCTTGACCCTGACCCTCACCCTGACCATGACCCTGACCTTGACCTTGACCTTGACCCTAAGTCTGACCCTGACACTGACCATGACCCTGACCTTGAACCTGAACCTAACCCTGACCCTGAACGGGACACTGACACTATCCCTCATCTTGACCTTGACCTTGGACCTGACCCTGACCCTGACCCTGACCTTGACCCTGACCCTGACCTTGAACTTGACCCTGACCCTGACCTTCAACTTGAGCCTGAACCTTACCTTGAACTTGAACTTTAACTTGACCTTGACCCTGACCCTGACCCTCACCCTAAACCTAACCCTGACCCTGACCTTGACCTTGACCTTGACCTAGACACTGACCCTGACCCTGAACCTGACATTGACCCTGACTTTAACAATGACCCTGACACTGAACTTGACAATGACCCTGACCTTGACCTTGACCTTGACCCTGATGCTGACCCTCACCCTAAACCTGACACTGACTCTGACAATGACCTTGACCGTGACCCTGACTCTGAACTTGACCTTGTCCTTTACCCTGACCCTGACCTTGACCTTGACCCTGACCCTGACCCTGACCTTGACCTTGACCCTGACCCTCAACCTGACACTCACCCTAAACCTGACCCTGACCCTGACCTTGACCTTGACCCTGAGCCTGACCCTCACCCTAAAACTGACACTGACTCTGACAATGACCTTGACCTTGAACCTGACACTGAACTTGAACTTGACCCTGACCCTGACCTTGACCTTGACATTGACCCTGACCTTGACCTTGACCTTGACCCTGACCTTCACCCTGAGCTTGACCTTGAACTTGTCCCTGATTCTGACCCTGACCACGACCCTGTCCTTGACCTTGACCCTGTCCCTTTCCCTGACGTTGACCTTGACCCGACCTTGACCTTGACCTTGACGCTGACCCTGACACTGACCCTGCACCTGACCTGGCCCTGACCAAGACGCTGACCCTACCCCTCACCTTGAACATGACCTTGACCCTGACCCTGACCCTGACCTTGACCTTGACCCTGACCCTCAACCTGACACTCACCCTAAACCTGACCCTGACCCTGACCCTGACCTTGAACTTCAACCTGACCCTGACCTTGACCTTCATCTTGACCCTGACCCTGACCCTCACTCGCACCCTGACCCTGACCCTGATACTGAACCTGACCTTGACCTTGACCCTGACCCCGAAATTGACCTTGAACTTGACCTTGACCTTGACCCTGACCCTAACCCTGACCCTGACCTTGACACTGACCCTGAACATGAACTTGACCTTGACCCTGACCCTCACCCTAACCATGACCCTGACCCTGACCCTTACCTTGACCCTGACCCTGACCTTGAACTTGACAATGACCCTGACCTTCAACTTGAGCCTGAACCTTACCTTGAACTTGAACTTTAACTTGACCTTGACCCTGACCCTGAAACTCACCCTAAAGCTAACCCTGACCCTGACCTTGACCTTGACATTGACCCTGACCTTGACCTTGACCTTGACCCTGACCTTGACCTTGACCTTGACCTTGAACTTGTCCCTGACCCTGACCCTGACCACGACCCTGTCCTTGACCTTGACCCTGTCCCTTTCCCTGACGTTGACCTTGACCCGACCTTGACCTTGACCTTGACGCTGACCCTGACACTGACCCTGCACCTGACCTGGCCCTGACCAAGACGCTGACCCTACCCCTCACCTTTAACTTGACCTTGACCCTGACCCTGACCTTGACCTTGACATTGAACCTGACCCTGGTACTGAACCTGACCTTGACCTTGACCCTGACCCCGAAATTGACCTTGAACTTGACCTTGACCCTGACCCTGACCCTGACCCTGACCTTGACACTGACCCTGAACTTGAACTTGACCTTGACCCTGATCCTCACACTGATGATGACCCTGACCTTGACCTTGACCTTGACCCTGACCCTGACCCTGACCCTGACCTTGACCCTGACCCTGACCTAGAACTTGACCCTGACCCTGACCTTCAACTTGAGCCTGAACCTAACCTTGAACTTGAACTTTAACTTGACCTTGACCCTGACCCTGACCCTCACCCTAAACCTAACCCTGACCCTGACCTTGACCTTGACCTTGACCTAGACACTGACCCTGACCCTGAACCTGACATTGACCCTGACTTTAACAATGACCCTGACACTGAACTTGACAATGACCCTGACCTTGACCTTGACCTTGACCCTGATGCTGACCCTCACCCTAAACCTGACACTGACTCTGACAATGACCTTGACCTTGACCCTGACTCTGAACTTGACCTTGACCATGACCCTGACCCTGACCTTGACATTGACCCTGACCTTGACCTTGATCTTGACCTTGACCCTGACCGTCACCCTGAGCTTGACCTTGAACTTGTCCCTGACCCTGACCTTGACCTGGACCCTGACCTTGACCTTGACCTTGACCCTGACCCTGACACTGACCTTGACCTTGACCCTGACCCTCAACCTGACACTCACCCTAAACCTGACCCTGACCCTGACCTTGACCTTGACCCTGAGCCTGACCCTCACCCTCACCCTGACCCTGACCCTGATATTGAACATGAACTTGACTTTGACCCTGACCCCGAAATTGACCTTGAACTTGACCTTGAGCCTGACCCTGACCTTGACCCTGACGCTGACCCTCACCCTAAACCTGACACTGACTCTGACAATGACCTTGACCTTGACCCTGACACTGAATTTGAACTTGACCCTGACCCTGACCTTGAGCTTGACATTGACCCTGACCTTGACCTTGACCTTGACCCTGACCTTCACCCTGAGCTTGACCTTGAACTTGTCCCTGACCCTGATTTTGACCTGGACCCTGAACTTGACCTTGACCTTGACCCTGACCCTGACACTGACCCTGCACCTGACCTGACCCTGACCAAGACGCTGACCCTACCCCTCACCTTGACATTGACCTTGACCCTACCCCTCACCTTGTCCTTGACCTTGACCCTGACCCTGACCCTGACCTTGATCTTGACCCTGACCCTCAACCTGACATTAACCCTAAACCTGACCCTGACCTTGAACATGAATTTAACTTTGACCCTGACCCCGAAATTAACCTTGAACTTGACCTTGATCCTGACCCTGACCTTGACCCTGACGCTGACCCTCACCCTAAACCTGACACTGACTCTGACAATGACCTTGACCTTGACCCTGACCCTGACCTTGACCTTGACCCTAACCCTGACCTTGAACTTGACATTGACCCTGACCTTGACCTTGACCTTGACCCTCACCCTGAGCTTGACCTTGACATTGTCCCTGACCCTGACCTTGACCTGGACCCTGACCTTGACCCTGACCCTAAGTCTGACCCTGACCCTGACCATGACCCTGACCTTTGTCTTGACCCTGTCCCTTACCCTGATGTTGACCTTAACCCTGACCCTGACCTTGACCTTGACCCTGACCCTGACACTGATCCTGCACCTGACCTGACTCTGACCAAGACGCTGACCCTACCACTCACCTTGACCTTGACCTTGACCCTGACCCTGACCATGAACTTGACCTTGACCCTGACCCTCACCCTGACACTCACCCTAAACCTGACCCTGACCCTGACCTTGAACTTGACCCTAACCCTGAACTTGACCTTGACCCTGACCCTGACCTTGACCTTGACATTGACCCTGAACTTGAATTTGACCTTGACCTTCACCCTGAACCACACCCTGACCATGACCCTGACCTTGATCTTGAACCTGAACCTCATCCTGCCCCTCACACTAAAGTTGATCCTGACGCTGACCCTGACCTTGACCTTGAATCTGACCTTCAACTTGACCCTGACCCTGACCTTCAACTTGAGCCTGAACCTTACCTTGAACTTGAACTTTAACTTGACCTTGACCCTGACGCTGACCCTCACCCTAAAACTGACACTGACTCTGACAATGACCTTGACCTTGACCCTGACACTGAACTTGACCTTGACCCTGACCCTGACCTTGACCTTGACATTGAACCTGACATTGACCTTGACCTTGACCCTGACCTTCACCCTGAGCTTGACCTTGAACTTGTCCCTGACCCTGACCATGACCCTGTCCTTGACCTTGACCCTGTCCCTTTCCCTGACGTTGACCTTGACCCGACCCTACCCCTCACCTTGACCTTGACCTTGACCCTGACCCTGACCCTGACCTTGATCTTGACCCTCAACCTGACACTCACCCTAAACCTGACCCTGACCCTGACCCTGACCTTGAACTTCAACCTGACCCTGACCTTGACCTTGACCTTGACCCTGACCCTGACCCTCACCCTCACCCTGACCCTGACACTGATACTGAACAGGAACTTGACCTTGACCCTGACCCCGAAATTGACCTTGAACTTGACCTTGACCCTGACCCTGCCCCTGACATTGACATTGACCCTGAACTTGAACTTGACCTTGACCCTGACCCTCACCCTGACCATGACCCTGACCTTGACCTTGACCTTGACCCTAAGTCTGACCCTGACACTGACCATGACCCTGACCTTGACCCTGACCCTGACCTTGAACTTGACCCTGACCCTGACCTTCAACTTGAGCCTGAACCTAACCTTGAACTTGAACTTTAACTTGACCTTGACCCTGACCCTGACCCTCACCCTAAACCTAACCCTGACCCTGACCTTGACCTTGACCTTGACCTAGACACTGACCCTGACCCTGAACCTGACATTGACCCTGACTTTAACAATGACCCTGACACTGAACTTGACAATGACCCTGACCTTGACCTTGACCTTGACCCTGATGCTGACCCTCACCCTAAACCTGACACTGACTCTGACAATGACCTTGACCTTGACCCTGACTCTGAACTTGACCTTGACCATGACCCTGACCCTGACCTTGACCTTGACCCTTACCTTGACCTTGATCTTGACCTTGACCCTGACCGTCACCCTGAGCTTGACCTTAAACTTGTCCCTGACCCTGACCTTGACCTGGACCCTGACCTTGACCTTGACCTTGACCCTGGCCCTGACAATGACCTTGACCTTGACCCTGACCCTCAACCTGACACTCACCCTAAACCTGACCCTGACCCTGACCTTGACCTTGACCCTGAGCCTGACCCTCACCCTCACCCTGACCCTGACCCTGATATTGAACATGAACTTGACTTTGACCCTGACCCCGAAATTGACCTTGAACTTGACCTTGACCCTGACCCTGACCTTGACCCTGACGCTGACCCTCACCCTAAACCTGACACTGACTCTGACAATGACCTTGACCTTGACCCTGACACTGAATTTGAACTTGACCCTGACCCTGACCTTGAGCTTGACATTGACCCTGACCTTGACCTTGACCTTGACCCTGACCTTCACCCTGAGCTTGACCTTGAACTTGTCCCTGACCCTGATTTTGACCTGGACCCTGAACTTGACCTTGACCTTGACCCTGACCCTGACACTGACCCTGCACCTGACCTGACCCTGACCAAGACGCTGACCCTACCCCTCACCTTGACATTGACCTTGACCCTACCCCTCACCTTGTCCTTGACCTTGACCCTGACCCTGACCCTGACCTTGATCTTGACCCTGACCCTCAACCTGACATTAACCCTAAACCTGACCCTGACCTTGAACATGAATTTAACTTTGACCCTGACCCCGAAATTAACCTTGAACTTGACCTTGATCCTGACCCTGACCTTGACCCTGACGCTGACCCTCACCCTAAACCTGACACTGACTCTGACAATGACCTTGACCTTGACCCTGACCCTGACCTTGACCTTGACCCTAACCCTGACCTTGAACTTGACATTGACCCTGACCTTGACCTTGACCTTGACCCTCACCCTGAGCTTGACCTTGACATTGTCCCTGACCCTGACCTTGACCTGGACCCTGACCTTGACCCTGACCCTAATTCTGACCCTGACCCTGACCATGACCCTGACCTTTGTCTTGACCCTGTCCCTTACCCTGATGTTGACCTTAACCCTGACCCTGACCTTGACCTTGACCCTGACCCTGACACTGATCCTGCACCTGACCTGACTCTGACCAAGACGCTGACCCTACCACTCACCTTGACCTTGACCTTGACCCTGACCCTGACCATGAACTTGACCTTGACCCTGACCCTCACCCTGACACTCACCCTAAACCTGACCCTGACCCTGACCTTGAACTTGACCCTAACCCTGAACTTGACCTTGACCCTGACCCTGACCTTGACCTTGACATTGACCCTGAACTTGAATTTGACCTTGACCTTCACCCTGAACCACACCCTGACCATGACCCTGACCTTGATCTTGAACCTGAACCTCATCCTGCCCCTCACACTAAAGTTGATCCTGACGCTGACCCTGACCTTGACCTTGAATCTGACCTTCAACTTGACCCTGACCCTGACCTTCAACTTGAGCCTGAACCTTACCTTGAACTTGAACTTTAACTTGACCTTGACCCTGACGCTGACCCTCACCCTAAAACTGACACTGACTCTGACAATGACCTTGACCTTGACCCTGACACTGAACTTGACCTTGACCCTGACCCTGACCTTGACCTTGACATTGAACCTGACATTGACCTTGACCTTGACCCTGACCTTCACCCTGAGCTTGACCTTGAACTTGTCCCTGACCCTGACCATGACCCTGTCCTTGACCTTGACCCTGTCCCTTTCCCTGACGTTGACCTTGACCCGACCCTACCCCTCACCTTGACCTTGACCTTGACCCTGACCCTGACCCTGACCTTGATCTTGACCCTCAACCTGACACTCACCCTAAACCTGACCCTGACCCTGACCCTGACCTTGAACTTCAACCTGACCCTGACCTTGACCTTGACCTTGACCCTGAGCCTGACCCTCACCCTCACCCTGACCCTGACACTGATACTGAACAGGAACTTGACCTTGACCCTGACCCCGAAATTGACCTTGAACTTGACCTTGACCCTGACCCTGACCCTGACATTGACATTGACCCTGAACTTGAACTTGACCTTGACCCTGACCCTCACCCTGACCATGACCCTGACCTTGACCTTGACCTTGACCCTAAGTCTGACCCTGACACTGACCATGACCCTGACCTTGAACCTGAACCTAACCCTGACCCTGAACGGGACACTGACACTATCCCTCATCTTGACCTTGACCTTGGACCTGACCCTGACCCTGACCCTGACCTTGACCCTGACCCTGACCTTGAACTTGACCCTGACCCTGACCTTCAACTTGAGCCTGAACCTTACCTTGAACTTGAACTTTAACTTGACCTTGACCCTGACCCTGACCCTCACCCTAAACCTAACCCTGACCCTGACCTTGACCTTGACCTTGACCTAGACACTGACCCTGACCCTGAACCTGACATTGACCCTGACTTTAACAATGACCCTGACACTGAACTTGACAATGACCCTGACCTTGACCTTGACCTTGACCCTGATGCTGACCCTCACCCTAAACCTGACACTGACTCTGACAATGACCTTGACCGTGACCCTGACTCTGAACTTGACCTTGTCCTTTACCCTGACCCTGACCTTGACCTTGACCCTGACCCTGACCCTGACCTTGACCTTGACCCTGACCCTCAACCTGACACTCACCCTAAACCTGACCCTGACCCTGAACTTGACCTTGACCCTGAGCCTGACCCTCACCCTAAAACTGACACTGACTCTGACAATGACCTTAACCTTGACCCTGACACTGAACTTGACCTTGACCCTGACCCTGACCTTGAGCTTGACATTGACCCTGACCTTGACCTTGACCTTGACCCTGACCTTCACCCTGAGCTTGACCTTGAACTTGTCCCTGATTCTGACCCTGACCACGACCCTGTCCTTGACCTTGACCCTGTCCCTTTCCCTGACGTTGACCTTGACCCGACCTTGACCTTGACCTTGACGCTGACCCTGACACTGACCCTGCACCTGACCTGGCCCTGACCAAGACGCTGACCCTACCCCTCACCTTGAACATGACCTTGACCCTGACCCTGACCCTGACCTTGACCTTGACCCTGACCCTCAACCTGACACTCACCCTAAACCTGACCCTGACCCTGACCCTGACCTTGAACTTCAACCTGACCCTGACCTTGACCTTCATCTTGACCCTGACCCTGACCCTCACTCGCACCCTGACCCTGACCCTGATACTGAACCTGACCTTGACCTTGACCCTGACCCCGAAATTGACCTTGAACTTGACCTTGACCTTGACCCTGACCCTAACCCTGACCCTGACCTTGACACTGACCCTGAACATGAACTTGACCTTGACCCTGACCCTCACCCTAACCATGACCCTGACCCTGACCCTTACCTTGACCCTGACCCTGACCTTGAACTTGACAATGACCCTGACCTTCAACTTGAGCCTGAACCTTACCTTGAACTTGAACTTTAACTTGACCTTGACCCTGACCCTGAAACTCACCCTAAAGCTAACCCTGACCCTGACCTTGACCTTGACATTGACCCTGACCTTGACCTTGACCTTGACCCTGACCTTGACCTTGACCTTGACCTTGAACTTGTCCCTGACCCTGACCCTGACCACGACCCTGTCCTTGACCTTGACCCTGTCCCTTTCCCTGACGTTGACCTTGACCCGACCTTGACCTTGACCTTGACGCTGACCCTGACACTGACCCTGCACCTGACCTGGCCCTGACCAAGACGCTGACCCTACCCCTCACCTTTAACTTGACCTTGACCCTGACCCTGACCTTGACCTTGACATTGAACCTGACCCTGGTACTGAACCTGACCTTGACCTTGACCCTGACCCCGAAATTGACCTTGAACTTGACCTTGACCCTGACCCTGACCCTGACCCTGACCTTGACACTGACCCTGAACTTGAACTTGACCTTGACCCTGATCCTCACACTGATGATGACCCTGACCTTGACCTTGACCTTGACCCTGACCCTGACCCTGACCCTGACCTTGACCCTGACCCTGACCTTGAACTTGACCCTGACCCTGACCTTCAACTTGAGCCTGAACCTAACCTTGAACTTGAACTTTAACTTGACCTTGACCCTGACCCTGACCCTCACCCTAAACCTAACCCTGACCCTGACCTTGACCTTGACCTTGACCTAGACACTGACCCTGACCCTGAACCTGACATTGACCCTGACTTTAACAATGACCCTGACACTGAACTTGACAATGACCCTGACCTTGACCTTGACCTTGACCCTGATGCTGACCCTCACCCTAAACCTGACACTGACTCTGACAATGACCTTGACCGTGACCCTGACTCTGAACTTGACCTTGACCATGACCCTGACCCTGACCTTGACATTGACCCTGACCTTGACCTTGATCTTGACCTTGACCCTGACCGTCACCCTGAGCTTGACCTTGAACTTGTCCCTGACCCTGACCTTGACCTGGACCCTGACCTTGACCTTGACCTTGACCCTGGCCCTGACACTGACCTTGACCTTGACCCTGACCCTCAACCTGACACTCACCCTAAACCTGACCCTGACCCTGACCTTGACCTTGACCCTGAGCCTGACCCTCACCCTCACCCTGACCCTGACCCTGATATTGAACATGAACTTGACTTTGACCCTGACCCCGAAATTGACCTTGAACTTGACCTTGAGCCTGACCCTGACCTTGACCCTGACGCTGACCCTCACCCTAAACCTGACACTGACTCTGACAATGACCTTGACCTTGACCCTGACACTGAATTTGAACTTGACCCTGACCCTGACCTTGAGCTTGACATTGACCCTGACCTTGACCTTGACCTTGACCCTGACCTTCACCCTGAGCTTGACCTTGAACTTGTCCCTGACCCTGATTTTGACCTGGACCCTGAACTTGACCTTGACCTTGACCCTGACCCTGACACTGACCCTGCACCTGACCTGACCCTGACCAAGACGCTGACCCTACCCCTCACCTTGACATTGACCTTGACCCTACCCCTCACCTTGTCCTTGACCTTGACCCTGACCCTGACCCTGACCTTGATCTTGACCCTGACCCTCAACCTGACATTAACCCTAAACCTGACCCTGACCTTGAACATGAATTTAACTTTGACCCTGACCCCGAAATTAACCTTGAACTTGACCTTGATCCTGACCCTGACCTTGACCCTGACGCTGACCCTCACCCTAAACCTGACACTGACTCTGACAATGACCTTGACCTTGACCCTGACCCTGACCTTGACCTTGACCCTAACCCTGACCTTGAACTTGACATTGACCCTGACCTTGACCTTGACCTTGACCCTCACCCTGAGCTTGACCTTGACATTGTCCCTGACCCTGACCTTGACCTGGACCCTGACCTTGACCCTGACCCTAAGTCTGACCCTGACCCTGACCATGACCCTGACCTTTGTCTTGACCCTGTCCCTTACCCTGATGTTGACCTTAACCCTGACCCTGACCTTGACCTTGACCCTGACCCTGACACTGATCCTGCACCTGACCTGACTCTGACCAAGACGCTGACCCTACCACTCACCTTGACCTTGACCTTGACCCTGACCCTGACCATGAACTTGACCTTGACCCTGACCCTCACCCTGACACTCACCCTAAACCTGACCCTGACCCTGACCTTGAACTTGACCCTAACCCTGAACTTGACCTTGACCCTGACCCTGACCTTGACCTTGACATTGACCCTGAACTTGAATTTGACCTTGACCTTCACCCTGAACCACACCCTGACCATGACCCTGACCTTGATCTTGAACCTGAACCTCATCCTGCCCCTCACACTAAAGTTGATCCTGACGCTGACCCTGACCTTGACCTTGAATCTGACCTTCAACTTGACCCTGACCCTGACCTTCAACTTGAGCCTGAACCTTACCTTGAACTTGAACTTTAACTTGACCTTGACCCTGACGCTGACCCTCACCCTAAAACTGACACTGACTCTGACAATGACCTTGACCTTGACCCTGACACTGAACTTGACCTTGACCCTGACCCTGACCTTGACCTTGACATTGAACCTGACATTGACCTTGACCTTGACCCTGACCTTCACCCTGAGCTTGACCTTGAACTTGTCCCTGACCCTGACCCTTACCATGACCCTGTCCTTGACCTTGACCCTGTCCCTTTCCCTGACGTTGACCTTGACCCGACCCTACCCCTCACCTTGACCTTGACCCTGACCCTGACCCTGACCTTGATCTTGACCCTCAACCTGACACTCACCCTAAACCTGACCCTGACCCTGACCCTGACCTTGAACTTCAACCTGACCCTGACCTTGACCTTGATCTTGACCCTGACCCTGACCCTCACTTGCACCCTGACCCTGACCCTGATACTGAACCTGACCTTGACCTTGACCCTGACCCCGAAATTGACCTTGAACTTGACCTTGACCCTGACCCTGACCCTGACATTGACATTGACCCTGAACTTGAACTTGACCTTGACCCTGACCCTCACCCTGACCATGACCCTGACCTTGACCTTGACCTTGACCCTAAGTCTGACCCTGACACTGACCATGACCCTGACCTTGAACCTGAACCTAACCCTGACCCTGAACGGGACACTGACACTATCCCTCATCTTGACCTTGACCTTGGACCTGACCCTGACCCTGACCCTGACCTTGACCCTGACCCTGACCTTGAACTTGACCCTGACCCTGACCTTCAACTTGAGCCTGAACCTTACCTTGAACTTGAACTTTAACTTGACCTTGACCCTGACCCTGACCCTCACCCTAAACCTAACCCTGACCCTGACCTTGACCTTGACCTTGACCTAGACACTGACCCTGACCCTGAACCTGACATTGACCCTGACTTTAACAATGACCCTGACACTGAACTTGACAATGACCCTGACCTTGACCTTGACCTTGACCCTGATGCTGACCCTCACCCTAAACCTGACACTGACTCTGACAATGACCTTGACCCTGACCCTGACTCTGAACTTGACCTTGACCTTTACCCTGACCCTGACCTTGACCTTGACCCCGACCCTGACCCTGACCTTGACCTTCACCCTGACCCTCACCCTGACACTCACCCTAAACCTAACCCTGACCCTGACCTTGAACTTGACCCTGACCCTGAACTTGACCTTGACATTGACAATGAACTTGAATTTGACCTTGACCTTCACCCTGAACCACACCCTGACCATGACCCTGACGCTGACCCTCACCCTAAACCTGACACTGACTCTGACAATGACCTTGACCTTGACCCTGACACTGAACTTGACCTTGACCCTGACCCTGACCTTGACCTTGACATTGACCCTGACCTTGACCTTGACCCTGAACGTCACCCTGAGCTTGACCTTGAACTTGTCCCTGATTCTGACCCTGACCACGACCCTGTCCTTGACCTTGACCCTGTCCCTTTCCCTGACGTTGACCTTGACCCGACCTTGACCTTGACCTTGACGCTGACCCTGACACTGACCCTGCACCTGACCTGGCCCTGACCCAGACGATGACCCTACCCCTCACCTTGAACATGACCTTGACCCTGACCCTGACCCTGACCTTGACCTTGACCCTGACCCTCAACCTGACACTCACCCTAAACCTGACCCTGACCCTGACCCTGACCTTGAACTTCAACCTGACCCTGAACTTGACCTTCATCTTGACCCTGACCCTGACCCTCACTCGCACCCTGACCCTGACCCTGATACTGAACCTGTCCTTGACCTTGACCCTGACCCCGAAATTGACCTTGAACTTGACCTTGACCCTGACCCTGACCTTGACCTTGACATTGACCCTGAACTTGAACTTGACCTTGACCTTCACCCTGAACCACACCCTGACCATGACCCTGACCTTGATCTTGAACCTGAACCTCATCCTGCCCCTCACACTAAAGTTGATCCTGACGCTGACCCTGACCTTGACCTTGAACCTGACCTTCAACTTGACCCTGACCCTGACCTTCAACTTGAGCCTGAACCTTACCTTGAACTTGAACTTTAACTTGACCTTGACCCTGACGCTGACCCTCACCCTAAAACTGACACTGACTCTGACAATGACCTTGAACTTGACCCTGACACTGAACTTGACCTTGACCCTGACCCTGAACTTGACCTTGACATTGAACCTGACCTTGACCTTGACCTTGACCCTGACCGTCACCCTGAGCTTGACCTTGAACTTGTCCCTGACCCTGACCATGACCCTGTCCTTGACCCTGACCCTGTCCCTTTCCCTGACGTTGACCTTGACCCGACCCTACCCCTCACCTTGACCTTGACCCTGACCCTGACCCTGACCTTGACCTTGACCCTGACCCTCAACCTGACACTCACCCTAAACCTGACCCTGACCCTGACCTTGACCTTGACCCTGAGCCTGACCCTCACCCTCACCCTGACCCTGACCCTGATATTGAACATGAACTTGACTTTGACCCTGACCCCGAAATTGACCTTGAACTTGACCTTGACCCTGACCCTGACCTTGACCCTGACGCTGACCCTCACCCTAAACCTGACACTGACTCTGACAATGACCTTGACCTTGACCCTGACACTGAACTTGACCTTGACCCTGACCCTGACCTTGAGCTTGACATTGACCCTGACCTTGACCTTGACCTTGACCCTGACCTTCACCCTGAGCTTGACCTTGAACTTGTCCCTGACCCTGATTTTGACCTGGACCCTGAACTTGACCTTGACCTTGACCCTGACCCTGACACTGACCCTGCACCTGACCTGACCCTGACCAAGACGCTGACCCTACCCCTCACCTTGACATTGACCTTGACCCTACCCCTCACCTTGTCCTTGACCTTGACCCTGACCCTGACCCTGACCTTGATCTTGACCCTGACCCTCAACCTGACATTAACCCTAAACCTGACCCTGACCCTGACCTTGAACATGAATTTAACTTTGACCCTGACCCCGAAATTAACCTTGAACTTGACCTTGATCCTGACCCTGACCCTGACCTTGACCCTGACGCTGACCCTCACCCTAAACCTGACACTGACTCTGACAATGACCTTGACCTTGACCCTGACCCTGACCTTGACCTTGACATTGACCCTGAACTTGAACTTGACCTTGACCTTCACCCTGAACCACACCCTGACCATGACCCTGACCTTGATCTTGAACCTGAACCTCATCCTGCCCCTCACACTAAAGTTGATCCTGACGCTGACCCTGACCTTGACCTTGAACCTGACCTTCAACTTGACCCTGACCCTGACCTTCAACTTGAGCCTGAACCTTACCTTGAACTTGAACTTTAACTTGACCTTGACCCTGACGCTGACCCTCACCCTAAAACTGACACTGACTCTGACAATGACCTTGAACTTGACCCTGACACTGAACTTGACCTTGACCCTGACCCTGAACTTGACCTTGACATTGAACCTGACCTTGACCTTGACCTTGACCCTGACCGTCACCCTGAGCTTGACCTTGAACTTGTCCCTGACCCTGACCATGACCCTGTCCTTGACCCTGACCCTGTCCCTTTCCCTGACGTTGACCTTGACCCGACCCTACCCCTCACCTTGACCTTGACCCTGACCCTGACCCTGACCTTGACCTTGACCCTGACCCTCAACCTGACACTCACCCTAAACCTGACCCTGACCCTGACCTTGACCTTGACCCTGAGCCTGACCCTCACCCTCACCCTGACCCTGACCCTGATATTGAACATGAACTTGACTTTGACCCGGACCCCGAAATTGACCTTGAACTTGACCTTGACCCTGACCCTGACCTTGACCCTGACGCTGACCCTCACCCTAAACCTGACACTGACTCTGACAATGACCTTGACCTTGACCCTGACACTGAACTTGACCTTGACCCTGACCGTGACCTTGAGCTTGACATTGACCCTGACCTTGACCTTGACCTTGACCCTGACCTTCACCCTGAGCTTGACCTTGAACTTGTCCCTGACCCTGATTTTGACCTGGACCCTGAACTTGACCTTGACCTTGACCCTGACCCTGACACTGACCCTGCACCTGACCTGACCCTGACCAAGACGCTGACCCTACCCCTCACCTTGACATTGACCTTGACCCTACCCCTCACCTTGTCCTTGACCTTGACCCTGACCCTGACCCTGACCTTGATCTTGACCCTGACCCTCAACCTGACATTAACCCTAAACCTGACCCTGACCCTGACCTTGAACATGAATTTAACTTTGACCCTGACCCCGAAATTAACCTTGAACTTGACCTTGATCCTGACCCTGACCCTGACCTTGACCCTGACGCTGACCCTCACCCTAAACCTGACACTGACTCTGACAATGACCTTGACCTTGACCCTGACCCTGACCTTGACCTTGACATTGACCCTGAACTTGAATTTGACCTTGACCTTCACCCTGAACCACACCCTGACCATGACCCTGACCTTGATCTTGAACCTGAACCTCATCCTGCCCCTCACACTAAAGTTGATCCTGACGCTGACCCTGACCTTGACCTTGAATCTGACCTTCAACTTGACCCTGACCCTGACCTTCAACTTGAGCCTGAACCTTACCTTGAACTTGAACTTTAACTTGACCTTGACCCTGACGCTGACCCTCACCCTAAAACTGACACTGACTCTGACAATGACCTTGACCTTGACCCTGACACTGAACTTGACCTTGACCCTGACCCTGACCTTGACCTTGACATTGAACCTGACATTGACCTTGACCTTGACCCTGACCTTCACCCTGAGCTTGACCTTGAACTTGTCCCTGACCCTGACCCTGACCATGACCCTGTCCTTGACCTTGACCCTGTCCCTTTCCCTGACGTTGACCTTGACCCGACCCTACCCCTCACCTTGACCTTGACCCTGACCCTGACCCTGACCTTGACCTTGACCCTGACCCTCAACCTGACACTCACCCTAAACCTGACCCTGACCCTGAGCCTGACCCTCACCCTCACCCTGACCCTGACCCTGATATTGAACATGAACTTGACTTTGACCCTGACCCCGAAATTGACTTTGAACTTGACCTTGACCCTGACCCTGACCCTGACCTTGACCCTGACGCTGACCCTCACCCTAAACCTGACACTGACTCTGACAATGACCTTAACCTTGACCCTGACACTGAACTTGACCTTGACCCTGACCCTGACCTTGAGCTTGACATTGACCCTGACCTTGACCTTGACCTTGACCCTGACCTTCACCCTGAGCTTGACCTTGTACTTGTCCCTGACCCTGATTTTGACCTGGACCCTGAACTTGACCTTGACCTTGACCCTGACCCTGACACTGACCCTGCACCTGACCTGACCCTGACCAAGACGCTGACCCTACCCCTCACCTTGACATTGACCTTGACCCTACCCCTCACCTTGTCCTTGACCTTGACCCTGACCCTGACCCTGACCTTGACCTTGACCCTGACCCTCAACCTGACATTAACCCTAAACCTGACCCTGACCCTGACCTTGAACATGAATTTAACTTTGACCCTGAACCCGAAATTAACCTTGAACTTGACCTTGATCCTGACCCTGACCCTGACCTTGACCCTGACGCTGACCCTCACCCTAAACCTGACACTGACTCTGACAATGACCTTGACCTTGACCCTGACCCTGACCTTGACCTTGACCCTAACCCTGACCTTGAACTTGACATTGACCCTGACCTTGACCTTGACCTTGACCCTCAACCTGAGCTTGACCTTGACATTGTCCCTGACCCTGACCTTGACCTGGACCCTGACCTTGACCCTGACCCTAATTCTGACCCTGACCCTGACCATGACCCTGACCTTTGTCTTGACCCTGTCCCTTACCCTGATGTTGACCTTAACCCTGACCCTGACCTTGACCTTGACCCTGACCCTGACACTGATCCTGCACCTGACCTGACTCTGACCAAGACGCTGACCCTACCACTCACCTTGACCTTGACCTTGACCCTGACCCTGACCATGAACTTGACCTTGACCCTGACCCTCACCTGACACTCACCCTAAACCTGACCCTGACCCTGACCTTGAACTTGACCCTAACCCTGAACTTGACCTTGACCCTGACCCTGACCTTGACCTTGACATTGACCCTGAACTTGAATTTGACCTTGACCTTCACCCTGAACCACACCCTGACCATGACCCTGACCTTGATCTTGAACATGAACCTCATCCTGCCCCTCACACTAAAGTTGATCCTGACGCTGACCCTGACCTTGACCTTGAATCTGACCTTCAACTTGACCCTGACCCTGACCTTCAACTTGAGCCTGAACCTTACCTTGAACTTGAACTTTAACTTGACCTTGACCCTGACGCTGACCCTCACCCTAAAACTGACACTGACTCTGACAATGACCTTGACCTTGACCCTGACACTGAACTTGACCTTGACCCTGACCCTGACCTTGACCTTGACATTGAACCTGACATTGACCTTGACCTTGACCCTGACCTTCACCCTGAGCTTGACCTTGAACTTGTCCCTGACCCTGACCCTGACCATGACCCTGTCCTTGACCTTGACCCTGTCCCTTTCCCTGACGTTGACCTTGACCCGACCCTACCCCTCACCTTGACCTTGACCCTGACCCTGACCCTGACCTTGACCTTGACCCTGACCCTCAACCTGACACTCACCCTAAACCTGACCCTGACCCTGAGCCTGACCCTCACCCTCACCCTGACCCTGACCCTGATATTGAACATGAACTTGACTTTGACCCTGACCCCGAAATTGACTTTGAACTTGACCTTGACCCTGACCCTGACCCTGACCTTGACCCTGACGCTGACCCTCACCCTAAACCTGACACTGACTCTGACAATGACCTTAACCTTGACCCTGACACTGAACTTGACCTTGACCCTGACCCTGACCTTGAGCTTGACATTGACCCTGACCTTGACCTTGACCTTGACCCTGACCTTCACCCTGAGCTTGACCTTGTACTTGTCCCTGACCCTGATTTTGACCTGGACCCTGAACTTGACCTTGACCTTGACCCTGACCCTGACACTGACCCTGCACCTGACCTGACCCTGACCAAGACGCTGACCCTACCCCTCACCTTGACATTGACCTTGACCCTACCCCTCACCTTGTCCTTGACCTTGACCCTGACCCTGACCCTGACCTTGACCTTGACCCTGACCCTCAACCTGACATTAACCCTAAACCTGACCCTGACCCTGACCTTGAACATGAATTTAACTTTGACCCTGAACCCGAAATTAACCTTGAACTTGACCTTGATCCTGACCCTGACCCTGACCTTGACCCTGACGCTGACCCTCACCCTAAACCTGACACTGACTCTGACAATGACCTTGACCTTGACCCTGACCCTGACCTTGACCTTGACCCTAACCCTGACCTTGAACTTGACATTGACCCTGACCTTGACCTTGACCTTGACCCTCAACCTGAGCTTGACCTTGACATTGTCCCTGACCCTGACCTTGACCTGGACCCTGACCTTGACCCTGACCCTAATTCTGACCCTGACCCTGACCATGACCCTGACCTTTGTCTTGACCCTGTCCCTTACCCTGATGTTGACCTTAACCCTGACCCTGACCTTGACCTTGACCCTGACCCTGACACTGATCCTGCACCTGACCTGACTCTGACCAAGACGCTGACCCTACCACTCACCTTGACCTTGACCTTGACCCTGACCCTGACCATGAACTTGACCTTGACCCTGACCCTCACCTGACACTCACCCTAAACCTGACCCTGACCCTGACCTTGAACTTGACCCTAACCCTGAACTTGACCTTGACCCTGACCCTGACCTTGACCTTGACATTGACCCTGAACTTGAATTTGACCTTGACCTTCACCCTGAACCACACCCTGACCATGACCCTGACCTTGATCTTGAACCTGAACCTCATCCTGCCCCTCACACTAAAGTTGATCCTGACGCTGACCCTGACCTTGACCTTGAATCTGACCTTCAACTTGACCCTGACCCTGACCTTCAACTTGAGCCTGAACCTTACCTTGAACTTGAACTTTAACTTGACCTTGACCCTGACGCTGACCCTCACCCTAAAACTGACACTGACTCTGACAATGACCTTGACCTTGACCCTGACACTGAACTTGACCTTGACCCTGACCCTGACCTTGACCTTGACATTGAACCTGACATTGACCTTGACCTTGACCCTGACCTTCACCCTGAGCTTGACCTTGAACTTGTCCCTGACCCTGACCCTGACCATGACCCTGTCCTTGACCTTGAACTTGTCCCTTTCCCTGACGTTGACCTTGACCCGACCCTACCCCTCACCTTGACCTTGACCTTGACCCTGACCCTGACCTTGATCTTGACCCTCAACCTGACACTCACCCTAAACCTGACCCTGACCCTGACCCTGACCTTGAACTTCAACCTGACCCTGACCTTGACCTTGATCTTGACCCTGACCCTGACCCTCACTTGCACCCTGACCCTGACCCTGATACTGAACCTGACCTTGACCTTGACCCTGACCCCGAAATTGACCTTGAACTTGACCTTGACCCTGACCCTGCCCCTGACATTGACATTGACCCTGAACTTGAACTTGACCTTGACCCTGACCCTCACCCTGACCATGACCCTGACCTTGACCTTGACCTTGACCCTAAGTCTGACCCTGACACTGACCATGACCCTGACCTTGAACCTGAACCTAACCCTGACCCTGAACGGGACACTGACACTATCCCTCATCTTGACCTTGACCTTGGACCTGACCCTGACCCTGACCCTGACCTTGACCCTGACCCTGACCTTGAACTTGACCCTGACCCTGACCTTCAACTTGAGCCTGAACCTTACCTTGAACTTGAACTTTAACTTGACCTTGACCCTGACCCTGACCCTCACCCTAAACCTAACCCTGACCCTGACCTTGACCTTGACCTTGACCTAGACACTGACCCTGACCCTGAACCTGACATTGACCCTGACTTTAACAATGACCCTGACACTGAACTTGACAATGACCCTGACCTTGACCTTGACCTTGACCCTGATGCTGACCCTCGCCCTAAACCTGACACTGACTCTGACAATGACCTTGACCGTGACCCTGACTCTGAACTTGACCTTGACCTTTAGCCTGACCCTGACCTTGACCTTGACCCTGACCCTGACCCTGAACTTGACCCTGACCCTGACCTTGACCTTGACATTGACCCTGAACTTGAATTTGACCTTGACCTTCACCCTGAACCACACCCTGACCATGACCCTGACGCTGACCCTCACCCTAAACCTGACACTGACTCTGACAATGACCTTGACCTTGACCCTGACACTGAACTTGAACTTGACCCTGACCCTGACCTTGACCTTGACCCTGACCCTCAACCTGACACTCACCCTAAACCTGACCCTGACCCTGACCTTGAACTTGACCCTGACCCTGAACTTGACCTTGACCCTGACCCTGACCTTGACCTTGACATTGACCCTGAACTTGAATTTGACCTTGACCTTCAACCTGAACCACACCCTGACCATGACCCTGACGCTGACCCTCACCCTAAACCTGACACTGACTCTGACAATGACCTTGACCTTGACCCTGACACTGAACTTGAACTTGACCCTGACCCTGACCTTGACCTTGACATTGACCCTGACCTTCACCCTGAGCTTGACCTTGTACTTGTCCCTGACCCTGATTTTGACCTGGACCCTGAACTTGACCTTGACCTTGACCCTGACCCTGACACTGACCCTGCACCTGACCTGACCCTGACCAAGACGCTGACCCTACCCCTCACCTTGACATTGACCTTGACCCTACCCCTCACCTTGTCCTTGACCTTGACCCTGACCCTGACCCTGACCTTGACCTTGACCCTGACCCTCAACCTGACATTAACCCTAAACCTGACCCTGACCCTGACCTTGAACATGAATTTAACTTTGACCCTGAACCCGAAATTAACCTTGAACTTGACCTTGATCCTGACCCTGACCCTGACCTTGACCCTGACGCTGACCCTCACCCTAAACCTGACACTGACTCTGACAATGACCTTGACCTTGACCCTGACCCTGACCTTGACCTTGACCCTAACCCTGACCTTGAACTTGACATTGACCCTGACCTTGACCTTGACCTTGACCCTCAACCTGAGCTTGACCTTGACATTGTCCCTGACCCTGACCTTGACCTGGACCCTGACCTTGACCCTGACCCTAATTCTGACCCTGACCCTGACCATGACCCTGACCTTTGTCTTGACCCTGTCCCTTACCCTGATGTTGACCTTAACCCTGACCCTGACCTTGACCTTGACCCTGACCCTGACACTGATCCTGCACCTGACCTGACTCTGACCAAGACGCTGACCCTACCACTCACCTTGACCTTGACCTTGACCCTGACCCTGACCATGAACTTGACCTTGACCCTGACCCTCACCTGACACTCACCCTAAACCTGACCCTGACCCTGACCTTGAACTTGACCCTAACCCTGAACTTGACCTTGACCCTGACCCTGACCTTGACCTTGACATTGACCCTGAACTTGAATTTGACCTTGACCTTCACCCTGAACCACACCCTGACCATGACCCTGACCTTGATCTTGAACATGAACCTCATCCTGCCCCTCACACTAAAGTTGATCCTGACGCTGACCCTGACCTTGACCTTGAATCTGACCTTCAACTTGACCCTGACCCTGACCTTCAACTTGAGCCTGAACCTTACCTTGAACTTGAACTTTAACTTGACCTTGACCCTGACGCTGACCCTCACCCTAAAACTGACACTGACTCTGACAATGACCTTGACCTTGACCCTGACACTGAACTTGACCTTGACCCTGACCCTGACCTTGACCTTGACATTGAACCTGACATTGACCTTGACCTTGACCCTGACCTTCACCCTGAGCTTGACCTTGAACTTGTCCCTGACCCTGACCATGACCCTGTCCTTGACCTTGACCCTGTCCCTTTCCCTGACGTTGACCTTGACCCGAACCAACCCCTCACCTTGACCTTGACCCTGACCCTGACCCTGACCTTGATCTTGACCCTCAACCTGACACTCACCCTAAACCTGACCATGACCCTGACCCTGACCTTGAACTTCAACCTGACCCTGACCTTGACCTTGATCTTGACCCTGACCCTGACCCTCACTTGCACCCTGACCCTGACCCTGATACTGAACCTGACCTTGACCTTGACCCTGACCCCGAAATTGACCTTGAACTTGACCTTGACCCTGACCCTGACCCTGACATTGACATTGACCCTGAACTTGAACTTGACCTTGACCCTGACCCTCACCCTGACCATGACCCTGACCTTGACCTTGACCTTGACCCTAAGTCTGACCCTGACACTGACCATGACCCTGACCTTGAACCTGAACCTAACCCTGACCCTGAACGGGACACTGACACTATCCCTCATCTTGACCTTGACCTTGGACCTGACCCTGACCCTGACCCTGACCTTGACCCTGACCCTGACCTTGAACTTGACCCTGACCCTGACCTTCAACTTGAGCCTGAACCTTACCTTGAACTTGAACTTTAACTTGACCTTGACCCTGACCCTGACCCTCACCCTAAACCTAACCCTGACCCTGACCTTGACCTTGACCTTGACCTAGACACTGACCCTGACCCTGAACCTGACATTGACCCTGACTTTAACAATGACCCTGACACTGAACTTGACAATGACCCTGACCTTGACCTTGACCTTGACCCTGATGCTGACCCTCGCCCTAAACCTGACACTGACTCTGACAATGACCTTGACCGTGACCCTGACTCTGAACTTGACCTTGACCTTTAGCCTGACCCTTACCTTGACCTTGACCCTGACCCTGACCCTGAACTTGACCCTGACCCTGACCTTGACCTTGACATTGACCCTGAACTTGAATTTGACCTTGACCTTCACCCTGAACCACACCCTGACCATGAACCTGACGCTGACCCTCACCCTAAACCTGACACTGACTCTGACAATGACCTTGACCTTGACCCTGACACTGAACTTGAACTTGACCCTGACCCTGACCTTGACCTTGACCCTGACCCTCAACCTGACACTCACCCTAAACCTGACCCTGACCCTGACCTTGAACTTGACCCTGACCCTGAACTTGACCTTGACCCTGACCCTGACCTTGACCTTGACATTGACCCTGAACTTGAATTTGACCTTGACCTTCAACCTGAACCACACCCTGACCATGACCCTGACGCTGACCCTCACCCTAAACCTGACACTGACTCTGACAATGACCTTGACCTTGACCCTGACACTGAACTTGAACTTGACCCTGACCCTGACCTTGACCTTGACATTGACCCTGACCTTGACCTTGACCCTGAACGTCACCCTGAGCTTGACCTTGAACTTGTCCCTGATTCTGACCCTGACCACGACCCTGTCCTTGACCTTGACCCTGTCCCTTTCCCTGACGTTGACCTTGACCCGACCTTGACCTTGACCTTGACGCTGACCCTGACACTGACCCTGCACCTGACCTGGCCCTGACCCAGACGCTGACCCTACCCCTCACCTTGAACATGACCTTGACCCTGACCCTGACCCTGACCTTGACCTTGACCCTGACCCTCAACCTGACACTCACCCTAAACCTGACCCTGACCCTGACCTTGAACTTCAACCTGACCCTGACCTTGACCTTCATCTTGACCCTGACCCTGACCCTCACTCGCACCCTGACCCTGACCCTGATACTGAACCTGACCTTGACCTTGACCCTGACCCCGAAATTGACCTTGAACTTGACCTTGACCCTGACCCTGACCTTGACATTGACCCTGAACTTGAACTTGACCTTGACCTTCACCCTGAACCACACCCTGACCATGACCCTGACCTTGATCTTGAACCTGAACCTCATCCTGCCCCTCACACTAAAGTTGATCCTGACGCTGACCCTGACCTTGACCTTGAATCTGACCTTCAACTTGACCCTGACCCTGACCTTCAACTTGAGCCTGAACCTTACCTTGAACTTGAACTTTAACTTGACCTTGACCCTGACGCTGACCCTCACCCTAAAACTGACACTGACTCTGACAATGACCTTGACCTTGACCCTGACACTGAACTTGACCTTGACCCTGACCCTGACCTTGACCTTGACATTGAACCTGACATTGACCTTGACCTTGACCCTGACCTTCACCCTGAGCTTGACCTTGAACTTGTCCCTGACCCTGACCATGACCCTGTCCTTGACCTTGACCCTGTCCCTTTCCCTGACGTTGACCTTGACCCGACCCTACCCCTCACCTTGACCTTGACCTTGACCCTGACCCTGACCCTGACCTTGATCTTGACCCTCAACCTGACACTCACCCTAAACCTGACCCTGACCCTGACCCTGACCTTGACCTTGACCTTGACCCTGAGCCTGACCCTCACCCTCACCCTGACCCTGACACTGATACTGAACAGGAACTTGACCTTGACCCTGACCCCGAAATTGACCTTGAACTTGACCTTGACCCTGACCCTGACCCTGACATTGACATTGACCCTGAACTTGAACTTGACCTTGACCCTGACCCTCACCCTGACCATGACCCTGACCTTGACCTTGACCTTGACCCTAAGTCTGACCCTGACACTGACCATGACCCTGACCTTGAACCTGAACCTAACCCTGACCCTGAACGGGACACTGACACTATCCCTCATCTTGACCTTGACCTTGGACCTGACCCTGACCCTGACCCTGACCTTGACCCTGACCCTGACCTTGAACTTGACCCTGACCCTGACCTTCAACTTGAGCCTGAACCTTACCTTGAACTTGAACTTTAACTTGACCTTGACCCTGACCCTGACCCTCACCCTAAACCTAACCCTGACCCTGACCTTGACCTTGACCTTGACCTAGACACTGACCCTGACCCTGAACCTGACATTGACCCTGACTTTAACAATGACCCTGACACTGAACTTGACAATGACCCTGACCTTGACCTTGACCTTGACCCTGATGCTGACCCTCACCCTAAACCTGACACTGACTCTGACAATGACCTTGACCGTGACCCTGACTCTGAACTTGACCTTGTCCTTTACCCTGACCCTGACCTTGACCTTGACCCTGACCCTGACCCTGACCTTGACCTTGACCCTGACCCTCAACCTGACACTCACCCTAAACCTGACCCTGACCCTGACCTTGACCTTGACCCTGAGCCTGACCCTCACCCTAAAACTGACACTGACTCTGACAATGACCTTGACCTTGACCCTGACACTGAACTTGAACTTGACCCTGACCCTGACCTTGACCTTGACATTGACCCTGACCTTGACCTTGACCTTGACCCTGACCTTCACCCTGAGCTTGACCTTGAACTTGTCCCTGATTCTGACCCTGACCACGACCCTGTCCTTGACCTTGACCCTGTCCCTTTCCCTGACGTTGACCTTGACCCGACCTTGACCTTGACCTTGACGCTGACCCTGACACTGACCCTGCACCTGACCTGGCCCTGACCCAGACGATGACCCTACCCCTCACCTTGAACATGACCTTGACCCTGACCCTGACCCTGACCTTGACCTTGACCCTGACCCTCAACCTGACACTCACCCTAAACCTGACCCTGACCCTGACCCTGACCTTGAACTTCAACCTGACCCTGACCTTGACCTTCATCTTGACCCTGACCCTGACCCTCACTCGCACCCTGACCCTGACCCTGATACTGAACCTGACCTTGACCTTGACCCTGACCCCGAAATTGACCTTGAACTTGACCTTGACCTTGACCCTGACCCTAACCCTGACCCTGACCTTGACACTGACCCTGAACATGAACTTGACCTTGACCCTGACCCTCACCCTAACCATGACCCTGACCCTGACCCTTACCTTGACCCTGACCCTGACCTTGAACTTGACAATGACCCTGACCTTCAACTTGAGCCTGAACCTTACCTTGAACTTGAACTTTAACTTGACCTTGACCCTGACCCTGAAACTCACCCTAAAGCTAACCCTGACCCTGACCTTGACCTTGACATTGACCCTGACCTTGACCTTGACCTTGACCCTGACCTTGACCTTGACCTTGACCTTGAACTTGTCCCTGACCCTGACCCTGACCACGACCCTGTCCTTGACCTTGACCCTGTCCCTTTCCCTGACGTTGACCTTGACCCGACCTTGACCTTGACCTTGACGCTGACCCTGACACTGACCCTGCACCTGACCTGGCCCTGACCAAGACGCTGACCCTACCCCTCACCTTTAACTTGACCTTGACCCTGACCCTGACCTTGACCTTGACATTGAACCTGACCCTGGTACTGAACCTGACCTTGACCTTGACCCTGACCCCGAAATTGACCTTGAACTTGACCTTGACCCTGACCCTGACCCTGACCCTGACCTTGACACTGACCCTGAACTTGAACTTGACCTTGACCCTGATCCTCACACTGATGATGACCCTGACCTTGACCTTGACCTTGACCCTGACCCTGACCCTGACCTTGACCCTGACCCTGACCTTGAACTTGACCCTGACCCTGACCTTCAACTTGAGCCTGAACCTAACCTTGAACTTGAACTTTAACTTGACCTTGACCCTGACCCTGACCCTCACCCTAAACCTAACCCTGACCCTGACCTTGACCTTGACCTTGACCTAGACACTGACCCTGACCCTGAACCTGACATTGACCCTGACTTTAACAATGACCCTGACACTGAACTTGACAATGACCCTGACCTTGACCTTGACCTTGACCCTGATGCTGACCCTCGCCCTAAACCTGACACTGACTCTGACAATGACCTTGACCGTGACCCTGACTCTGAACTTGACCTTGACCATGACCCTGACCCTGACCTTGACATTGACCCTGACCTTGACCTTGATCTTGACCTTGACCCTGACCGTCACCCTGAGCTTGACCTTGAACTTGTCCCTGACCCTGACCTTGACCTGGACCCTGACCTTGACCTTGACCTTGACCCTGGCCCTGACACTGACCTTGACCTTGACCCTGACCCTCAACCTGACACTCACCCTAAACCTGACCCTGACCCTGACCTTGACCTTGACCCTGAGCCTGACCCTCACCCTCACCCTGACCCTGACCCTGATATTGAACATGAACTTGACTTTGACCCTGACCCCGAAATTGACCTTGAACTTGACCTTGACCCTGACCCTGACCTTGACCCTGACGCTGACCCTCACCCTAAACCTGACACTGACTCTGACAATGACCTTGACCTTGACCCTGACACTGAATTTGAACTTGACCCTGACCCTGACCTTGAGCTTGACATTGACCCTGACCTTGACCTTGACCTTGACCCTGACCTTCACCCTGAGCTTGACCTTGAACTTGTCCCTGACCCTGATTTTGACCTGGACCCTGAACTTGACCTTGACCTTGACCCTGACCCTGACACTGACCCTGCACCTGACCTGACCCTGACCAAGACGCTGACCCTACCCCTCACCTTGACATTGACCTTGACCCTACCCCTCACCTTGTCCTTGACCTTGACCCTGACCCTGACCCTGACCTTGATCTTGACCCTGACCCTCAACCTGACATTAACCCTAAACCTGACCCTGACCTTGAACATGAATTTAACTTTGACCCTGACCCCGAAATTAACCTTGAACTTGACCTTGATCCTGACCCTGACCTTGACCCTGACGCTGACCCTCACCCTAAACCTGACACTGACTCTGACAATGACCTTGACCTTGACCCTGACCCTGACCTTGACCTTGACCCTAACCCTGACCTTGAACTTGACATTGACCCTGACCTTGACCTTGACCTTGACCCTCACCCTGAGCTTGACCTTGACATTGTCCCTGACCCTGACCTTGACCTGGACCCTGACCTTGACCCTGACCCTAAGTCTGACCCTGACCCTGACCATGACCCTGACCTTTGTCTTGACCCTGTCCCTTACCCTGATGTTGACCTTAACCCTGACCCTGACCTTGACCTTGACCCTGACCCTGACACTGATCCTGCACCTGACCTGACTCTGACCAAGACGCTGACCCTACCACTCACCTTGACCTTGACCTTGACCCTGACCCTGACCCTGAACTTGACCTTGACCCTGACCCTGACCTTGACCTTGACATTGACCCTGAACTTGAATTTGACCTTGACCTTCAACCTGAACCACACCCTGACCATGACCCTGACGCTGACCCTCACCCTAAACCTGACACTGACTCTGACAATGACCTTGACCTTGACCCTGACACTGAACTTGAACTTGACCCTGACCCTGACCTTGACCTTGACATTGACCCTGACCTTGACCTTGACCCTGAACGTCACCCTGAGCTTGACCTTGAACTTGTCCCTGATTCTGACCCTGACCACGACCCTGTCCTTGACCTTGACCCTGTCCCTTTCCCTGACGTTGACCTTGACCCGACCTTGACCTTGACCTTGACGCTGACCCTGACACTGACCCTGCACCTGACCTGGCCCTGACCCAGACGCTGACCCTACCCCTCACCTTGAACATGACCTTGACCCTGACCCTGACCCTGACCTTGACCTTGACCCTGACCCTCAACCTGACACTCACCCTAAACCTGACCCTGACCCTGACCTTGAACTTCAACCTGACCCTGACCTTGACCTTCATCTTGACCCTGACCCTGACCCTCACTCGCACCCTGACCCTGACCCTGATACTGAACCTGACCTTGACCTTGACCCTGACCCCGAAATTGACCTTGAACTTGACCTTGACCCTGACCCTGACCTTGACATTGACCCTGAACTTGAACTTGACCTTGACCTTCACCCTGAACCACACCCTGACCATGACCCTGACCTTGATCTTGAACATGAACCTCATCCTGCCCCTCACACTAAAGTTGATCCTGACGCTGACCCTGACCTTGACCTTGAATCTGACCTTCAACTTGACCCTGACCCTGACCTTCAACTTGAGCCTGAACCTTACCTTGAACTTGAACTTTAACTTGACCTTGACCCTGACGCTGACCCTCACCCTAAAACTGACACTGACTCTGACAATGACCTTGACCTTGACCCTGACACTGAACTTGACCTTGACCCTGACCCTGACCTTGACCTTGACATTGAACCTGACATTGACCTTGACCTTGACCCTGACCTTCACCCTGAGCTTGACCTTGAACTTGTCCCTGACCCTGACCATGACCCTGTCCTTGACCTTGACCCTGTCCCTTTCCCTGACGTTGACCTTGACCCGACCCTACCCCTCACCTTGACCTTGACCTTGACCCTGACCCTGACCCTGACCTTGATCTTGACCCTCAACCTGACACTCACCCTAAACCTGACCCTGACCCTGACCCTGACCTTGAACTTCAACCTGACCCTGACCTTGACCTTGACCTTGACCCTGACCCTGACCCTCACCCTCACCCTGACCCTGACACTGATACTGAACAGGAACTTGACCTTGACCCTGACCCCGAAATTGACCTTGAACTTGACCTTGACCCTGACCCTGACCCTGACATTGACATTGACCCTGAACTTGAACTTGACCTTGACCCTGACCCTCACCCTGACCATGACCCTGACCTTGACCTTGACCTTGACCCTAAGTCTGACCCTGACACTGACCATGACCCTGACCTTGAACCTGAACCTAACCCTGACCCTGAACGGGACACTGACACTATCCCTCATCTTGACCTTGACCTTGGACCTGACCCTGACCCTGACCCTGACCTTGACCCTGACCCTGACCTTGAACTTGACCCTGACCCTGACCTTCAACTTGAGCCTGAACCTTACCTTGAACTTGAACTTTAACTTGACCTTGACCCTGACCCTGACCCTCACCCTAAACCTAACCCTGACCCTGACCTTGACCTTGACCTTGACCTAGACACTGACCCTGACCCTGAACCTGACATTGACCCTGACTTTAACAATGACCCTGACACTGAACTTGACAATGACCCTGACCTTGACCTTGACCTTGACCCTGATGCTGACCCTCACCCTAAACCTGACACTGACTCTGACAATGACCTTGACCGTGACCCTGACTCTGAACTTGACCTTGTCCTTTACCCTGACCCTGACCTTGACCTTGACCCTGACCCTGACCCTGACCTTGACCTTGACCCTGACCCTCAACCTGACACTCACCCTAAACCTGACCCTGACCCTGACCTTGACCTTGACCCTGAGCCTGACCCTCACCCTAAAACTGACACTGACTCTGACAATGACCTTGACCTTGACCCTGACACTGAACTTGAACTTGACCCTGACCCTGACTTTGACCTTGACATTGACCCTGACCTTGACCTTGACCTTGACCCTGACCTTCACCCTGAGCTTGACCTTGAACTTGTCCCTGATTCTGACCCTGACCACGACCCTGTCCTTGACCTTGACCCTGTCCCTTTCCCTGACGTTGACCTTGACCCGACCTTGACCTTGACCTTGACGCTGACCCTGACACTGACCCTGCACCTGACCTGGCCCTGACCCAGACGATGACCCTACCCCTCACCTTGAACATGACCTTGACCCTGACCCTGACCCTGACCTTGACCTTGACCCTGACCCTCAACCTGACACTCACCCTAAACCTGACCCTGACCCTGACCCTGACCTTGAACTTCAACCTGACCCTGACCTTGACCTTCATCTTGACCCTGACCCTGACCCTCACTCGCACCCTGACCCTGACCCTGATACTGAACCTGACCTTGACCTTGACCCTGACCCCGAAATTGACCTTGAACTTGACCTTGACCTTGACCCTGACCCTAACCCTGACCCTGACCTTGACACTGACCCTGAACATGAACTTGACCTTGACCCTGACCCTCACCCTAACCATGACCCTGACCCTGACCCTTACCTTGACCCTGACCCTGACCTTGAACTTGACAATGACCCTGACCTTCAACTTGAGCCTGAACCTTACCTTGAACTTGAACTTTAACTTGACCTTGACCCTGACCCTGAAACTCACCCTAAAGCTAACCCTGACCCTGACCTTGACCTTGACATTGACCCTGACCTTGACCTTGACCTTGACCCTGACCTTGACCTTGACCTTGACCTTGAACTTGTCCCTGACCCTGACCCTGACCACGACCCTGTCCTTGACCTTGACCCTGTCCCTTTCCCTGACGTTGACCTTGACCCGACCTTGACCTTGACCTTGACGCTGACCCTGACACTGACCCTGCACCTGACCTGGCCCTGACCAAGACGCTGACCCTACCCCTCACCTTTAACTTGACCTTGACCCTGACCCTGACCTTGACCTTGACATTGAACCTGACCCTGGTACTGAACCTGACCTTGACCTTGACCCTGACCCCGAAATTGACCTTGAACTTGACCTTGACCCTGACCCTGACCCTGACCCTGACCTTGACACTGACCCTGAACTTGAACTTGACCTTGACCCTGATCCTCACACTGATGATGACCCTGACCTTGACCTTGACCTTGACCCTGACCCTGACCCTGACCCTGACCTTGACCCTGACCCTGACCTTGAACTTGACCCTGACCCTGACCTTCAACTTGAGCCTGAACCTAACCTTGAACTTGAACTTTAACTTGACCTTGACCCTGACCCTGACCCTCACCCTAAACCTAACCCTGACCCTGACCTTGACCTTGACCTTGACCTAGACACTGACCCTGACCCTGAACCTGACATTGACCCTGACTTTAACAATGACCCTGACACTGAACTTGACAATGACCCTGACCTTGACCTTGACCTTGACCCTGATGCTGACCCTCACCCTAAACCTGACACTGACTCTGACAATGACCTTGACCTTGACCCTGACTCTGAACTTGACCTTGACCATGACCCTGACCCTGACCTTGACATTGACCCTGACCTTGACCTTGATCTTGACCTTGACCCTGACCGTCACCCTGAGCTTGACCTTGAACTTGTCCCTGACCCTGACCTTGACCTGGACCCTGACCTTGACCTTGACCTTGACCCTGGCCCTGACACTGACCTTGACCTTGACCCTGACCCTCAACCTGACACTCACCCTAAACCTGACCCTGACCCTGACCTTGACCTTGACCCTGAGCCTGACCCTCACCCTCACCCTGACCCTGACCCTGATATTGAACATGAACTTGACTTTGACCCTGACCCCGAAATTGACCTTGAACTTGACCTTGACCCTGACCCTGACCTTGACCCTGACGCTGACCCTCACCCTAAACCTGACACTGACTCTGACAATGACCTTGACCTTGACCCTGACACTGAATTTGAACTTGACCCTGACCCTGACCTTGAGCTTGACATTGACCCTGACCTTGACCTTGACCTTGACCCTGACCTTCACCCTGAGCTTGACCTTGAACTTGTCCCTGACCCTGATTTTGACCTGGACCCTGAACTTGACCTTGACCTTGACCCTGACCCTGACACTGACCCTGCACCTGACCTGACCCTGACCAAGACGCTGACCCTACCCCTCACCTTGACATTGACCTTGACCCTACCCCTCACCTTGTCCTTGACCTTGACCCTGACCCTGACCCTGACCTTGACCTTGACCCTGACCCTCAACCTGACATTAACCCTAAACCTGACCCTGACCTTGAACATGAATTTAACTTTGACCCTGACCCCGAAATTAACCTTGAACTTGACCTTGATCCTGACCCTGACCTTGACCCTGACGCTGACCCTCACCCTAAACCTGACACTGACTCTGACAATGACCTTGACCTTGACCCTGACCCTGACCTTGACCTTGACCCTAACCCTGACCTTGAACTTGACATTGACCCTGACCTTGACCTTGACCTTGACCCTCACCCTGAGCTTGACCTTGACATTGTCCCTGACCCTGACCTTGACCTGGACCCTGACCTTGACCCTGACCCTAAGTCTGACCCTGACCCTGACCATGACCCTGACCTTTGTCTTGACCCTGTCCCTTACCCTGATGTTGACCTTAACCCTGACCCTGACCTTGACCTTGACCCTGACCCTGACACTGATCCTGCACCTGACCTGACTCTGACCAAGACGCTGACCCTACCACTCACCTTGACCTTGACCTTGACCCTGACCCTGACCATGAACTTGACCTTGACCCTGACCCTCACCCTGACACTCACCCTAAACCTGACCCTGACCCTGACCTTGAACTTGACCCTAACCCTGAACTTGACCTTGACCCTGACCCTGACCTTGACCTTGACATTGACCCTGAACTTGAATTTGACCTTGACCTTCACCCTGAACCACACCCTGACCATGACCCTGACCTTGATCTTGAACCTGAACCTCATCCTGCCCCTCACGCTAAAGTTGATCCTGACGCTGACCCTGACCTTGACCTTGAATCTGACCTTCAACTTGACCCTGACCCTGACCTTCAACTTGAGCCTGAACCTTACCTTGAACTTGAACTTTAACTTGACCTTGACCCTGACGCTGACCCTCACCCTAAAACTGACACTGACTCTGACAATGACCTTGACCTTGACCCTGACACTGAACTTGACCTTGACCCTGACCCTGACCTTGACCTTGACATTGAACCTGACATTGACCTTGACCTTGACCCTGACCTTCACCCTGAGCTTGACCTTGAACTTGTCCCTGACCCTGACCCTGACCATGACCCTGTCCTTGACCTTGACCCTGTCCCTTTCCCTGACGTTGACCTTGACCCGACCCTACCCCTCACCTTGACCTTGACCCTGACCCTGACCCTGACCTTGACCTTGACCCTGACCCTCAACCTGACACTCACCCTAAACCTGACCCTGACCCTGAGCCTGACCCTCACCCTCACCCTGACCCTGACCCTGATATTGAACATGAACTTGACTTTGACCCTGACCCCGAAATTGACTTTGAACTTGACCTTGACCCTGACCCTGACCCTGACCTTGACCCTGACGCTGACCCTCACCCTAAACCTGACACTGACTCTGACAATGACCTTAACCTTGACCCTGACACTGAACTTGACCTTGACCCTGACCCTGACCTTGAGCTTGACATTGACCCTGACCTTGACCTTGACCTTGACCCTGACCTTCACCCTGAGCTTGACCTTGTACTTGTCCCTGACCCTGATTTTGACCTGGACCCTGAACTTGACCTTGACCTTGACCCTGACCCTGACACTGACCCTGCACCTGACCTGACCCTGACCAAGACGCTGACCCTACCCCTCACCTTGACATTGACCTTGACCCTACCCCTCACCTTGTCCTTGACCTTGACCCTGACCCTGACCCTGACCTTGACCTTGACCCTGACCCTCAACCTGACATTAACCCTAAACCTGACCCTGACCCTGACCTTGAACATGAATTTAACTTTGACCCTGAACCCGAAATTAACCTTGAACTTGACCTTGATCCTGACCCTGACCCTGACCTTGACCCTGACGCTGACCCTCACCCTAAACCTGACACTGACTCTGACAATGACCTTGACCTTGACCCTGACCCTGACCTTGACCTTGACCCTAACCCTGACCTTGAACTTGACATTGACCCTGACCTTGACCTTGACCTTGACCCTCAACCTGAGCTTGACCTTGACATTGTCCCTGACCCTGACCTTGACCTGGACCCTGACCTTGACCCTGACCCTAATTCTGACCCTGACCCTGACCATGACCCTGACCTTTGTCTTGACCCTGTCCCTTACCCTGATGTTGACCTTAACCCTGACCCTGACCTTGACCTTGACCCTGACCCTGACACTGATCCTGCACCTGACCTGACTCTGACCAAGACGCTGACCCTACCACTCACCTTGACCTTGACCTTGACCCTGACCCTGACCATGAACTTGACCTTGACCCTGACCCTCACCTGACACTCACCCTAAACCTGACCCTGACCCTGACCTTGAACTTGACCCTAACCCTGAACTTGACCTTGACCCTGACCCTGACCTTGACCTTGACATTGACCCTGAACTTGAATTTGACCTTGACCTTCACCCTGAACCACACCCTGACCATGACCCTGACCTTGATCTTGAACATGAACCTCATCCTGCCCCTCACACTAAAGTTGATCCTGACGCTGACCCTGACCTTGACCTTGAATCTGACCTTCAACTTGACCCTGACCCTGACCTTCAACTTGAGCCTGAACCTTACCTTGAACTTGAACTTTAACTTGACCTTGACCCTGACGCTGACCCTCACCCTAAAACTGACACTGACTCTGACAATGACCTTGACCTTGACCCTGACACTGAACTTGACCTTGACCCTGACCCTGACCTTGACCTTGACATTGAACCTGACATTGACCTTGACCTTGACCCTGACCTTCACCCTGAGCTTGACCTTGAACTTGTCCCTGACCCTGACCCTGACCATGACCCTGTCCTTGACCTTGACCCTGTCCCTTTCCCTGACGTTGACCTTGACCCGACCCTACCCCTCACCTTGACCTTGACCCTGACCCTGACCCTGACCTTGACCTTGACCCTGACCCTCAACCTGACACTCACCCTAAACCTGACCCTGACCCTGAGCCTGACCCTCACCCTCACCCTGACCCTGACCCTGATATTGAACATGAACTTGACTTTGACCCTGACCCCGAAATTGACTTTGAACTTGACCTTGACCCTGACCCTGACCCTGACCTTGACCCTGACGCTGACCCTCACCCTAAACCTGACACTGACTCTGACAATGACCTTAACCTTGACCCTGACACTGAACTTGACCTTGACCCTGACCCTGACCTTGAGCTTGACATTGACCCTGACCTTGACCTTGACCTTGACCCTGACCTTCACCCTGAGCTTGACCTTGTACTTGTCCCTGACCCTGATTTTGACCTGGACCCTGAACTTGACCTTGACCTTGACCCTGACCCTGACACTGACCCTGCACCTGACCTGACCCTGACCAAGACGCTGACCCTACCCCTCACCTTGACATTGACCTTGACCCTACCCCTCACCTTGTCCTTGACCTTGACCCTGACCCTGACCCTGACCTTGACCTTGACCCTGACCCTCAACCTGACATTAACCCTAAACCTGACCCTGACCCTGACCTTGAACATGAATTTAACTTTGACCCTGAACCCGAAATTAACCTTGAACTTGACCTTGATCCTGACCCTGACCCTGACCTTGACCCTGACGCTGACCCTCACCCTAAACCTGACACTGACTCTGACAATGACCTTGACCTTGACCCTGACCCTGACCTTGACCTTGACCCTAACCCTGACCTTGAACTTGACATTGACCCTGACCTTGACCTTGACCTTGACCCTCAACCTGAGCTTGACCTTGACATTGTCCCTGACCCTGACCTTGACCTGGACCCTGACCTTGACCCTGACCCTAATTCTGACCCTGACCCTGACCATGACCCTGACCTTTGTCTTGACCCTGTCCCTTACCCTGATGTTGACCTTAACCCTGACCCTGACCTTGACCTTGACCCTGACCCTGACACTGATCCTGCACCTGACCTGACTCTGACCAAGACGCTGACCCTACCACTCACCTTGACCTTGACCTTGACCCTGACCCTGACCATGAACTTGACCTTGACCCTGACCCTCACCTGACACTCACCCTAAACCTGACCCTGACCCTGACCTTGAACTTGACCCTAACCCTGAACTTGACCTTGACCCTGACCCTGACCTTGACCTTGACATTGACCCTGAACTTGAATTTGACCTTGACCTTCACCCTGAACCACACCCTGACCATGACCCTGACCTTGATCTTGAACATGAACCTCATCCTGCCCCTCACACTAAAGTTGATCCTGACGCTGACCCTGACCTTGACCTTGAATCTGACCTTCAACTTGACCCTGACCCTGACCTTCAACTTGAGCCTGAACCTTACCTTGAACTTGAACTTTAACTTGACCTTGACCCTGACGCTGACCCTCACCCTAAAACTGACACTGACTCTGACAATGACCTTGACCTTGACCCTGACACTGAACTTGACCTTGACCCTGACCCTGACCTTGACCTTGACATTGAACCTGACATTGACCTTGACCTTGACCCTGACCTTCACCCTGAGCTTGACCTTGAACTTGTCCCTGACCCTGACCCTGACCATGACCCTGTCCTTGACCTTGACCCTGTCCCTTTCCCTGACGTTGACCTTGACCCGACCCTACCCCTCACCTTGACCTTGACCCTGACCCTGACCCTGACCTTGACCTTGACCCTGACCCTCAACCTGACACTCACCCTAAACCTGACCCTGACCCTGAGCCTGACCCTCACCCTCACCCTGACCCTGACCCTGATATTGAACATGAACTTGACTTTGACCCTGACCCCGAAATTGACTTTGAACTTGACCTTGACCCTGACCCTGACCCTGACCTTGACCCTGACGCTGACCCTCACCCTAAACCTGACACTGACTCTGACAATGACCTTAACCTTGACCCTGACACTGAACTTGACCTTGACCCTGACCCTGACCTTGAGCTTGACATTGACCCTGACCTTGACCTTGACCTTGACCCTGACCTTCACCCTGAGCTTGACCTTGTACTTGTCCCTGACCCTGATTTTGACCTGGACCCTGAACTTGACCTTGACCTTGACCCTGACCCTGACACTGACCCTGCACCTGACCTGACCCTGACCAAGACGCTGACCCTACCCCTCACCTTGACATTGACCTTGACCCTACCCCTCACCTTGTCCTTGACCTTGACCCTGACCCTGACCCTGACCTTGACCTTGACCCTGACCCTCAACCTGACATTAACCCTAAACCTGACCCTGACCCTGACCTTGAACATGAATTTAACTTTGACCCTGAACCCGAAATTAACCTTGAACTTGACCTTGATCCTGACCCTGACCCTGACCTTGACCCTGACGCTGACCCTCACCCTAAACCTGACACTGACTCTGACAATGACCTTGACCTTGACCCTGACCCTGACCTTGACCTTGACCCTAACCCTGACCTTGAACTTGACATTGACCCTGACCTTGACCTTGACCTTGACCCTCAACCTGAGCTTGACCTTGACATTGTCCCTGACCCTGACCTTGACCTGGACCCTGACCTTGACCCTGACCCTAATTCTGACCCTGACCCTGACCATGACCCTGACCTTTGTCTTGACCCTGTCCCTTACCCTGATGTTGACCTTAACCCTGACCCTGACCTTGACCTTGACCCTGACCCTGACACTGATCCTGCACCTGACCTGACTCTGACCAAGACGCTGACCCTACCACTCACCTTGACCTTGACCTTGACCCTGACCCTGACCATGAACTTGACCTTGACCCTGACCCTCACCTGACACTCACCCTAAACCTGACCCTGACCCTGACCTTGAACTTGACCCTAACCCTGAACTTGACCTTGACCCTGACCCTGACCTTGACCTTGACATTGACCCTGAACTTGAATTTGACCTTGACCTTCACCCTGAACCACACCCTGACCATGACCCTGACCTTGATCTTGAACCTGAACCTCATCCTGCCCCTCACACTAAAGTTGATCCTGACGCTGACCCTGACCTTGACCTTGAATCTGACCTTCAACTTGACCCTGACCCTGACCTTCAACTTGAGCCTGAACCTTACCTTGAACTTGAACTTTAACTTGACCTTGACCCTGACGCTGACCCTCACCCTAAAACTGACACTGACTCTGACAATGACCTTGACCTTGACCCTGACACTGAACTTGACCTTGACCCTGACCCTGACCTTGACCTTGACATTGAACCTGACATTGACCTTGACCTTGACCCTGACCTTCACCCTGAGCTTGACCTTGAACTTGTCCCTGACCCTGACCCTGACCATGACCCTGTCCTTGACCTTGAACTTGTCCCTTTCCCTGACGTTGACCTTGACCCGACCCTACCCCTCACCTTGACCTTGACCCTGACCCTGACCCTGACCTTGATCTTGACCCTCAACCTGACACTCACCCTAAACCTGACCCTGACCCTGACCCTGACCTTGAACTTCAACCTGACCCTGACCTTGACCTTGATCTTGACCCTGACCCTGACCCTCTCTTGCACCCTGACCCTGACCCTGATACTGAACCTGACCTTGACCTTGACCCTGACCCCGAAATTGACCTTGAACTTGACCTTGACCCTGACCCTGACCCTGACATTGACATTGACCCTGAACTTGAACTTGACCTTGACCCTGACCCTCACCCTGACCATGACCCTGACCTTGACCTTGACCTTGACCCTAAGTCTGACCCTGACACTGACCATGACCCTGACCTTGAACCTGAACCTAACCCTGACCCTGAACGGGACACTGACACTATCCCTCATCTTGACATTGACCTTGGACCTGACCCTGACCCTGACCCTGACCTTGACCCTGACCCTGACCTTGAACTTGACCCTGACCCTGACCTTCAACTTGAGCCTGAACCTTACCTTGAACTTGAACTTTAACTTGACCTTGACCCTGACCCTGACCCTCACCCTAAACCTAACCCTGACCCTGACCTTGACCTTGACCTTGACCTAGACACTGACCCTGACCGTGAACCTGACATTGACCCTGACTTTAACAATGACCCTGACACTGAACTTGACAATGACCCTGACCTTGACCTTGACCTTGACCCTGATGCTGACCCTCGCCCTAAACCTGACACTGACTCTGACAATGACCTTGACCGTGACCCTGACTCTGAACTTGACCTTGACCTTTAGCCTGACCCTGACCTTGACCTTGACCCTGACCCTGACCCTGAACTTGACCCTGACCCTGACCTTGACCTTGACATTGACCCTGAACTTGAATTTGACCTTGACCTTAACCCTGAACCACACCCTGACCATGACCCTGACGCTGACCCTCACCCTAAACCTGACACTGACTCTGACAATGACCTTGACCTTGACCCTGACACTGAACTTGAACTTGACCCTGACCCTGACCTTGACCTTGACCCTGACCCTCAACCTGACACTCACCCTAAACCTGACCCTGACCCTGACCTTGAACTTGACCCTGACCCTGAACTTGACCTTGACCCTGACCCTGACCTTGACCTTGACATTGACCCTGAACTTGAATTTGACCTTGACCTTCAACCTGAACCACACCCTGACCATGACCCTGACGCTGACCCTCACCCTAAACCTGACACTGACTCTGACAATGACCTTGACCTTGACCCTGACACTGAACTTGAACTTGACCCTGACCCTGACCTTGACCTTGACATTGACCCTGACCTTGACCTTGACCCTGAACGTCACCCTGAGCTTGACCTTGAACTTGTCCCTGATTCTGACCCTGACCACGACCCTGTCCTTGACCTTGACCCTGTCCCTTTCCCTGACGTTGACCTTGACCCGACCTTGACCTTGACCTTGACGCTGACCCTGACACTGACCCTGCACCTGACCTGGCCCTGACCCAGACGCTGACCCTACCCCTCACCTTGAACATGACCTTGACCCTGACCCTGACCCTGACCTTGACCTTGACCCTGACCCTCAACCTGACACTCACCCTAAACCTGACCCTGACCCTGACCTTGAACTTCAACCTGACCCTGACCTTGACCTTGATCTTGACCCTGACCCTGACCCTCACTCGCACCCTGACCCTGACCCTGATACTGAACCTGACCTTGACCTTGACCCTGACCCCGAAATTGACCTTGACCTTGACCTTGACCCTGACCCTGACCTTGACATTGACCCTGAACTTGAACTTGACCTTGACCTTCACCCTGAACCACACCCTGACCATGACCCTGACCTTGATCTTGAACCTGAACCTCATCCTGCCCCTCACACTAAAGTTGATCCTGACGCTGACCCTGACCTTGACCTTGAACCTGACCTTCAACTTGACCCTGACCCTGACCTTCAACTTGAGCCTGAACCTTACCTTGAACTTGAACTTTAACTTGACCTTGACCCTGACGCTGACCCTCACCCTAAAACTGACACTGACTCTGACAATGACCTTGACCTTGACCCTGACACTGAACTTGACCTTGACCCTGATCCTGACCTTGACCTTGACCTTGACATTGAACCTGACATTGACCTTGACCTTGACCCTGACCTTCACCCTGAGCTTGACCTTGAACTTGTCCCTGACCCTGACCCTGACCATGACCCTGTCCTTGACCTTGACCCTGTCCCTTTCCCTGACGTTGACCTTGACCCGACCCTACCCCTCACCTTGACCTTGACCCTGACCCTGACCCTGACCTTGAACTTCAACCTGACCCTGACCTTGACCTTGATCTTGACCCTAAGTCTGACCCTGACACTGACCATGACCCTGACCTTGAACCTGAACCTAACCCTGACCCTGAACGGGACACTGACACTATCCCTCATCTTGACCTTGACCTTGGACCTGACCCTGACCATGACCCTAACCTTGACCCTGACCCTGACCTTGAACTTGACCCTGACCCTGACCTTCAACTTGAGCCTGAACCTTACCTTGAACTTGAACTTTAACTTGACCTTGACCCTGACCCTGACCCTCACCCTAAACCTAACCCTAACCCTGACCTTGACCTTGACCTAGACACTGACCCTGACCCTGAACCTGACATTGACCCTGACTTTAACAATGACCCTGACACTGTACTTGACAATGACCCTGACCTTGACCTTGACCCTGATGCTGACCCTCATCCTAAACCTGACACTGACTCTGACAATGACCTTGACCTTGACCCTGACACTGAACTTGAACTTGACCCTGACCCTGACCTTGACCTTGACATTGACCCTGACCTTGACCTTGACCTTGACCCTGACCTTCACCCTGAGCTTGACCTTGAACTTGTCCCTGATTCTGACCCTGACCACGACCCTGTCCTTGACCTTGACCCTGTCCCTTTCCCTGACGTTGACCTTGACCCGACCTTGACCTTGACGCTGACCCTGACACTGACCCTGCACCTGACCTGGCCCTGACCCAGACGCTGACCCTACCCCTCACCTTGAACATGACCTTGACCCTGACCCTGACCCTGACCTTGACCTTGACCCTGACCCTCAACCTGACACTCACCCTAAACCTGACCCTGACCCTGAACTTCAACCTGACCCTGACCTTGACCTTCATCTTGACCCTGACCCTGACCCTCACTCGCACCCTGACCCTGACCCTGATACTGAACCTGACCTTGACCTTGACCCTGACCCCGAAATTGACCTTGAACTTGACATTGACCTTGACCTTGACCCTGACCCTGACCCTGACCTTGACACTGACCCTGAACATGAACTTGACCCTGACCTTGACACTGACCCTGAACATGAACTTGACCCTGACCCTGACCCTCACCCTGACCATGACCCTGACCCTGACCCTTACCTTGACCCTGACCCTGACCTTGAACTTGACAATGACCCTGACCTTCAACTTGAGCCTGAACCTTACCTTGAACTTGAACTTTAACTTGACCTTGACCCTGACCCTGACCCTCACCCTAAAGCTAACCCTGACCCTGACCTTGACCTTGACATTGACCCTGACCTTGACCTCGACCTTGACCCTGACCGTCACCCTGAGCTTGACCTTGAACTTGTCCCTGACCCTGACCCTGACCACGACCCTGTCCTTCACCTTGACCCTGTCCCTTTCCCTGACGTTGACCTTGACCCTGAGCCTGACCCTCACCCTCACCCTGACCCTGACCATGATATTGAACATGAACTTGACTTTGACCCTGACCCCGAAATTGACTTTGAACTTGACCTTGACCCTGACCCTGACCCTGACCTTGACCCTGACGCTGACCCTCACCCTAAACCTGACACTGACTCTGACAATGACCTTGACCTTGACCCTGACACTGAATTTGAACTTGACCCTGACCCTGACCTTGAGCTTGACATTGACCCTGACCTTGACCTTGACCTTGACCCTGACCTTCACCCTGAGCTTGACCTTGAACTTGTCCCTGACCCTGATTTTGACCTGGACCCTGAACTTGACCTTGACCTTGACCCTGACCCTGACACTGACCCTGCACCTGACCTGACCCTGACCAAGACGCTGACCCTACCCCTCACCTTGACATTGACCTTGACCCTACCCCTCACCTTGTCCTTGACCTTGACCCTGACCCTGACCTTGATCTTGACCCTGACCCTCAACCTGACATTAACCCTAAACCTGACCCTGACCCTGACCTTGAACATGAATTTAACTTTGACCCTGACCCCGAAATTAACCTTGAACTTGACCTTGATCCTGACCCTGTCCTGACCTTGACCCTAACGCTGACCCTCACCCTAAACCTGACACTGACTCTGACAATGACCTTGACCTTGACCCTGACCCTGACCCTGACCTTGACCCTAACCCTGACCTTGAACTTGACATTGACCCTGACCTTGACCTTGACCTTGACCCTCACCCTGAGCTTGACCTTGACATTGTCCCTGACCCTGACCTTGACCTGGACCCTGACCTTGACCCTGACCCTAAGTCTGACCCTGACCCTGACCATGACCCTGACCTTTGTCTTGACCCTGTCCCTTACCCTGATGTTGACCTTAACCCTGACCCTGACCTTGACCTTGACCCTGACCCTGACACTGATCCTGCACCTGACCTGACTCTGACCAAGACGCTGACCCTACCACTCACCTTGACCTTGACCTTGACCCTGACCCTGACCATGAACTTGACCTTGACCCTGACCCTCACCCTGACACTCACCCTAAACCTGACCCTGACCCTGACCTTGAACTTGACCCTAACCCTGAACTTGACCTTGACCCTGACCCTGACCTTGACCTTGACATTGACCCTGAACTTGAATTTGACCTTGACCTTCACCCTGAACCACACCCTGACCATGACCCTGACCTTGATCTTGAACCTGAACCTAATCCTGCCCCTCACACTAAAGTTGATCCTGACGCTGACCCTGACCTTGACCTTGAACCTGACCTTCAACTTGACCCTGACCCTGACCTTCAACTTGAGCCTGAACCTTACCTTGAACTTGAACTTTAACTTGACCTTGACCCTGACGCTGACCCTCACCCTAAAACTGACACTGACTCTGACAATGACCTTGACCTTGACCCTGACCCTGACCTTGAACTTCAACCTGACCCTGACCTTGACCTTGATCTTGACCCTAAGTCTGACCCTGACACTGACCATGACCCTGACCTTGAACCTGAACCTAACCCTGACCCTGAACGGGACACTGACACTATCCCTCATCTTGACCTTGACCTTGGACCTGACCCTGACCATGACCCTGACCTTGACCCTGACCCTGACCTTGAACTTGACCCTGACCCTGACCTTCAACTTGAGCCTGAACCTTACCTTGAACTTGAACTTTAACTTGACCTTGACCCTGACCCTGACCCTCACCCTAAACCTAACCCTAACCCTGACCTTGACCTTGACCTAGACACTGACCCTGACCCTGAACCTGACATTGACCCTGACTTTAACAATGACCCTGACACTGTACTTGACAATGACCCTGACCTTGACCTTGACCTTGACCCTGATGCTGACCCTCATCCTAAACCTGACACTGACTCTGACAATGACCTTGACCTTGACCCTGACACTGAACTTGAACTTGACCCTGACCCTGACCTTGACCTTGACATTGACCCTGACCTTGACCTTGACCTTGACCCTGACCTTCACCCTGAGCTTGACCTTGAACTTGTCCCTGATTCTGACCCTGACCACGACCCTGTCCTTGACCTTGACCCTGTCCCTTTCCCTGACGTTGACCTTGACCCGACCTTGACCTTGACCTTGACGCTGACCCTGACACTGACCCTGCACCTGACCTGGCCCTGACCCAGACGCTGACCCTACCCCTCACCTTGAACATGACCTTGACCCTGACCCTGACCCTGACCTTGACCTTGACCCTGACCCTCAACCTGACACTCACCCTAAACCTGACCCTGACACTGACCCTGAACATGAACTTGACCCTGACCTTGACACTGACCCTGAACATGAACTTGACCCTGACCCTCACCCTGACCATGACCCTGACCCTGACCCTTACCTTGACCCTGACCCTGACCTTGAACTTGACAATGACCCTGACCTTCAACTTGAGCCTGAACCTTACCTTGAACTTGAACTTTAACTTGACCTTGACCCTGACCCTGACCCTCACCCTAAAGCTAACCCTGACCCTGACCTTGACCTTGACATTGACCCTGACCTTGACCTCGACCTTGACCCTGACCGTCACCCTGAGCTTGACCTTGAACTTGTCCCTGACCCTGACCCTGACCACGACCCTGTCCTTCACCTTGACCCTGTCCCTTTCCCTGACGTTGACCTTGACCTTGACGCTGACCCTGACACTGACCCTGCACCTGACCTGGCCCTGACCAAGACGCTGACCCTACCCCTCACCTTGAACATGACCTTGACCTTGACCCTGACCTTGACCTTGACCCTGACGCTGACTCTCACCCTAAAGCTGACACTGACTCTGACAATGGTTTTGACCCTGACCCTGAAATTGACCTTGACCCTGACCTTGACACTAAACCTGAATCTGTCCCTGACCCTACCCGTGACCCTTATCCTGACCATAAAGCAGACCCTTACACTTACCATAAGCCTTTACCTGACCCTAACTCCAAACCTTTACGGTAATACTAATCCATTAGAGGTTCATATGGGGAGTGGAACCTGGGACCCAAACCGGGGATAGGAGTCTACCTGTGGACGCGTGGCAGGAGTGCGGAATGGAACTTCGTTTCCAGGGCTGGGGACTGTTCCCCTATCAGAGGTCTTTGGGCCGATACGATCAATCGAAACAGTGACTCGGGGCTGGGGACCCTGCACGACCCTGGGACTAGAAGCCGGTGTAGGGTACGGAACCTGGGACCCGATCCGGGGACACGACTCTACCTTGGGACCCGGGATAGGAGTGCGGAATGGAACTTCGTTCCCAGGGCTGGGGACCATGCCCGAGCCGGGGACTAGGGGTCTATGCGTGGAATCGAACCAAGGACCATATCCGGGGCACGACTCTGCCAGTGGTCTAGGGGCCGTTTTAAGGAATCGAAGCTGGTACCCGCGGCCGGAGACCCTGCACGACACTGGCACTAGAAGCCGGTGTCGGGTATGGAACCTGGGACCTGATCCGGGGACAAGTGCCTACCCGGTGACCCGGGGCAGGAGTGCGGAATCGAACATCGCTCCCAGGACTGGGGAACGTACCCGACCCGGAGACTAGGGGTCGGTGCGTGGAATCGAAACAAGGACCCTATCCGGGGCACGACTCTACCAGTGGACTAGGGGCCGTTTTAAGGAATCGAAGCTGGTACCTGGGGCTGGAGACCCTACACGACCCTGGCACTAGAAGCCGGTGTGGGAAATCCAACCTGGGACCTTAGTCGGAGCCTCGACTCTACTTGTGGACGCGGGGCAGGAGTGCGGAATGGAACTTCTTTTCCAGGGCTGGGGACTGTTCCCCTACCAGAGGTCTTTGGGCCGATACGATCAATCGAAACAGTGACTCGGGGCTGGGGACCCTGCACGACACTGGGACTAGAAGCCGGTGTAGGGTATGGAACCTGGGACCCGATCCGGGGACACGACTCTACCTTGGGACCCGGGACAGGAGTGCGGAATCGAACTTCGTTCCCAGGGCTGGGGCCATGCCCGAGCCGGGGACTAGGGGTCGGTGCGTGGAATCGAACCAAGGACCAGACCTGGGGACACGACTCTTCCTGGCACTAGGGACCCGTGTGCGGAATCGAACCTGGGACCTGAGCCGGCGACAAGACTCTACCCGGGGACCCGGGGCAGGAGTGGGGACTCGAACTTCATTCCCCGGGCTGGGGACCGTACACGACCCGGGGACTAGGGGCCGATACGGGGAATCAAACCAGGGACCCGGGGCTGGAGACCCTACACGACCCTGGCACTAGAAGCCGGTGTCGGGTATGGAACCTGGGACCTGATCCGGGGACAAGTGCCTACCCGGTGACCCGGGGCAGGAGTGCGGAATCGAACATCGCTCCCAGGACTGGGGAACGTACCCGACCCGGAGACTAGGGGTCGGTGCGTGGAATCGAAACAAGGACCCTATCCGGGGCACGACTCTACCAGTGGACTAGGGGCCGTTTTAAGGAATCGAAGCTGGTACCCGCGGCTGGAGACCCTACACGACCCTGGCACTAGAAGCCGGTGTGGGAAATCCAACCTGGGACCTTAGTCGGAGCCTCGACTCTACTTGTGGACGCGGGGCAGGAGTGCGGAATGGAACTTCTTTTCCAGGGCTGGGGACTGTTCCCCTACCAGAGGTCTTTGGGCCGATACGATCAATCGAAACAGTGACTCGGGGCTGGGGACCCTGCACGACACTGGGACTAGAAGCCGGTGTAGGGTATGGAACCTGGGACCCGATCCGGGGACACGACTCTACCTTGGGACCCGGGACAGGAGTGCGGAATCGAACTTCGTTCCCAGGGCTGGGGCCATGCCCGAGCCGGGGACTAGGGGTCGGTGCGTGGAATCGAACCAAGGACCCTATCGGGGGCACGACTCTGCCAGTGGTCTAGGGGCCGTTTTAAGGAGTCGAAGCTGTTACCCGCGGCCGGAGACCCTACACGACCCTGGCACTAGAAGCCGGTGTAGGGTATGGAACCTGGGACCTGATCCGGGGACAAGTGCCTACCCGGTGACCGGGGCAGTAGTGCGGAATCGAACATCGCTCCCAGGACTGGGGAACGTACCCGACCCGGAGACTAGGGGTCGGTGCGTGGAATCGAACCAAGGACCATATCCGGGGCACGACTGTACCAGTGGACTAGGGGCAGTTTTAAGGAATCGAAGCTGGTAGCCGCGGCTGGAGACCCTACACGACCCTGGCACTAGAAGCCGGTGTAGGGTATGGAACCTGGGCCCCGATCCGGGGACACGACTCTACCTTGGGACCCGGGACAGGAGTGCGGAATCGAACTTCGTTCCCAGGGCTGGGACCTTGCCCGAGCCGGGAACTAGGGGTCGGTGCGTGGAATCGAACCAAGGACCAGACCTGGGGACACGACTCTTCCTGGCACTAGGGACCCGTGTGCGGAATCGAACCTGGGACCTGAGCCGGCGACAAGACTCTACCCGGGGACCCGGGGCAGGAGTGGGGACTCGAACTTCATTCCCCGGGCTGGGGACCGTACACGACCCGGGGACTAGGGGCCGATACGGGGAATCAAACCAGGGACCCGGGGCTGGAGACCCTACACGACCCTGGCACTAGAAGCCGGTGTGGGGAATCCATCCTGGGACCTTAGTCGGAGCCTCGACTCTACTTGTGGACGCGGGACAGGAGTGCGGAATGGAACTTCGTTTCCAGGGCTGGGGACTGTTCCCCTACCAGAGGTCTTTGGGCCGATACGATCAATCGAAACAGTGACCCGGGGCTAGGGACCCTGCACGACACTGGAACTATAAGCCGGTGTAGGGTATGGAACCTGGGACCCGATCAAGGGACACGACTCTACCTTGGGACCCGGGACAGGAGTGCGGAATCGAACTTCGTTCCCAGGGCTGGGGACCATGCCCGAGCCGGGGACTAGGGGTCGGTGCGTGGAATCGAACCAAGGACCATGTCCGGGGCACGACTGGACTAGGGGCCGTTTTAAGGAATCGAAGCTGTTACCCGCGGCTGGAGACCCTACACGACCCTGGCACTAGAAGCCGGTGTCGGGTATGGAACCTGGGACCTGATCCGGGGACAAGTGCCTACCCGGTGACCCGGGGCAGGAGTGCGGAATCGAACATCGCTCCCAGGACTGGGGAACGTACCCGACCCGGAGACTAGGGGTCGGTGCGTGGAATCGAAACAAGGACCCTATCCGGGGCACGACTCTACCAGTGGACTAGGGGCCGTTTTAAGGAATCGAAGCTGGTACCTGGGGCTGGAGACCCTACACGACCCTGGCACTAGAAGCCGGTGTGGGAAATCCAACCTGGGACCTTAGTCGGAGCCTCGACTCTACTTGTGGACGCGGGGCAGGAGTGCGGAATGGAACTTCGTTTCCAGGGCTGGGGACTGTTCCCCTACCAGAGGTCTTTGGGCCGATACGATCAATCGAAACAGTGACCCGGGGCTGGGGACCCTGCACGACACTGGGACTAGAAGCCGGTGTAGGGTATGGAACCTGGGACCCGATCCGGGGACACGACTCTACCTTGGGACCCGGGACAGGAGTGCGGAATCGAACTTCGTTCCCAGGGCTGGGACCTTGCCCGAGCCGGGAACTAGGGGTCGGTGCGTGGAATCGAACCAAGGACCATGTCCGGGGCACGACTGGACTAGGGGCAGTTTTAAGGAATCGAAGCTGTTACCCGCGGCTGGAGACCCTACACGACCCTGGCACTAGAAGCCGGTGTGGGGAATCCATCCTGGGACCTTAGTCGGAGCCTCGACTCTACTTGTGGACGCGGGACAGGAGTGCGGAATGGAACTTCGTTTCCAGGGCTGGGGACTGTTCCCCTACCAGAGGTCTTTGGGCCGATACGATCAATCGAAACAGTGACCCGGGGCTAGGGACCCTGCACGACACTGGAACTCTAAGCCGGTGTAGGGTATGGAACCTGGGACCCGATCCGGGGACACGACTCTTCCTGGCACTAGGGACCCGTGTGCGGAATCGAACCTGGGACCTGAGCCGGCGACAAGACTCTACCCGGGGACCCGGGGCAGGAGTGGGGACTCGAACTTCATTCCCCGGGCTGGGGACCGTACACGACCCGGGGACTAGAATCCGGTGTGGGGAATCAAACCAGGGACCCGGGGCTGGAGACCCTACACGGCTCTAGCACTAGAAGCCGGTGTGGGGAATCAAACCTGGGACCCGATCCGGGGACACGACTCTACCTGTGGACGCGGGGCAGGAGTGCGGAATGGAACTTCGTTCCCAGGGCTGGGGACCTTGCCCGAGCCGGGAACTAGGGGTCGGTGCGTGGAATCGAACCAAGGACCATGTCCGGGGCACGACTGTACCAGTGGACTAGGGGCCGTTTTAGGGAATCGAAGCTGGTACCCGCGGCTGGAGACCCTACACGACCCTGGCACTAGAAGCCGGTGTGGGGAATCCATCCTGGGACCTTAGTCGGAGCCTCGACTCTACTTGTGGACGCGGGACAGGAGTGCGGAATGGAACTTCGTTTCCAGGGCTGGGGACTGTTCCCCTACCAGAGGTCTTTGGGCCGATACGATCAATCGAAACAGTGACCGGGGCTAGGGACCCTGCACGACACTGGAACTCTAAGCCGGTGTAGGGTATGGAACCTGGGACCCGATCCAGGGACACGACTCTACCTTGGGACCCGGGACAGGAGTGCGGAATCGAACTTCGTTCCCAGGGCTGGGGACCTTGCCCGAGCCGGGGACTAGGGGTCGGTGCGTGGAATCGAACCAAGGACCATGTCCGGGGCACGACTGGACTAGGGGCAGTTTTAAGGAATCGAAGCTGTTACCCGCGGCTGGAGACCCTACACGACCCTGGCACTAGAAGCCGGTGTAGGGTATGGAACCTGGGACCTGATCCGGGGACAAGTGCCTACCCGGTGACCCGGGGCAGGAGTGCGGAATCGAACATCGCTCCCAGGACTGGGGAACGTACCCGACCCGGAGACTAGGGGTCGGTGCGTGGAATCGAACCAAGGACCCTATCCGGGGCACGACTGTACCAGTGGACTAGGGGCCGTTTTAAGGAATCGAAGCTGGTACCCGCGGCTGGAGACCCTACACGACCCTGGCACTAGAAGCCGGTGTAGGGTATGGAACCTGGGACCCGATCCGGGGACACGACTCTACCTGTGGACGCGGGGCAGGAGTGCGGAATGGAACTTCGTTCCCAGGGCTGGGGACCTTGCCCGAGCCGGGGACTAGGGGTCGGTGCGTGGAATCGAACCAAGGACCAGACCTGGGGACACGACTCTTCCTGGCACTAGGGACCCGTGTGCGGAATCGAACCTGGGACCTGAGCCGGCGACAAGACTCTACCCGGGGACCCGGGGCAGGAGTGGGGACTCGAACTTCATTCCCCGGGCTGGGGACCGTACACGACCCGGGGACTAGAATCCGGTGTGGGGAATCAAACCAGGGACCCGGGGCTGGAGACCCTACACGGCTCTAGCACTAGAAGCCGGTGTGGGGAATCAAACCTGGGACCCGATCCGGGGACACGACTCTACCTGTGGACGCGGGGCAGGAGTGCGGAATGGAACTTCGTTCCCAGGGCTGGGGACCATGCCCGAGCCGGGGACTAGGGGTCGGTGCGTGGAATCGAACCAAGGACCAGACCTGGGGACACGACTCTTCCTGGCAATAGGGACCCGTGTGCGGAATCGAACCTGGGACCAGAGCCGGGGACAAGACTGTACCCGGGGACCCGGGGCAGGAGTGGGGACTCGAACTTCATTCCCCGGGCTGGGGACCGTACACGACCCGGGGACTAGAATCCGGTGTGGGGAATCAAACCTGGAAACCAGGGTCAGGTTCCCGACTCCATCCGAAGACCCGGGGCCATTTTAGGAAACAGATCCACGTACCGGGGCTGAGGACTGTACCCGACCCGGGGACCAGGGGCCGGGGTAGGGAATCGAACCAGGGACAAGGGGCTGGAGACCCTACACGACACTGGGACTAGAAGCCGGTGTAGGGTATGGAACCTGGGACCCGATCCGGGGACACGACTCTACCTGTGGACGCGGGGCAGGAGTGCGGAATGGAACTTCGTTCCCAGGGCTGGGGACCTTGCCCGAGCCGGGGACTAGGGGTCGGTGCGTGGAATCGAACCAAGGACCAGACCTGGGGACACGACTCTTCCTGGCAATAGGGACCCGTGTGCGGAATCGAACCTGGGACCTGAGCCGGCGACAAGACTCTACCCGGGGACCCGGGGCAGGAGTGGGGACTCGAACTTCATTCCCCGGGCTGGGGACCGTACACGACCCGGGGACTAGGGGCCGATACGGGGAATCAAACCAGGGACCCGGGGCTGGAGACCCTACACGACCCTGGCACTAGAAGCCGGTGTCGGGTATGGAACCTGGGACCTGATCCGGGGACAAGTGCCTACCCGGTGACCCGGGGCAGGAGTGCGGAATCGAACATCGCTCCCAGGACTGGGGAACGTACCCGACCCGGAGACTAGGGGTCGGTGCGTGGAATCGAAACAAGGACCCTATCCGGGGCACGACTCTACCAGTGGACTAGGGGCCGTTTTAAGGAATCGAAGCTGGTACCCGCGGCTGGAGACCCTACACGACCCTGGCACTAGAAGCCGGTGTGGGAAATCCAACCTGGGACCTTAGTCGGAGCCTCGACTCTACTTGTGGACGCGGGGCAGGAGTGCGGAATGGAACTTCTTTTCCAGGGCTGGGGACTGTTCCCCTACCAGAGGTCTTTGGGCCGATACGATCAATCGAAACAGTGACTCGGGGCTGGGGACCCTGCACGACACTGGGACTAGAAGCCGGTGTAGGGTATGGAACCTGGGACCCGATCCGGGGACACGACTCTACCTTGGGACCCGGGACAGGAGTGCGGAATCGAACTTCGTTCCCAGGGCTGGGGCCATGCCCGAGCCGGGGACTAGGGGTCGGTGCGTGGAATCGAACCAAGGACCATGTCCGGGGCACGACTGGACTAGGGGCAGTTTTAAGGATTCGAAGCTGTTACCCGCGGCTGGAGACCCTACACGACCCTGGCACTAGAAGCCGGTGTAGGGTATTGAACCTGGGACCTGATCCGGGGACAAGTGCCTACCCGGTGACCCGGGGCAGGAGTGCGGAATCGAACATCTCTCCCAGGACTGGGGAACGTACCCGACCCGGAGACTAGGGGTCGGTGCGTGGAATCGAACCAAGGACCCTATCCGGGGCACGACTGTACCAGTGGACTAGGGGCCGTTTTAAGGAATCGAAGCTGGTACCTGGGGCTGGAGACCCTACACGATCCTGGCACTAGAAGCCGGTGTGGGAAATCCAACCTGGGACCTTAGTCGGAGACTCGACTCTACTTGTGGACGCGGGGCAGGAGTGCGGAATGGAACTTCGTTCCCAGGGCTGGGGACCTTGCCCGAGCCGGGAACTAGGGGTCGGTGCGTGGAATCGAACCAAGGACCATGTCCGGGGCACGACTGTACCAGTGGACTAGGGGCCATTTTAAGGAATCGAAGCTGGTACCCGCGGCTGGAGACCCTACACGACCCTGGTACTAGAACTCGGTGTAGGGTATGGAATTTGGGACCGGATCCGGGGACACGACTCTACCTGTGGACGCCGGGCAGGAGTGCGGAATCGGACTTCGTTCCCAGGGCTGGGGACCTTGCTCGAGCCGGGGACTAGGGGTCGGTGCGTGGAATCGAACCAAGGACCAGACCTGGGGACACGACTCTTCCTGGCACTAGGGACCCGTGTGCGGAATCGAACCTGGGTCCTGAGCCGGAGACAAGACTCTACCCGGGGACCCGGGGCAGGAGTGGGGACTCGAACTTCATTCCCCGGGCTGGGGACCGTACACGACCCGGGGACTAGAATCCGGTGTGGGGAATCAAACCTGGGAACCAGGGTCAGGGTCCCGACTCCATCCGAAGACCCGGGGCCATTTTAGGAAACAGATCCAGGTACCGGGGCTGAGGACTGTACCCGACCCGGGGACCAGGGGCCGGGGTAGGGAATCGAACCAGGGACAAGGGGCTGGAGACCCTACACGACACTGGGACTAGAAGCCGGTGTGCGGAATCGAACCTGGGACCTGAGCCGGCGACAAGACTCTACCCGGGGACCCGGGGCAGGAGTGGGGACTCGAACTTCATTCCCCGGGCTGGGGACCGTACACGACCCGGGGACTAGAATCCGGTGTGGGGAATCAAACCAGGGACCCGGGGCTGGAGACCCTACACGGCTCTAGCACTAGAAGCCGGTGTGGGGAATCAAACCTGGGACCCGATCCGGGGACACGACTCTACCTGTGGACGCGGGGCAGGAGTGCGGAATGGAACTTCGTTCCCAGGGCTGGGGACCATGCCCGAGCCGGGGACTAGGGGTCGGTGCGTGGAATCGAACCAAGGACCAGACCTGGGGACACGACTCTTCCTGGCACTAGGGACCCGTGTGCGGAATCGAACCTGGGTCCTGAGCCGGAGACAAGACTCTACCCGGGGACCCGGGGCAGGAGTGGGGACTCGAACTTCATTCCCCGGGCTGGGGACCGTACACGACCCGGGGACTAGAATCCGGTGTGGGGAATCAAACCTGGGAACCAGGGTCAGGGTCCCGACTCCATCCGAAGACCCGGGGCCATTTTAGGAAACAGATCCAGGTACCGGGGCTGAGGACTGTACCCGACCCGGGGACCAGGGGCCGGGGTAGGGAATCGAACCAGGGACAAGGGGCTGGAGACCCTACACGACACTGGGACTAGAAGCCGGTGTAGGGTATGGAACCTGGGACCCGATCCGGGGACACGACTCTACCTGTGGACGCGGGGCAGGAGTGCGGAATGGAACTTCGTTCCCAGGGCTGGGGACCTTGCCCGAGCCGGGGACTAGGGGTCGGTGCGTGGAATCGAACCAAGGACCATGTCCGGGGCACGACTGTACCAGTGGACTAGGGGCCATTTTAAGGAATCGAAGCTGGTACCCGCGGCTGGAGACCCTACACGACCCTGGTACTAGAACTCGGTGTAGGGTATGGAATTTGGGACCGGATCCGGGGACACGACTCTACCTGTGGACGCCGGGCAGGAGTGCGGAATCGGACTTCGTTCCCAGGGCTGGGGACCTTGCTCGAGCCGGGGACTAGGGGTCGGTGCGTGGAATCGAACCAAGGACCAGACCTGGGGACACGACTCTTCCTGGCAATAGGGACCCGTGTGCGGAATCGAACCTGGGACCAGAGCCGGGGACAAGACTCTACCCGGGGACCCGGGGCAGGAGTGGGGACTCGAACTTCATTCCCCGGGCTGGGGACCGTACACGACCCGGGGACTAGAATCCGGTGTGGGGAATCAAACCTGGAAACCAGGGTCAGGTTCCCGACTCCATCCGAAGACCCGGGGCCATTTTAGGAAACAGATCCAGGTACCGGGGCTGAGGACTGTACCCGACCCGGGGACCAGGGGCCGGGGTAGGGAATCGAACCAGGGACAAGGGGCTGGAGACCCTACACGACACTGGGACTAGAAGCCGGTGTAGGGTATGGAACCTGGGACCCGATCCGGGGACACGACTCTACCTGTGGACGCGGGGCAGGAGTGCGGAATGGAACTTCGTTCCCAGGGCTGGGGACCTTGCCCGAGCCGGGGACTAGGGGTCGGTGCGTGGAATCGAACCAAGGACCAGACCTGGGGACACGACTCTTCCTGGCACTAGGGACCCGTGTGCGGAATCGAACCTGGGTCCTGAGCCGGCGACAAGACTCTACCCGGGGACCCGGGGCAGGAGTGGGGACTCGAACTTCATTCCCCGGGCTGGGGACCGTACACGACCCGGGGACTAGGGGCCGATACGGGGAATCAAACCAGGGACCCGATCCGGGGACACGACTTAGCTGTGGACGCGGGGCAGGAGTGCGGAATGGAACTTCGTTCCCAGGGCTGGGGACCTTGCCCGAGCCGGGAACTAGGGGTCGGTGCGTGGAATCGAACCAAGGACCCTATCCGGGGCACGACTCTACCAGTGGACTAGGGGCCGTTTTAAGGAATCGAAGCTGGTACCTGGGGCTGGAGACCCTACACGATCCTGGCACTAGAAGCCGGTGTGGGAAATCCAACCTGGGACCTTAGTCGGAGCCTCGACTCTACTTGTGGACGCGGGGCAGGAGTGCGGAATGGAACTTCGTTTCCAGGGCTGGGGACTGTTCCCCTACCAGAGGTCTTTGGGCCGATACGACCAATCGAAACAGTGACCCGGGGCTAGGGACCCTGCACGACACTGGAACTATAAGCCGGTGTAGGGTATGGAACCTGGGACCCGATCCAGGGACACGACTCTACCTTGGGACCCGGGACAGGAGTGCGGAATCGAACTTCGTTCCCAGGGCTGGGGACCTTGCCCGAGCCGGGAACTAGGGGTCGGTGCGTGGAATCGAACCAAGGACCCTATCCGGGGCACGACTGTACCAGTGGACTAGGGGCCGTTTTAAGGAATCGAAGCTGGTACCTGGGGCTGGAGACCCTACACGATCCTGGCACTAGAAGCCGGTGTGGGAAATCCAACCTGGGACCTTAGTCGGAGACTCGACTCTACTTGTTGACGCGGGGCAGGAGTGCGGAATGGAACTTCGTTCCCAGGGCTGGGGACCTTGCCCGAGCCGGGAACTAGGGGTCGGTGCGTGGAATCGAACCAAGGACCATGTCCGGGGCACGACTGTACCAGTGGACTAGGGGCCATTTTAAGGAATCGAAGCTGGTACCCGCGGCTGGAGACCCTACACGACCCTGGTACTAGAACTCGGTGTAGGGTATGGAATTTGGGACCGGATCCGGGGACACGACTCTACCTGTGGACGCGGGGCAGGAGTGCGGAATCGGACTTCGTTCCCAGGGCTGGGGACCTTGCTCGAGCCGGGGACTAGGGGTCGGTGCGTGGAATCGAACCAAGGACCAGACCTGGGGACACGACTCTTCCTGGCACTAGGGACCCGTGTGCGGAATCGAACCTGGGTCCTGAGCCGGAGACAAGACTCTACCCGGGGACCCGGGGCAGGAGTGGGGACTCGAACTTCATTCCCCGGGCTGGGGACCGTACACGACCCGGGGACTAGAATCCGGTGTGGGGAATCAAACCTGGGAACCAGGGTCAGGGTCCCGACTCCATCCGAAGACCCGGGGCCATTTTAGGAAACAGATCCAGGTACCGGGGCTGAGGACTGTACCCGACCCGGGGACCAGGGGCCGGGGTAGGGAATCGAACCAGGGACAGACAAGGGGCTGGAGACCCTACACGACACTGGGACTAGAAGCCGGTGTAGGGTATGGAACCTGGGACCCGATCCGGGGACACGACTCTACCTGTGGACGCGGGGCAGGAGTGCGGAATGGAACTTCGTTCCCAGGGCTGGGGACCTTGCCCGAGCCGGGGACTAGGGGTCGGTGCGTGGAATCGAACCAAGGACCAGACCTGGGGACACGACTCTTCCTGGCACTAGGGACCCGTGTGCGGAATCGAACCTGGGACCTGAGCCGGCGACAAGACTCTACCCGGGGACCCGGGGCAGGAGTGGGGACTCGAACTTCATTCCCCGGGCTGGGGACCGTACACGACCCGGGGACTAGGGGCCGATACGGGGAATCAAACCAGGGACCCGATCCGGGGACACGACTTAGCTGTGGACGCGGGGCAGGAGTGCGGAATGGAACTTCGTTCCCAGGGCTGGGGACCTTGCCCGAGCCGGGAACTAGGGGTCGGTGCGTGGAATCGAACCAAGGACCCTATCCGGGGCACGACTCTACCAGTGGACTAGGGGCCGTTTTAAGGAATCGAAGCTGGTACCTGGGGCTGGAGACCCTACACGATCCTGGCACTAGAAGCCGGTGTGGGAAATCCAACCTGGGACCTTAGTCGGAGCCTCGACTCTACTTGTGGACGCGGGGCAGGAGTGCGGAATGGAACTTCGTTTCCAGGGCTGGGGACTGTTCCCCTACCAGAGGTCTTTGGGCCGATACGACCAATCGAAACAGTGACCCGGGGCTAGGGACCCTGCACGACACTGGAACTATAAGCCGGTGTAGGGTATGGAACCTGGGACCCGATCCAGGGACACGACTCTACCTTGGGACCCGGGACAGGAGTGCGGAATCGAACTTCGTTCCCAGGGCTGGGGACCTTGCCCGAGCCGGGAACTAGGGGTCGGTGCGTGGAATCGAACCAAGGACCCTATCCGGGGCACGACTGTACCAGTGGACTAGGGGCCGTTTTAAGGAATCGAAGCTGGTACCTGGGGCTGGAGACCCTACACGATCCTGGCACTAGAAGCCGGTGTGGGAAATCCAACCTGGGACCTTAGTCGGAGACTCGACTCTACTTGTTGACGCGGGGCAGGAGTGCGGAATGGAACTTCGTTCCCAGGGCTGGGGACCTTGCCCGAGCCGGGAACTAGGGGTCGGTGCGTGGAATCGAACCAAGGACCATGTCCGGGGCACGACTGTACCAGTGGACTAGGGGCCATTTTAAGGAATCGAAGCTGGTACCCGCGGCTGGAGACCCTACACGACCCTGGTACTAGAACTCGGTGTAGGGTATGGAATTTGGGACCGGATCCGGGGACACGACTCTACCTGTGGACGCGGGGCAGGAGTGCGGAATCGGACTTCGTTCCCAGGGCTGGGGACCTTGCTCGAGCCGGGGACTAGGGGTCGGTGCGTGGAATCGAACCAAGGACCAGACCTGGGGACACGACTCTTCCTGGCACTAGGGACCCGTGTGCGGAATCGAACCTGGGTCCTGAGCCGGAGACAAGACTCTACCCGGGGACCCGGGGCAGGAGTGGGGACTCGAACTTCATTCCCCGGGCTGGGGACCGTACACGACCCGGGGACTAGAATCCGGTGTGGGGAATCAAACCTGGGAACCAGGGTCAGGGTCCCGACTCCATCCGAAGACCCGGGGCCATTTTAGGAAACAGATCCAGGTACCGGGGCTGAGGACTGTACCCGACCCGGGGACCAGGGGCCGGGGTAGGGAATCGAACCAGGGACAAGGGGCTGGAGACCCTACACGACACTGGGACTAGAAGCCGGTGTAGGGTATGGAACCTGGGACCCGATCCGGGGACACGACTCTACCTGTGGACGCGGGGCAGGAGTGCGGAATGGAACTTCGTTCCCAGGGCTGGGGACCTTGCCCGAGCCGGGGACTAGGGGTCGGTGCGTGGAATCGAACCAAGGACCAGACCTGGGGACACGACTCTTCCTGGCACTAGGGACCCGTGTGCGGAATCGAACCTGGGACCTGAGCCGGCGACAAGACTCTACCCGGGGACCCGGGGCAGGAGTGGGGACTCGAACTTCATTCCCCGGGCTGGGGACCGTACACGACCCGGGGACTAGAATCCGGTGTGGGGAATCAAACCAGGGACCCGGGGCTGGAGACCCTACACGGCTCTAGCACTAGAAGCCGGTGTGGGGAATCAAACCTGGGACCCGATCCGGGGACACGACTCTACCTGTGGACGCGGGGCAGGAGTGCGGAATGGAACTTCGTTCCCAGGGCTGGGGACTGTACCCGACCAGGTACTACGGGTGGATACGGGCAATCGAAATAGGGACCAGGGGATGGAGACTCTATATGACCCTGGGTATAGAAGCCGGTGTTGGGAATCGAACCTGGGACCTGAGCTGTGGACATGACTCTACCCGGGTTCCTGAGTGGAGTCACAGGGTAATGTCTGTACCTCGGCACCCCATGTTGCAGGTTCGATTCCTCATAAGGGCCAAAAATCCCTGGGTCGGGTCGGGTCCCGGAATGGCGTCACAGGGTTATGTCTGCAACACAGCATCACGACAGGGTCATTACTGCATCACCGCTGCATCATCAAAGCATCATCAATGATTCATCACAGCATTATCACAGCGTCATCACAGCGTCATCACAGCATCACGATATGGTCAACACAGCATCAGCAGAGCAGCACCACTGCATCAAAACATCATCACAGCATGATCACTGCATCATAGCACCATCATAACATCATTATCACAACATCAACACATGATCATCACAGCATCATCACTGTATCATCACATCATCCTCAATTTATCATCACAGCATCAGCACAGCTTCAGATTCAGAGTCAGAGTCAGACATAAGGGTCAGTGACAGGGTCAGTATCAGGGTCAGGGTCATGTTCAGGGGTAGGGTCAGGATCAGGGTCAGGGAAAGGGTCAGGTTTAGGGTTAGGGTCAGCTCCTGGATCAGGGTCATGGTCAGGGTTAGGGTCAGCTCCTGGATCAGGGTCATGGTCAGGGTTAGGGTTAGGGTTATGGTTAGGGTTAGGGTTAAGGTGTGGCGCCACCCGGAGACCCGACCTCACCCGGTATTTTTGGACGGTCTGGGGAATCGAACCTGCAGCCTCGGGTGCCGGGGTCCAGACATTACTCTGTGGCACCACCAGGGGAACCGATCTGACCCGGGCTTTTTTGGCCGGTTTGGGGAATCAAACCTGCAACCTCTGGTGCCTGAGTCCAGACATTACCCTGTGGCGCCACCCGGGGACCAGACCCGACCCAGGCTTTTTTGACCTTTATGGGGAAGCGAATCTGTGAACTCGAATGCCGGGGTCCAGACATTACGCTGTGGCGCCACCCGGGGACCTAACCTGACCCGGGGTTTTTTGGCCGGTATGGGGAATCGAACCTGCAACCTCGGGTGCCGGGGTCCAGACATTACCATTTGACGCCACCCGGGGACCAACCCGACAAGGGTGTTTTTGGCCCTTATGGGGAATTGTACCTGCGACCTCGGGTGCCGGGGTCCAGAATTACCATGTGGCGCCACCCTGGGACCCGAACCGACCCGGGATTTTTTGGCCGGTATAAGGAATCGAACCTGTGACCTCAGGTGCCGGGGTCCAGACATTACTCTGTGGCGCGTACCCGGGAACCTAATCTGACCCAGGCTTTTTTGGCCCTTATGGGGAATGGAATCTGCGACCTCACGTGCCGGGGTTACAACATTACCCTGTGACTCCTCCAAGGGACACAAACCGACCCGAGCATTTATGGCCCTTATGGGGAATCGAACCTGCAACCTCGGGTGCCGGGGTCTAGACATTACCATGTGGCGGCACCCGGGGACCCGACACGACCCGGGGTTTTTTGGCCGGTATGGGGAATCGAACGTGCGACCTCGGGTGACGGGGTCCAGACCTTACCCTGTGATTCCACCATGGGAATCTATCCGACCCGGGGTTTTTTGGCTGGTATGGGGAATCGAAACGTGCGAACTCAGGTGCCAGAGTCCAGACATTACCCTGTGACGCCACTCAGGGACCTCAACAGACCCGAAGTTTTTTGGCCGGTATGGGGAATCGAACCTGCGACCTCGGGTGCCAAGGTCCAGACATTACCCTGTGGCGCCACCCGGGGACACTAGCCGACCCGGAATTTTTGGCCTGTATAAGGAATTGAACCTGCGACCTCGGGTGACGGGGTCCCGACATTACCCTGTGATTCCACCAGGGGAATCTATCCGACCCGGGGTTTTTTGGCCGGTATGGGGAATCGAACCTGTGACCTCGGGTGCCGGGGTCCCGACATTACCCTGTGGCGCCACCCAAGGACCTGACCCGACAAGGGCTTTTTTGGCCCTTATGGGGAATCGAACCTGCGACCTCGGGTGCCAAGGTCCAGACATTACCCTGTGGCGCGTACCCGGGGACCTAATCTGACCCGGGCTTTTTGGACCTTATGGGGAATCGAACCTGCGACTTCGGGTGCCGGGGTCCCGACATTACCCTGTGACTCCTCCAAGGGACACAAACCGACCCGAGCTTTTTTGGCCCTTATGGGGAATAGAAGCTGCGACCTCGGGTGCCAGGGTCCCGACATTACCCTGTGGCGCCAACCGGGGACACTTACCGACCCGGGATTTTTTGGCCGGTATAGGGAATCGAACCTGCGACCTCGGGTGCCGGGGTCCTGACATTACCCTGTGGCGCCACCTGGGGACCCGACCCGACCGGGGCTTTTTTGGCCCTTATGGGGAATCGAACCTGCGACCTCGGTTGCGGGGGTCCCGACATTACACTGTGGCGCCACCCGGGGACCCGACCCGAGAAGTGGTTTTTTGGCCCTTATGGGGAATTGTACCTGCGACCTCGGGTGCCGCGGTCCCGACATTACCCTGTGGCGCCACCCGGGGTCCCGACCCGACCCGGGCTTTTTTGGCCCTTATGGGGAATTGAACCTGCGACCTCAGGTGCCGGGGTCCCGACATTACCCTGTGGCGCCACCCGGGGACCTGACCCGACAAGGGATTTTTTGGCCCTTATGGGGAATCGAACCTGCGACCTCGGGTGCCAGGGTCCCAACATTACCCTGTGGCGCCACCCTGGGACCCGACCCGACCTGGGCTTTTTTGGCCCTTATGGGGAATCGAACCTGCGACCTCGGGTGCCGGGGTCCCGAAGTTTCCCTGTGGAGCCACCCGGGGTCCCAACCCGACCCGGGCTTTTTTGGCCCTTATGGGGAATTGAACCTGCGACCTCGGGTGCCAGGGTCCCAACATTACCCTGTGGCGCCATCCGGGGACTCGAACATACCTGGGGTTTTTTTGGCTATTATAAGGAATCGAACCTGCGACCTCGGGTGACCGGGGTCCCGACATTACCATGTGGAGCAACTCGGGGACTCAAACATTCCTGGGGTTTTTATGGCCCTTATGGGGAATCGAACCTGCGACCTCGGGTGCCAGGGTCCAGACATTACCGTGTCGAGCCACCCGGGGTCCCGACGCGACCCGGGCTTTTTTGGCCCTTATGGGGAATCGAACCTGCGACCTCGGGTGCGGGGGTCCCGACATTACACTCTGGCGCCACCCGGGGACCCGACCCGAGAAGTGGTTTTTTGGCCCTTATGGGGAATCGAACCTGCGACCTCGGTTGCGGGGGTCCCGACATTACCCTGTGGCGCCACCCGGGGACACTTACCGACCCGGGCTTTTTTGGCCCTTATGGGGAATCGAACCTGCGACCTCGGTTGCGGAGGTCCCGATATTACTCTGTGGCGCCACCAGGGGACACTTACCGACCGGGCTTTTTTGGCCCTTATGGGGAATCGAACCTGCGACCTCGGGTGCCAGGGTCCAGACATTACCCTTTGGCGCCACCCGGGGACCCTAGCCGACCCGAGCTTTTTTGGCCCTTATGGGGAATTGTACCTGCGACCTCGGGTGCCGGGGTCCAGACATTACCCTGTGACGCCACCCGGGGACTTGACCCGAGAAGTGTTTTTTTGGCCCTTATGGGGAATCGAACCTGCGACCTCGGGTGCCGGGGTCCCGACATTACCCTGTGGCGCCACCCGGGGCCCCTAGCCGACCCGGGCTTTTTTGGCCCTTATGGGGAATCGAACCTGCGACCTTGGGTGCCGGGGTCCCGACATTACTCAGTGGCACGTAACCGACGACCTAATGTGACTCGGGCTTTTTTGGCCCTTATGCGGAATGGAACCTGCGACCTCCGGTGTGGGGGTCCCGACATTACCTTGTGGCACCACCCGGGGACACTTACAGACCCGAGCTTTTTTGGCCCTTGTGGGGAATCGAACCTGCGACCTCGGGTGCCAGGGTCCCAACATTACCCTGTGGCGCCACCCGGGGACCCGACCTGAGAAGTGGTTTTTTGGCCCTTATGGGGAATCGAACCTGCGACCTCGGGTGCCGGGGTCCCTAAGTTTCCCTGTGGAGCCACCCGGGGTTCCGACCCGACCCGGGCTTTTTTGGCCCTTATGGGGAATCGAAGCTGCGACCTCGTGTGCCAGGGTCCCGACATTACCCTGTGGCGCCACCCGGGGTTCCGAACCGACCCGGGATTTTTTGGCCGGTATAGGGAATCGAACCTGCGACCTCGGGTGCCGGGGTCCTGACATTACCCTGTGGCGTCACCTGGGGACCCGACCCGACCGGGGCTTTTTTGGCCCTTATGGGGAATCGAACCTGCGACCTCGGGTGCCGGGGTCCCAACATTACCCTGTGACGCCACCCGGGGACTCGTACATACCTGGGGTATTTTTGGCCCTTATGAGGAATCGAACCTGCGACCTCGGGTGCTGGGGTCCAGACATTACCCTGTGGCGCCACCCGGGGACCCTAGCCGACCCGAGCTTTTTTGGCCCTTATGGGGAATTGTACCTGCGACCTCGGGTGCCGGGGTCCAGACATTACCCTGTGACGCCACCCGGGGACTTGACCCAAGAAGTGGTTTTTTGGCCCTTATGGGGAATCGAACCTGCGACCTCGGGTGCCGCGGTCCCGACATTACCCTGTGGCACCACCCGGGGACCCTAGCCGACCCGGGCTTTTTTGGCCCTTATGGGGAATCGAACCTGCGACCTTGGGTGCTGGGGTCCCGACATTACTCAGTGGCACGTAACCGACGACCTAATGTGACTCGGGCTTTTTTGGCCCTTATGGGGAATCGAACCTGCGACCTCAGGTGTGGGGGTCCCGACATTACCTTGTGGCGCCACCCGGGGACACTTACAGACCCGAGCTTTTTTGGCCCTTATGGGGAATCGAACCTGCGACCTCGGGTGCCAGGGTCCCAACATTACCCTGTGGCGCCACCCGGGGACCCGACCTGAGAAGTGGTTTTTTGGCCCTTATGGGGAATCGAACCTGCGACCTCGGGTGCCGGGGTCCCGAAGTTTCCCTGTGGAGCCACCCGGGGTCCCGACCCGACCCGGGCTTTTTTGGCCCTTATGGGGAATTAAACCTGCGACCTCGGGTGCCGGGGTCCCGACATTACCCTGTGACTCCTCCAAGGGACACAAACCGACCCGAGCTTTTATGGCCCTTATGGGGGAATCGAAGCTGCGACCTCGGGTGCCGGGGTCCAGACATTACCCTGTGACGCCACCCGGGGACTTGACCCGAGAAGTGGTTTTTTGGCCCTTATGGGGAATCGAACCTGCGACCTCGGGTGCCGGGGTCCCGACATTACCCTGTGACGCCACCCGGGGACTCGTACATACCTGGGGTATTTTTGGCCCTTATAAGGAATCGAACCTGCGACCTCGGGTGCTGGGGTCCAGACATTACCCTGTGACGCCACCCGGGGACCTGACCCGACCCGGGCTTTTTTGGCCCTTATGGGGAATCGAACCTGCGACCTCGGTTGCCGGGGTCCCGACATTACCCTGTGGCGCCACCCGGGGACCCTAGCCGACCCGAGCTTTTTTGGCCCTTATGGGGAATTGTACCTGCGACCTCGGGTGCCGGGGTCCAGACATTACCCTGTGGCGCCACCCGGGGACCCGACCCGACCCGGGCTTTTTGGCCCTTATGGGGAATTGAACCTGCGACCTCGGGTGCCAGGGTCCAGAAATTACCCTGTGACGCCATCCGGGGACTCGAACATACCTGGGGTTTTTTTGGCTATTATAAGGAATCGAACCTGCGACCTCGGGTGACCGGGGTCCCGACATTACCATGTGGAGCAACTCGGGGACTCAAACATTCCTGGGGTTTTTATGGCCCTTATGGGGAATCGAACCTGCGACCTCGGGTGCCAGGGTCCAGACATTACCATGTCGAGCCACCCGGGGTCCCGACGCGACCCGGGCTTTTTTGGCCCTTATGGGGAATTGAACCTGCGACCTCGGGTGCCAGGGTCCAGAAATTACCCTGTGACGCCATCCGGGGACTCGAACATACCTGGGGTTTTTTTGGCTATTATAAGGAATCGAACCTGCGACCTCGGGTGACCGGGGTCCCGACATTACCATGTGGAGCAACTCGGGGACTCAAACATTCCTGGGGTTTTTATGGCCCTTATGGGGAATCGAACCTGCGACCTCGGGTGCCAGGGTCCAGACATTACCATGTCGAGCCACCCGGGGTCCCGACGCGACCCGGGCTTTTTTGGCCCTTATGGGGAATCGAACCTGCGACCTCGGGTGCCGGGGTCCAGACATTACCCTGTGACGCCACCCGGGGACTTGACCCGAGAAGTGGTTTTTTGGCCCTTATGGGGAATCGAACCTGCGACCTCGGGTGCCGGGGTCCCGACATTACCCTGTGGCGCCACCCGGGGCCCCTAGCCGACCCGGGCTTTTTTGGCCCTTATGGGGAATCGAACCTGCGACCTTGGGTGCCGGGGTCCCGACATTACTCAGTGGCACGTAACCGACGACCTAATGTGACTCGGGCTTTTTTGGCCCTTATGCGGAATGGAACCTGCGACCTCCGGTGTGGGGGTCCCGACATTACCTTGTGGCACCACCCGGGGACACTTACAGACCCGAGCTTTTTTGGCCCTTGTGGGGAATCGAACCTGCGACCTCGGGTGCCAGGGTCCCAACATTACCCTGTGGCGCCACCCGGGGACCCGACCTGAGAAGTGGTTTTTTGGCCCTTATGGGGAATCGAACCTGCGACCTCGGGTGCCGGGGTCCCGACATTACCCTGTGACTCCTCCAAGGGACACAAACCGACCCGAGCTTTTATGGCCCTTATGGGGAATCGAAGCTGCGACCTCGGGTGCCAGGGTCCCGACATTACCCTGTGGCGCCACCCGGGGTTCCGAACCGACCCGGGATTTTTTGGCCGGTATAGGGAATCGAACCTGCGACCTCGGGTGCCGGGGTCCCGACATTACCCTCTGGCGCCACCCGGGGACCCGACACGACCCGGGGTTTTTTGGCCGGTATTGGGAATCGAACCTGTGACCTCGGGTGCCGGGGTCCCGACATTACCCTGTGGCGCCACCCAAGGACCTGACCCGACAAGGGCTTTTTTGGCCCTTATGGGGAATCGAACCTGCGACCTCGGGTGCCAAGGTCCAGACATTACCCTGTGGCGCGTACCCGGGGACCTAATCTGACCCGGGCTTTTTGGACCTTATGGGGAATCGAACCTGCGACTTCGGGTGCCGGGGTCCCGACATTACCCTGTGACTCCTCCAAGGGACACAAACCGACCCGAGCTTTTATGGCCCTTATGGGGAATCGAACCTGCGACCTCGGGTGCCAGGGTCCCGACATTACCCTGTGGCGCCAACCGGGGACACTTACCGACCCGGGATTTTTTGGCCGGTATAGGGAATCGAACCTGCGACCTCGGGTGCCGGGGTCCTGACATTACCCTGTGGCGCCACCTGGGGACCCGACCCGACCGGGGCTTTTTTGGCCCTTATGGGGAATCGAACCTGCGACCTCGGTTGCGGGGGTCCCGACATTACACTGTGGCGCCACCCGGGGACCCGACCCGAGAAGTGGTTTTTTGGCCCTTATGGGGAATTGTACCTGCGACCTCGGGTGCCGCGGTCCCGACATTACCCTGTGGTGCCACCCGGGGTCCCGACCCGACCCGGGCTTTTTTGGCCCTTATGGGGAATTGAACCTGCGACCTCAGGTGCCGGGGTCCCGACATTACCCTGTGTTGCCACCCGGGGACCTGACCCGACAAGGGCTTTTTTGGCCCTTATGGGGAATCGAACCTGCGACCTCGGGTGCCAGGGTCCCAACATTACCCTGTGGCGCCACCCTGGGACCCGACCCGACCTGGGCTTTTTTGGCCCTTATGGGGAATCGAACCTGCGACCTCGGGTGCCGGGGTCCAGACATTACCCTGTGACGCCACCCGGGGACTTGACCCGAGAAGTGGTTTTTTGGCCCTTATGGGGAATCGAACCTGCGACCTCGGGTGCCGGGGTCCCGACATTACCCTGTGGCGCCACCCGGGGCCCCTAGCCGACCCGGGCTTTTTTGGCCCTTATGGGGAATCGAACCTGCGACCTCGGGTGACCGGGGTCCCGACATTACCATGTGGAGCAACTCGGGGACTCAAACATTCCTGGGGTTTTTATGGCCCTTATGGGGAATCGAACCTGCGACCTCGGGTGCCAGGGTCCAGACATTACCGTGTCGAGCCACCCGGGGTCCCGACGCGACCCGGGCTTTTTTGGCCCTTATGGGGAATCGAACCTGCGACCTCGGGTGCCGGGGTCCAGACATTACCCTGTGACGCCACCCGGGGACTTGACCCGAGAAGTGGTTTTTTGGCCCTTATGGGGAATCGAACCTGCGACCTCGGGTGCCGGGGTCCCGAAGTTTCCCTGTGGAGCCACCCGGGGTCCCGACCCGACCCGGGCTTTTTTGGCCCTTATGGGGAATTAAACCTGCGACCTCGGGTGCCGGGGTCCCGACATTACCCTGTGACTCCTCCAAGGGACACAAACCGACCCGAGCTTTTATGGCCCTTATGGGGGAATCGAAGCTGCGACCTCGGGTGCCGGGGTCCAGACATTACCCTGTGACGCCACCCGGGGACTTGACCCGAGAAGTGGTTTTTTGGCCCTTATGGGGAATCGAACCTGCGACCTCGGGTGCCGGGGTCCCGACATTACCCTGTGACGCCACCCGGGGACTCGTACATACCTGGGGTATTTTTGGCCCTTATAAGGAATCGAACCTGCGACCTCGGGTGCTGGGGTCCAGACATTACCCTGTGACGCCACCCGGGGACCTGACCCGACCCGGGCTTTTTTGGCCCTTATGGGGAATCGAACCTGCGACCTCGGTTGCCGGGGTCCCGACATTACCCTGTGGCGCCACCCGGGGACCCTAGCCGACCCGAGCTTTTTTGGCCCTTATGGGGAATTGTACCTGCGACCTCGGGTGCCGGGGTCCAGACATTACCCTGTGGCGCCACCCGGGGACCCGACCCGACCCGGGCTTTTTGGCCCTTATGGGGAATTGAACCTGCGACCTCGGGTGCCAGGGTCCAGAAATTACCCTGTGACGCCATCCGGGGACTCGAACATACCTGGGGTTTTTTTGGCTATTATAAGGAATCGAACCTGCGACCTCGGGTGACCGGGGTCCCGACATTACCATGTGGAGCAACTCGGGGACTCAAACATTCCTGGGGTTTTTATGGCCCTTATGGGGAATCGAACCTGCGACCTCGGGTGCCAGGGTCCAGACATTACCGTGTCGAGCCACCCGGGGTCCCGACGCGACCCGGGCTTTTTTGGCCCTTATGGGGAATCGAACCTGCGACCTCGGGTGCCGGGGTCCAGACATTACCCTGTGACGCCACCCGGGGACTTGACCCGAGAAGTGGTTTTTTGGCCCTTATGGGGAATCGAACCTGCGACCTCGGGTGCCGGGGTCCCGACATTACCCTGTGGCGCCACCCGGGGCCCCTAGCCGACCCGGGCTTTTTTGGCCCTTATGGGGAATCGAACCTGCGACCTTGGGTGCCGGGGTCCCGACATTACTCAGTGGCACGTAACCGACGACCTAATGTGACTCGGGCTTTTTTGGCCCTTATGCGGAATGGAACCTGCGACCTCCGGTGTGGGGGTCCCGACATTACCTTGTGGCACCACCCGGGGACACTTACAGACCCGAGCTTTTTTGGCCCTTGTGGGGAATCGAACCTGCGACCTCGGGTGCCAGGGTCCCAACATTACCCTGTGGCGCCACCCGGGGACCCGACCTGAGAAGTGGTTTTTTGGCCCTTATGGGGAATCGAACCTGCGACCTCGGGTGCCGGGGTCCCGACATTACCCTGTGACTCCTCCAAGGGACACAAACCGACCCGAGCTTTTATGGCCCTTATGGGGAATCGAAGCTGCGACCTCGGGTGCCAGGGTCCCGACATTACCCTGTGGCGCCACCCGGGGTTCCGAACCGACCCGGGATTTTTTGGCCGGTATAGGGAATCGAACCTGCGACCTCGGGTGCCGGGGTCCCGACATTACCCTCTGGCGCCACCCGGGGACCCGACACGACCCGGGGTTTTTTGGCCGGTATTGGGAATCGAACCTGTGACCTCGGGTGCCGGGGTCCCGACATTACCCTGTGATTCCACCAGGGGAATCTATCCGACCCGGGGTTTTTTGGCCGGTATGGGGAATCGAACCTGTGACCTCGGGTGCCGGGGTCCCGACATTACCCTGTGGCGCCACCCAAGGACCTGACCCGACAAGGGCTTTTTTGGCCCTTATGGGGAATCGAACCTGCGACCTCGGGTGCCAAGGTCCAGACATTACCCTGTGGCGCGTACCCGGGGACCTAATCTGACCCGGGCTTTTTGGACCTTATGGGGAATCGAACCTGCGACTTCGGGTGCCGGGGTCCCGACATTACCCTGTGACTCCTCCAAGGGACACAAACCGACCCGAGCTTTTTTGGCCCTTATGGGGAATAGAAGCTGCGACCTCGGGTGCCAGGGTCCCGACATTACCCTGTGGCGCCAACCGGGGACACTTACCGACCCGGGATTTTTTGGCCGGTATAGGGAATCGAACCTGCGACCTCGGGTGCCGGGGTCCTGACATTACCCTGTGGCGCCACCTGGGGACCCGACCCGACCGGGGCTTTTTTGGCCCTTATGGGGAATCGAACCTGCGACCTCGGTTGCGGGGGTCCCGACATTACACTGTGGCGCCACCCGGGGACCCGACCCGAGAAGTGGTTTTTTGGCCCTTATGGGGAATTGTACCTGCGACCTCGGGTGCCGCGGTCCCGACATTACCCTGTGGCGCCACCCGGGGTCCCGACCCGACCCGGGCTTTTTTGGCCCTTATGGGGAATTGAACCTGCGACCTCAGGTGCCGGGGTCCCGACATTACCCTGTGGCGCCACCCGGGGACCTGACCCGACAAGGGATTTTTTGGCCCTTATGGGGAATCGAACCTGCGACCTCGGGTGCCAGGGTCCCAACATTACCCTGTGGCGCCACCCTGGGACCCGACCCGACCTGGGCTTTTTTGGCCCTTATGGGGAATCGAACCTGCGACCTCGGGTGCCGGGGTCCCGAAGTTTCCCTGTGGAGCCACCCGGGGTCCCAACCCGACCCGGGCTTTTTTGGCCCTTATGGGGAATTGAACCTGCGACCTCGGGTGCCAGGGTCCCAACATTACCCTGTGGCGCCATCCGGGGACTCGAACATACCTGGGGTTTTTTTGGCTATTATAAGGAATCGAACCTGCGACCTCGGGTGACCGGGGTCCCGACATTACCATGTGGAGCAACTCGGGGACTCAAACATTCCTGGGGTTTTTATGGCCCTTATGGGGAATCGAACCTGCGACCTCGGGTGCCAGGGTCCAGACATTACCGTGTCGAGCCACCCGGGGTCCCGACGCGACCCGGGCTTTTTTGGCCCTTATGGGGAATCGAACCTGCGACCTCGGGTGCGGGGGTCCCGACATTACACTCTGGCGCCACCCGGGGACCCGACCCGAGAAGTGGTTTTTTGGCCCTTATGGGGAATCGAACCTGCGACCTCGGTTGCGGGGGTCCCGACATTACCCTGTGGCGCCACCCGGGGACACTTACCGACCCGGGCTTTTTTGGCCCTTATGGGGAATCGAACCTGCGACCTCGGTTGCGGAGGTCCCGATATTACTCTGTGGCGCCACCAGGGGACACTTACCGACCGGGCTTTTTTGGCCCTTATGGGGAATCGAACCTGCGACCTCGGGTGCCAGGGTCCAGACATTACCCTTTGGCGCCACCCGGGGACCCTAGCCGACCCGAGCTTTTTTGGCCCTTATGGGGAATTGTACCTGCGACCTCGGGTGCCGGGGTCCAGACATTACCCTGTGACGCCACCCGGGGACTTGACCCGAGAAGTGTTTTTTTGGCCCTTATGGGGAATCGAACCTGCGACCTCGGGTGCCGGGGTCCCGACATTACCCTGTGGCGCCACCCGGGGCCCCTAGCCGACCCGGGCTTTTTTGGCCCTTATGGGGAATCGAACCTGCGACCTTGGGTGCCGGGGTCCCGACATTACTCAGTGGCACGTAACCGACGACCTAATGTGACTCGGGCTTTTTTGGCCCTTATGCGGAATGGAACCTGCGACCTCCGGTGTGGGGGTCCCGACATTACCTTGTGGCACCACCCGGGGACACTTACAGACCCGAGCTTTTTTGGCCCTTGTGGGGAATCGAACCTGCGACCTCGGGTGCCAGGGTCCCAACATTACCATGTGGCGCCACCCGGGGACCCGACCTGAGAAGTGGTTTTTTGGCCCTTATGGGGAATCGAACCTGCGACCTCGGGTGCCGGGGTCCCTAAGTTTCCCTGTGGAGCCACCCGGGGTTCCGACCCGACCCGGGCTTTTTTGGCCCTTATGGGGAATCGAAGCTGCGACCTCGTGTGCCAGGGTCCCGACATTACCCTGTGGCGCCACCCGGGGTTCCGAACCGACCCGGGATTTTTTGGCCGGTATAGGGAATCGAACCTGCGACCTCGGGTGCCGGGGTCCTGACATTACCCTGTGGCGTCACCTGGGGACCCGACCCGACCGGGGCTTTTTTGGCCCTTATGGGGAATCGAACCTGCGACCTCGGGTGCCGGGGTCCCAACATTACCCTGTGACGCCACCCGGGGACTCGTACATACCTGGGGTATTTTTGGCCCTTATGAGGAATCGAACCTGCGACCTCGGGTGCTGGGGTCCAGACATTACCCTGTGGCGCCACCCGGGGACCCTAGCCGACCCGAGCTTTTTTGGCCCTTATGGGGAATTGTACCTGCGACCTCGGGTGCCGGGGTCCAGACATTACCCTGTGACGCCACCCGGGGACTTGACCCAAGAAGTGGTTTTTTGGCCCTTATGGGGAATCGAACCTGCGACCTCGGGTGCCGCGGTCCCGACATTACCCTGTGGCACCACCCGGGGACCCTAGCCGACCCGGGCTTTTTTGGCCCTTATGGGGAATCGAACCTGCGACCTTGGGTGCTGGGGTCCCGACATTACTCAGTGGCACGTAACCGACGACCTAATGTGACTCGGGCTTTTTTGGCCCTTATGGGGAATCGAACCTGCGACCTCAGGTGTGGGGGTCCCGACATTACCTTGTGGCGCCACCCGGGGACACTTACAGACCCGAGCTTTTTTGGCCCTTATGGGGAATCGAACCTGCGACCTCGGGTGCCAGGGTCCCAACATTACCCTGTGGCGCCACCCGGGGACCCGACCTGAGAAGTGGTTTTTTGGCCCTTATGGGGAATCGAACCTGCGACCTCGGGTGCCGGGGTCCCGAAGTTTCCCTGTGGAGCCACCCGGGGTCCCGACCCGACCCGGGCTTTTTTGGCCCTTATGGGGAATTAAACCTGCGACCTCGGGTGCCGGGGTCCCGACATTACCCTGTGACTCCTCCAAGGGACACAAACCGACCCGAGCTTTTATGGCCCTTATGGGGGAATCGAAGCTGCGACCTCGGGTGCCGGGGTCCAGACATTACCCTGTGACGCCACCCGGGGACTTGACCCGAGAAGTGGTTTTTTGGCCCTTATGGGGAATCGAACCTGCGACCTCGGGTGCCGGGGTCCCGACATTACCCTGTGACGCCACCCGGGGACTCGTACATACCTGGGGTATTTTTGGCCCTTATAAGGAATCGAACCTGCGACCTCGGGTGCTGGGGTCCAGACATTACCCTGTGACGCCACCCGGGGACCTGACCCGACCCGGGCTTTTTTGGCCCTTATGGGGAATCGAACCTGCGACCTCGGTTGCCGGGGTCCCGACATTACCCTGTGGCGCCACCCGGGGACCCTAGCCGACCCGAGCTTTTTTGGCCCTTATGGGGAATTGTACCTGCGACCTCGGGTGCCGGGGTCCAGACATTACCCTGTGGCGCCACCCGGGGACCCGACCCGACCCGGGCTTTTTGGCCCTTATGGGGAATTGAACCTGCGACCTCGGGTGCCAGGGTCCAGAAATTACCCTGTGACGCCATCCGGGGACTCGAACATACCTGGGGTTTTTTTGGCTATTATAAGGAATCGAACCTGCGACCTCGGGTGACCGGGGTCCCGACATTACCATGTGGAGCAACTCGGGGACTCAAACATTCCTGGGGTTTTTATGGCCCTTATGGGGAATCGAACCTGCGACCTCGGGTGCCAGGGTCCAGACATTACCATGTCGAGCCACCCGGGGTCCCGACGCGACCCGGGCTTTTTTGGCCCTTATGGGGAATCGAACCTGCGACCTCGGGTGCCGGGGTCCAGACATTACCCTGTGACGCCACCCGGGGACTTGACCCGAGAAGTGGTTTTTTGGCCCTTATGGGGAATCGAACCTGCGACCTCGGGTGCCGGGGTCCCGACATTACCCTGTGGCGCCACCCGGGGCCCCTAGCCGACCCGGGCTTTTTTGGCCCTTATGGGGAATCGAACCTGCGACCTTGGGTGCCGGGGTCCCGACATTACTCAGTGGCACGTAACCGACGACCTAATGTGACTCGGGCTTTTTTGGCCCTTATGCGGAATGGAACCTGCGACCTCCGGTGTGGGGGTCCCGACATTACCTTGTGGCACCACCCGGGGACACTTACAGACCCGAGCTTTTTTGGCCCTTGTGGGGAATCGAACCTGCGACCTCGGGTGCCAGGGTCCCAACATTACCCTGTGGCGCCACCCGGGGACCCGACCTGAGAAGTGGTTTTTTGGCCCTTATGGGGAATCGAACCTGCGACCTCGGGTGCCGGGGTCCCGACATTACCCTGTGACTCCTCCAAGGGACACAAACCGACCCGAGCTTTTATGGCCCTTATGGGGAATCGAAGCTGCGACCTCGGGTGCCAGGGTCCCGACATTACCCTGTGGCGCCACCCGGGGTTCCGAACCGACCCGGGATTTTTTGGCCGGTATAGGGAATCGAACCTGCGACCTCGGGTGCCGGGGTCCCGACATTACCCTCTGGCGCCACCCGGGGACCCGACACGACCCGGGGTTTTTTGGCCGGTATTGGGAATCGAACCTGTGACCTCGGGTGCCGGGGTCCCGACATTACCCTGTGGCGCCACCCAAGGACCTGACCCGACAAGGGCTTTTTTGGCCCTTATGGGGAATCGAACCTGCGACCTCGGGTGCCAAGGTCCAGACATTACCCTGTGGCGCGTACCCGGGGACCTAATCTGACCCGGGCTTTTTGGACCTTATGGGGAATCGAACCTGCGACTTCGGGTGCCGGGGTCCCGACATTACCCTGTGACTCCTCCAAGGGACACAAACCGACCCGAGCTTTTATGGCCCTTATGGGGAATCGAACCTGCGACCTCGGGTGCCAGGGTCCCGACATTACCCTGTGGCGCCAACCGGGGACACTTACCGACCCGGGATTTTTTGGCCGGTATAGGGAATCGAACCTGCGACCTCGGGTGCCGGGGTCCTGACATTACCCTGTGGCGCCACCTGGGGACCCGACCCGACCGGGGCTTTTTTGGCCCTTATGGGGAATCGAACCTGCGACCTCGGTTGCGGGGGTCCCGACATTACACTGTGGCGCCACCCGGGGACCCGACCCGAGAAGTGGTTTTTTGGCCCTTATGGGGAATTGTACCTGCGACCTCGGGTGCCGCGGTCCCGACATTACCCTGTGGTGCCACCCGGGGTCCCGACCCGACCCGGGCTTTTTTGGCCCTTATGGGGAATTGAACCTGCGACCTCAGGTGCCGGGGTCCCGACATTACCCTGTGTTGCCACCCGGGGACCTGACCCGACAAGGGCTTTTTTGGCCCTTATGGGGAATCGAACCTGCGACCTCGGGTGCCAGGGTCCCAACATTACCCTGTGGCGCCACCCTGGGACCCGACCCGACCTGGGCTTTTTTGGCCCTTATGGGGAATCGAACCTGCGACCTCGGGTGCCGGGGTCCAGACATTACCCTGTGACGCCACCCGGGGACTTGACCCGAGAAGTGGTTTTTTGGCCCTTATGGGGAATCGAACCTGCGACCTCGGGTGCCGGGGTCCCGACATTACCCTGTGGCGCCACCCGGGGCCCCTAGCCGACCCGGGCTTTTTTGGCCCTTATGGGGAATCGAACCTGCGACCTCGGGTGACCGGGGTCCCGACATTACCATGTGGAGCAACTCGGGGACTCAAACATTCCTGGGGTTTTTATGGCCCTTATGGGGAATCGAACCTGCGACCTCGGGTGCCAGGGTCCAGACATTACCGTGTCGAGCCACCCGGGGTCCCGACGCGACCCGGGCTTTTTTGGCCCTTATGGGGAATCGAACCTGCGACCTCGGGTGCCGGGGTCCAGACATTACCCTGTGACGCCACCCGGGGACTTGACCCGAGAAGTGGTTTTTTGGCCCTTATGGGGAATCGAACCTGCGACCTCGGGTGCCGGGGTCCCGAAGTTTCCCTGTGGAGCCACCCGGGGTCCCGACCCGACCCGGGCTTTTTTGGCCCTTATGGGGAATTAAACCTGCGACCTCGGGTGCCGGGGTCCCGACATTACCCTGTGACTCCTCCAAGGGACACAAACCGACCCGAGCTTTTATGGCCCTTATGGGGGAATCGAAGCTGCGACCTCGGGTGCCGGGGTCCAGACATTACCCTGTGACGCCACCCGGGGACTTGACCCGAGAAGTGGTTTTTTGGCCCTTATGGGGAATCGAACCTGCGACCTCGGGTGCCGGGGTCCCGACATTACCCTGTGACGCCACCCGGGGACTCGTACATACCTGGGGTATTTTTGGCCCTTATAAGGAATCGAACCTGCGACCTCGGGTGCTGGGGTCCAGACATTACCCTGTGACGCCACCCGGGGACCTGACCCGACCCGGGCTTTTTTGGCCCTTATGGGGAATCGAACCTGCGACCTCGGTTGCCGGGGTCCCGACATTACCCTGTGGCGCCACCCGGGGACCCTAGCCGACCCGAGCTTTTTTGGCCCTTATGGGGAATTGTACCTGCGACCTCGGGTGCCGGGGTCCAGACATTACCCTGTGGCGCCACCCGGGGACCCGACCCGACCCGGGCTTTTTGGCCCTTATGGGGAATTGAACCTGCGACCTCGGGTGCCAGGGTCCAGAAATTACCCTGTGACGCCATCCGGGGACTCGAACATACCTGGGGTTTTTTTGGCTATTATAAGGAATCGAACCTGCGACCTCGGGTGACCGGGGTCCCGACATTACCATGTGGAGCAACTCGGGGACTCAAACATTCCTGGGGTTTTTATGGCCCTTATGGGGAATCGAACCTGCGACCTCGGGTGCCAGGGTCCAGACATTACCATGTCGAGCCACCCGGGGTCCCGACGCGACCCGGGCTTTTTTGGCCCTTATGGGGAATCGAACCTGCGACCTCGGGTGCCGGGGTCCAGACATTACCCTGTGACGCCACCCGGGGACTTGACCCGAGAAGTGGTTTTTTGGCCCTTATGGGGAATCGAACCTGCGACCTCGGGTGCCGGGGTCCCGACATTACCCTGTGGCGCCACCCGGGGCCCCTAGCCGACCCGGGCTTTTTTGGCCCTTATGGGGAATCGAACCTGCGACCTTGGGTGCCGGGGTCCCGACATTACTCAGTGGCACGTAACCGACGACCTAATGTGACTCGGGCTTTTTTGGCCCTTATGCGGAATGGAACCTGCGACCTCCGGTGTGGGGGTCCCGACATTACCTTGTGGCACCACCCGGGGACACTTACAGACCCGAGCTTTTTTGGCCCTTGTGGGGAATCGAACCTGCGACCTCGGGTGCCAGGGTCCCAACATTACCCTGTGGCGCCACCCGGGGACCCGACCTGAGAAGTGGTTTTTTGGCCCTTATGGGGAATCGAACCTGCGACCTCGGGTGCCGGGGTCCCGACATTACCCTGTGACTCCTCCAAGGGACACAAACCGACCCGAGCTTTTATGGCCCTTATGGGGAATCGAAGCTGCGACCTCGGGTGCCAGGGTCCCGACATTACCCTGTGGCGCCACCCGGGGTTCCGAACCGACCCGGGATTTTTTGGCCGGTATAGGGAATCGAACCTGCGACCTCGGGTGCCGGGGTCCCGACATTACCCTCTGGCGCCACCCGGGGACCCGACACGACCCGGGGTTTTTTGGCCGGTATTGGGAATCGAACCTGTGACCTCGGGTGCCGGGGTCCCGACATTACCCTGTGGCGCCACCCAAGGACCTGACCCGACAAGGGCTTTTTTGGCCCTTATGGGGAATCGAACCTGCGACCTCGGGTGCCAAGGTCCAGACATTACCCTGTGGCGCGTACCCGGGGACCTAATCTGACCCGGGCTTTTTGGACCTTATGGGGAATCGAACCTGCGACTTCGGGTGCCGGGGTCCCGACATTACCCTGTGACTCCTCCAAGGGACACAAACCGACCCGAGCTTTTATGGCCCTTATGGGGAATCGAACCTGCGACCTCGGGTGCCAGGGTCCCGACATTACCCTGTGGCGCCAACCGGGGACACTTACCGACCCGGGATTTTTTGGCCGGTATAGGGAATCGAACCTGCGACCTCGGGTGCCGGGGTCCTGACATTACCCTGTGGCGCCACCTGGGGACCCGACCCGACCGGGGCTTTTTTGGCCCTTATGGGGAATCGAACCTGCGACCTCGGTTGCGGGGGTCCCGACATTACACTGTGGCGCCACCCGGGGACCCGACCCGAGAAGTGGTTTTTTGGCCCTTATGGGGAATTGTACCTGCGACCTCGGGTGCCGCGGTCCCGACATTACCCTGTGGTGCCACCCGGGGTCCCGACCCGACCCGGGCTTTTTTGGCCCTTATGGGGAATTGAACCTGCGACCTCAGGTGCCGGGGTCCCGACATTACCCTGTGTTGCCACCCGGGGACCTGACCCGACAAGGGCTTTTTTGGCCCTTATGGGGAATCGAACCTGCGACCTCGGGTGCCAGGGTCCCAACATTACCCTGTGGCGCCACCCTGGGACCCGACCCGACCTGGGCTTTTTTGGCCCTTATGGGGAATCGAACCTGCGACCTCGGGTGCCGGGGTCCAGACATTACCCTGTGACGCCACCCGGGGACTTGACCCGAGAAGTGGTTTTTTGGCCCTTATGGGGAATCGAACCTGCGACCTCGGGTGCCGGGGTCCCGACATTACCCTGTGGCGCCACCCGGGGCCCCTAGCCGACCCGGGCTTTTTTGGCCCTTATGGGGAATCGAACCTGCGACCTCGGGTGACCGGGGTCCCGACATTACCATGTGGAGCAACTCGGGGACTCAAACATTCCTGGGGTTTTTATGGCCCTTATGGGGAATCGAACCTGCGACCTCGGGTGCCAGGGTCCAGACATTACCGTGTCGAGCCACCCGGGGTCCCGACGCGACCCGGGCTTTTTTGGCCCTTATGGGGAATCGAACCTGCGACCTCGGGTGCCGGGGTCCAGACATTACCCTGTGACGCCACCCGGGGACTTGACCCGAGAAGTGGTTTTTTGGCCCTTATGGGGAATCGAACCTGCGACCTCGGGTGCCGGGGTCCCGACATTACCCTGTGGCGCCACCCGGGGCCCCTAGCCGACCCGGGCTTTTTTGGCCCTTATGGGGAATCGAACCTGCGACCTTGGGTGCCGGGGTCCCGACATTACTCAGTGGCACGTAACCGACGACCTAATGTGACTCGGGCTTTTTTGGCCCTTATGCGGAATGGAACCTGCGACCTCCGGTGTGGGGGTCCCGACATTACCTTGTGGCACCACCCGGGGACACTTACAGACCCGAGCTTTTTTGGCCCTTGTGGGGAATCGAACCTGCGACCTCGGGTGCCAGGGTCCCAACATTACCCTGTGGCGCCACCCGGGGACCCGACCTGAGAAGTGGTTTTTTGGCCCTTATGGGGAATCGAACCTGCGACCTCGGGTGCCGGGGTCCCGACATTACCCTGTGACGCCACCCGGGGACTCGTACATACCTGGGGTATTTTTGGCCCTTATAAGAAATCGAACCTGCGACCTCGGGTGCTGGGGTCCAGACATTACCCTGTGACGCCACCCGGGGACCTGACCCGACCCGGGCTTTTTTGGCCCTTATGGGGAATCGAACCTGCGACCTCGGGTGCCGGGGTCCCGACATTACCCTGTGGCGCCACCCGGGGCCCCTAGCCGACCCGGGCTTTTTTGGCCCTTATGGGGAATCGAACCTGCGACCTTGGGTGCCGGGGTCCCGACATTACTCAGTGGCACGTAACTGACGACCTAATGTGACTCGGGCTTTTTTGGCCCTTATGCGGAATGGAACCTGCGACCTCCGGTGTGGGGGTCCCGACATTACCTTGTGGCACCACCCGGGGACACTTACAGACCCGAGCTTTTTTGGCCCTTGTGGGGAATCGAACCTGCGACCTCGGGTGCCAGGGTCCCAACATTACCCTGTGGCGCCACCCGGGGACCCGACCTGAGAAGTGGTTTTTTGGCCCTTATGGGGAATCGAACCTGCGACCTCGGGTGCCGGGGTCCCGACATTACCCTGTGACGCCACCCGGGGACTCGTACATACCTGGGGTATTTTTGGCCCTTATAAGGAATCGAACCTGCGACCTCGGGTGCTGGGGTCCAGACATTACCCTGTGACGCCACCCGGGGACCTGACCCGACCCGGGCTTTTTTGGCCCTTATGGGGAATCGAACCTGCGACCTCGGTTGCCGGGGTCCCGACATTACCCTGTGGCGCCACCCGGGGACCCTAGCCGACCCGAGCTTTTTTGGCCCTTATGGGGAATTGTACCTGCGACCTCGGGTGCCGGGGTCCAGACATTACCCTGTGGCGCCACCCGGGGACCCGACCCGACCCGGGCTTTTTGGCCCTTATGGGGAATTGAACCTGCGACCTCGGGTGCCAGGGTCCAGAAATTACCCTGTGACGCCATCCGGGGACTCGAACATACCTGGGGTTTTTTTGGCTATTATAAGGAATCGAACCTGCGACCTCGGGTGACCGGGGTCCCGACATTACCATGTGGAGCAACTCGGGGACTCAAACATTCCTGGGGTTTTTATGGCCCTTATGGGGAATCGAACCTGCGACCTCGGGTGCCAGGGTCCAGACATTACCGTGTCGAGCCACCCGGGGTCCCGACGCGACCCGGGCTTTTTTGGCCCTTATGGGGAATCGAACCTGCGACCTCGGTTGCAGGGGTCCCGACATTACACAGTGGCGCCACCCGGGGACCCGACCCAAGAAGTGGTTTTTTGGCCCTTATGGGGAATCGAACCTGTGACCTCGGGTGCCAGGGTCCCAACATTACTCTGAAGTGCCAACCTGGGACCCGACCCGACCCGGGCTTTTTTGGCCCTTATGGGGAATCGAACCTGCGACCTCGGGTGCCGGGGTCCCGAAGTTTCCCTGTGGAGCCACCCGGGGTCCCGACCCGACCCGGGCTTTTTTGGCCCTTATGGGGAATTGAACCTGCGACCTCGGGTGCCGGGGTCCCGACATTACCCTGTGGCGCCACCCGGGGACCCGACCCGACCCGGGCTTTTTTGACCGGTATGGGGAATCGAACCTGCGACCTCGGGTGCCGGGGTACCGACATTACCCTGTGGCGCCACCCGGGGTCCCGACCCGACCCGGGCTTTTTTGGCCCTTATGGGGAATCGAACCTGCGACCTCGGGTGACCGGGGTCCCGACATTACCATGTGGAGCAACTCGGGGACTCAAACATTCCTGGGGTTTTTATGGCCCTTATGGGGAATCGAACCTGCGACCTCGGGTGCCAGGGTCCAGACATTACCGTGTCGAGCCACCCGGGGTCCCGACGCGACCCGGGCTTTTTTGGCCCTTATGGGGAATCGAACCTGCGACCTCGGGTGCCGGGGTCCAGACATTACCCTGTGACGCCACCCGGGGACTTGACCCGAGAAGTGGTTTTTTGGCCCTTATGGGGAATCGAACCTGCGACCTCGGGTGCCGGGGTCCCGACATTACCCTGTGGCGCCACCCGGGGCCCCTAGCCGACCCGGGCTTTTTTGGCCCTTATGGGGAATCGAACCTGCGACCTTGGGTGCCGGGGTCCCGACATTACTCAGTGGCACGTAACCGACGACCTAATGTGACTCGGGCTTTTTTGGCCCTTATGCGGAATGGAACCTGCGACCTCCGGTGTGGGGGTCCCGACATTACCTTGTGGCACCACCCGGGGACACTTACAGACCCGAGCTTTTTTGGCCCTTGTGGGGAATCGAACCTGCGACCTCGGGTGCCAGGGTCCCAACATTACCCTGTGGCGCCACCCGGGGACCCGACCTGAGAAGTGGTTTTTTGGCCCTTATGGGGAATCGAACCTGCGACCTCGGGTGCCGGGGTCCCGACATTACCCTGTGACGCCACCCGGGGACTCGTACATACCTGGGGTATTTTTGGCCCTTATAAGGAATCGAACCTGCGACCTCGGGTGCTGGGGTCCAGACATTACCCTGTGACGCCACCCGGGGACCTGACCCGACCCGGGCTTTTTTGGCCCTTATGGGGAATCGAACCTGCGACCTCGGTTGCCGGGGTCCCGACATTACCCTGTGGCGCCACCCGGGGACCCTAGCCGACCCGAGCTTTTTTGGCCCTTATGGGGAATTGTACCTGCGACCTCGGGTGCCGGGGTCCAGACATTACCCTGTGGCGCCACCCGGGGACCCGACCCGACCCGGGCTTTTTGGCCCTTATGGGGAATTGAACCTGCGACCTCGGGTGCCAGGGTCCAGAAATTACCCTGTGACGCCATCCGGGGACTCGAACATACCTGGGGTTTTTTTGGCTATTATAAGGAATCGAACCTGCGACCTCGGGTGACCGGGGTCCCGACATTACCATGTGGAGCAACTCGGGGACTCAAACATTCCTGGGGTTTTTATGGCCCTTATGGGGAATCGAACCTGCGACCTCGGGTGCCAGGGTCCAGACATTACCGTGTCGAGCCACCCGGGGTCCCGACGCGACCCGGGCTTTTTTGGCCCTTATGGGGAATCGAACCTGCGACCTCGGTTGCAGGGGTCCCGACATTACACAGTGGCGCCACCCGGGGACCCGACCCGAGAAGTGGTTTTTTGGCCCTTATGGGGAATCGAACCTGTGACCTCGGGTGCCAGGGTCCCAACATTACTCTGAAGTGCCAACCTGGGACCCGACCCGACCCGGGCTTTTTTGGCCCTTATGGGGAATCGAACCTGCGACCTCGGGTGCCGGGGTCCCGAAGTTTCCCTGTGGAGCCACCCGGGGTCCCGACCCGACCCGGGCTTTTTTGGCCCTTATGGGGAATTGAACCTGCGACCTCGGGTGCCGGGGTCCCGACATTACCCTGTGGCGCCACCCGGGGACCCGACCCGACCCGGGCTTTTTTGACCGGTATGGGGAATCGAACCTGCGACCTCGGGTGCCGGGGTACCGACATTACCCTGTGGCGCCACCCGGGGTCCCGACCCGACCCGGGCTTTTTTGGCCCTTATGGGGAATCGAACCTGCGACCTCGGGTGACCGGGGTCCCGACATTACCATGTGGAGCAACTCGGGGACTCAAACATTCCTGGGGTTTTTATGGCCCTTATGGGGAATCGAACCTGCGACCTCGGGTGCCAGGGTCCAGACATTACCGTGTCGAGCCACCCGAGGTCCCGACGCGACCCGGGCTTTTTTGGCCCTTATGGGGAATCGAACCTGCGACCTCGGTTGCAGGGGTCCCGACATTACACAGTGGCGCCACCCGGGGACCCGACCCGAGAAGTGGTTTTTTGGCCCTTATGGGGAATCGAACCTGTGACCTCGGGTGCCAGGGTCCCAACATTACTCTGAAGTGCCAACCTGGGACCCGACCCGACCCGGGCTTTTTTGGCCCTTATGGGGAATCGAACCTGCGACCTCGGGTGCCGGGGTCCCGAAGTTTCCCTGTGGAGCCACCCGGGGTCCCGACCCGACCCGGGCTTTTTTGGCCCTTATGGGGAATTGAACCTGCGACCTCGGGTGCCGGGGTCCCGACATTACCCTGTGGCGCCACCCGGGGACCCGACCCGACCCGGGCTTTTTTGACCGGTATGGGGAATCGAACCTGCGACCTCGGGTGCCGGGGTACCGACATTACCCTGTGGCGCCACCCGGGGTCCCGACCCGACCCGGGCTTTTTTGGCCCTTATGGGGAATCGAACCTGCGACCTCAGGTGACCGGGGTCCCGACATTACCATGTGGAGCAACTCGGGGACTCAAACATTCCTGGGGTTTTTATGGCCCTTATGGGGAATCGAACCTGCGACCTCGGGTGCCAGGGTCCAGACATTACCATGTCGAGCCACCCGGGGTCCCGACGCGACCCGGGCTTTTTTGGCCCTTATGGGGAATCGAACCTGCGACCTCGGGTGCCGGGGTCCAGACATTACCCTGTGACGCCACCCGGGGACTTGACCCGAGAAGTGGTTTTTTGGCCCTTATGGGGAATCGAACCTGCGACCTCGGGTGCCGGGGTCCCGACATTACCCTGTGGCGCCACCCGGGGCCCCTAGCCGACCCGGGCTTTTTTGGCCCTTATGGGGAATCGAACCTGCGACCTTGGGTGCCGGGGTCCCGACATTACTCAGTGGCACGTAACCGACGACCTAATGTGACTCGGGCTTTTTTGGCCCTTATGCGGAATGGAACCTGCGACCTCCGGTGTGGGGGTCCCGACATTACCTTGTGGCACCACCCGGGGACACTTACAGACCCGAGCTTTTTTGGCCCTTGTGGGGAATCGAACCTGCGACCTCGGGTGCCAGGGTCCCAACATTACCCTGTGGCGCCACCCGGGGACCCGACCTGAGAAGTGGTTTTTTGGCCCTTATGGGGAATCGAACCTGCGACCTCGGGTGCCGGGGTCCCGACATTACCCTGTGACTCCTCCAAGGGACACAAACCGACCCGAGCTTTTATGGCCCTTATGGGGAATCGAAGCTGCGACCTCGGGTGCCAGGGTCCCGACATTACCCTGTGGCGCCACCCGGGGTTCCGAACCGACCCGGGATTTTTTGGCCGGTATAGGGAATCGAACCTGCGACCTCGGGTGCCGGGGTCCCGACATTACCCTCTGGCGCCACCCGGGGACCCGACACGACCCGGGGTTTTTTGGCCGGTATTGGGAATCGAACCTGTGACCTCGGGTGCCGGGGTCCCGACATTACCCTGTGGCGCCACCCAAGGACCTGACCCGACAAGGGCTTTTTTGGCCCTTATGGGGAATCGAACCTGCGACCTCGGGTGCCAAGGTCCAGACATTACCCTGTGGCGCGTACCCGGGGACCTAATCTGACCCGGGCTTTTTGGACCTTATGGGGAATCGAACCTGCGACTTCGGGTGCCGGGGTCCCGACATTACCCTGTGACTCCTCCAAGGGACACAAACCGACCCGAGCTTTTATGGCCCTTATGGGGAATAGAAGCTGCGACCTCGGGTGCCAGGGTCCCGACATTACCCTGTGGCGCCAACCGGGGACACTTACCGACCCGGGATTTTTTGGCCGGTATAGGGAATCGAACCTGCGACCTCGGGTGCCGGGGTCCTGACATTACCCTGTGGCGCCACCTGGGGACCCGACCCGACCGGGGCTTTTTTGGCCCTTATGGGGAATCGAACCTGCGACCTCGGTTGCGGGGGTCCCGACATTACACTGTGGCGCCACCCGGGGACCCGACCCGAGAAGTGGTTTTTTGGCCCTTATGGGGAATTGTACCTGCGACCTCGGGTGCCGCGGTCCCGACATTACCCTGTGGCGCCACCCGGGGTCCCGACCCGACCCGGGCTTTTTTGGCCCTTATGGGGAATTGAACCTGCGACCTCAGGTGCCGGGGTCCCGACATTACCCTGTGTTGCCACCCGGGGACCTGACCCGACAAGGGATTTTTTGGCCCTTATGGGGAATCGAACCTGCGACCTCAGGTGCCAGGGTCCCAACATTACCCTGTGGCGCCACCCTGGGACCCGACCCGACCTGGGCTTTTTTGGCCCTTATGGGGAATCGAACCTGCGACCTCGGGTGACCGGGGTCCCGACATTACCATGTGGAGCAACTCGGGGACTCAAACATTCCTGGGGTTTTTATGGCCCTTATGGGGAATCGAACCTGCGACCTCGGGTGCCAGGGTCCAGACATTACCGTGTCGAGCCACCCGGGGTCCCGACGCGACCCGGGCTTTTTTGGCCCTTATGGGGAATCGAACCTGCGACCTCGGTTGCGGGGGTCCCGACATTACACTGTGGCGCCACCCGGGGACCCGACCCGAGAAGTGGTTTTTTGGCCCTTATGGGGAATTGTACCTGCGACCTCGGGTGCCGCGGTCCCGACATTACCCTGTGGCGCCACCTGGGGACCCGACCCGACCCGGGCTTTTTTGGCCCTTATGGGGAATCGAACCTGCGACCTCGGTTGCGGGGGTCCCGACATTACCCTGTGGCGCCACCCGGGGACCTGACCCGACAAGGGATTTTTTGGCCCTTATGGGGAATCGAACCTGTGACCTCGGGTGCCAGGGTCCCAACATTACTCTGAGGTGCCAACCTGGGACCCGACCCGACCCGGGCTTTTTTGGCCCTTATGGGGAATCGAACCTGCGACCTCGGGTGCCGGGGTCCCGAAGTTTCCCTGTGGAGCCACCCGGGGTCCCGACCCGACCCGGGCTTTTTTGGCCCTTATGGGGAATTGAACCTGCGACCTCGGGTGCCGGGGTACCGACATTACCCTGTGGCGCCACCCGGGGTCCCGACCCGACCCGGGCTTTTTTGGCCCTTATGGGGAATCGAACCTGCGACCTCGGGTGACCGGGGTCCTGACATTACCATGTGGAGCAACTCGAGGACTCAAACATTCCTGGGGTTTTTATGGCCCTTATGGGGAATCGAACCTGCGACCTCGGGTGCCAGGGTCCAGACATTACCATGTCGAGCCACCCGGGGTCCCGACGCGACCCGGGCTTTTTTGGCCCTTATGGGGAATCGAACCTGCGACCTCGGTTGCGGGGGTCCTGACATTACCCTGTGGCGCCACCCGGGGTCCCGACCCGACCCGGGCTTTTTTGGCCCTTATGGGGAATCGAACCTGCGACCTCGGTTGCGGAGGTCCCGATATTACTCTGTGGCGCCACCAGGGGACACTTACCGACCGGGCTTTTTTGGCCCTTATGGGGAATCGAACCTGCGACCTCGGGTGCCAGGGTCCAGACATTACCCTTTGGCGCCACCCGGGGACCCTAGCCGACCCGAGCTTTTTTGGCCCTTATGGGGAATTGTACCTGCGACCTCGGGTGCCGGGGTCCAGACATTACCCTGTGACGCCACCCGGGGACTTGACCCGAGAAGTGGTTTTTTGGCCCTTATGGGGAATCGAACCTGCGACCTCGGGTGCCGGGGTCCCGACATTACCCTGTGGCGCCACCCGGGGCCCCTAGCCGACCCGGGCTTTTTTGGCCCTTATGGGGAATCGAACCTGCGACCTTGGGTGCCGGGGTCCCGACATTACTCAGTGGCACGTAACCGACGACCTAATGTGACTCGGGCTTTTTTGGCCCTTATGCGGAATGGAACCTGCGACCTCCGGTGTGGGGGTCCCGACATTACCTTGTGGCACCACCCGGGGACACTTACAGACCCGAGCTTTTTTGGCCCTTGTGGGGAATCGAACCTGCGACCTCGGGTGCCAGGGTCCCAACATTACCCTGTGGCGCCACCCGGGGACCCGACCTGAGAAGTGGTTTTTTGGCCCTTATGGGGAATCGAACCTGCGACCTCGGGTGCCGGGGTCCCTATGTTTCCCTGTGGAGCCACCCGGGGTTCCGACCCGACCCGGGCTTTTTTGGCCCTTATGGGGAATTGTACCTGCGACCTCGGGTGCCGCGGTCCCGACATTACCCTGTGACGCCACGCGGGGACTCGAACATACCTGGGATTTTTTTGGCCCTTATAAGGAATCGAACCTGCGACCTCGGGTGCCGGGGTCCCGACATTACCCTGTGGCGCCACCCGGGGACCCGACCCGACCCGGGCTTTTTTGACCGGTATGGGGAATCGAACCTGCGACCTCGGGTGCCGGGGTCCCGACATTACCCTGTGGCGCCACCCGGGGTCCCGACGCGACCCGGGCTTTTTTGGCCCTTATGGGGAATCGAACCTGCGACCTCGGTTGCGGGGGTCCCGACATTACACTGTGGCGCCACCCGGGGACCCGACCCGAGAAGTGGTTTTTTGGCCCTTATGGGGAATTGTACCTGCTACCTCGGGTGCCGCGGTCCCGACATTACCCTGTGGTGCCACCCGGGGACCCGACCCGACCCGGGCTTTTTTGGCCCTTATGGGGAATCGAACCTGCGACCTCGGGTGACCGCGGTCCCGACATTACCCTGTGGCGCCACCCGGGGACCTGACCCGACAAGGGATTTTTTGGCCCTTATGGGGAATCGAACCTGCGACCTCGGGTGCCAGGGTCCCAACATTACTCTGAGGTGCCAACCTGGGACCCGACCCGACCCGGGCTTTTTTGGCCCTTATGGGGAATCGAACCTGCGACCTCGGGTGCCGGGGTCCCTAAGTTTCCCTGTGGCGCCACCCGGGGTCCCGACCCGACCCGGGCTTTTTTGGCCCTTATGGGGAATTGAACCTGCGACCTCGGGTGCCAGGGTCCAGACATTACCCTGTGACGCCACCCGGGGACTCGAACATACCTGGGGTTTTTTTGGCCCTTATAAGGAATCGAACCTGCGACCTCGGGTGCCGGGGTCCCGACATTACCCTGTGGCGCCACCCGGGGACCCGACCCGACCCGGGCTTTTTTGACCGGTATGGGGAATCGAACCTGCGACCTCGGGTGACCGGGGTCCCGACATTACCACTCGGGGACTCAAACATTCCTGGGGTTTTTATGGCCCTTATGGGGAATCGAACCTGCGACCTCGGGTGCCAGGGTCCAGACATTACCATGTCGAGCCACCCGGGGTCCCAACGCGACCTGGGCTTTTTTGGCCCTTATGGGGAATTGTACCTGCGACCTCGGGTGCCGGGGTCCAGACCTTACCCTGTGACGCCACCCGGGGACTTGACCCAAGAAGTGGTTTTTTGGCCCTTATGGGGAATCGAACCTGCGACCTCAGGTGCCGGGGTCCCGACATTACCCTGTGGCGCCACCCGGGGCCCCTAGCCGACCCGGGCTTTTTTGGCCCTTATGGGGAATCGAACCTGCGACCTTGGGTGCCGGGGTCCCGACATTACTCAGTGGCACGTAACCGACGACCTAATGTGACTCGGGCTTTTTTGGCCCTTATGCGGAATGGAACCTGCGACCTCCGGTGTGGGGGTCCCGACATTACCTTGTGGCACCACCCGGGGACACTTACAGACCCGAGCTTTTTTGGCCCTTGTGGGGAATCGAACCTGCGACCTAGGGTGCCAGGGTCCCAACATTACCCTGTGGCGCCACCCGGGGACCCGACCTGAGAAGTGGTTTTTTGGCCCTTATGGGGAATCGAACCTGCGACCTCGGGTGCCGGGGTCCCAACATTACCCTGTGACGCCACCCGGGGACTCGTACATACCTGGGGTATTTTTGGCCCTTATGAGGAATCGAACCTGCGACCTCGGGTGCCGGGGTCCAGACATTACCCTGTGGCGCCACCCGGGGACCCTAGCCGACCCGAGCTTTTTTGGCCCTTATGGGGAATTGTACCTGCGACCTCGGGTGCCGGGGTCCAGACATTACCCTGTGACGCCACCCGGGGACTTGACCCAAGAAGTGGTTTTTTGGCCCTTATGGGGAATCGAACCTGCGACCTCGGGTGCCGCGGTCCCGACATTACCCTGTGGCGCCACCCGGGATTATGCAGTGATGATGCTGTCATGACACTGTAATGATGCTCTGATGAGGCAGTGATTATGCAGAAATAATGTTGTGCTGGTGCTGTGATGATGTTTTGATTACTCAGTGATGACGCTGTGATGATGCAGCGATGATGCTGTGATGATGCAGTGATGATGCAGTGACGATGCAGTGATGATTCAGTGATGATGATCATCACTGCATCATCACAGCGTCATCACCACATCATCACTGCATTGTCACAACATCATGGCGTCATAATAACTGCATCATAACAGCATGATCAAAGCATCATCACAGCGTCATCACAGCGTCATAACTGCATAAACACTGCATCATCAAAGAACCATCACAGCTTCATCACAGCGTCATAACAACATCATCACTGCATCATCACAGCATCATCATTATTGCATCATGACTGCATCATTACAGCATCATCAGAGCAGAATCAGTGCGTCGTCACAGCATCATTACTGCATCACCACATCATCACTGTGTTATCGCAGCATCATCACAGCATCATCACAACATCATCACAGCATCATTGCAGCATCATCACATCATCATCACATCATCATCACAGCATCATCACAACATCATCGTAGCATCATCATGCATCATCACAGCATCATTACTGCATCATCACAGCATCATCACAGCATCATCACTGCATCATCACTGAATAATCACAGCATCATCACTGCATCATCACGGCATCGTTACAGCATCGTCATATCATCATAACTGCATCATCACAACAACATAACAAAATCATCAAAGCATCATCACAGCATCATCACCGCGTCATCACAGCGTCATAACTGCATCGTCACTGCATCTAAACTGCATCATCAAAAAATCATCACTGCATCACATCATAATCACAACATCATCAAAGCGTCATCACAGCATCATCACTGCGTTATCACAGCATCATCTCAGCATCATCACAGTATCATTACTGCTTATTCACTGCATCATCACAACATCATCACAGCGTCATTACAGTGTCATAAATGCATCATCACAGTGTCATCAAAGCGTCCTAACTGCATAATCAGTGCATCATCGCAGCTTCATCACAGCATCATGACAGCGTCATCACAGCATCAAAAATGCATAATCACTTCATCCTCACATCATCATCATAGCATCATAGCTGCATAATCATAGAGTCATCACAGCATCATCACTACATCATCAAATTGTCATCACTGTATCATCACAGCATCATCATAGCATCATCACTGCATAATCACAGTGTCATAACAGCATCATTACAACACCATGACTACGTCATCACAGCATCACGACAGCGTCATTACAGTGTCATCAGAGCATCATCACTGCATTATCACAACATCATCACAACATCATCACTGCGTCATCAGAGCGTCATCACTACATAATCACTTCTTACTCAGTGAATCATCACTGCATCATCACATCATCACAGCATCATCTCAGCATAATCACAGTATCATCACAGCGTCATCACTACATCATCAATGCATCATCACTGCATCATCACAGCATCATCACAGCATCATCAGAGCATCATCACAGCATCATCACAACATCATCACAGAGTCATCACAGCATCATCACTGCATAATCACTGCATCATCACAGCATCCTCACAGCATCAATACAGCGTCATCACAACGTCAACAATGCATCATTACAGCATCATCTCAGTATAGTCACAGCATAATCACTGCATAATCACTGCATCATCATATCGTCATCACTGCATCATCACTGCATCATCACAGCACCATCACAGCATCATTACTGCAGAATCACTGCATCATCACAGCATCATAGCTGCATAATCACAGCATCATCACATCATCATCGCATAGTCATCACAGCGTCATCACTGCATCATCACAGCATCATCACAGCATCATTACTGCAGAATCACTGCATCATCACAGCATCCTCACAGCAACATCGCAGCATCATCACAGCATCATCGCATCATCATCACAACATCATCACAGTGTCATGACAGCATCATCACTGCATAATCACCGCATAATCACAGCATCATCACAGCATAATCACAGTATCATCACAGCGTCATCACTACATCATCACTGCATCATCACAGAATCATCACTGCGTCATCACAGCATCATCAGAGCATCATCGCAGCATCATCAGAGCATCATCACAGCATCATCACATCATCATCTCAGCATCATTACTGCTTACTCACTGCATCATCATAGCATCATCACATCATCATCACAACATCATCAGTTTCATGTCAGCATCATCACTGCATAATCACTGCATCATCACAGCATCCTCACAGCATCAACACAGCGTCATCACAGCGTCATCAATGCATCATTACAGCATCATCTCAGTATAGTCACAGAATTATTACAGCATAATCACTGCATCATCATATCATCACTGCATCATCTCTGCATCATCACAGCATCTTTGCATCGTCATCAGAGCATCACCACTGCATCATCACATCATCATCTCAGCATCATCACAGCATCATTACTGCTTACTCACTGCATCATCACAGCGTCATGACAGTGTCATCACTGCATCATAACATCATAGCTTCATCATCAGAACATTATCACAGCATCATCACTGCATCATCACATCATCATTATAGCATCTTCACTGTCATCAATACATCATCACAGCATCATCACATCATTATCACAGCATCATCAGTGTCATCTCAGCATCATCACTGCATCATGACTGCATCATAGCAGCATAATCACAGCATCATCACAGAATCATCACAGCATCATCATAAGGTCATCACAGCATCATCACTACGTCATCAGATTGTAATCACAGCATCATCACAGTGTCCTCACTGAATCATCACTGCACCATCACTGCAACATCACAGCATCATCTCAGCATCATCATGGCATCATTACTGCATCATCACTGCTTACTCACTGCATCATCACAGCATCATCTCAGCATCATCACAGAATCATTTCTGCATAATCATTGCATTTTCACAGCGTCATCACAGTATCATCACTGCATCATCACAGTGTCATCACAGCATCATCAAAGCATCACGACAGCGTCATCTCACCATCACGACAGCGTCATCAAAGCATCATCACTGCATCATAACAACATCATCTCAGCATCATCACAGAATCATTTCTGCATAATCACTGCATCATCATAGTGTCATCACAGTATATTCACTGCATCATCACATCATCACAGTGTCATCACAGAATCATCACTGAATCATCCAAGCATCATCCAAGCATCATCACAGCACCACCAATGCATCATCACAGTATCATCACTGCATAATCACTGCATCATCACCGCATCATCACATCATCAACACTGCATCATTGCTGCATCATCACATCATTGTCACAGTATCATCAAAATATCATCACAGCATCATCACACCATCATAACAACATCATCACAGCGTCATCACAGTATCGTAAATGCATCATCACAGAATCATCACTGAATCATCATAGCATCTTCATATCATCATCACAATATCATCACAGCATCATCACTGCATCATCACAGCATCATCACTGCATAATCACTGCATCATCACCACATCATCACAGCATCATCACTGCATAATCACTGCATCATCACAGCATCATCACATCGTCATCAAAACATCATTACAAGTATCAACACAACATAATCACAGTGTCATCACAGCATCATCATTGCATCCTTACTGCATGATCACAGCATCTCCGCATCGTAATCACATCATCATCACTGACTCCTCACTGAATCATCACTGTACCATCACTGCATCATCAGAGCATAATCTGAGCATAATCTCAGCATAATCACAGCATCATCACAGAATCATCACAGCATCATTACTGCATCATCACAGCATCTTTGCATCGTCATCAGAGCATCACCACTGCATCATCACTACATCATCACATCATCATCACAGCATTTTAGCTACATAATCACAGAATCATCATAGCGTAACGACAGCATCATCACAACATCATTACAGCATCATCACAGCGTCATCGTAACATCATGACTGTATCATCACAGCATCATCACAGCATCACCGCAGCGTCATCACTGCATCATCACTGCATCATCACAGCATCATCACGGCATCGTTACAGCATCGTCATATCATCATAACTGCATCATCACAACAACATAACAAAATCATCAAAGCATCGTCACAGCATCATCACCGCGTCATCACAGCGTCATAACTGCATCGTCACTGCATCTAAACTGCATCATCACAAAATCATCACAGCTTCATCACTGCAGCATCACAGCATCATCAAAGCATCATCGCAGCATCATCACATCATCATCACTGCATCATCACAGAATCATTACTGTTTACTCACTGCGGCATCACAGCATTATCACGGTGTCATAACTGCATCATCACTGCACCATTACTGCATCATCACAGTGTCATCTCAGCATCATCACAGCATCATTACTGCCTAATCATTGCATTATCACAACGTCATCACAGTATCATCAGTGCATCATCACAGCATCATTACTGCATCATCACATCATCATCACAGAATCACGATAGTGTCATCACAGCGTCATCACTGCATCATCACAACGTCATCTCAGCATCATCAGAGACTCATCACAGCGTCATCACTGCATCATCACTGCATCAACACAGTATCATCACAGCATCATCACAAAATTATAAGAGCGTCATCACAGCGTTATTACTGCATCATCACAGCATCAATAGAGCATCATCACAGCGTCATCACAGCGTCATCACAGCATCACGACATCATCATCACAGCTTCACGACAGTGTCATGAGAGCGTCTTCACAGCATCATCACTACATCCTCACAGCATCATCACTGCGTCATCAGAGCATCATCACAAAATCATCACAGCGTCATTACTGCATCATCACTGCATCATCACAGCGTCATCACCGCATCATCACTGCATTGTCACAACATCATGGCGTCATAATAACTGCATCATAACAGCATGATCAAAGCATCATCACAGCGTCATCACAGCGTCATAACTGCATAAACACTGCATCATCAAAGAACCATCACAGCATCATCACAGCGTCATAACAGCATCATCAGAGCATCATCACATCGTCATCACATCGTCATCAAAGAATCTTCACAGCATCATCGCTATGTCATCATAGCATCATCATAATATTATCACAGCTTCATCACAGCGTCATAACAACATCATCACTGCATCATCACAGCATCATCATTATTGCATCATGACTGCATCATTACAGCATCATCAGAGCAGAATCAGTGCGTCGTCACAGCATCATTACTGCATCACCACATCACCACTGTGTTATCGCAGCGTCATCACAGCATCATCACAACATCATCACAGAATCATCACAGCATCATTGCAGCATCATCACATCATCATCACAGCGTCATCACAACATCATCGTAGCATCATCATGCATCATCACAGCATCATCACAGCATCATCACAGCATCATTACTGCAGAATCACTGCATCATCACAGCATCCTCACAGCAACATCGCAGCATCATCACAGCATCATCGCATCATCATCACAGTGTCATGACAGCATCATCACTGCATAATCACCGCATAATCACAGCATCATCACAGCATAATCACAGTATCATCACAGCGTCATCACTGCATCATCACGGCATCGTTACAGCATCGTCATATCATCATAACTGCATCATCACAACAACATAACAAAATCATCAAAGCATCATCACAGCATCATCACCGCGTCATCACAGCGTCATAACTGCATCGTCACTGCATCTAAACTGCATCATCACAAAATCATCACTGCATCACATCATAATCACAACATCATCAAAGCGTCATCACAGCATCATCACTGCGTTATCACAGCATCATCTCAGCATCATCACAGTATCATTACTGCTTATTCACTGCATCATCACAACATCATCACAGCGTCATTACAGTGTCATAAATGCATCATCACAGTGTCATCAAAGCGTCCTAACTGCATAATCACTGCATCATCGCAGCTTCATCACAGCATCATGACAGCGTCATCACAGCATCAAAAATGCATAATCACTTCATCCTCACATCATCATCATAGCATCATAGCTGCATAATCATAGAGTCATCACAGCATCATCACTACATCATCAAATTGTCATCACTGTATCATCACAGCATCATCATAGCATCATCACTGCATAATCACAGTGTCATAACAGCATCATTACAACACCATGACTACGTCATCACAGCATCACGACAGCGTCATTACAGTGTCATCAGAGCATCATCACTGCATTATCACAACATCATCACAGCATCATCACTTCGTCATCATCAGAGCAGCATCACAGCATCATCACTGCATCCTCACTGCATCATGAGTGCATCATCATCACAGCATCATAACTGCATCATCAAAGCATCATCTCGGCATAATCACAATGTCATAAATACATCATCACTCCATCATCACAGCATTATCACATCATCATCACAACGTTTTCAGTGTCATCACAGCATCATAACAACGTCATCAAACTGTCATCACAGCATCATCACCAAATCATCACAGAATCATCACAGCATCATTACTGCATCATCACAGCATCTTTGCATCGTCATCAGAGCATCACCACTGCATCATCACATCATCATCTCAGCATCATCACAGCATCATTACTGCTTACTCACTGCATCATCACAGCGTCATGACAGTGTCATCACTGCATCATAACATCATAGCTTCATCATCAGAACATTATCACAGCATCATCACTGCATCATCACATCATCATTATAGCATCTTCACTGTCATCAATACATCATCACAGCATCATCACATCATTATCACAGCATCATCAGTGTCATCTCAGCATCATCACTGCATCATGACTGCATCATAGCAGCATAATCACAGCATCATCACAGAATCATCACAGCATCATCATAAGGTCATCACAGCATCATCACTACGTCATCAAATTGTAATCACAGCATCATCACAGTGTCCTCACTGAATCATCACTGCACCATCACTGCAACATCACAGCATCATCTCAGCATCATCATGGCATCATTACTGCATCATCACTGCTTACTCACTGCATCATCACAGCATCATCTCAGCATCATCACAGAATCATTTCTGCATAATCATTGCATTTTCACAGCGTCATCACAGTATCATCACTGCATCATCACAGTGTCATCACAGCATCATCAAAGCATCACGACAGCGTCATCTCACCATCACGACAGCGTCATCAAAGCATCATCACTGCATCATAACAACATCATCTCAGCATCATCACAGAATCATTTCTGCATAATCACTGCATCATCATAGTGTCATCACAGTATATTCACTGCATCATCACATCATCACAGTGTCATCACAGAATCATCACTGAATCATCCAAGCATCATCCAAGCATCATCACAGCACCACCAATGCATCATCACAGTATCATCACTGCATAATCACTGCATCATCACCGCATCATCACTGCATCATCACCGCATCATCACATCATCAACACTGCATCATTGCTGCATCATCACATCATTGTCACAGTATCATCAAAATATCATCACAGCATCATCACACCATCATAACAACATCATCACAGCGTCATCACAGTATCGTAAATGCATCATCACAGAATCATCACTGAATCATCATAGCATCTTCATATCATCATCACAATATCATCACAGCATCATCACTGCATCATCACAGCATCATCACTGCATAATCACTGCATCATCACCACATCATCACAGCATCATCACTGCATAATCACTGCATCATCACAGCATCATCACATCGTCATCAAAACATCATTACAAGTATCAACACAACATAATCACAGTGTCATCACAGCATCATCATTGCATCCTTACTGCATGATCACAGCATCTCCGCATCGTAATCACATCATCATCACTGACTCCTCACTGAATCATCACTGTACCATCACTGCATCATCAGAGCATAATCTGAGCATAATCTCAGCATAATCACAGCATCATCACAGAATCATCACAGCATCATTACTGCATCATCACAGCATCTTTGCATCGTCATCAGAGCATCACCACTGCATCATCACTACATCATCACATCATCATCACAGCATTTTAGCTACATAATCACAGAATCATCATAGCGTAACGACAGCATCATCACAACATCATTACAGCATCATCACAGCGTCATCGTAACATCATGACTGTATCATCACAGCATCATCACAGCATCACCGCAGCGTCATCACTGCATCATCACAGCATCATCACAGCATCATCACGGCATCGTTACAGCATCGTCATATCATCATAACTGCATCATCACAACAACATAACAAAATCATCAAAGCATCGTCACAGCATCATCACCGCGTCATCACAGCGTCATAACTGCATCGTCACTGCATCTAAACTGCAGCATCACAGCATCATCAAAGCATCATCGCAGCATCATCACATCATCATCACTGCATCATCACAGAATCATTACTGTTTACTCACTGCGGCATCACAGCATTATCACGGTGTCATAACTGCATCATCACTGCACCATTACTGCATCATCACAGTGTCATCTCAGCATCATCACAGCATCATTACTGCCTAATCATTGCATTATCACAACGTCATCACAGCATCATTACTGCATCATCACATCATCATCACAGAATCACGATAGTGTCATCACAGCGTCATCACTGCATCATCACAGCGTCATCTCAGCATCATCAGAGACTCATCACAGCGTCATCACTGCATCATCACTGCATCACCACAGTATCATCACAGCATCATCACAAAATTATAAGAGCGTCATCACAGCGTTATTACTGCATCATCACAGCATCAATAGAGCATCATCACAGCGTCATCACAGCGTTATCACAGCGTCATCACAGCATCATCACAGCATCACGACATCATCATCACAGCTTCACGACAGTGTCATGAGAGCGTCTTCACAGCATCATCACTACATCATCACAGCATCATCACTGCGTCATCAGAGCATCATCACAAAATCATCACAGCGTCATTACTGCATCATCACTGCATCATCACAGCGTCATCACCGCATCATCACTGCGTTGTCACAACATCATGGTGTCATAATAACTGCATCATAACAGCATGATCAAAGCATCATCACAGCGTCATCACAGCGTCATAACTGCATAAACACTGCATCATCAAAGAACCATCACAGCATCATCACAGCGTCATAACAGCATCATCAGAGCATCATCACATCGTCATCACATCGTCATCAAAGAATCTTCACAGCATCATCGCTATGTCATCATAGCATCATCATAATATTATCACAGCTTCATCACAGCGTCATAACAACATCATCACTGCATCATCACAGCATCATCATTATTGCATCATGACTGCATCATTACAGCATCATCAGAGCAGAATCAGTGCGTCGTCACAGCATCATTACTGCATCACCACATCATCACTGTGTTATCGCAGCGTCATCACAGCATCATCACAACATCATCACAGAATCATCACAGCATCATTGCAGCATCATCACATCATCATCACAGCGTCATCACAACATCATCGTAGCATCATCATGCATCATCACAGCATCATTACTGCATCATCACAGCATCATCACAGCATCATCACTGAATAATCACAGCATCATCACTGCATCATCACGGCATCGTTACAGCATCGTCATATCATCATAACTGCATCATCACAACAACATAACAAAATCATCAAAGCATCATCACAGCATCATCACCGCGTCATCACAGCGTCATAACTGCATCGTCACTGCATCTAAACTGCATCATCAAAAAATCATCACTGCATCACATCATAATCACAACATCATCAAAGCGTCATCACAGCATCATCACTGCGTTATCACAGCATCATCTCAGCATCATCACAGTATCATTACTGCTTATTCACTGCATCATCACAACATCATCACAGCATCATTACAGTGTCATAAATGCATCATCACAGTGTCATCAAAGCGTCCTAACTGCATAATCACTGCATCATCGCAGCTTCATCACAGCATCATGACAGCGTCATCACAGCATCAAAAATGCATAATCACTTCATCCTCACATCATCATCATAGCATCATAGCTGCATAATCATAGAGTCATCACAGCATCATCACTACATCATCAAATTGTCATCACTGTATCATCACAGCATCATCATAGCATCATCACTGCATAATCACAGTGTCATAACAGCATCATTACAACACCATGATTACGTCATCACAGCATCACGACAGCGTCATTACAGTGTCATCACAGCATCATCACTGCATTATCACAACATCATCACAACATCATCACTGCGTCATCAGAGCGTCATCACTACATAATCACTTCTTACTCAGTGAATCATCACTGCATCATCACATCATCACAGCATCATCTCAGCATAATTTCAGTATCATCACAGCGTCATCACTAAATCATCAATGCATCATCACTACATCATCAATGCATCATCACTGCATCATCACAGCATCATCACTGCATCATCACAGCATCATCAGAGCATCATCACAGCATCATCACAACATCATCACAGAGTCATCACAGCATCATCACTGCATAATCACTGCATCATCACAGCATCCTCACAGCATCAATACAGCGTCATCACAACGTCAACAATGCATCATTACAGCATCATCTCAGTATAGTCACAGCATAATCACTGCATAATCACTGCATCATCATATCGTCATCACTGCATCATCACTGCATCATCACAGCACCATCACAGCATCATTACTGCAGAATCACTGCATAATCACAGCATCATAGCTGCATAATCACAGCATCATCACATCATCATCGCATAGTCATCACAGCGTCATCACTGCATCATCACAGCATCATTACTGCAGAATCACTGCATCATCACAGCATCCTCACAGCAACATCGCAGCATCATCACACCATCATAACAACATCATCACAGCGTCATCACAGTATCGTAAATGCATCATCACAGAATCATCACTGCGTCATCACAGCATCATCACTGCATCATCACAGAATCATCACTGAGTCATCACAGCATCATCAGAGCATCATCACAGCATAATCACAGTATCATCACAGCATCATCACTACATCATCACTGCATCATCACAGAATCATCACTGCGTCATCACAGCATCATCAGAGCATCATCACAGCATCATCACATCATCATCTCAGCATCATTACTGCTTACGCACATCATCATCATAGCATCATCACATCATCTTCACAACATCATCAGTTTCATGTCAGCATCATCACTGCATAATCACTGCATCATCACAGCATCCTCACAGCATCAACACAGCGTCATCACAGCGTCATCAATGCATCATTACAGCATCATCTCAGTATAGTCACAGAATTATTACAGCATAATCACTGCATCATCATATCATCACTGCATCATCACTGCATCATCACTGCATCATCACAGCACCATCACAGCATCATTACTTCAGAATCACTGCATCATCACAGCATCCTCACAGCAACATCGCAGCATCATCACAGCATCATCACACTGTCATGACAGCATCATCACTGCATAATCACTGCATAATCTCCGCATAATCACAGCATCATCACATCATCATCACAATATCATCACAGCGTCATCACTACACATCACTGCATCATCACTACATCATCACAGCATCATCACTTCGTCATCATCAGAGCATCATCACAGCATCATCACTGCATCCTCACTGCATCATGAGTGCATCATCATCACAGCATCATAACTGCATCATCAAAGCATCATCTCGGCATAATCACAATGTCATAAATACATCATCACTCCATCATCACAGCATTATCACATCATCATCACAACGTTTTCAGTGTCATCACAGCATCATAACAACGTCATCAAACTGTCATCACAGCATCATCACCAAATCATCACAGAATCATCACAGCATCATTACTGCATCATCACAGCATCTTTGCATCGTCATCAGAGCATCACCACTGCATCATCACATCATCATCTCAGCATCATCACAGCATCATTACTGCTTACTCACTGCATCATCACAGCGTCATGACAGTGTCATCACTGCATCATAACATCATAGCTTCATCATCAGAACATTATCACAGCATCATCACTGCATCATCACATCATCATTATAGCATCTTCACTGTCATCAATACATCATCACAGCATCATCACATCATTATCACAGCATCATCAGTGTCATCTCAGCATCATCACTGCATCATGACTGCATCATAGCAGCATAATCACAGCATCATCACAGAATCATCACAGCATCATCATAAGGTCATCACAGCATCATCACTACGTCATCAAATTGTAATCACAGCATCATCACAGTGTCCTCACTGAATCATCACTGCACCATCACTGCAACATCACAGCATCATCTCAGCATCATCATGGCATCATTACTGCATCATCACTGCTTACTCACTGCATCATCACAGCATCATCTCAGCATCATCACAGAATCATTTCTGCATAATCATTGCATTTTCACAGCGTCATCACAGTATCATCACTGCATCATCACAGTGTCATCACAGCATCATCAAAGCATCACGACAGCGTCATCTCACCATCACGACAGCGTCATCAAAGCATCATCACTGCATCATAACAACATCATCTCAGCATCATCACAGAATCATTTCTGCATAATCACTGCATCATCATAGTGTCATCACAGTATATTCACTGCATCATCACATCATCACAGTGTCATCACAGAATCATCACTGAATCATCCAAGCATCATCCAAGCATCATCACAGCACCACCAATGCATCATCACAGTATCATCACTGCATAATCACTGCATCATCACCGCATCAACACTGCATCATTGCTGCATCATCACATCATTGTCACAGTATCATCAAAATATCATCACAGCATCATCACACCATCATAACAACATCATCACAGCGTCATCACAGTATCGTAAATGCATCATCACAGAATCATCACTGAATCATCATAGCATCTTCATATCATCATCACAATATCATCACAGCATCATCACTGCATCATCACAGCATCATCACTGCATAATCACTGCATCATCACCACATCATCACAGCATCATCACTGCATAATCACTGCATCATCACAGCATCATCACATCGTCATCAAAACATCATTACAAGTATCAACACAACATAATCACAGTGTCATCACAGCATCATCATTGCATCCTTACTGCATGATCACAGCATCTCCGCATCGTAATCACATCATCATCACTGACTCCTCACTGAATCATCACTGTACCATCACTGCATCATCAGAGCATAATCTGAGCATAATCTCAGCATAATCACAGCATCATCACAGAATCATCACAGCATCATTACTGCATCATCACAGCATCTTTGCATCGTCATCAGAGCATCACCACTGCATCATCACTACATCATCACATCATCATCACAGCATTTTAGCTACATAATCACAGAATCATCATAGCGTAACGACAGCATCATCACAACATCATTACAGCATCATCACAGCGTCATCGTAACATCATGACTGTATCATCACAGCATCATCACAGCATCACCGCAGCGTCATCACTGCATCATCACAGCATCATCACAGCATCATCACGGCATCGTTACAGCATCGTCATATCATCATAACTGCATCATCACAACAACATAACAAAACCATCAAAGCATCGTCACAGCATCATCACCGCGTCATCACAGCGTCATAACTGCATCGTCACTGCATCTAAACTGCATCATCACAAAATCATCACAGCTTCATCACTGCAGCATCACAGCATCATCAAAGCATCATCGCAGCATCATCACATCATCATCACTGCATCATCACAGAATCATTACTGTTTACTCACTGCGGCATCACAGCATTATCACGGTGTCATAACTGCATCATCACTGCACCATTACTGCATCATCACAGTGTCATCTCAGCATCATCACAGCATCATTACTGCCTAATCATTGCATTATCACAACGTCATCACAGTATCATCAGTGCATCATCACAGCATCATTACTGCATCATCACATCATCATCACAGAATCACGATAGTGTCATCACAGCGTCATCACTGCATCATCACAGCGTCATCTCAGCATCATCAGAGACTCATCACAGCGTCATCACTGCATCACCACAGTATCATCACAGCATCATCACAAAATTATAAGAGCGTCATCACAGCGTTATTACTGCATCATCACAGCATCAATAGAGCATCATCACAGCGTCATCACAGCGTTATCACAGCGTCATCACAGCATCATCACAGCATCACGACATCATCATCACAGCTTCACGACAGTGTCATGAGAGCGTCTTCACAGCATCATCACTACATCATCACAGCATCATCACTGCGTCATCAGAGCATCATCACAAAATCATCACAGCGTCATTACTGCATCATCACTGCATCATCACAGCGTCATCACCGCATCATCACTGCATTGTCACAACATCATGGCGTCATAATAACTGCATCATAACAGCATGATCAAAGCATCATCACAGCATCATCACAGCGTCATAACTGCATAAACACTGCATCATCAAAGAACCATCACAGCATCATCACAGCGTCATAACAGCATCATCAGAGCATCATCACATCGTCATCACATCGTCATCAAAGAATCTTCACAGCATCATCGCTATGTCATCATAGCATCATCATAATATTATCACAGCTTCATCACAGCGTCATAACAACATCATCACTGCATCATCACAGCATCATCATTATTGCATCATGACTGCATCATTACAGCATCATCAGAGCAGAATCAGTGCGTCGTCACAGCATCATTACTGCATCACCACATCATCACTGTGTTATCGCAGCGTCATCACAGCATCATCACAACATCATCACAGAATCATCACAGCATCATTGCAGCATCATCACATCATCATCACAGCGTCATCACAACATCATCGTAGCATCATCATGCATCATCACAGCATCATTACTGCATCATCACAGCATCATCACTGCATCATCACTGAATAATCACAGCATCATCACTGCATCATCACGGCATCGTTACAGCATCGTCATATCATCATAACTGCATCATCACAACAACATAACAAAATCATCAAAGCATCATCACAGCATCATCACCGCGTCATCACAGCGTCATAACTGCATCGTCACTGCATCTAAACTGCATCATCAAAAAATCATCACTGCATCACATCATAATCACAACATCATCAAAGCGTCATCACAGCATCATCACTGCGTTATCACAGCATCATCTCAGCATCATCACAGTATCATTACTGCTTATTCACTGCATCATCACAACATCATCACAGCGTCATTACAGTGTCATAAATGCATCATCACAGTGTCATCAAAGCGTCCTAACTGCATAATCACTGCATCATCGCAGCTTCATCACAGCATCATGACAGCGTCATCACAGCATCAAAAATGCATAATCACTTCATCCTCACATCATCATCATAGCATCATAGCTGCATAATCATAGAGTCATCACAGCATCATCACTACATCATCAAATTGTCATCACTGTATCATCACAGCATCATCATAGCATCATCACTGCATAATCACAGTGTCATAACAGCATCATTACAACACCATGACTACGTCATCACAGCATCACGACAGCGTCATTACAGTGTCATCACAGCATCATCACTGCATTATCACAACATCATCACAACATCATCACTGCGTCATCAGAGCGTCATCACTACATAATCACTTCTTACTCAGTGAATCATCACTGCATCATCACATCATCACAGCATCATCTCAGCATAATCACAGTATCATCACAGCGTCATCACTACATCATCAATGCATCATCACAGTGTCATCACAGCATCATCACTGCATCATCACAGCATCATCAGAGCATCATCACAGCATCATCACAACATCATCACAGAGTCATCACAGCATCATCACTGCATAATCACTGCATCATCACAGCATCAATACAGCGTCATCACAACGTCAACAATGCATCATTACAGCATCATCTCAGTATAGTCACAGCATAATCACTGCATAATCACTGCATCATCATATCGTCATCACTGCATCATCACTGCATCATCACAGCATCATCACAGCATCATTACTGCAGAATCACTGCATCATCACAGCATCCTCACAGCAACATCGCAGCATCATCACAGCATCATCGCATCATCATCACAGTGTCATGACAGCATCATCACTGCATAATCACCGCATAATCACAGCATCATCACAGCATAATCACAGTATCATCACAGCGTCATCACTACATCATCACTGCATCATCACAGAATCATCACTGCGTCATCACAGCATCATCAGAGCATCATCACAGCATCATCACAGCATAATCACAGTATCATCACAGCATCATCACTACATCATCACTGCATCATCACAGAATCATCACTGCGTCATCACAGCATCATCAGAGCATCATCACAGCATCATCACATCATCATCTCAGCATCATTACTGCTTACTCACTGCATCATCATAGCATCATCACATCATCATCACAACATCATCAGTTTCATGTCAGCATCATCACTGCATAATCACTGCATCATCACAGCATCCTCACAGCATCAACACAGCGTCATCACAGCGTCATCAATGCATCATTACAGCATCATCTCAGTATAGTCACAGAATTATTACAGCATAATCACTGCATCATCATATCATCACTGCATCATCACTGCATCATCACTGCATCATCACAGCACCATCACAGCATCATTACTTCAGAATCACTGCATCATCACAGCATCCTCACAGCAACATCGCAGCATCATCACAGCATCATCACACTGTCATGACAGCATCATCACTGCATAATCACTGCATAATCTCCGCATAATCACAGCATCATCACATCATCATCACAATATCATCACAGCGTCATCACTACACATCACTGCATCATCACTACATCATCACAGCATCATCACTTCGTCATCATCAGAGCATCATCACAGCATCATCACTGCATCCTCACTGCATCATGAGTGCATCATCATCACAGCATCATAACTGCATCATCAAAGCATCATCTCGGCATAATCACAATGTCATAAATACATCATCACTCCATCATCACAGCATTATCACATCATCATCACAACGTTTTCAGTGTCATCACAGCATCATAACAACGTCATCAAACTGTCATCACAGCATCATCACCAAATCATCACAGAATCATCACAGCATCATTACTGCATCATCACAGCATCTTTGCATCGTCATCAGAGCATCACCACTGCATCATCACATCATCATCTCAGCATCATCACAGCATCATTACTGCTTACTCACTGCATCATCACAGCGTCATGACAGTGTCATCACTGCATCATAACATCATAGCTTCATCATCAGAACATTATCACAGCATCATCACTGCATCATCACATCATCATTATAGCATCTTCACTGTCATCAATACATCATCACAGCATCATCACATCATTATCACAGCATCATCAGTGTCATCTCAGCATCATCACTGCATCATGACTGCATCATAGCAGCATAATCACAGCATCATCACAGAATCATCACAGCATCATCATAAGGTCATCACAGCATCATCACTACGTCATCAAATTGTAATCACAGCATCATCACAGTGTCCTCACTGAATCATCACTGCACCATCACTGCAACATCACAGCATCATCTCAGCATCATCATGGCATCATTACTGCATCATCACTGCTTACTCACTGCATCATCACAGCATCATCTCAGCATCATCACAGAATCATTTCTGCATAATCATTGCATTTTCACAGCGTCATCACAGTATCATCACTGCATCATCACAGTGTCATCACAGCATCATCAAAGCATCACGACAGCGTCATCTCACCATCACGACAGCGTCATCAAAGCATCATCACTGCATCATAACAACATCATCTCAGCATCATCACAGAATCATTTCTGCATAATCACTGCATCATCATAGTGTCATCACAGTATATTCACTGCATCATCACATCATCACAGTGTCATCACAGAATCATCACTGAATCATCCAAGCATCATCCAAGCATCATCACAGCACCACCAATGCATCATCACAGTATCATCACTGCATAATCACTGCATCATCACCGCATCATCACTGCATCAACACTGCATCATTGCTGCATCATCACATCATTGTCACAGTATCATCAAAATATCATCACAGCATCATCACACCATCATAACAACATCATCACAGCGTCATCACAGTATCGTAAATGCATCATCACAGAATCATCACTGAATCATCATAGCATCTTCATATCATCATCACAATATCATCACAGCATCATCACTGCATCATCACAGCATCATCACTGCATAATCACTGCATCATCACCACATCATCACAGCATCATCACTGCATAATCACTGCATCATCACAGCATCATCACATCGTCATCAAAACATCATTACAAGTATCAACACAACATAATCACAGTGTCATCACAGCATCATCATTGCATCCTTACTGCATGATCACAGCATCTCCGCATCGTAATCACATCATCATCACTGACTCCTCACTGAATCATCACTGTACCATCACTGCATCATCAGAGCATAATCTGAGCATAATCTCAGCATAATCACAGCATCATCACAGAATCATCACAGCATCATTACTGCATCATCACAGCATCTTTGCATCGTCATCAGAGCATCACCACTGCATCATCACTACATCATCACATCATCATCACAGCATTTTAGCTACATAATCACAGAATCATCATAGCGTAACGACAGCATCATCACAACATCATTACAGCATCATCACAGCGTCATCGTAACATCATGACTGTATCATCACAGCATCATCACAGCATCACCGCAGCGTCATCACTGCATCATCACAGCATCATCACAGCATCATCACGGCATCGTTACAGCATCGTCATATCATCATAACTGCATCATCACAACAACATAACAAAATCATCAAAGCATCGTCACAGCATCATCACCGCGTCATCACAGCGTCATAAGTGCATCGTCACTGCATCTAAACTGCATCATCACAAAATCATCACAGCTTCATCACTGCAGCATCACAGCATCATCAAAGCATCATCGCAGCATCATCACATCATCATCACTGCATCATCACAGAATCATTACTGTTTACTCACTGCGGCATCACAGCATTATCACGGTGTCATAACTGCATCATCACTGCACCATTACTGCATCATCACAGTGTCATCTCAGCATCATCACAGCATCATTACTGCCTAATCATTGCATTATCACAACGTCATCACAGTATCATCAGTGCATCATCACAGCATCATTACTGCATCATCACATCATCATCACAGAATCACGATAGTGTCATCACAGCGTCATCACTGCATCATCACAGCGTCATCTCAGCATCATCAGAGACTCATCACAGCGTCATCACTGCATCATCACTGCATCACCACAGTATCATCACAGCATCATCACAAAATTATAAGAGCGTCATCACAGCGTTATTACTGCATCATCACAGCATCAATAGAGCATCATCACAGCGTCATCACAGCGTTATCACAGCGTCATCACAGCATCATCACAGCATCACGACATCATCATCACAGCGTCACGACAGTGTCATGAGAGCGTCTTCACAGCATCATCACTACATCATCACAGCATCATCACTGTGTCATCAGAGCATCATCACAAAATCATCACAGCGTCATTACTGCATCATCACTGCATCATCACAGCGTCATCACCGCATCATCACTGCATTGTCACAACATCATGGCGTCATAATAACTGCATCATAACAGCATGATCAAAGCATCATCACAGCGTCATCACAGCGTCATAACTGCATAAACACTGCATCATCAAAGAACCATCACAGCATCATCACAGCGTCATAACAGCATCATCAGAGCATCATCACATCGTCATCACATCGTCATCAAAGAATCTTCACAGCATCATCGCTATGTCATCATAGCATCATCATAATATTATCACAGCTTCATCACAGCGTCATAACAACATCATCACTGCATCATCACAGCATCATCATTATTGCATCATGACTGCATCATTACAGCATCATCAGAGCAGAATCAGTGCGTCGTCACAGCATCATTACTGCATCACCACATCATCACTGTGTTATCGCAGCGTCATCACAGCATCATCACAACATCATCACAGAATCATCACAGCATCATTGCAGCATCATCACATCATCATCACAGCGTCATCACAACATCATCGTAGCATCATCATGCATCATCACAGCATCATTACTGCATCATCACAGCATCATCACAGCATCATCACTGCATCATCACTGAATAATCACAGCATCATCACTGCATCATCACGGCATCGTTACAGCATCGTCATATCATCATAACTGCATCATCACAACAACATAACAAAATCATCAAAGCATCATCGCAGCATCATCACCGCGTCATCACAGCGTCATAACTGCATCGTCACTGCATCTAAACTGCATCATCAAAAAATCATCACTGCATCACATCATAATCACAACATCATCAAAGCGTCATCACAGCATCATCACTGCGTTATCACAGCATCATCTCAGCATCATCACAGTATCATTACTGCTTATTCACTGCATCATCACAACATCATCACAGCGTCATTACAGTGTCATAAATGCATCATCACAGTGTCATCAAAGCGTCCTAACTGCATAATCAGTGCATCATCGCAGCTTCATCACAGCATCATGACAGCGTCATCACAGCATCAAAAATGCATAATCACTTCATCCTCACATCATCATCATAGCATCATAGCTGCATAATCATAGAGTCATCACAGCATCATCACTACATCATCAAATTGTCATCACTGTATCATCACAGCATCATCATAGCATCATCACTGCATAATCACAGTGTCATAACAGCATCATTACAACACCATGACTACGTCATCACAGCATCACGACAGCGTCATTACAGTGTCATCACAGCATCATCACTGCATTATCACAACATCATCACAACATCATCACTGCGTCATCAGAGCGTCATCACTACATAATCACTTCTTACTCAGTGAATCATCACTGCATCATCACATCATCACAGCATCATCTCAGCATAATCACAGTATCATCACAGCGTCATCACTACATCATCAATGCATCATCACAGTGTCATCACAGCATCATCACTGCATCATCACAGCATCATCAGAGCATCATCACAGCATCATCACAACATCATCACAGAGTCATCACAGCATCATCACTGCATAATCACTGCATCATCACAGCATCAATACAGCGTCATCACAACGTCAACAATGCATCATTACAGCATCATCTCAGTATAGTCACAGCATAATCACTGCATAATCACTGCATCATCATATCGTCATCACTGCATCATCACTGCATCATCACAGCATCATCACAGCATCATTACTGCAGAATCACTGCATCATCACAGCATCCTCACAGCAACATCGCAGCATCATCACAGCATCATCGCATCATCATCACAGTGTCATGACAGCATCATCACTGCATAATCACCGCATAATCACAGCATCATCACAGCATAATCACAGTATCATCACAGCGTCATCACTACATCATCACTGCATCATCACAGAATCATCACTGCGTCATCACAGCATCATCAGAGCATCATCACAGCATCATCACAGCATAATCACAGTATCATCACAGCATCATCACTACATCATCACTGCATCATCACAGAATCATCACTGCGTCATCACAGCATCATCAGAGCATCATCACAGCATCATCACATCATCATCTCAGCATCATTACTGCTTACTCACTGCATCATCATAGCATCATCACATCATCATCACAACATCATCAGTTTCATGTCAGCATCATCACTGCATAATCACTGCATCATCACAGCATCCTCACAGCATCAACACAGCGTCATCACAGCGTCATCAATGCATCATTACAGCATCATCTCAGTATAGTCACAGAATTATTACAGCATAATCACTGCATCATCATATCATCACTGCATCATCACTGCATCATCACTGCATCATCACAGCACCATCACAGCATCATTACTTCAGAATCACTGCATCATCACAGCATCCTCACAGCAACATCGCAGCATCATCACAGCATCATCACACTGTCATGACAGCATCATCACTGCATAATCACTGCATAATCTCCGCATAATCACAGCATCATCACATCATCATCACAATATCATCACAGCGTCATCACTACACATCACTGCATCATCACTACATCATCACAGCATCATCACTTCGTCATCATCAGAGCATCATCACAGCATCATCACTGCATCCTCACTGCATCATGAGTGCATCATCATCACAGCATCATAACTGCATCATCAAAGCATCATCTCGGCATAATCACAATGTCATAAATACATCATCACTCCATCATCACAGCATTATCACATCATCATCACAACGTTTTCAGTGTCATCACAGCATCATAACAACGTCATCAAACTGTCATCACAGCATCATCACCAAATCATCACAGAATCATCACAGCATCATTACTGCATCATCACAGCATCTTTGCATCGTCATCAGAGCATCACCACTGCATCATCACATCATCATCTCAGCATCATCACAGCATCATTACTGCTTACTCACTGCATCATCACAGCGTCATGACAGTGTCATCACTGCATCATAACATCATAGCTTCATCATCAGAACATTATCACAGCATCATCACTGCATCATCACATCATCATTATAGCATCTTCACTGTCATCAATACATCATCACAGCATCATCACATCATTATCACAGCATCATCAGTGTCATCTCAGCATCATCACTGCATCATGACTGCATCATAGCAGCATAATCACAGCATCATCACAGAATCATCACAGCATCATCATAAGGTCATCACAGCATCATCACTACGTCATCAAATTGTAATCACAGCATCATCACAGTGTCCTCACTGAATCATCACTGCACCATCACTGCAACATCACAGCATCATCTCAGCATCATCATGGCATCATTACTGCATCATCACTGCTTACTCACTGCATCATCACAGCATCATCTCAGCATCATCACAGAATCATTTCTGCATAATCATTGCATTTTCACAGCGTCATCACAGTATCATCACTGCATCATCACAGTGTCATCACAGCATCATCAAAGCATCACGACAGCGTCATCTCACCATCACGACAGCGTCATCAAAGCATCATCACTGCATCATAACAACATCATCTCAGCATCATCACAGAATCATTTCTGCATAATCACTGCATCATCATAGTGTCATCACAGTATATTCACTGCATCATCACATCATCACAGTGTCATCACAGAATCATCACTGAATCATCCAAGCATCATCCAAGCATCATCACAGCACCACCAATGCATCATCACAGTATCATCACTGCATAATCACTGCATCATCACCGCATCATCACTGCATCAACACTGCATCATCACATCATTGTCACAGTATCATCAAAATATCATCACAGCATCATCACACCATCATAACAACATCATCACAGCGTCATCACAGTATCGTAAATGCATCATCACAGAATCATCACTGAATCATCATAGCATCTTCATATCATCATCACAATATCATCACAGCATCATCACTGCATCATCACAGCATCATCACTGCATAATCACTGCATCATCACCACATCATCACAGCATCATCACTGCATAATCACTGCATCATCACAGCATCATCACATCGTCATCAAAACATCATTACAAGTATCAACACAACATAATCACAGTGTCATCACAGCATCATCATTGCATCCTTACTGCATGATCACAGCATCTCCGCATCGTAATCACATCATCATCACTGACTCCTCACTGAATCATCACTGTACCATCACTGCATCATCAGAGCATAATCTGAGCATAATCTCAGCATAATCACAGCATCATCACAGAATCATCACAGCATCATTACTGCATCATCACAGCATCTTTGCATCGTCATCAGAGCATCACCACTGCATCATCACTACATCATCACATCATCATCACAGCATTTTAGCTACATAATCACAGAATCATCATAGCGTAACGACAGCATCATCACAACATCATTACAGCATCATCACAGCGTCATCGTAACATCATGACTGTATCATCACAGCATCATCACAGCATCACCGCAGCGTCATCACTGCATCATCACAGCATCATCACAGCATCATCACGGCATCGTTACAGCATCGTCATATCATCATAACTGCATCATCACAACAACATAACAAAATCATCAAAGCATCGTCACAGCATCATCACCGCGTCATCACAGCGTCATAACTGCATCGTCACTGCATCTAAACTGCATCATCACAAAATCATCACAGCTTCATCACTGCAGCATCACAGCATCATCAAAGCATCATCGCAGCATCATCACATCATCATCACTGCATCATCACAGAATCATTACTGTTTACTCACTGCGGCATCACAGCATTATCACGGTGTCATAACTGCATCATCACTGCACCATTACTGCATCATCACAGTGTCATCTCAGCATCATCACAGCATCATTACTGCCTAATCATTGCATTATCACAACGTCATCACAGTATCATCAGTGCATCATCACAGCATCATTACTGCATCATCACATCATCATCACAGAATCACGATAGTGTCATCACAGCGTCATCTCAGCATCATCAGAGACTCATCACAGCGTCATCACTGCATCATCACTGCATCACCACAGTATCATCACAGCATCATCACAAAATTATAAGAGCGTCATCACAGCGTTATTACTGCATCATCACAGCATCAATAGAGCATCATCACAGCGTCATCACAGCGTTATCACAGCGTCATCACAGCATCATCACAGCATCACGACATCATCATCACAGCTTCACGACAGTGTCATGAGAGCGTCTTCACAGCATCATCACTACATCATCACAGCATCATCACTGCGTCATCAGAGCATCATCACAAAATCATCACAGCGTCATTACTGCATCATCACTGCATCATCACAGCGTCATCACCGCATCATCACTGCATTGTCACAACATCATGGCGTCATAATAACTGCATCATAACAGCATGATCAAAGCATCATCACAGCGTCATCACAGCGTCATAACTGCATAAACACTGCATCATCAAAGAACCATCACAGCATCATCACAGCGTCATAACAGCATCATCAGAGCATCATCACATCGTCATCACATCGTCATCAAAGAATCTTCACAGCATCATCGCTATGTCATCATAGCATCATCATAATATTATCACAGCTTCATCACAGCGTCATAACAACATCATCACTGCATCATCACAGCATCATCATTATTGCATCATGACTGCATCATTACAGCATCATCAGAGCAGAATCAGTGCGTTGTCACAGCATCATTATTGCATCACCACATCATCACTGTGTTATCGCAGCGTCATCACAGCATCATCACAACATCATCACAGAATCATCACAGCATCATTGCAGCATCATCACATCATCATCACAGCATCATCACTGCATCATCACTGAATAATCACAGCATCATCACTGCATCATCACGGCATCGTTACAGCATCGTCATATCATCATAACTGCATCATCACAACAACATAACAAAATCATCAAAGCATCATAACAGCATCATCACCGCGTCATCACAGCGTCATAACTGCATCGTCACTGCATCTAAACTGCATCATCAAAAAATCATCACTGCATCACATCATAATCACAACATCATCAAAGCGTCATCACAGCATCATCACTGCGTTATCACAGCATCATCTCAGCATCATCACAGTATCATTACTGCTTATTCACTGCATCATCACAACATCATCACAGCGTCATTACAGTGTCATAAATGCATCATCACAGTATCATCAAAGCGTCCTAACTGCATAATCACTGCATCATCGCAGCTTCATCACAGCATCATGACAGCGTCATCACAGCATCAAAAATGCATAATCACTTCATCCTCACATCATCATCATAGCATCATAGCTGCATAATCATAGAGTCATCACAGCATCATCACTACATCATCAAATTGTCATCACTGTATCATCACAGCATCATCATAGCATCATCACTGCATAATCACAGTGTCATAACAGCATCATTACAACACCATGACTACGTCATCACAGCATCACGACAGCGTCATTACAGTGTCATCACAGCATCATCACTGCATTATCACAACATCATCACAACATCATCACTGCGTCATCAGAGCGTCATCACTACATAATCACTTCTTACTCAGTGAATCATCACTGCATCATCACATCATCACAGCATCATCTCAGCATAATCACAGTATCATCACAGCGTCATCACTACATCATCAATGCATCATCACTGCATCATCACAGCATCATCACTGCATCATCACAGCATCATCAGAGCATCATCACAGCATCATCACAACATCATCACAGAGTCATCACAGCATCATCACTGCATAATCACTGCATCATCACAGCATCCTCACAGCATCAATACAGCGTCATCACAACGTCAACAATGCATCATTACAGCATCATCTCAGTATAGTCACAGCATAATCACTGCATAATCACTGCATCATCATATCGTCATCACTGCATCATCACTGCATCATCACAGCACCATCACAGCATCATTACTGCAGAATCACTGCATCATCACAGCATCATAGCTGCATAATCACAGCATCATCACATCATCATCGCATAGTCATCACAGCGTCATCACTGCATCATCACAGCATCATCACAGCATCATTACTGCAGAATCACTGCATCATCACAGCATCCTCACAGCAACATCGCAGCATCATCACAGCATCATCGCATCATCATCACAGTGTCATGACAGCATCATCACTGCATAATCACCGCATAATCACAGCATCATCACAGCATAATCACAGTATCATCACAGCGTCATCACTACATCATCACTGCATCATCACAGAATCATCACTGCGTCATCACAGCATCATCAGAGCATCATCACAGCATCATCACAGCATAATCACAGTATCATCACAGCATCATCACTACATCATCACTGCATCATCACAGAATCATCACTGCGTCATCACAGCATCATCAGAGCATCATCACAGCATCATCACATCATCATCTCAGCATCATTACTGCTTACTCACTGCATCATCATAGCATCATCACATCATCATCACAACATCATCAGTTTCATGTCAGCATCATCACTGCATAATCACTGCATCATCACAGCATCCTCACAGCATCAACACAGCGTCATCACAGCGTCATCAATGCATCATTACAGCATCATCTCAGTATAGTCACAGAATTATTACAGCATAATCACTGCATCATCATATCATCACTGCATCATCACTGCATCATCACTGCATCATCACAGCACCATCACAGCATCATTACTTCAGAATCACTGCATCATCACAGCATCCTCACAGCAACATCGCAGCATCATCACAGCATCATCACACTGTCATGACAGCATCATCACTGCATAATCACTGCATAATCTCCGCATAATCACAGCATCATCACATCATCATCACAATATCATCACAGCGTCATCACTACACATCACTGCATCATCACTACATCATCACAGCATCATCACTTCGTCATCATCAGAGCATCATCACAGCATCATCACTGCATCCTCACTGCATCATGAGTGCATCATCATCACAGCATCATAACTGCATCATCAAAGCATCATCTCGGCATAATCACAATGTCATAAATACATCATCACTCCATCATCACAGCATTATCACATCATCATCACAACGTTTTCAGTGTCATCACAGCATCATAACAACGTCATCAAACTGTCATCACAGCATCATCACCAAATCATCACAGAATCATCACAGCATCATTACTGCATCATCACAGCATCTTTGCATCGTCATCAGAGCATCACCACTGCATCATCACATCATCATCTCAGCATCATCACAGCATCATTACTGCTTACTCACTGCATCATCACAGCGTCATGACAGTGTCATCACTGCATCATAACATCATAGCTTCATCATCAGAACATTATCACAGCATCATCACTGCATCATCACATCATCATTATAGCATCTTCACTGTCATCAATACATCATCACAGCATCATCACATCATTATCACAGCATCATCAGTGTCATCTCAGCATCATCACTGCATCATGACTGCATCATAGAAGCATAATCACAGCATCATGACAGAATCATCACAGCATCATCATAAGGTCATCACAGCATCATCACTACGTCATCAGATTGTAATCACAGCATCATCACAGTGTCCTCACTGAATCATCACTGCACCATCACTGCAACATCACAGCATCATCTCAGCATCATCATGGCATCATTACTGCATCATCACTGCTTACTCACTGCATCATCACAGCATCATCTCAGCATCATCACAGAATCATTTCTGCATAATCATTGCATTTTCACAGCGTCATCACAGTATCATCACTGCATCATCACAGTGTCATCACAGCATCATCAAAGCATCACGACAGCGTCATCTCACCATCACGACAGCATCATCAAAGCATCATCACTGCATCATAACAACATCATCTCAGCATCATCACAGAATCATTTCTGCATAATCACTGCATCATCATAGTGTCATCACAGTATATTCACTGCATCATCACATCATCACAGTGTCATCACAGAATCATCACTGAATCATCCAAGCATCATCCAAGCATCATCACAGCACCACCAATGCATCATCACAGTATCATCACTGCATAATCACTGCATCATCACCGCATCATCACTGCATCAACACTGCATCATTGCTGCATCATCACATCATTGTCACAGTATCATCAAAATATCATCACAGCATCATCACACCATCATAACAACATCATCACAGCGTCATCACAGTATCGTAAATGCATCATCACAGAATCATCACTGAATCATCATAGCATCTTCATATCATCATCACAGCATCATCACTGCATCATCACAGCATCATCACTGCATAATCACTGCATCATCACCACATCATCTCAGCATCATCACTGCATAATCACTGCATCATCACAGCATCATCACATCGTCATCAAAACATCATTACAAGTATCAACACAACATAATCACAGTGTCATCACAGCATCATCATTGCATCCTTACTGCATGATCACAGCATGTCCGCATCGTAATCACATCATCATCACTGACTCCTCACTGAATCATCACTGTACCATCACTGCATCATCAGAGCATAATCTGAGCAAAATCTCAGCATAATCACAGCATCATCACAGAATCATCACAGCATCATTACTGCATCATCACAGCATCTTTGCATCGTCATCAGAGCATCACCACTGCATCATCACTACATCATCACATCATCATCACAGCATTTTAGCTACATAATCACAGAATCATCATAGCGTAACGACAGCATCATCACAACATCATTACAGCATCATCACAGCGTCATCGTAACATCATGACTGTATCATCACAGCATCATCACAGCATCACCGCAGCGTCATCACTGCATCATCACAGCATCATCACAGCATCATCACGGCATCGTTACAGCATCGTCATATCATCATAACTGCATCATCACAACAACATAACAAAACCATCAAAGCATCGTCACAGCATCATCACCGCGTCATCACAGCGTCATAACTGCATCGTCACTGCATCTAAACTGCATCATCACAAAATCATCACAGCTTCATCACTGCAGCATCACAGAATCATTACTGTTTACTCACTGCGGCATCACAGCATTATCACGGTGTCATAACTGCATCATCACTGCACCATTACTGCATCATCACAGTGTCATCTCAGCATCATCACAGCATCATTACTGCCTAATCATTGCATTATCACAACGTCATCACAGTATCATCAGTGCATCATCACAGCATCATTACTGCATCATCACATCATCATCACAGAATCACGATAGTGTCATCACAGCGTCATCACTGCATCATCACAGCGTCATCTCAGCATCATCAGAGACTCATCACAGCGTCATCACTGCATCATCACTGCATCACCACAGTATCATCACAAAATTATAAGAGCGTCATCACAGCGTTATTACTGCATCATCACAGCATCAATAGAGCATCATCACAGCATCATCACAGCGTTATCACAGCGTCATCACAGCATCATCACAGCATCACGACATCATCATCACAGCTTCACGACAGTGTCATGAGAGCGTCTTCACAGCATCATCACTACATCATCACAGCATCATCACTGCGTCATCAGAGCATCATCACAAAATCATCACAGCGTCATTACTGCATCATCCCTGCATCATCACAGCGTCATCACCGCATCATCACTGCATTGTCACAACATCATGGCGTCATAATAACTGCATCATAACAGAATGATCAAAGCATCATCACAGCGTCATCACAGCGTCATAACTGCATAAACACTGCATCATCAAAGAACCATCACAGCATCATCACAGCGTCATAACAGCATCATCAGAGCATCATCACATCGTCATCACATCGTCATCAAAGAATCTTCACAGCATCATCGCTATGTCATCATAGCATCATCATAATATTATCACAGCTTCATCACAGCGTCATAACAACATCATCACTGCATCATCACAGCATCATCATTATTGCATCATGACTGCATCATTACAGCATCATCAGAGCAGAATCAGTGCGTCGTCACAGCATCATTACTGCATCACCACATCACCACTGTGTTCTCGCAGCGTCATCACAGCATCATCACAACATCATCACAGAATCATCACAGCATCATTGCAGCATCATCACATCATCATCACAGCGTCATCACAACATCATCGTAGCATCATCATGCATCATCACAGCATCATTACGGCATCATCACAGCATCATCACAGCATCATCACTGCATCATAACTGAATAATCACAGCATCATCACTGCATCATCACGGCATCGTTACAGCATCGTCATATCATCATAACTGCATCATCACAACAACATAACAAAATCATCAAAGCATCATCACAGCATCATCACCGCGTCATCACAGCGTCATAACTGCATCGTCACTGCATCTAAACTGCATCATCAAAAAATCATCACTGCATCACATCATAATCACAACATCATCAAAGCGTCATCACAGCATCATCACTGCGTTATCACAGCATCATCTCAGCATCATCACAGTATCATTACTGCTTATTCACTGCATCATCACAACATCATGACAGCGTCATCACAGCATCAAAAATGCATAATCACTTCATCCTCACATCATCATCATAGCATCATAGCTGCATAATCATAGAGTCATCACAGCATCATCACTACATCATCAAATTGTCATCACTGTATCATCACAGCATCATCATAGCATCATCACTGCATAATCACAGTGTCATAACAGCATCATTACAACACCATGACTACGTCATCACAGCATCACGACAGCGTCATTACAGTGTCATCACAGCATCATCACTGCATTATCACAACATCATCACAACATCATCACTGCATCATCAGAGCGTCATCACTACATAATCACTTCTTACTCAGTGAATCATCACTGCATCATCACATCATCACAGCATCATCTCAGCATAATCACAGTATCATCACAGCGTCATCACTACATCATCAATGCATCATCACTGCATCATCACAGCATCATCACTGCATCATCACAGCATCATCAGAGCATCATCACAGAATCATTTCTGCATAATCATTGCATTTTCACAGCGTCATCACAGTATCATCACTACATCATCACAGTGTCATCACAGCATCATCAAAGCATCACGACAGCGTCATCTCACCATCACGACAGCGTCATCAAAGCATCATCACTGCATCATAACAACATCATCTCAGCATCATCACAGAATCATTTCTGCATAATCACTGCATCATCATAGTGTCATCACAGTATATTCACTGCATCATCACATCATCACAGTGTCATCACAGAATCATCACTGAATCATCCAAGCATCATCCAAGCATCATCACAGCACCACCAATGCATCATCACAGTATCATCACTGCATAATCACTGCATCATCACCGCATCATCACATCATCAACACTGCATCATTGCTGCATCATCACATCATTGTCACAGTATCATCAAAATATCATCACAGCATCATCACACCATCATAACAACATCATCACAGCGTCATCACAGTATCGTAAATGCATCATCACAGAATCATCACTGAATCATCATAGCATCTTCATATCATCATCACAATATCATCACAGCATCATCACTGCATCATCACAGCATCATCACTGCATAATCACTGCATCATCACCACATCATCACAGCATCATCACTGCATAATCACTGCATCATCACAGCATCATCACATCGTCATCAAAACATCATTACAAGTATCAACACAACATAATCACAGTGTCATCACAGCATCATCATTGCATCCTTACTGCATGATCACAGCATCTCCGCATCGTAATCACATCATCATCACTGACTCCTCACTGAATCATCACTGTACCATCACTGCATCATCAGAGCATAATCTGAGCATAATCTCAGCATAATCACAGCATCATCACAGAATCATCACAGCATCATTACTGCATCATCACAGCATCTTTGCATCGTCATCAGAGCATCACCACTGCATCATCACTACATCATCACATCATCATCACAGCATTTTAGCTACATAATCACAGAATCATCATAGCGTAACGACAGCATCATCACAACATCATTACAGCATCATCACAGCGTCATCGTAACATCATGACTGTATCATCACAGCATCATCACAGCATCACCGCAGCGTCATCACTGCATCATCACAGCATCATCACAGCATCATCACGGCATCGTTACAGCATCGTCATATCATCATAACTGCATCATCACAACAACATAACAAAATCATCAAAGCATCGTCACAGCATCATCACCGCGTCATCACAGCGTCATAACTGCATCGTCACTGCATCTAAACTGCATCATCACAAAATCATCACAGCTTCATCACTGCAGCATCACAGCATCATCAAAGCATCATCGCAGCATCATCACATCATCATCACTGCATCATCACAGAATCATTACTGTTTACTCACTGCGGCATCACAGCATTATCACGGTGTCATAACTGCATCATCACTGCACCATTACTGCATCATCACAGTGTCATCTCAGCATCATCACAGCATCATTACTGCCTAATCATTGCATTATCACAACGTCATCACAGTATCATCAGTGCATCATCACAGCATCATTACTGCATCATCACATCATCATCACAGAATCACGATAGTGTCATCACAGCGTCATCACTGCATCATCACAGCGTCATCTCAGCATCATCAGAGACTCATCACAGCGTCATCACTGCATCATCACTGCATCACCACAGTATCATCACAGCATCATCACAAAATTATAAGAGCGTCATCACAGCGTTATTACTGCATCATCACAGCATCAATAGAGCATCATCACAGCGTCATCACAGCGTTATCACAGCGTCATCACAGCATCATCACAGCATCACGACATCATCATCACAGCTTCACGACAGTGTCATGAGAGCGTCTTCACAGCATCATCACTACATCATCCCTGCATCATCACAGCGTCATCACCGCATCATCACTGCATTGTCACAACATCATGGCGTCATAATAACTGCATCATAACAGCATGATCAAAGCATCATCACAGCGTCATCACAGCGTCATAACTGCATAAACACTGCATCATCAAAGAACCATCACAGCATCATCACAGCGTCATAACAGCATCATCAGAGCATCATCACATCGTCATCACATCGTCATCAAAGAATCTTCACAGCATCATCGCTATGTCATCATAGCATCATCATAATATTATCACAGCTTCATCACAGCGTCATAACAACATCATCACTGCATCATCACAGCATCATCATTATTGCATCATGACTGCATCATTACAGCATCATCAGAGCAGAATCAGTGCGTCATCACAGCATCATTACTGCATCACCACATCATCACTGTGTTATCGCAGCGTCATCACAGCATCATCACAACATCATCACAGAATCATCACAGCATCATTGCAGCATCATCACATCATCATCACAGCGTCATCACAACATCATCGTAGCATCATCATGCATCATCACAGCATCATTACTGCATCATCACAGCATCATCACTGCATCATCACTGAATAATCACAGCATCATCACTGCATCATCACGGCATCGTTACAGCATCGTCATATCATCATAACTGCATCATCACAACAACATAACAAAATCATCAAAGCATCATCACAGCATCATCACCGCGTCATCACAGCGTCATAACTGCATCGTCACTGCATCTAAACTGCATCATCACAAAATCATCACTGCATCACATCATAATCACAACATCATCAAAGCGTCATCACAGCATCATCACTGCGTTATCACAGCATCATCTCAGCATCATCACAGTATCATTACTGCTTATTCACTGCATCATCACAACATCATCACAGCGTCATTACAGTGTCATAAATGCATCATCACAGTGTCATCAAAGCGTCCTAACTGCATAATCACTGCATCATCGCAGCTTCATCACAGCATCATGACAGCGTCATCACAGCATCAAAAATGCATAATCACTTCATCCTCACATCATCATCATAGCATCATAGCTGCATAATCATAGAGTCATCACAGCATCATCACTACATCATCAAATTGTCATCACTGTATCATCACAGCATCATCATAGCATCATCACTGCATAATCACAGTGTCATAACAGCATCATTACAACACCATGACTACGTCATCACAGCATCACGACAGCGTCATTACAGTGTCATCACAGCATCATCACTGCATTATCACAACATCATCACAACATCATCACTGCGTCATCAGAGCGTCATCACTACATAATCACTTCTTACTCAGTGAATCATCACTGCATCATCACATCATCACAGCATCATCTCAGCATAATCACAGTATCATCACAGCGTCATCACTACATCATCAATGCATCATCACTGCATCATCACAGCATCATCACTGCATCATCACAGCATCATCAGAGCATCATCACAGAATCATTTCTGCATAATCATTGCATTTTCACAGCGTCATCACAGTATCATCACTGCATCATCACAGTGTCATCACAGCATCATCAAAGCATCACGACAGCGTCATCTCACCATCACGACAGCGTCATCAAAGCATCATCACTGCATCATAACAACATCATCTCAGCATCATCACAGAATCATTTCTGCATAATCACTGCATCATCATAGTGTCATCACAGTATATTCACTGCATCATCACATCATCACAGTGTCATCACAGAATCATCACTGAATCATCCAAGCATCATCCAAGCATCATCACAGCACCACCAATGCATCATCACAGTATCATCACTGCATAATCACTGCATCATCACCGCATCATCACTGCATCAACACTGCATCATTGCTGCATCATCACATCATTGTCACAGTATCATCAAAATATCATCACAGCATCATCACACCATCATAACAACATCATCACAGCGTCATCACAGTATCGTAAATGCATCATCACAGAATCATCACTGAATCATCATAGCATCTTCATATCATCATCACAATATCATCACAGCATCATCACTGCATCATCACAGCATCATCACTGCATAATCACTGCATCATCACCACATCATCACAGCATCATCACTGCATAATCACTGCATCATCACAGCATCATCACATCGTCATCAAAACATCATTACAAGTATCAACACAACATAATCACAGTGTCATCACAGCATCATCATTGCATCCTTACTGCATGATCACAGCATGTCCGCATCGTAATCACATCATCATCACTGACTCCTCACTGAATCATCACTGTACCATCACTGCATCATCAGAGCATAATCTGAGCATAATCTCAGCATAATCACAGCATCATCACAGAATCATCACAGCATCATTACTGCATCATCACAGCATCTTTGCATCGTCATCAGAGCATCACCACTGCATCATCACTACATCATCACATCATCATCACAGTATTTTAGCTACATAATCACAGAATCATCATAGCGTAACGACAGCATCATCACAACATCATTACAGCATCATCACAGCGTCATCGTAACATCATGACTGTATCATCACAGCATCATCACAGCATCACCGCAGCGTCATCACTGCATCATCACAGCATCATCACAGCATCATCACGGCATCGTTACAGCATCGTCATATCATCATAACTGCATCATCACAACAACATAACAAAACCATCAAAGCATCGTCACAGCATCATCACCGCGTCATCACAGCGTCATAACTGCATCGTCACTGCATCTAAACTGCATCATCACAAAATCATCACAGCTTCATCACTGCAGCATCACAGCATCATCAAAGCATCATCGCAGCATCATCACATCATCATCACTGCATCATCACAGAATCATTACTGTTTACTCACTGCGGCATCACAGCATTATCACGGTGTCATAACTGCATCATCACTGCACCATTACTGCATCATCACAGTGTCATCTCAGCATCATCACAGCATCATTACTGCCTAATCATTGCATTATCACAACGTCATCACAGTATCATCAGTGCATCATCACAGCATCATTACTGCATCATCACATCATCATCACAGAATCACGATAGTGTCATCACAGCGTCATCACTGCATCATCACAGCGTCATCTCAGCATCATCAGAGACTCATCACAGCGTCATCACTGCATCATCACTGCATCACCACAGTATCATCACAGCATCATCACAAAATTATAAGAGCGTCATCACAGCGTTATTACTGCATCATCACAGCATCAATAGAGCATCATCACAGCGTCATCACAGCGTTATCACAGCGTCATCACAGCATCATCACAGCATCACGACATCATCATCACAGCGTCACGACAGTGTCATGAGAGCGTCTTCACAGCATCATCACTACATCATCACAGCATCATCACTGCGTCATCAGAGCATCATCACAAAATCATCACAGCGTCATTACTGCATCATCACTGCATCATCACAGCGTCATCACCGCATCATCACTGCATTGTCACAACATCATGGCGTCATAATAACTGCATCATAACAGCATGATCAAAGCATCATCACAGCGTCATCACAGCGTCATAACTGCATAAACACTGCATCATCAAAGAACCATCACAGCATCATCACAGCGTCATAACAGCATCATCAGAGCATCATCACATCGTCATCACATCGTCATCAAAGAATCTTCACAGCATCATCGCTATGTCATCATAGCATCATCATAATATTATCACAGCTTCATCACAGCGTCATAACAACATCATCACTGCATCATCACAGCATCATCATTATTGCATCATGACTGCATCATTACAGCATCATCAGAGCAGAATCAGTGCGTCGTCACAGCATCATTACTGCATCACCACATCATCACTGTGTTATCGCAGCGTCATCACAGCATCATCACAACATCATCACAGAATCATCACAGCATCATTGCAGCATCATCACATCATCATCACAGCGTCATCACAACATCATCGTAGCATCATCATGCATCATCACAGCATCATTACTGCATCATCACAGCATCATCACAGCATCATCACTGCATCATCACTGAATAATCACAGCATCATCACTGCATCATCACGGCATCGTTACAGCATCGTCATATCATCATAACTGCATCATCACAACAACATAACAAAATCATCAAAGCATCATCGCAGCATCATCACCGCGTCATCACAGCGTCATAACTGCATCGTCACTGCATCTAAACTGCATCATCACAAAATCATCACTGCATCACATCATAATCACAACATCATCAAAGCGTCATCACAGCATCATCACTGCGTTATCACAGCATCATCTCAGCATCATCACAGTATCATTACTGCTTATTCACTGCATCATCACAACATCATCACAGCGTCATTACAGTGTCATAAATGCATCATCACAGTGTCATCAAAGCGTCCTAACTGCATAATCAGTGCATCATCGCAGCTTCATCACAGCATCATGACAGCGTCATCACAGCATCAAAAATGCATAATCACTTCATCCTCACATCATCATCATAGCATCATAGCTGCATAATCATAGAGTCATCACAGCATCATCACTACATCATCAAATTGTCATCACTGTATCATCACAGCATCATCATAGCATCATCACTGCATAATCACAGTGTCATAACAGCATCATTACAACACCATGACTACGTCATCACAGCATCACGACAGCGTCATTACAGTGTCATCACAGCATCATCACTGCATTATCACAACATCATCACAACATCATCACTGCGTCATCAGAGCGTCATCACTACATAATCACTTCTTACTCAGTGAATCATCACTGCATCATCACATCATCACAGCATCATCTCAGCATAATCACAGTATCATCACAGCGTCATCACTACATCATCAATGCATCATCACTGCATCATCACAGCATCATCACTGCATCATCACAGCATCATCAGAGCATCATCACAGCATCATCACAACATCATCACAGAGTCATCACAGCATCATCACTGCATAATCACTGCATCATCACAGCATCAATACAGCGTCATCACAACGTCAACAATGCATCATTACAGCATCATCTCAGTATAGTCACAGCATAATCACTGCATAATCACTGCATCATCATATCGTCATCACTGCATCATCACTGCATCATCACAGCATCATCACAGCATCATTACTGCAGAATCACTGCATCATCACAGCATCCTCACAGCAACATCGCAGCATCATCACAGCATCATCGCATCATCATCACAGTGTCATGACAGCATCATCACTGCATAATCACCGCATAATCACAGCATCATCACAGCATAATCACAGTATCATCACAGCGTCATCACTACATCATCACTGCATCATCACAGAATCATCACTGCGTCATCACAGCATCATCAGAGCATCATCACAGCATCATCACAGCATAATCACAGTATCATCACAGCATCATCACTACATCATCACTGCATCATCACAGAATCATCACTGCGTCATCACAGCATCATCAGAGCATCATCACAGCATCATCACAGCATAATCACAGTATCATCACAGCATCATCACTACATCATCACTGCATCATCACAGAATCATCACTGCGTCATCACAGCATCATCAGAGCATCATCACAGCATCATCACATCATCATCTCAGCATCATTACTGCTTACTCACTGCATCATCATAGCATCATCACATCATCATCACAACATCATCAGTTTCATGTCAGCATCATCACTGCATAATCACTGCATCATCACAGCATCCTCACAGCATCAACACAGCGTCATCACAGCGTCATCAATGCATCATTACAGCATCATCTCAGTATAGTCACAGAATTATTACAGCATAATCACTGCATCATCATATCATCACTGCATCATCACTGCATCATCACTGCATCATCACAGCACCATCACAGCATCATTACTTCAGAATCACTGCATCATCACAGCATCCTCACAGCAACATCGCAGCATCATCACAGCATCATCACACTGTCATGACAGCATCATCACTGCATAATCACTGCATAATCTCCGCATAATCACAGCATCATCACATCATCATCACAATATCATCACAGCGTCATCACTACACATCACTGCATCATCACTACATCATCACAGCATCATCACTTCGTCATCATCAGAGCATCATCACAGCATCATCACTGCATCCTCACTGCATCATGAGTGCATCATCATCACAGCATCATAACTGCATCATCAAAGCATCATCTCGGCATAATCACAATGTCATAAATACATCATCACTCCATCATCACAGCATTATCACATCATCATCACAACGTTTTCAGTGTCATCACAGCATCATAACAACGTCATCAAACTGTCATCACAGCATCATCACCAAATCATCACAGAATCATCACAGCATCATTACTGCATCATCACAGCATCTTTGCATCGTCATCAGAGCATCACCACTGCATCATCACATCATCATCTCAGCATCATCACAGCATCATTACTGCTTACTCACTGCATCATCACAGCGTCATGACAGTGTCATCACTGCATCATAACATCATAGCTTCATCATCAGAACATTATCACAGCATCATCACTGCATCATCACATCATCATTATAGCATCTTCACTGTCATCAATACATCATCACAGCATCATCACATCATTATCACAGCATCATCAGTGTCATCTCAGCATCATCACTGCATCATGACTGCATCATAGCAGCATAATCACAGCATCATCACAGAATCATCACAGCATCATCATAAGGTCATCACAGCATCATCATTGCATCCTTACTGCATGATCACAGCATCTCCGCATCGTAATCACATCATCATCACTGACTCCTCACTGAATCATCACTGTACCATCACTGCATCATCAGAGCATAATCTGAGCATAATCTCAGCATAATCACAGCATCATCACAGAATCATCACAGCATCATTACTGCATCATCACAGCATCTTTGCATCGTCATCAGAGCATCACCACTGCATCATCACTACATCATCACATCATCATCACAGCATTTTAGCTACATAATCACAGAATCATCATAGCGTAACGACAGCATCATCACAACATCATTACAGCATCATCACAGCGTCATCGTAACATCATGACTGTATCATCACAGCATCATCACAGCATCACCGCAGCGTCATCACTGCATCATCACAGCATCATCACAGCATCATCACGGCATCGTTACAGCATCGTCATATCATCATAACTGCATCATCACAACAACATAACAAAATCATCAAAGCATCGTCACAGCATCATCACCGCGTCATCACAGCGTCATAACTGCATCGTCACTGCATCTAAACTGCATCATCACAAAATCATCACAGCTTCATCACTGCAGCATCACAGCATCATCAAAGCATCATCGCAGCATCATCACATCATCATCACTGCATCATCACAGAATCATTACTGTTTACTCACTGCGGCATCACAGCATTATCACGGTGTCATAACTGCATCATCACTGCACCATTACTGCATCATCACAGTGTCATCTCAGCATCATCACAGCATCATTACTGCCTAATCATTGCATTATCACAACGTCATCACAGTATCATCAGTGCATCATCACAGCATCATTACTGCATCATCACATCATCATCACAGAATCACGATAGTGTCATCACAGCGTCATCACTGCATCATCACAGCGTCATCTCAGCATCATCAGAGACTCATCACAGCGTCATCACTGCATCATCACTGCATCACCACAGTATCATCACAGCATCATCACAAAATTATAAGAGCGTCATCACAGCGTTATTACTGCATCATCACAGCATCAATAGAGCATCATCACAGCGTCATCACAGCGTTATCACAGCGTCATCACAGCATCACAACATCATCATCACAGCTTCACGACAGTGTCATGAGAGCGTCTTCACAGCATCATCACTACATCATCACAGCATCATCACTGCGTCATCAGAGCATCATCACAAAATCATCACAGCGTCATTACTGCATCATCACTGCATCATCACAGCGTCATCACCGCATCATCACTGCATTGTCACAACATCATGGCGTCATAATAACTGCATCATAACAGCATGATCAAAGCATCATCACAGCGTCATCACAGCGTCATAACTGCATAAACACTGCATCATCAAAGAACCATCACAGCATCATCACAGCGTCATAACAGCATCATCAGAGCATCATCACATCGTCATCACATCGTCATCAAAGAATCTTCACAGCATCATCGCTATGTCATCATAGCATCATCATAATATTATCACAGCTTCATCACAGCGTCATAACAACATCATCACTGCATCATCACAGCATCATCATTATTGCATCATGACTGCATCATTACAGCATCATCAGAGCAGAATCAGTGCGTCGTCACAGCATCATTACTGCATCACCACATCATCACTGTGTTATCGCAGCGTCATCACAGCATCATCACAACATCATCACAGAATCATCACAGCATCATTGCAGCATCATCACATCATCATCACAGCGTCATCACAACATCATCGTAGCATCATCATGCATCATCACAGCATCATTACTGCATCATCACAGCATCATCACAGCATCATCACTGCATCATCACTGAATAATCACAGCATCATCACTGCATCATCACGGCATCGTTACAGCATCGTCATATCATCATAACTGCATCATCACAACAACATAACATAATCATCAAAGCATCATCACAGCATCATCACCGCGTCATCACAGCGTCATAACTGCATCGTCACTGCATCTAAACTGCATCATCAAAAAATCATCACTGCATCACATCATAATCACAACATCATCAAAGCGTCATCACAGCATCATCACTGCGTTATCACAGCATCATCTCAGCATCATCACAGTATCATTACTGCTTATTCACTGCATCATCACAACATCATCACAGCGTCATTACAGTGTCATAAATGCATCATCACAGTGTCATCAAAGCGTCCTAACTGCATAATCACTGCATCATCGCAGCTTCATCACAGCATCATGACAGCGTCATCACAGCATCAAAAATGCATAATCACTTCATCCTCACATCATCATCATAGCATCATAGCTGCATAATCATAGAGTCATCACAGCATCATCACTACATCATCAAATTGTCATCACTGTATCATCACAGCATCATCATAGTATCATCACTGCATAATCACAGTGTCATAACAGCATCATTACAACACCATGACTACGTCATCACAGCATCACGACAGCGTCATTACAGTGTCATCACAGCATCATCACTGCATTATCACAACATCATCACAACATCATCACTGCGTCATCAGAGCGTCATCACTACATAATCACTTCTTACTCAGTGAATCATCTCTGTATCATCACATCATCACAGCATCATCTCAGCATAATCACAGTATCATCACAGCGTCATCACTACATCATCAATGCATCATCACTGCATCATCACAGCATCATCACTGCATCATCACAGCATCATCAGAGCATCATCACAGCATCATCACAACATCATCACAGAGTCATCACAGCATCATCACTGCATAATCACTGCATCATCACAGCATCATCACAACATCATCACAGAGTCATCACAGCATCATCACTGCATAATCACTGCATCATCACAGCATCCTCACAGCATCAATACAGCGTCATCACAACGTCAACAATGCATCATTACAGCATCATCTCAGTATAGTCACAGCATAATCACTGCATAATCACTGCATCATCATATCGTCATCACTGCATCATCACAGCACCATCACAGCATCATAGCTGCATAATCACAGCATCATCACATCATCATCGCATAGTCATCACAGCATCATCACTGCATCATCACAGCATCATCACAGCATCATTACTGCAGAATCACTGCATCATCACAGCATCATAGCTGCATAATCACAGCATCATCACATCATCATCGCATAGTCATCACAGCGTCATCACTGCATCATCACAGCATCATCACAGCATCATTACTGCAGAATCACTGCATCATCACAGCATCCTCACAGCAACATCGCAGCATCATCACAGCATCATCGCATCATCATCACAGTGTCATGACAGCATCATCACTGCATAATCACCGCATAATCACAGCATCATCACAGCATAATCACAGTATCATCACTGCGTCATCACTACATCATCACTGCATCATCACAGAATCATCACTGCGTCATCACAGCATCATCAGAGCATCATCACAGCATCATCACAGCATAATCACAGTATCATCACAGCATCATCACTACATCATCACTGCATCATCACAGAATCATCACTGCGTCATCACAGCATCATCAGAGCATCATCACAGCATCATCACATCATCATCTCAGCATCATTACTGCTTACTCACTGCATCATCATAGCATCATCACATCATCATCACAACATCATCAGTTTCATGTCAGCATCATCACTGCATAATCACTGCATCATCACAGCATCCTCACAGCATCAACACAGCGTCATCACAGCGTCATCAATGCATCATTACAGCATCATCTCAGTATAGTCACAGAATTATTACAGCATAATCACTGCATCATCATATCATCACTGCATCATCACTGCATCATCACAGCACCATCACAGCATCATTACTTCAGAATCACTGCATCATCACAGCATCCTCACAGCAACATCGCAGCATCATCACAGCATCATCACACTGTCATGACAGCATCATCACTGCATAATCACTGCATAATCTCCGCATAATCACAGCATCATCACATCATCATCACAATATCATCACAGCGTCATCACTACACATCACTGCATCATCACTACATCATCACAGCATCATCACTTCGTCATCATCAGAGCATCATCACAGCATCATCACTGCATCCTCACTGCATCATGAGTGCATCATCATCACAGCATCATAACTGCATCATCAAAGCATCATCTCGGCATAATCACAAATAATCATAAATACATCATCACTCCATCATCACAGCATTATCACATCATCATCACAACGTTTTCAGTGTCATCACAGCATCATAACAACGTCATCAAACTGTCATCACAGCATCATCACCAAATCATCACAGAATCATCACAGCATCATTACTGCATCATCACAGCATCTTTGCATCGTCATCAGAGCATCACCACTGCATCATCACATCATCATCTCAGCATCATCACAGCATCATTACTGCTTACTCACTGCATCATCACAGCGTCATGACACTGTCATCACTGCATCATAACATCATAGCTTCATCATCAGAACATTATCACAGCATCATCACTGCATCATCACATCATCATTATAGCATCTTCACTGTCATCAATACATCATCACAGCATCATCACATCATTATCACAGCATCATCAGTGTCATCTCAGCATCATCACTGCATCATGACTGCATCATAGCAGCATAATCACAGCATCATCACAGAATCATCACAGCATCATCATAAGGTCATCACAGCATCATCACTACGTCATCAGATTGTAATCACAGCATCATCACAGTGTCCTCACTGAATCATCACTGCACCATCACTGCAACATCACAGCATCATCTCAGCATCATCATGGCATCATTACTGCATCATCACTGCTTACTCACTGCATCATCACAGCATCATCTCAGCATCATCACAGAATCATTTCTGCATAATCATTGCATTTTCACAGCGTCATCACAGTATCATCACTGCATCATCACAGTGTCATCACAGCATCATCAAAGCATCACGACAGCGTCATCTCACCATCACGACAGCGTCATCAAAGCATCATCACTGCATCATAACAACATCATCTCAGCATCATCACAGAATCATTTCTGCATAATCACTGCATCATCATAGTGTCATCACAGTATATTCACTGCATCATCACATCATCACAGTGTCATCACAGAATCATCACTGAATCATCCAAGCATCATCCAAGCATCATCACAGCACCACCAATGCATCATCACAGTATCATCACTGCATAATCACTGCATCATCACCGCATCATCACATCATCAACACTGCATCATTGCTGCATCATCACATCATTGTCACAGTATCATCAAAATATCATCACAGCATCATCACACCATCATAACAACATCATCACAGCGTCATCACAGTATCGTAAATGCATCATCACAGAATCATCACTGAATCATCATAGCATCTTCATATCATCATCACAATATCATCACAGCATCATCACTGCATCATCACAGCATCATCACTGCATAATCACTGCATCATCACCACATCATCACAGCATCATCACTGCATAATCACTGCATCATCACAGCATCATCACATCGTCATCAAAACATCATTACAAGTATCAACACAACGTAATCACAGTGTCATCACAGCATCATCATTGCATCCTTACTGCATGATCACAGCATCTCCGCATCGTAATCACATCATCATCACTGACTCCTCACTGAATCATCACTGTACCATCACTGCATCATCAGAGCATAATCTGAGCATAATCTCAGCATAATCACAGCATCATCACAGAATCATCACAGCATCATTACTGCATCATCACAGCATCTTTGCATCGTCATCAGAGCATCACCACTGCATCATCACTACATCATCACATCATCATCACAGCATTTTAGCTACATAATCACAGAATCATCATAGCGTAACGACAGCATCATCACAACATCATTACAGCATCATCACAGCGTCATCGTAACATCATGACTGTATCATCACAGCATCATCACAGCATCACCGCAGCGTCATCACTGCATCATCACAGCATCATCACAGCATCATCACGGCATCGTTACAGCATCGTCATATCATCATAACTGCATCATCACAACAACATAACAAAATCATCAAAGCATCGTCACAGCATCATCACCGCGTCATCACAGCGTCATAACTGCATCGTCACTGCATCTAAACTGCATCATCACAAAATCATCACAGCTTCATCACTGCAGCATCACAGCATCATCAAAGCATCATCGCAGCATCATCACATCATCATCACTGCATCATCACAGAATCATTACTGTTTACTCACTGCGGCATCACAGCATTATCACGGTGTCATAACTGCATCATCACTGCACCATTACTGCATCATCACAGTGTCATCTCAGCATCATCACAGCATCATTACTGCCTAATCATTGCATTATCACAACGTCATCACAGTATCATCAGTGCATCATCACAGCATCATTACTGCATCATCACATCATCATCACAGAATCACGATAGTGTCATCACAGCGTCATCACTGCATCATCACAGCGTCATCTCAGCATCATCAGAGACTCATCACAGCGTCATCACTGCATCACCACAGTATCATCACAGCATCATCACAAAATTATAAGAGCGTCATCACAGCGTTATTACTGCATCATCACAGCATCAATAGAGCATCATCACAGCGTCATCACAGCGTTATCACAGCGTCATCACAGCATCATCACAGCATCACGACATCATCATCACAGCTTCACGACAGTGTCATGAGAGCGTCTTCACAGCATCATCACTACATCATCACAGCATCATCACTGCGTCATCAGAGCATCATCACAAAATCATCACAGCGTCATTACTGCATCATCACTGCATCATCACAGCGTCATCACCGCATCATCACTGCATTGTCACAACATCATGGCGTCATAATAACTGCATCATAACAGCATGATCAAAGCATCATCACAGCGTCATCACAGCGTCATAACTGCATAAACACTGCATCATCAAAGAACCATCACAGCATCATCACAGCGTCATAACAGCATCATCAGAGCATCATCACATCGTCATCACATCGTCATCAAAGAATCTTCACAGCATCATCACTATGTCATCATAGCATCATCATAATATTATCACAGCTTCATCACAGCGTCATAACAACATCATCACTGCATCATCACAGCATCATCATTATTGCATCATGACTGCATCATTACAGCATCATCAGAGCAGAATCAGTGCGTCGTCACAGCATCATTACTGCATCACCACATCATCACTGTGTTATCGGAGCATCATGACAGCATCATCACTGCATCATCACGGCATCGTTACAGCATCGTCATATCATCATAACTGCATCATCACAACAACATAACAAAATCATCAAAGCATCATCACAGCATCATCACCGCGTCATCACAGCGTCATAACTGCATCGTCACTGCATCTAAACTGCATCATCAAAAAATCATCACTGCATCACATCATAATCACAACATCATCAAAGCGTCATCACAGCATCATCACTGCGTTATCACAGCATCATCTCAGCATCATCACAGTATCATTACTGCTTATTCACTGCATCATCACAACATCATCACAGCGTCATTACAGTGTCATAAATGCATCATCACAGTGTCATCAAAGCGTCCTAACTGCATAATCACTGCATCATCGCAGCTTCATCACAGCATCATGACAGCGTCATCACAGCATCAAAAATGCATAATCACTTCATCCTCACATCATCATCATAGCATCATAGCTGCATAATCATAGAGTCATCACAGCATCATCACTACATCATCAAATTGTCATCACTGTATCATCACAGCATCATCATAGCATCATCACTGCATAATCACAGTGTCATAACAGCATCATTACAACACCATGACTACGTCATCACAGCATCACGACAGCGTCATTACAGTGTCATCACAGCATCATCACTGCATTATCACAACATCATCACAACATCATCACTGCGTCATCAGAGCGTCATCACTACATAATCACTTCTTACTCAGTGAATCATCACTGCATCATCACATCATCACAGCATCATCTCAGCATAATCACAGTATCATCACAGCGTCATCACTACATCATCAATGCATCATCACTGCATCATCACAGCATCATCACTGCATCATCACAGCATCATCAGAGCATCATCACAGCATCATCACAACATCATCACAGAGTCATCACAGCATCATCACTGCATAATCACTGCATCATCACAGCATCAATACAGCGTCATCACAACGTCAACAATGCATCATTACAGCATCATCTCAGTATAGTCACAGCATAATCACTGCATAATCACTGCATCATCATATCGTCATCACAGCATCATAACTGCATCATCAAAGCATCATCTCGGCATAATCACAAATAATCATAAATACATCATCACTCCATCATCACAGCATTATCACATCATCATCACAACGTTTTCAGTGTCATCACAGCATCATAACAACGTCATCAAACTGTCATCACAGCATCATCACCAAATCATCACAGAATCATCACAGCATCATTACTGCATCATCACAGCATCTTTGCATCGTCATCAGAGCATCACCACTGCATCATCACATCATCATCTCAGCATCATCACAGCATCATTACTGCTTACTCACTGCATCATCACAGCGTCATGACAGTGTCATCACTGCATCATAACATCATAGCTTCATCATCAGAACATTATCACAGCATCATCACTGCATCATCACATCATCATTATAGCATCTTCACTGTCATCAATATATCATCACAGCATCATCACATCATTATCACAGCATCATCAGTGTCATCTCAGCATCATCACTGCATCATGACTGCATCATAGCAGCATAATCACAGCATCATCACAGAATCATCACAGCATCATCATAAGGTCATCACAGCATCATCACTACGTCATCAAATTGTAATCACAGCATCATCACAGTGTCCTCACTGAATCATCACTGCACCATCACTGCAACATCACAGCATCATCTCAGCATCATCATGGCATCATTTCTGCATAATCATTGCATTTTCACAGCGTCATCACAGTATCATCACTGCATCATCACAGTGTCATCACAGCATCATCAAAGCATCACGACAGCGTCATCTCACCATCACGACAGCGTCATCAAAGCATCATCACTGCATCATAACAACATCATCTCAGCATCATCACAGAATCATTTCTGCATAATCACTGCATCATCATAGTGTCATCACAGTATATTCACTGCATCATCACATCATCACAGTGTCATCACAGAATCATCACTGAATCATCCAAGCATCATCCAAGCATCATCACAGCACCACCAATGCATCATCACAGTATCATCACTGCATAATCACTGCATCATCACCGCATCATCACATCATCAACACTGCATCATTGCTGCATCATCACATCATTGTCACAGTATCATCAAAATATCATCACAGCATCATCACACCATCATAACATCATCACAGCGTCATCACAGTATCATAAATGCATCATCACAGAATCATCACTGAATCATCATAGCATCTTCATATCATCATCACAATATCATCACAGCATCATCACTGCATCATCACAGCATCATCACTGCATAATCACTGCATCATCACAGCATCATCACATCGTCATCAAAACATCATTACAAGTATCAACACAACATAATCACAGTGTCATCACAGCATCATCATTGCATCCTTACTGCATGATCACAGCATCTCCGCATCGTAATCACATCATCATCACTGACTCCTCACTGAATCATCACTGTACCATCACTGCATCATCAGAGCATAATCTGAGCAAAATCTCAGCATAATCACAGCATCATCACAGAATCATCACAGCATCATTACTGCATCATCACAGCATCTTTGCATCGTCATCAGAGCATCACCACTGCATCATCACTACATCATCACATCATCATCACAGCATTTTAGCTACATAATCACAGAATCATCATAGCGTAACGACAGCATCATCACAACATCATTACAGCATCATCACAGCGTCATCGTAACATCATGACTGTATCATCACAGCATCATCACAGCATCACCGCAGCGTCATCACTGCATCATCACAGCATCATCACAGCATCATCACGGCATCGTTACAGCATCGTCATATCATCATAACTGCATCATCACAACAACATAACAAAATCATCAAAGCATCGTCACAGCATCATCACCGCGTCATCACAGCGTCATAACTGCATCGTCACTGCATCTAAACTGCATCATCACAAAATCATCACAGCTTCATCACTGCAGCATCACAGCATCATCAAAGCATCATCGCAGCATCATCACATCATCATCACTGCATCATCACAGAATCATTACTGTTTACTCACTGCGGCATCACAGCATTATCACGGTGTCATAACTGCATCATCACTGCACCATTACTGCATCATCACAGTGTCATCTCAGCATCATCACAGCATCATTACTGCCCAATCATTGCATTATCACAACGTCATCACAGTATCATCAGTGCATCATCACAGCATCATTACTGCATCATCACATCATCATCACAGAATCACGATAGTGTCATCACAGCGTCATCACTGCATCATCACAGCGTCATCTCAGCATCATCAGAGACTCATCACAGCGTCATCACTGCATCATCACTGCATCACCACAGTATCATCACAAAATTATAAGAGCGTCATCACAGCGTTATTACTGCATCATCACAGCATCAATAGAGCATCATCACAGCGTCATCACAGCGTTATCACAGCGTCATCACAGCATCATCACAGCATCACGACATCATCATCACAGCTTCACGACAGTGTCATGAGAGCGTCTTCACAGCATCATCACTACATCATCACAGCATCATCACTGCGTCATCAGAGCATCATCACAAAATCATCACAGCGTCATTACTGCATCATCACTGCATCATCACAGCGTCATCACCGCATCATCACTGCATTGTCACAACATCATGGCGTCATAATAACTGCATCATAACAGCATGATCAAAGCATCATCACAGCGTCATCACAGCGTCATAACTGCATAAACACTGCATCATCAAAGAACCATCACAGCATCATCACAGCGTCATAACAGCATCATCAGAGCATCATCACATCGTCATCACATCGTCATCAAAGAATCTTCACAGCATCATCGCTATGTCATCATAGCATCATCATAATATTATCACAGCTTCATCACAGCGTCATAACAACATCATCACTGCATCATCACAGCATCATCATTATTGCATCATGACTGCATCATTACAGCATCATCAGAGCAGAATCAGTGCGTCGTCACAGCATCATTACTGCATCACCACATCACCACTGTGTTATCGCAGCGTCATCACAGCATCATCACAACATCATCACAGAATCATCACAGCATCATTGCAGCATCATCACATCATCATCACAGCGTCATCACAACATCATCGTAGCATCATCATGCATCATCACAGCATCATTACGGCATCATCACAGCATCATCACAGCATCATCACTGCATCATCACTGAATAATCACAGCATCATCACTGCATCATCACGGCATCGTTACAGCATCGTCATATCATCATAACTGCATCATCACAACAACATAACAAAATCATCAAAGCATCATCACAGCATCATCACCGCGTCATCACAGCGTCATAACTGCATCGTCACTGCATCTAAACTGCATCATCACAAAATCATCACTGCATCACATCATAATCACAACATCATCAAAGCGTCATCACAGCATCATCACTGCGTTATCACAGCATCATCTCAGCATCATCACAGTATCATTACTGCTTATTCACTGCATCATCACAACATCATCACAGCGTCATTACAGTGTCATAAATGCATCATCACAGTGTCATCAAAGCGTCCTAACTGCATAATCACTGCATCATCGCAGCTTCATCACAGCATCATGACAGCGTCATCACAGCATCAAAAATGCGTAATCACTTCATCCTCACATCATCATCATAGCATCATAGCTGCATAATCATAGAGTCATCACAGCATCATCACTACATCATCAAATTGTCATCACTGTATCATCACAGCATCATCATAGCATCATCACTGCATAATCACAGTGTCATAACAGCATCATTACAACACCATGACTACGTCATCACAGCATCACGACAGCATCATTACAGTGTCATCACAGCATCATCACTGCATTATCACAACATCATCACAACATCATCACTGCGTCATCAGAGTGTCATCACTACATAATCACTTCTTACTCAGTGAATCCTCACTGCATCATCACATCATCACAGCATCATCTCAGCATAATCACAGTATCATCACAGCGTCATCACTACATCATCAATGCATCATCACTGCATCATCACAGCATCATCACTGCATCATCACAGCATCATCAGAGCATCATCACAGCATCATCACAACATCATCACAGAGTCATCACAGCATCATCACTGCATAATCACTGCATCATCACAGCATCCTCACAGCATCAATACAGCGTCATCACAACGTCAACAATGCATCATTACAGCATCATCTCAGTATAGTCACAGCATAATCACTGCATAATCACTGCATCATCATATCGTCATCACTGCATCATCACTGCATCATCACAGCACCATCACAGCATCATTACTGCAGAATCACTGCATCATCACAGCATCATAGCTGCATAATCACAGCATCATCACATCATCATCGCATAGTCATCACAGCGTCATCACTGCATCATCACAGCATCATCACAGCATCATTACTGCAGAATCACTGCATCATCACAGCATCCTCACAGCAACATCGCAGCATCATCACAGCATCATCGCATCATCATCACAGTGTCATGACAGCATCATCACTGCATAATCACCGCATAATCACAGCATCATCACAGCATAATCACAGTATCATCACAGCGTCATCACTACATCATCACTGCATCATCACAGAATCATCACTGCGTCATCACAGCATCATCAGAGCATCATCACAGCATCATCACAGCATAATCACAGTATCATCACAGCATCATCACTACATCATCACTGCATCATCACAGAATCATCACTGCGTCATCACAGCATCATCAGAGCATCATCACAGCATCATCACATCATCATCTCAGCATCATTACTGCTTACTCACTGCATCATCATAGCATCATCACATCATCATCACAACATCATCAGTTTCATGTCAGCATCATCACTGCATCATCACTGCATCATCACAGCATCCTCACAGCATCAACACAGCGTCATCACAGCGTCATCAATGCATCATTACAGCATCATCTCAGTATAGTCACAGAATTATTACAGCATAATCACTGCATCATCATATCATCACTGCATCATCACTGCATCATCACTGCATCATCACAGCACCATCACAGCATCATTACTTCAGAATCACTGCATCATCACAGCATCCTCACAGCAACATCGCAGCATCATCACAGCATCATCACACTGTCATGACAGCATCATCACTGCATAATCACTGCATAATCTCCGCATAATCACAGCATCATCACATCATCATCACAATATCATCACAGCGTCATCACTACACATCACTGCATCATCACTACATCATCACAGCATCATCACTTCGTCATCATCAGAGCATCATCACAGCATCATCACTGCATCCTCACTGCATCATGAGTGCATCATCATCACAGCATCATAACTGCATCATCAAAGCATCATCTCGGCATAATCACAATGTCATAAATACATCATCACTCCATCATCACAGCATTATCACATCATCATCACAACGTTTTCAGTGTCATCACAGCATCATAACAACGTCATCAAACTGTCATCACAGCATCATCACCAAATCATCACAGAATCATCACAGCATCATTACTGCATCATCACAGCATCTTTGCATCGTCATCAGAGCATCACCACTGCATCATCACATCATCATCTCAGCATCATCACAGCATCATTACTGCTTACTCACTGCATCATCACAGCGTCATGACAGTGTCATCACTGCATCATAACATCATAGCTTCATCATCAGAACATTATCACAGCATCATCACTGCATCATCACATCATCATTATAGCATCTTCACTGTCATCAATACATCATCACAGCATCATCACATCATTATCACAGCATCATCAGTGTCATCTCAGCATCATCACTGCATCATGACTGCATCATAGCAGCATAATCACAGCATCATCACAGAATCATCACAGCATCATCATAAGGTCATCACAGCATCATCACTACGTCATCAAATTGTAATCACAGCATCATCACAGTGTCCTCACTGAATCATCACTGCACCATCACTGCAACATCACAGCATCATCTCAGCATCATCATGGCATCATTACTGCATCATCACTGCTTACTCACTGCATCATCACAGCATCATCTCAGCATCATCACAGAATCATTTCTGCATAATCATTGCATTTTCACAGCGTCATCACAGTATCATCACTGCATCATCACAGTGTCATCACAGCATCACGACAGCGTCATCTCACCATCACGACAGCGTCATCAAAGCATCATCACTGCATCATAACAACATCATCTCAGCATCATCACAGAATCATTTCTGCATAATCACTGCATCATCATAGTGTCATCACAGTATATTCACTGCATCATCACATCATCACAGTGTCATCACAGAATCATCACTGAATCATCCAAGCATCATCCAAGCATCATCACAGCACCACCAATGCATCATCACAGTATCATCACTGCATAATCACTGCATCATCACCGCATCATCACATCATCAACACTGCATCATTGCTGCATCATCACATCATTGTCACAGTATCATCAAAATATCATCACAGCATCATCACACCATCATAACAACATCATCACAGCGTCATCACAGTATCGTAAATGCATCATCACAGAATCATCACTGAATCATCATAGCATCTTCATATCATCATCACAATATCATCACAGCATCATCACTGCATCATCACAGCATCATCACTGCATAATCACTGCATCATCACCACATCATCACAGCATCATCACTGCATAATCACTGCATCATCACAGCATCATCACATCGTCATCAAAACATCATTACAAGTATCAACACAACATAATCACAGTGTCATCACAGCATCATCATTGCATCCTTACTGCATGATCACAGCATCTCCGCATCGTAATCACATCATCATCACTGACTCCTCACTGAATCATCACTGTACCATCACTGCATCATCAGAGCATAATCTGAGCATAATCTCAGCATAATCACAGCATCATCACAGAATCATCACAGCATCATTACTGCATCATCACAGCATCTTTGCATCGTCATCAGAGCATCACCACTGCATCATCACTACATCATCACATCATCATCACAGCATTTTAGCTACATAATCACAGAATCATCATAGCGTAACGACAGCATCATCACAACATCATTACAGCATCATCACAGCGTCATCGTAACATCATGACTGTATCATCACAGCATCATCACAGCATCACCGCAGCGTCATCACTGCATCATCACAGCATCATCACGGCATCGTTACAGCATCGTCATATCATCATAACTGCATCATCACAACAACATAACAAAACCATCAAAGCATCGTCACAGCATCATCACCGCGTCATCACAGCGTCATAACTGCATCGTCACTGCATCTAAACTGCATCATCACAAAATCATCACAGCTTCATCACTGCAGCATCACAGCATCATCAAAGCATCATCGCAGCATCATCACATCATCATCACTGCATCATCACAGAATCATTACTGTTTACTCACTGCGGCATCACAGCATTATCACGGTGTCATAACTGCATCATCACTGCACCATTACTGCATCATCACAGTGTCATCTCAGCATCATCACAGCATCATTACTGCCCAATCATTGCATTATCACAACGTCATCACAGTATCATCAGTGCATCATCACAGCATCATTACTGCATCATCACATCATCATCACAGAATCACGATAGTGTCATCACAGCGTCATCACTGCATCATCACAGCGTCATCTCAGCATCATCAGAGACTCATCACAGCGTCATCACTGCATCATCACTGCATCACCACAGTATCATCACAAAATTATAAGAGCGTCATCACAGCGTTATTACTGCATCATCACAGCATCAATAGAGCATCATCACAGCGTCATCACAGCGTTATCACAGCGTCATCACAGCATCATCACAGCATCACGACATCATCATCACAGCTTCACGACAGTGTCATGAGAGCGTCTTCACAGCATCATCACTACATCATCACAGCATCATCACTGCGTCATCAGAGCATCATCACAAAATCATCACAGCGTCATTACTGCATCATCACTGCATCATCACAGCGTCATCACCGCATCATCACTGCATTGTCACAACATCATGGCGTCATAATAACTGCATCATAACAGCATGATCAAAGCATCATCACAGCGTCATCACAGCGTCATAACTGCATAAACACTGCATCATCAAAGAACCATCACAGCATCATCACAGCGTCATAACAGCATCATCAGAGCATCATCACATCGTCATCACATCGTCATCAAAGAATCTTCACAGCATCATCGCTATGTCATCATAGCATCATCATAATATTATCACAGCTTCATCACAGCGTCATAACAACATCATCACTGCATCATCACAGCATCATCATTATTGCATCATGACTGCATCATTACAGCATCATCAGAGCAGAATCAGTGCGTCGTCACAGCATCATTACTGCATCACCACATCACCACTGTGTTATCGCAGCGTCATCACAGCATCATCACAACATCATCACAGAATCATCACAGCATCATTGCAGCATCATCACATCATCATCACAGCGTCATCACAACATCATCGTAGCATCATCATGCATCATCACAGCATCATTACGGCATCATCACAGCATCATCACAGCATCATCACTGCATCATCACTGAATAATCACAGCATCATCACTGCATCATCACGGCATCGTTACAGCATCGTCATATCATCATAACTGCATCATCACAACAACATAACAAAATCATCAAAGCATCATCACAGCATCATCACCGCGTCATCACAGCGTCATAACTGCATCGTCACTGCATCTAAACTGCATCATCACAAAATCATCACTGCATCACATCATAATCACAACATCATCAAAGCGTCATCACAGCATCATCACTGCGTTATCACAGCATCATCTCAGCATCATCACAGTATCATTACTGCTTATTCACTGCATCATCACAACATCATCACAGCGTCATTACAGTGTCATAAATGCATCATCACAGTGTCATCAAAGCGTCCTAACTGCATAATCACTGCATCATCGCAGCTTCATCACAGCATCATGACAGCGTCATCACAGCATCAAAAATGCGTAATCACTTCATCCTCACATCATCATCATAGCATCATAGCTGCATAATCATAGAGTCATCACAGCATCATCACTACATCATCAAATTGTCATCACTGTATCATCACAGCATCATCATAGCATCATCACTGCATAATCACAGTGTCATAACAGCATCATTACAACACCATGACTACGTCATCACAGCATCACGACAGCATCATTACAGTGTCATCACAGCATCATCACTGCATTATCACAACATCATCACAACATCATCACTGCGTCATCAGAGTGTCATCACTACATAATCACTTCTTACTCAGTGAATCCTCACTGCATCATCACATCATCACAGCATCATCTCAGCATAATCACAGTATCATCACAGCGTCATCACTACATCATCAATGCATCATCACTGCATCATCACAGCATCATCACTGCATCATCACAGCATCATCAGAGCATCATCACAGCATCATCACAACATCATCACAGAGTCATCACAGCATCATCACTGCATAATCACTGCATCATCACAGCATCCTCACAGCATCAATACAGCGTCATCACAACGTCAACAATGCATCATTACAGCATCATCTCAGTATAGTCACAGCATAATCACTGCATAATCACTGCATCATCATATCGTCATCACTGCATCATCACTGCATCATCACAGCACCATCACAGCATCATTACTGCAGAATCACTGCATCATCACAGCATCATAGCTGCATAATCACAGCATCATCACATCATCATCGCATAGTCATCACAGCGTCATCACTGCATCATCACAGCATCATCACAGCATCATTACTGCAGAATCACTGCATCATCACAGCATCCTCACAGCAACATCGCAGCATCATCACAGCATCATCGCATCATCATCACAGTGTCATGACAGCATCATCACTGCATAATCACCGCATAATCACAGCATCATCACAGCATAATCACAGTATCATCACAGCGTCATCACTACATCATCACTGCATCATCACAGAATCATCACTGCGTCATCACAGCATCATCAGAGCATCATCACAGCATCATCACAGCATAATCACAGTATCATCACAGCATCATCACTACATCATCACTGCATCATCACAGAATTATCACTGCGTCATCACAGCATCATCAGAGCATCATCACAGCATCATCACATCATCATCTCAGCATCATTACTGCTTACTCACTGCATCATCATAGCATCATCACATCATCATCACAACATCATCAGTTTCATGTCAGCATCATCACTGCATCATCACTGCATCATCACAGCATCCTCACAGCATCAACACAGCGTCATCACAGCGTCATCAATGCATCATTACAGCATCATCTCAGTATAGTCACAGAATTATTACAGCATAATCACTGCATCATCATATCATCACTGCATCATCACTGCATCATCACTGCATCATCACAGCACCATCACAGCATCATTACTTCAGAATCACTGCATCATCACAGCATCCTCACAGCAACATCGCAGCATCATCACAGCATCATCACACTGTCATGACAGCATCATCACTGCATAATCACTGCATAATCTCCGCATAATCACAGCATCATCACATCATCATCACAATATCATCACAGCGTCATCACTACACATCACTGCATCATCACTACATCATCACAGCATCATCACTTCGTCATCATCAGAGCATCATCACAGCATCATCACTGCATCCTCACTGCATCATGAGTGCATCATCATCACAGCATCATAACTGCATCATCAAAGCATCATCTCGGCATAATCACAATGTCATAAATACATCATCACTCCATCATCACAGCATTATCACATCATCATCACAACGTTTTCAGTGTCATCACAGCATCATAACAACGTCATCAAACTGTCATCACAGCATCATCACCAAATCATCACAGAATCATCACAGCATCATTACTGCATCATCACAGCATCTTTGCATCGTCATCAGAGCATCACCACTGCATCATCACATCATCATCTCAGCATCATCACAGCATCATTACTGCTTACTCACTGCATCATCACAGCGTCATGACAGTGTCATCACTGCATCATAACATCATAGCTTCATCATCAGAACATTATCACAGCATCATCACTGCATCATCACATCATCATTATAGCATCTTCACTGTCATCAATACATCATCACAGCATCATCACATCATTATCACAGCATCATCAGTGTCATCTCAGCATCATCACTGCATCATGACTGCATCATAGCAGCATAATCACAGCATCATCACAGAATCATCACAGCATCATCATAAGGTCATCACAGCATCATCACTACGTCATCAAATTGTAATCACAGCATCATCACAGTGTCCTCACTGAATCATCACTGCACCATCACTGCAACATCACAGCATCATCTCAGCATCATCATGGCATCATTACTGCATCATCACTGCTTACTCACTGCATCATCACAGCATCATCTCAGCATCATCACAGAATCATTTCTGCATAATCATTGCATTTTCACAGCGTCATCACAGTATCATCACTGCATCATCACAGTGTCATCACAGCATCATCAAAGCATCACGACAGCGTCATCTCACCATCACGACAGCGTCATCAAAGCATCATCACTGCATCATAACAACATCATCTCAGCATCATCACAGAATCATTTCTGCATAATCACTGCATCATCATAGTGTCATCACAGTATATTCACTGCATCATCACATCATCACAGTGTCATCACAGAATCATCACTGAATCATCCAAGCATCATCCAAGCATCATCACAGCACCACCAATGCATCATCACAGTATCATCACTGCATAATCACTGCATCATCACCGCATCATCACATCATCAACACTGCATCATTGCTGCATCATCACATCATTGTCACAGTATCATCAAAATATCATCACAGCATCATCACACCATCATAACAACATCATCACAGCGTCATCACAGTATCGTAAATGCATCATCACAGAATCATCACTGAATCATCATAGCATCTTCATATCATCATCACAATATCATCACAGCATCATCACTGCATCATCACAGCATCATCACTGCATAATCACTGCATCATCACCACATCATCACAGCATCATCACTGCATAATCACTGCATCATCACAGCATCATCACATCGTCATCAAAACATCATTACAAGTATCAACACAACATAATCACAGTGTCATCACAGCATCATCATTGCATCCTTACTGCATGATCACAGCATCTCCGCATCGTAATCACATCATCATCACTGACTCCTCACTGAATCATCACTGTACCATCACTGCATCATCAGAGCATAATCTGAGCATAATCTCAGCATAATCACAGCATCATCACAGAATCATCACAGCATCATTACTGCATCATCACAGCATCTTTGCATCGTCATCAGAGCATCACCACTGCATCATCACTACATCATCACATCATCATCACAGCATTTTAGCTACATAATCACAGAATCATCATAGCGTAACGACAGCATCATCACAACATCATTACAGCATCATCACAGCGTCATCGTAACATCATGACTGTATCATCACAGCATCATCACAGCATCACCGCAGCGTCATCACTGCATCATCACAGCATCATCACAGCATCATCACGGCATCGTTACAGCATCGTCATATCATCATAACTGCATCATCACAACAACATAACAAAATCATCAAAGCATCGTCACAGCATCATCACCGCGTCATCACAGCGTCATAACTGCATCGTCACTGCATCTAAACTGCATCATCACAAAATCATCACAGCTTCATCACTGCAGCATCACAGCATCATCAAAGCATCATCGCAGCATCATCACATCATCATCACTGCATCATCACAGAATCATTACTGTTTACTCACTGCGGCATCACAGCATTATCACGGTGTCATAACTGCATCATCACTGCACCATTACTGCATCATCACAGTGTCATCTCAGCATCATCACAGCATCATTACTGCCTAATCATTGCATTATCACAACGTCATCACAGTATCATCAGTGCATCATCACAGCATCATTACTGCATCATCACATCATCATCACAGAATCACGATAGTGTCATCACAGCGTCATCACTGCATCATCACAGCGTCATCTCAGCATCATCAGAGACTCATCACAGCGTCATCACTGCATCATCACTGCATCACCACAGTATCATCACAGCATCATCACAAAATTATAAGAGCGTCATCACAGCGTTATTACTGCATCATCACAGCATCAATAGAGCATCATCACAGCGTCATCACAGCGTTATCACAGCGTCATCACAGCATCATCACAGCATCACGACATCATCATCACAGCTTCACGACAGTGTCATGAGAGCGTCTTCACAGCATCATCACTACATCATCACAGCATCATCACTGCGTCATCAGAGCATCATCACAAAATCATCACAGCGTCATTACTGCATCATCACTGCATCATCACAGCGTCATCACCGCATCATCACTGCATTGTCACAACATCATGGCGTCATAATAACTGCATCATAACAGCATGATCAAAGCATCATCACAGCGTCATCACAGCGTCATAACTGCATAAACACTGCATCATCAAAGAACCATCACAGCATCATCACAGCGTCATAACAGCATCATCAGAGCATCATCACATCGTCATCACATCGTCATCAAAGAATCTTCACAGCATCATCGCTATGTCATCATAGCATCATCATGATATTATCACAGCTTCATCACAGCGTCATAACAACATCATCACTGCATCATCACAGCATCATCATTATTGCATCATGACTGCATCATTACAGCATCATCAGAGCAGAATCAGTGCGTCGTCACAGCATCATTACTGCATCACCACATCATCACTGTGTTATCGCAGCGTCATCACAGCATCATCACAACATCATCACAGAATCATCACAGCATCATTGCAGCATCATCACATCATCATCACAGCGTCATCACAACATCATCGTAGCATCATCATGCATCATCACAGCATCATTACTGCATCATCACAGCATCATCACAGCATCATCACTGCATCATCACTGAATAATCACAACATCATGACTGCATCATCACGGCATCGTTACAGCATCGTCATATCATCATAACTGCATCATCACAACAACATAACAAAATCATCAAAGCATCATCACCGCGTCATCACAGCGTCATAACTGCATCGTCACTGCATCTAAACTGCATCATCAAAAAATCATCACTGCATCACATCATAATCACAACATCATCAAAGCGTCATCACAGCATCATCACTGCGTTATCACAGCATCATCTCAGCATCATCACAGTATCATTACTGCTTATTCACTGCATCATCACAACATCATCACAGCGTCATTACAGTGTCATAAATGCATCATCACAGTGTCATCAAAGCGTCCTAACTGCATAATCACTGCATCATCGCAGCTTCATCACAGCATCATGACAGCGTCATCACAGCATCAAAAATGCATAATCACTTCATCCTCACATCATCATCATAGCATCATAGCTGCATAATCATAGAGTCATCACAGCATCATCACTACATCATCAAATTGTCATCACTGTATCATCACAGCATCATCATAGCATCATCACTGCATAATCACAGTGTCATAACAGCATCATTACAACACCAGGACTACGTCATCACAGCATCACGACAGCGTCATTACAGTGTCATCACAGCATCATCACTGCATTATCACAACATCATCACAACATCATCACTGCGTCATCAGAGCGTCATCACTACATAATCACTTCTTACTCAGTGAATCATCACTGCATCATCACATCATCACAGCATCATCTCAGCATAATCACAGTATCATCACAGCGTCATCACTACATCATCAATGCATCATCACTGCATCATCACAGCATCATCACTGCATCATCACAGCATCATCAGAGCATCATCACAGCATCATCACAACATCATCACAGAGTCATCACAGCATCATCACTGCATAATCACTGCATCATCACAGCATCCTCACAGCATCAATACAGCGTCATCACAACGTCAACAATGCATCATTACAGCATCATCTCAGTATAGTCACAGCATAATCACTGCATCATCATATCGTCATCACTGCATCATCACTGCATCATCACAGCACCATCACAGCATCATAGCTGCATAATCACAGCATCATCACATCATCATCGCATAGTCACCAATTATTGTGATAATATTGTGATAATATTGTGATGATGCAGTGAGTCAGCAGTAATGATGCTGCGATGATGCTGTGATTATGCTCTGACGATGAGGTGATGATGCAGTGATTATGCAGTGATGATGCTGTCATGATACTCTAATGATGCTCTGATGATGCAGAGATGATGCAGTGATGTTGCTGTGAGGAAGTTGTTCTGATGCTGCGATGATGCAGTGATGATGATGTGATGATGTAGTGATGATAATGTGATGATGCTGTGATAATGCAGTGATTATGCTGTAATGATACTCTGATTACACTGAGATAATGCTCTGATGCTGTAGTGATGATGCAGTGAGGACGCAGAGATGATGCTGTGATGACAATGCGAAGATGCTGTGATGATGCAGTGATGGCGCCTTGATGATGCTGTGATGACACTGTGATTATGTGGTGATGATGATATGATGATGCTGTGATGATGTTGTGATGATTCTGTGATTATGCAGCTATGACGCTGTGATGACATAGTGATGATGCTGTGATGACACTGTGATGATGATATGATGATGCTGTGATGATGATGTCATGATGCAATGATGATGCACTTCTGATGATCTGATGATGCTGTAATGATGCTGTGATGGTGTAGTGATGACGCTGTGATGACGCAGCGATGATGGTGTGTTGATGCTGTGATGACGGTATGATGATGCAGTGATGATGATATAATGAAGCAGTGATGACGCTGTGATGATGCAGTGATGATGTAGTGTCTATGCAGTGATGATGCTGTGATGATGCAGTGAAGATGATGGGATGATGCAGTGATGCTGATGTCATGATGCAGTAATGATACTGTGATGACGCTGTGATAATGCATTGATTATGCAGTAATGATGCTGTGATAATGCTGAGATGATGCTGTGATGATGCAGTGATGGTGCAGTGATGATGCAGCGATGACGCAGTGATGATGCTGCGATGATGATTTGAAGATGCTGTGATGATGCAGTGATGGTGCAGTGATGATGCTGTGAAGGCGCAGTGGTGATGCTTTCATTATGCTGTGATGATGCAGTGATTATGCAGCTATGGTGCTGTGATGATGCTGTGATTATACCGTGATGACGCTGTGATGACGGAGTGATGATGCTGTGATGACACTCTGATGATGTTGTGATGATAATGTGATGATGCCGGGGTGATGCTGTGAAGATAATGTGATGACGCTGTTATGATGCAGTATTTATGCAGTAAAGATTCTGTGATGCTGAGATGATGCAGTGATGATGCAATGATGATGCTGTGATGATGCTGTTTGGACGCTGTGATGACGCAGTGATGATGCTGTGATGATGCAGTGATGATGTTGTGCTGATGCTGTGATGATGTTTTGATTAGGCAGTGATGATGCTGTGGTGATGCAGTGATGATGCAGTTATGATGCAGTAATCAAAGCGTCATCACATCACCATCACAGCATCATTACTGCATCATCACAGCATCATAACATCATCATCAGAGCATCACAGCATCATCACAACGTCATCACTGCATCACAACAACAGCATCACAGTGTCATCAAAGCGTCATCATAGCATTATCAGAGCATCACAACAGCATCATCGAAGCATCATGACAGCATCATGACAGCATCATCACTGCATCATCAGAACATCATCACAGTGTCATCAAACCGTCATCACAGCATCATCAGACCATCACAACAACATCATCGCAGCGTCATCACAGCATCATCACAGCATCATCACTGCAGCATCAGAACGTCATCACAGTGTCATCAAACAGTCATCACAGCATCATCAGAGCATCACAACAGCATCATCACCGCGTCATCACTGCATCATCACAGCATGATCACTGGGTCATCAGAACATAATCACAGTGTCATAGAACCGTCATCACAGCATCATCACAGTATCAAGACAACATCATCACTGCATAATCAGTGCATTTTCAATGCATCATCAGAGCCAGAGCTTCAACAAGGCATCACAGTGCCATCACAGTGTCATCACTGCATCATCATAGAGTCATCACAGCATCATCACATCATCATCAAAGCATCATCACAGCGTCATCAATGCGTCATCACCACTACATCGTCACAGCATCATCACTGCATCATCGCTGCGTCATAACAGCGTCATGACAGCGTCATCACAGCGTCATCACGTCGTCATCACTGCATCTTCACAGAATCATCAAAGACTCATCGCAGCGTCATCAAAAACATCACCACTGCGTCATCAGAGCGTCATCAAAGAACCATCACCTCGTCATCACAGCTTCATCACAGCATCAACACAGCATCATCACAGTGTCTTCAAAGCGTCATCACATCATCATCAGCGCGTCATCATAGAATCATCACAGCGTAATAACTACATTGTCAGTGCGTCATCACAGCGTCACCACATCATCATTACAGCATCAACACAGCATCATCGCATCGTCATCACTGCATCATCGCAGCGTCATCACTGCATCATAACAGCATCATGTGAATGATCACTGCATCATCACAGCATCATAACAACATCATCACATCATCATCACTGCATCATCACAGCATCATCACAGCATCACCAAAGAATCACAGCGTCATCATTGTATCATCACAGCATCATCATAGCGTCATCACAGCATCATCACAATATTATCACAGCCTCACCACATCGTCATAACTGGATCATCACTGCATCATCACTGTATCATCAGAGCATCATCACATCATTTCACTACATGATCACAGCATAATAACAGCATCATCACGGCATCATCACAGCATCATCACGACATCATTACAGCATCATCACAGCATCATCAGAGCTTAAACAAAGCATCACAGTGCCATCACAGAATCATCACAACATGATCACAGCGTCATCACAGCATCATCACTGAGTCATCACTGCATCATTACTGCATTATCACAACATTATCATAGTGTCATCAAAGCGTCATCACAGCATCATCACAGCATCACAACAGCATCATCGTAGCACCATCACTGCATCATCACTGCATCATCACAGCATCATCACTGCATCATCACAGTGTCATCAAAGCGTCATCAAAGCATTATCACAGCATCATAACATCATGATCACTGCATCATGAAAACGTCATCACAGCTTCACCACAGCATTATCACAACATCATCACAGCATCACAGTGACATCACAGTGTCATCACAGCATCATCACAGCATCATCAAATAATCAAAACCTCATCAAAGCATCATCACAGCATCATCACAGCATCATCACTGCATCATCGCAGCGTCATCACAGTGTAATCAATGCGTCATCATAAATACATCGTCACAGCATCATCACAGTGTCATAAATGCATCATCACAGCATCATCACAGCGTCATCACAGCGTCATCACAGCGTCATCACAGCATCATCAAATAATCAAAGCCTCATCACAGCGTCATCACAGCATCATCAAATAATCAAAGCCTCATCGCAGCGCCATCACAGCGTCATCACTGCATCATCACAGTGTAATCAATGCGTCATCATAACTACATCGTCACAGACTCATCACAGTGTCATCAATGCATCATCACAGCATTATCACAGCGTCATCACAGCATCATCACAGAATCATCACAGCGTCATCATCACATCATCACTGTACCATCACTGAGTCATCACAGCATCATTACTGCATCATCACAACATCATCACAGTGCTATCAAAGCATTGTCACAGCATCATCACAACATCACCATCGCATCGTCATCACTGCATCATCAAAGCATCACAACAGCATCATCGCAGCATCATCACAGCATCATCAATGCATCACAGCGTCGCCATCACTGCATCATCACAGAATCATCACTGTATCATCGCAGCGGTATCACTGCATCATCACAGCATGATCACAGCATCATCACAACACCATCACAACATCATCACAGCATCATCACAGCTTCATTAAAGCATCATACCTACATCACCACAGCATCACAGCATCATCAAAGTGTCATAACAACGTCATCACAGCATCATCACTGCATCATCACTCCGTCATTACAGCGTCATCAGAGCATCATCACAGCATCACCAAAGCATCATCACTGCATCATCACAGCATCATCACTGCATCATTACCATATCATCGCAGTGTCATCACTGCGTCATCACACCATCATCACAGCATCATCAAAGCATCACAGCGTCATCAGAGCGTCATCACAACATCATCACTGCGTCATCACAGCGTCATCAAAGCACCATCACAGCGTCATCACAGCTTCATCACGGCGTCATTACAGCATCATTACAGTGTCATCAAAGCGTTATCACAGAGTCATCACAGCATCATCACAGCATCATCACACTATTATCACAGCCTCACCACAGCGTCATAACTGCATCAGCAGTGCATTATCGCTGCATCATCACAGCGTCATCACAGCATAAACACATCATCATAAATGCATCATCACAGCATCATCAATACATGTTCACAGCATCACAGCGTCATCAAAGCATCATCACAGCGTCATCACAGCAGCATCACTACATCATCACTGAGTCATCACAGCGTCATCAGAGCATCATCACAACATCATTGCAGTGTCATCAAAGCATCACCACAGCATCATCATAGCATCATCACAGCATCATGACAACATCATCGCAGCATCTTCGCAGCGTTATCAATGCATCATCACAGCATCATCGCAGCGTCATCACTGAATCATCACAGCATCATCACAGCATCATCATAGCATCATGAAAGCATCACAGCGTCATCACAGCATATTCAGTGTCATCACTGCACCATAACAGCGTCATCACAGCATCATCACTGCATCATCATATAATCATGAAAGCATCATAGCTGTGTAATCACAGCATCATCAAAGCTTCATCACAGCATCATCAAAGCTTCATTGCAGTATCATAACTGCATCATCACTGCATAAACACTACATCAGCACAGCATCATCACAGCATCAACACAGCCTCATCTGTGCATCATCGCAGCATCATCACAACATCATCACAGCGTCATCAAAACATCATCATTGAATCACGACAGCGTCATCACAGCATCATGACTGCATCATCACAGCATCATCACTGCATCATCATATCATCCTGAGAGCATCATAGCTGCATAATCACAGCATCATCAAATTGTCATAACAGCATCATCACAGCGTCATCACAGCATAATAACATCGTCATCACAGCATCATCAAAGCATCACAGTGTAATCAAAGCGTCATCATAGCGTCATCACTGCATCATCACAGCATCATAACTGCATCATCACTGTGTCATCAAATCATCATCACAGCATCATCACAACAGCATCACCACAGCCTCATAACATCATCATTTCTGGTGCCAACGCAGAAATCTTGTTTTTTTTTTTTTTGACCATGGGTCACTTTACTCAGCACCTGGCCTGATGGCCACAGACGGGTCCCTATCTTTTAGGGAAAAAAGGATCCTGGGCCAGGAGCTGGCAGGGCTCATTGAGAGGGCTTTAAACTAGGTAAGAAGGGGGATGGGGCTGAAGCAAGGATTGCTGGGGCTGTGCCAGGGGGAACAATGGCAAGGTCGGAGGTTAGGGCAATGGCCCAGCTGAAGTGCATCTACACCAATGCTCTGATGATGCAGTGATGTTGCAGTAGTGACGCTGTGATGACGCTGAGATGTTGCTTTGATGATGCTGCGATGAAGTTCTGGTGATGCTCTGATGATGCAGTGATGATAATTTGATGACGCTATGATGCCGTGATGATGCTGTGATGACGCTGTGATGCACAGCACACATGATCAGAGCATCACAGCATCATCACAGCATCACCATAGTATCATCAAAGCATCATCACCGCATCATCACAGCATCAACACAGCGTCCTTACAGTGTCATCACAGCTTGTGATGCTGTGATGATGGTGATGCGGTGATGATGCAGTGAGGATGCAGTTATGACGCTGTGATGATGCTGTGATGACACTGTGATGATGTTGTGATGATGCAGTAATGGTGCTGTGATGATGAAGTCATGATGCTCTGATTACGAAGTGATGATGATGCAGTAATGATGCTGTGATGACTCTTTGATGATGCAGCAATAATGTTGTGATGATGCTCTGATGAAACAGTGATGAAGCTGCGATGATGCTGTGAATAAGCAGTGATGATGCTGTGACGATATTGTGGTGATGCTATGATAATGCTGTGATGACGCTGTCGTAATACTGTGATGACGCTGCTGTGATGGTGTGATGATGCTGTGATGTGATGATGCCGTGATGACGCTCTTATGATGCAATGGTGATGCTGTGATGAAGCAGTGATGACCCTGTTGTGATTCTGTGATGATGCTGTGATGATGCACTGATGATGCAGTGATGACACTGTGATTAAGTAGTGAAGATGATGTGATGATACTGTGATGACGCTGTGATGATGCTGATATGATGCTTTGATGATGCAGTGATGATACTGTGATGACGCTGTGATGATGCAGTGAGTAAGCAGTAATGATTCTGCGATGATGCTGTGATGATGCTGTGATTATGCGGTTATGATGCAGTGATTATGCAGTGATGATGCTGTCATGACACTGTAATGATGCTCTGATGAGGCAGTGATTATGCAGAAATGATGTTGTGCTGGTGCTGTGATGATGTTTTGATTACTCAGTGATGGTGCTGTGGTGATGCAGTGATGATGCTTAGATGATGCAGTGATGACGCTGTGATGATGCAGCGAGATGCTGTGATGATGCAGTGATGATGTAGTGATGATGCAGTGACGATGCAGTGATGATTCAGTGATGATGTAGTGATGACGCTGTGATGACTCAGTGATGATGCTTTGATGACGCAGTGATGATGCAGTGTTGATGTTGTGATGACGCTTTGATGATGCTGTGATGACACTGTGATGATGCGGTGATGATGATATGATGATTGCAGTGATGATACTGTGATGACGTTGTGATGATGCAGTCATTATGCATTAATGATTCTGTGATGATGCTGAGATGATATTTTGATGATGCAGTGATGACGCTGTGATGACCTTATTATAATGCTGTGATGATGCTGTGATGATGCTGTGATTATGCAGCTACGATTCCGTGATGATGCAGTTATGATGATGTGATGATGATGTGACGATGATCCGATGATGCTGTGATGATGTTGTGATGATGCTGTGACGATGCAGTGAGGATGATGTGGTAACGCTGTGTTGATGCAGTGATGACGCTGTGACGTTGATGTGATGATGATCTGATGATGCAGTGATGATGCAGAGATGATGCTTTGATGACGCAGTGATGACGCTGTGATGACACTGTGATGATGCTATGATGACGCTTTGATGATTCTGTGATGACGCTTTGATGATGCAGTGATGATGATATGAAGATGCAGTGATGATGCTGTGATGATGCAGTGATGATACTGTGATGACGCTGTTATGATGCAGTGAGTAAGCAGTAATGATGCTGTGATGTTCCTGAGATGATGCTGTGATGATTCCTTGATGATGCAGTGATGATGCTGTGATGATGCTATGATTATGTTTTGATGATGCTCTGATGATGCAGTGATGATACTGTGATGGCACTCTGATGATGTTGTGATGATGGTGTGATGATGCAATGATTCTGCAGTACTGATACTCTGATGATGCTGAGATTATGCTGTGATGATGCTGTGATGATGCAGTAATGATGATGTGATGATGCAGGGATGATGATGTGATGATGTTGTGTTGAAGCTCTGATGACGCTGTCATGATTCTGTGACGATGCAGTGATGACCCTGTCGTGATGTTGTGATGACGCTGTCGTGATGCTGTGATGACAATATGATGACGTAGTTATGATGCTGTTATGATGCAGTCATTATACAGTGATGATGCAGATATGAGGCTGTGATGATATTGTGATGATGCTGTAACGATGCTGTGATGACGCAGTGATGATGCTGTGATGATTCTGCGATGACTCTGTGATGACTGTATGGTGATTATGTGATAACGCTGTGATGATGCTGTGATGATGCAATGATGATGCAGTGATGATGCTGTGATGATGCTGTGATTCTGAAGTAATGATGCTGTGATGATGCTGAGGTGATGCTGTGATGATGCAGTGATGATGCAGTGATGACGCAGTGATGATGATATGATTACGCAGTGATGATGCTGTAATGATTTTGTGATGATGATGTGATGATGCAGTGATGGTGACGTGATGATGCAGATATTTTGATGTGATGATGCAGTGATTCCACAGTATTGATACTGTGATGAGGATGAGATGAAGCATTGATGATGCAGTGATGATGATGTGATGGTGCAGTGATGATTTGATAATGCTGTGACGATGCAGTGATGATACAGTGATGATGCTATGATTATGTTGTGATGATGTAGTGATGAGGCATTTATGACACTGCGATGATGTTGTGATGACTATGTGATGATGCAGTTATGACCCTGTGATGACCCTGTGATGATGCAGTTATGACACTGTGATGACGGTGTGATGATTTTGTGATTATGGTGTGATGATGCTGCGATGATGCTCTGATGATGCTGTGATGCTGCAGTGATGAAGCTGTGATGATTTTGTGATGATGCAGTTTAGATGCAGTGACGATGCAGTTATGACGCTGTGATGACGCGGTGATGATGCTGTGACGATGCTTTGATGATTTTGTTATGTTGTTGTGATGATGCAGTTATGATGATATGACGATGCTGTAACGATGCCGTGATGATGCTGTGATGATGCTGTGATGATGCAGTGATGACGCTGCGGTGATGCTGTGATGATGCTGTGATGATACAGTCATGATGTTACGATGACGCTGTGATGATGCTGTAATGATGTTGTGATGATGCTGTCGTTACGCTATGATGATTCTGTGATTATGTAGCTAAAATGCTGTGATGATGATGTGATGATGTAGTGATGATGCAGTGGTGATGCTCTGATGACGATGCAAAGATGCTGTGATGATGCAGTAATGATGCTGTGATGATTCTGTGATGATGCTGTGATTATGCTGAGATTATGCTCAGATTATGCTCTGATGATGCAGTGATGGTACAGTGATGATTCAGTGAGGAGTCAGTGATGATGATGTGATTACGATGCGGAGATGCTGTGATCATGCAGTAAGGATGCAATGATGATGCTGTGATGACACTGTGATTATGTTGTGTTGATACTTGTAATGATGTTTTGATGACGATGTGATGATGCTGTGATGATGCAGTGATTATGCAGTGATGATGCTGTGATGATGTGGTGATGATGCAGTGATTATGCAGTGATGATGCTGTGATGATGCAGTGATGATGCTGTGATGATATTGTGATGATGATATGAAGATGCTATGATGATTCAGTGATGATTCTGTGATGATGCATTTACGATACTGTGATGACGCTGTGATGATGTTGTTATGATGGTGTGATGATGCTGTGATGATATTTTGATGATACTGTGACAATGATGTGATGATGCAGCAATGATGCAGTGTTGATGATGTGATGATGCGGTGATGATGCAGTGATTATGCAGTGATGATACTGTGATGATGCATTGGTGGTGCTGTGATGATGCTTGGATGATGCTTGGATGATTCAGTGATGATTCTGTGATGACACTGTGATGATGTGATGATGCAGTGAATATACTGTGATGACACTATGATGATGCAGTGATTATGCAGAAATGATTCTGTGATGATGCTGAGATGATGTTGTTATGATGCAGTGATGATGCTTTGATGACGCTGTCGTGATGGTGAGATGACGCTGTCGTGATGCTTTGATGATGCTCTGATGATGCTGTGATGATGCAGTGATGATGCTGTGATGATGCAGTGATGATGCATTGATGATGTAGTGATGACGCTGTGATGATACTGTGATTATGCTGAGATGATGCTGTGATGATGTGATGATGCAGAGATGATTCACTGAGTAAGAAGTGATTATGTAGTGATGACGCTCTGATGACGCAGTGATGATGTTGTGATGATGTTGTGATAATGCAGTGATGATGCTGTGATGACACTGTAATGACGCTGTCGTGATGCTGTGATGACGTAGTCATGGTGTTGTAATGATGCTGTTATGACACTGTGATTATGCAGTGATGATGCTATGATGATGCTGTGATGATACAGTGATGACAATTTGATGATGTAGTGATGATGCTGTGATGACTCTATGATTATGCAGCTATGATGCTATGATGATGATGTGAGGATGAAGTGATTATGCATTTTTGATGCTGTGATGACGCTGTCATGATGCTGTGATGAAGCTGCGATGATGCAGTGATTATGCAGTTAGGACGCTTTGATGACACTGTGATGATGCATTTATGACACTGTAATGACGCTGTGATGATGTTGTGATGATGCAGTGAATAAGCAGTAATGATACTGTGATGATGCTGAGATGATGCTGTGATAACGCAGTGATGATGCTGTGATGACGCTTTGATGATGTTGTGATTATGATGTGATGCAGTGATGATTTTTTGATGATGCAGTTTAGATGCAGTGACGATGCAGTTATGACGCTGTGATGACGCGGTGATGATGCTGTGATGATGCTTTGATGATTTTGTTATGTTGTTGTGATGATGCAGTTATGATGATATGACGATGCTGTAACGATGCCGTGATGATGCAGTGATGATGTTGTGATTATTCAGTGATGATGCAGTGATGATGCTGTGATGATGCTGTGATGATGCAGTAATGATGCTGTGATGATGCATGATGATGCTACGATGATGTTGTGATGACGCTGTGATGATGATGTGATGATGCTGCAATGATGCTGTGATGATTCTGTGATGATGTTGTGATGATGCTGTGATGACGCTGCGATAACACAGTGATGATGTGGTGATGCAGTAATGATGCTGTGACGACGCACTGATTCTGCTCTGATGATGCTGTAATGATGCAGTCATGATGCAATAATGATGATGCTGTGATGATGCAGTGATGATGTTGTTATGACGCTGTGATGAAGCTGTGATAATATTATGATGATGATATGATGACATAGCGATGATGCTGTGAAGATTCTTTGATGACGATGTGATGACGATGTGATGATGCAGTGTTTATGCAGTTATGACGCTGTGATGACGCTGTGATGATGCTTTGATCATGCTGTTATGATGCAGTTATTATGACGCCATGATGTTGTGACAATGCAGTGATGATGCGGTGATGACGCTGTGATGATGCAGTGATGATGCAGTAATGACGCTGTGATGATTTTGTGATGATGCTCTGATGACGCAGTGATGATGCTGTGATGATGTAGTGATGATGCTGTGAAGACGCTCTCATGACACTGTCGTGAAGCTGTGATGATGATGTCGTGATGCTGTGATTATGCTGTGATGACGCTGTGATAACGCTGTGATGACGCTGTGATGATGCTCTATTGATGCTGTGATGATGCAGTAATAACGCTGTGATGACGCTCTTATAATTTTGTGATGATGCTGTGATGATACTGTGGTGATGCAGTGATGATGCAGTGATGACGCTGTGATGAGTCTCTGATGATGCTGAGATGACGCTGTGATGATGCAGTGATGACGCTGTGATGACACTATTGTGATTCTGTGATGATGATGTGATGATGCAGTAATGATGCTGTGATGATGCACTGATGATACTGTGATGACGTTGTGATAATGCAATGATTAGGCAGTAATGATGCTGTGATGATGCTGAGATGACACTGTGATGATGCAGTAATGGTGCAGTGATGATGCAGTTATGACACCGTGATAATGCTGTGATGCCGCAGTGAGTAAACAGTAATGATTCTGTGATGATGCAGTGATGATGATGTGATGATGCTGCGATGATGCTTTGATGATGCTGTGATGCTGCAGTGATGAAGCTGTGATGATTTTGTGATGATGCAGTTTAGATGCAGTGACGATGCAGTTATGACGCTGTGATGACGCGGTGATGATGCTGTGACGATGCTTTGATGGTTTTGTTATGTTGTTGTGATGATGCAGTTATGATGATATGACGATGCTGTAACGATGCCGTGATGATGCTGTGATGATGCTGTGATGATGCAGTGATGACGCTGCGGTGATGCTGTGATGATGCTGTGATGATACAGTCATGATGTTACGATGACGCTGTGATGATGCTGTAATGATGTTGTGATGATGCTGTCGTTACGCTATGATGATTCTGTGATTATGTAGCTAAAATGCTGTGATGATGATGTGATGATGTAGTGATGATGCAGTGGTGATGCTCTGATGACGATGCAAAGATGCTGTGATGATGCAGTAATGATGCTGTGATGATTCTGTGATGATGCTGTGATTATGCTGAGATTATGCTCAGATTATGCTCTGATGATGCAGTGATGGTACAGTGATGATTCAGTGAGGAGTCAGTGATGCTGATGTGATTACGATGCGGAGATGCTGTGATCATGCAGTAAGGATGCAATGATGATGCTGTGATGACACTGTGATTATGTTGTGTTGATACTTGTAATGATGTTTTGATGACGATGTGATGATGCTGTGATGATGCAGTGATTATGCAGTGATGATGCTGTGATGATGTGGTGATGATGCAGTGATTATGCAGTGATGATGCTGTGATGATGCAGTGGTGATGCTGTGATGATATTGTGATGATGATATGAAGATGCTATGATGATTCAGTGATGATTCTGTGATGATGCATTTACGATACTGTGATGACGCTGTGATGATATTGTTATGATGGTGTGATGATGCTGTGATGATATTTTGATGATACTGTGACAATGATGTGATGATGCAGCAATGATGCAGTGTTGATGATGTGATGATGCGGTGATGATGCAGTGATTATGCAGTGATGATACTGTGATGATGCATTGGTGGTGCTGTGATGATGCTTGGATGATGCTTGGATGATTCAGTGATGATTCTGTGATGACACTGTGATGATGTGATGATGCAGTGAATATACTGTGATGACACTATGATGATGCAGTGATTATGCAGAAATGATTCTGTGATGATGCTGAGATGATGTTGTTATGATGCAGTGATGATGCTTTGATGACGCTGTCGTGATGGTGAGATGATGCTGTCGTGATGCTTTGATGATGCTGTGATGACACTGTGATGATGCAGTGATGATACTGTGATGACGCTGTGAAAATGCAATGATTATGCAGAAATGATTCTGTGATGATGCTGAGATGATGCTGTGATGATGCAGTGAGTAAGCAGTGATGATGCAGTAATGATGCCATGATGATGCTGAGATGATGCTGTGATGTTGCAGTGATGGTGCAGTGATGATTCAGTGAGGACACTGTGATGATGCTGTGATTACAATTTGATGACGTAGTGATGATGCTGTGATGACCTTATGATGATGCTGTGATGATTCTGTGATGATGCTGTGATTATGCTGCTATGATGCAGTCATGATGCAGTGATGATGCTGAGATGACACTGATGATGCTGTGATGACCTTATGATGATGCTGTGATGATGTATTGATGACAGTGAGGATGCTATAATGATGATGTGATGATGCAGTGATGATGCTGTGATAATGTTCTGATGATGAAGCTATGATGTTATGATGCAGTGATGACACTGTCATGACGCTGTGATGATGCAGTGAGTAAGCAGTAATGATGCTGTGATGATGCTGAGATGATGATGTGATGATGCAGTGGTGATGCTCTGATGACGATGCAAAGATGCTGTGATGATGCAGTAATGATGCTGTGATGATTCTGTGATGATTTGGTGATGATGCTGTGATGACAGTTTGATGACGTTGTTATGATGCTGTGATGACACTGAAAACGTTGTGATGATGATGTGATAATGCTGTGATGATGGAGTGATGATGTATTTATGACATTGTGATTATGCCGAGATGATGCTTTGATGATGCAGTTATGATGCTGTGATGATGATGCACTCATGATGCAGTGAGGATGCAGTGATGATGCTGTGATGATGCTCTGATGATGACGAAGTGATGATGCTGTGATGATGTAGTGATGATGCAGTGATGTGTAGTGATGACGCTGTGATGATATTGTGATGATGATGTGATGATGCTGTGATTATGCGGAGATTATGCAGTGATTATGCAGTGATGATGCTGTCATGACAGTGTGATGATGCTGTGATGATGCTGCGATGTTGCTGTGAGGATGCTGTGATGATGCAGTGATTCTGAAGTAATGATGCTGTGATGGTGCTGTGATGATGCAGTGATGATGCAGTGATGATGCAGTGATGATATGATGATGCAGTGATTATGCTGTAATAATTCTGTGACTATACTGAGATGATGCTGTAATGATGCATTGATGACGCTGTGATGACGCTGTGTTGATGCTGTGAGGATGCTGTGATGATGCAGTGATGATGCAGTGATGATGCTGACATGAAACTGATGATGTTGTGATGATGATGTGATGATGCTATGATGATGCAGTGAGTAAGCAGTAATGATGCTGAGATGATGATGTGATGATGCTGTGATGATGCTCTGATGATGCTGTGATGACGCAGTGATGATTCTGTGATGATGCAGTGATGATGTAGTGATGATGCTGTGATGATACTGTGATTATGCTGTGATGATGCTGTGATGATGCTCTGATGATGCTGTGATGACGCAGTGATGATTCTGTGATGATGCAGTGATGATGTAGTGATGACGCTGTGATGATACTGTGATGATGCTGTGATTATGCGGTGATTATGCAGTGATGATGCTGTCATGACACTGTGATGATGATGCGATGATGCTGTGATGATGCTGCGATGTTGCTGTGAGGATGCTGTGATGATGCAGTGATTCTGCAGTAATGATGCTGTGATGATGCTGTGATGATGCAGTGATGATGCAGTGATGACGATATGATGATGCAGTGATTATGCAGTGATTATGCTGTGACTATACTGAGATGATGCTGTAATGATGCATTGTTGACGTTGTGATGACGCTGTATTGATGCTGTGATGATGCAGTGATTATGCAGTGATGATGCTGTGATGACTCTGTGATGATGTTGTGATGATGCTGTGATGATGCTCTGATGATGCTGTGATGATGCAGTGATGATGCTGTGATGATGCAGTGATGATGCTGTGATGATGCAGTGATTATGCAGTGATGATGCTGTGATGACTCTGTGATGATGTTGTGATGATGCTGTGATGATGCTCTGATGATGCTGTGATGATGCAGTGATGATGCTGTGATGATGCAGTGATGATGCATTGATGATGTAGTGATGACGCTGTGATGATACTGTGATTATGCTGAGATGATGCTGTGATGATGTGATGATGCAGTGATGATTCACTGAGTAAGAAGTGATTATGTAGTGATGACGCTCTGATGACGCAGTGATGATGTTGTGATGATGTTGTGATAATGCAGTGATGATGCTGTGATGACACTGTAATGACGCTGTCGTGATGCTGTGATGACGTAGTCATGGTGTTGTAATGATGCTGTTATGACACTGTGATTATGCAGTGATGATGCTATGATGATGCTGTGATGATACAGTGATGACAATTTGATGATGTAGTGATGATGCTGTGATGACTCTATGATTATGCAGCTATGATGCTATGATGATGATGTGAGGATGAAGTGATTATGCATTTTTGATGCTGTGATGACGCTGTCATGATGCTGTGATGAAGCTGCGATGATGCAGTGATTATGCAGTTAGGACGCTTTGATGACACTGTGATGATGCATTTATGACACTGTAATGACGCTGTGATGATGTTGTGATGATGCAGTGAATAAGCAGTAATGATACTGTGATGATGCTGAGATGATGCTGTGATAACGCAGTGATGATGCTGTGATGACGCTTTGATGATGTTGTGATTATGATGTGATGCAGTGATGATTTTGTGATGATGCAGTTTAGATGCAGTGACGATGCAGTTATGACGCTGTGATGACGCGGTGATGATGCTGTGATGATGCTTTGATGATTTTGTTATGTTGTTGTGATGATGCAGTTATGATGATATGACGATGCTGTAACGATGCTGTGATGATGCAGTAATGATGCTGTGATGATGCATGATGATGCTACGATGATGTTGTGATGACGCTGTGATGATGATGTGATGATGCTGCAATGATGCTGTGATGATTCTGTGATGATGTTGTGATGATGCTGTGATGACGCTGCGATAACACAGTGATGATGTGGTGATGCAGTAATGATGCTGTGACGACGCACTGATTCTGCTCTGATGATGCTGTAATGATGCAGTCATGATGCAATAATGATGATGCTGTGATGATGCAGTGATGATGTTGTTATGACGCTGTGATGAAGCTGTGATAATATTATGATGATGCTATGATGACATAGCGATGATGCTGTGAAGATTCTTTGATGACGATGTGATGATGCTCTGATGATGCTGTTATGACGCTGTGATGATGCTGTGATGGTTCTTTGATGATGCAGTGTTTATGCAGTTATGACGCTGTGATGACGCTGTGATGATGCTTTGATCATGCTGTTATGATGCAGTTATTATGACGCCATGATGTTGTGACAATGCAGTGATGATGCGGTGATGACGCTGTGATGATGCAGTGATGATGCAGTAATGACGCTGTGATGATTTTGCGATGATGCTCTGATGACGCAGTGATGATGCTGTGATGATGTAGTGATGATGCTGTGAAGACGCTCTCATGACACTGTCGTGACGCTGTGATGATGATGTCGTGATGCTGTGATGATGCTGTGATGACGCTGTGATGACGCTGTGATGATGCTCTATTGATGCTGTGATGATGCAGTAATAACGCTGTGATGACGCTCTTATAATTTTGTGATGATGCTGTGATGATACTGTGGTGATGCAGTGCTGATGCAGTGATGACGCTGTGATGAGTCTCTGATGATGCTGAGATGACGCTGTGATGATGCAGTGATGACGCTGTGATGACACTATCGTGATTCTGTGATGATGATGTGATGATGCAGTAATGATGCTGTGATGATGCACTGATGATACTGTGATGACGTTGTGATAATGCAATGATTAGGCAGTAATGATGCTGTGATGATGCTGAGATGACACTGTGATGATGCAGTAATGGTGCAGTGATGATGCAGTTATGACACCGTGATAATGCTGTGATGCCGCAGTGAGTAAACAGTAATGATTCTGTGATGATGCAGTGATGATGATGTGATGATGCTGCGATGATGCTTTGATGATGCTGTGATGCTGCAGTGATGAAGCTGTGATGATTTTGTGATGATGCAGTTTAGATGCAGTGACGATGCAGTTATGACGCTGTGATGACGCGGTGATGATGCTGTGACGATGCTTTGATGGTTTTGTTATGTTGTTGTGATGATGCAGTTATGATGATATGACGATGCTGTAACGATGCCGTGATGATGCTGTGATGATGCTGTGATGATGCAGTGATGACGCTGCGGTGATGCTGTGATGATGCTGTGATGATACAGTCATGATGTTACGATGACGCTGTGATGATGCTGTAATGATGTTGTGATGATGCTGTCGTTACGCTATGATGATTCTGTGATTATGTAGCTAAAATGCTGTGATGATGATGTGATGATGTAGTGATGATGCAGTGGTGATGCTCTGATGACGATGCAAAGATGCTGTGATGATGCAGTAATGATGCTGTGATGATTCTGTGATGATGCTGTGATTATGCTGAGATTATGCTCAGATTATGCTCTGATGATGCAGTGATGGTACAGTGATGATTCAGTGAGGAGTCAGTGATGATGATGTGATTACGATGCGGAGATGCTGTGATCATGCAGTAAGGATGCAATGATGATGCTGTGATGACACTGTGATTATGTTGTGTTGATACTTGTAATGATGTTTTGATGACGATGTGATGATGCTGTGATGATGCAGTGATTATGCAGTGATGATGCTGTGATGATGTGGTGATGATGCAGTGATTATGCAGTGATGATGCTGTGATGATGCAGTGATGATGCTGTGATGATATTGTGATGATGATATGAAGATGCTATGATGATTCAGTGATGATTCTGTGATGATGCATTTACGATACTGTGATGACGCTGTGATGATGTTGTTATGATGGTGTGATGATGCTGTGATGATATTTTGATGATACTGTGACAATGATGTGATGATGCAGCAATGATGCAGTGTTGATGATGTGATGATGCGGTGATGATGCAGTGATTATGCAGTGATGATACTGTGATGATGCATTGGTGGTGCTGTGATGATGCTTGGATGATGCTTGGATGATTCAGTGATGATTCTGTGATGATGTGATGATGCAGTGAATATACTGTGATGACACTATGATGATGCAGTGATTATGCAGAAATGATTCTGTGATGATGCTGAGATGATGTTGTTATGATGCAGTGATGATGCTTTGATGACGCTGTCGTGATGGTGAGATGACGCTGTCGTGATGCTTTGATGATGCTGTGATGACACTGTGATGATGCAGTGATGATACTGTGATGACGCTGTGAAAATGCAATGATTATGCAGAAATGATTCTGTGATGATGCTCTGATGATGCTGTGATGATGCAGTGATGATGCTGTGATGATGCAGTGATGATGCATTGATGATGTAGTGATGACGCTGTGATGATACTGTGATTATGCTGAGATGATGCTGTGATGATGTGATGATGCAGTGATGATTCACTGAGTAAGAAGTGATTATGTAGTGATGACGCTCTGATGACGCAGTGATGATGTTGTGATGATGTTGTGATAATGCAATGATGATGCTGTGATGACACTGTAATGACGCTGTCGTGATGCTGTGATGACGTAGTCATGGTGTTGTAATGATGCTGTTATGACACTGTGATTATGCAGTGATGATGCTATGATGATGCTGTGATGATACAGTGATGACAATTTGATGATGTAGTGATGATGCTGTGATGACTCTATGATTATGCAGCTATGATGCTATGATGATGATGTGAGGATGAAGTGATTATGCATTTTTGATGCTGTGATGACGCTGTCATGATGCTGTGATGAAGCTGCGATGATGCAGTGATTATGCAGTTAGGACGCTTTGATGACACTGTGATGATGCATTTATGACACTGTAATGACGCTGTGATGATGTTGTGATGATGCAGTGAATAAGCAGTAATGATACTGTGATGATGCTGAGATGATGCTGTGATAACGCAGTGATGATGCTGTGATGACGCTTTGATGATGTTGTGATTATGATGTGATGCAGTGATGATTTTGTGATGATGCAGTTTAGATGCAGTGACGATGCAGTTATGACGCTGTGATGACGCGGTGATGATGCTGTGATGATGCTTTGATGATTTTGTTATGTTGTTGTGATGATGCAGTTATGATGATATGACGATGCTGTAACGATGCCGTGATGATGCAGTGATGATGCTGTGATTATTCAGTGATGATGCAGTGATGATGCTGTGATGATGCAGTAATGATGCTGTGATGATGCATGATGATGCTACGATGATGTTTTGATGACGCTGTGATGATGATGTGATGATGCTGCAATGATGCTGTGATGATTCTGTGATGATGTTGTGATGATGCTGTGATGACGCTGCGATAACACAGTGGTGATGTGGTGATGCAGTAATGATGCTGTGACGACGCACTGATTCTGCTCTGATGATGCTGTAATGATGCAGTCATGATGCAATAATGATGATGCTGTGATGATGCAGTGATGATGTTGTTATGACGCTGTGATGAAGCTGTGATAATATTATGATGATGCTATGATGACATAGCGATGATGCTGTGAAGATTCTTTGATGACGATGTGATGACGATGTGATGATGCTCTGATGATGCTGTTATGACGCTGTGATGATGCTGTGATGGTTCTTTGATGATGCAGTGTTTATGCAGTTATGACGCTGTGATGACGCTGTGATGATGCTTTGATCATGCTGTTATGATGCAGTTATTATGACGCCATGATGTTGTGACAATGCAGTGATGATGCGGTGATGACGCTGTGATGATGCAGTGATGATGCAGTAATGACGCTGTGATGATTTTGTGATGATGCTCTGATGACGCAGTGATGATGCTGTGATGATGTAGTGATGATGCTGTGAAGACGCTCTCATGACACTGTCGTGAAGCTGTGATGATGATGTCGTGATGCTGTGATGATGCTGTGATGACGCTGTGATAACGCTGTGATGACGCTGTGATGATGCTCTATTGATGCTGTGATGATGCAGTAATAACGCTGTGATGACGCTCTTATAATTTTGTGATGATACTGTGGTGATGCAGTGATGATGCAGTGATGACGCTGTGATGAGTCTCTGATGATGCTGAGATGACGCTGTGATGATGCAGTGATGACGCTGTGATGACACTATCGTGATTCTGTGATGATGATGTGATGATGCAGTAATGATGCTGTGATGATGCACTGATGATACTGTGATGACGTTGTGATAATGCAATGATTAGGCAGTAATGATGCTGTGATGATGCTGAGATGACACTGTGATGATGCAGTAATGGTGCAGTGATGATGCAGTTATGACACCGTGATAATGCTGTGATGCCGCAGTGAGTAAACAGTAATGATTCTGTGATGATGCAGTGATGATGATGTGATGATGCTGCGATGATGCTTTGATGATGCTGTGATGCTGCAGTGATGAAGCTGTGATGATTTTGTGATGATGCAGTTTAGATGCAGTGACGATGCAGTTATGACGCTGTGATGACGCGGTGATGATGCTGTGACGATGCTTTGATGGTTTTGTTATGTTGTTGTGATGATGCAGTTATGATGATATGACGATGCTGTAACGATGCCGTGATGATGCTGTGATGATGCTGTGATGATGCAGTGATGACGCTGCGGTGATGCTGTGATGATGCTGTGATGATACAGTCATGATGTTACGATGACGCTGTGATGATGCTGTAATGATGTTGTGATGATGCTGTCGTTACGCTATGATGATTCTGTGATTATGTAGCTAAAATGCTGTGATGATGATGTGATGATGTAGTGATGATGCAGTGGTGATGCTCTGATGACGATGCAAAGATGCTGTGATGATGCAGTAATGATGCTGTGATGATTCTGTGATGATGCTGTGATTATGCTGAGATTATGCTCAGATTATGCTCTGATGATGCAGTGATGGTACAGTGATGATTCAGTGAGGAGTCAGTGATGATGATGTGATTACGATGCGGAGATGCTGTGATCATGCAGTAAGGATGCAATGATGATGCTGTGATGACACTGTGATTATGTTGTGTTGATACTTGTAATGATGTTTTGATGACGATGTGATGATGCTGTGATGATGCAGTGATTATGCAGTGATGATGCTGTGATGATGTGGTGATGATGCAGTGATTATGCAGTGATGATGCTGTGATGATGCAGTGATGATGCTGTGATGATATTGTGATGATGATATGAAGATGCTATGATGATTCAGTGATGATTCTGTGATGATGCATTTACGATACTGTGATGACGCTGTGATGATGTTGTTATGATGGTGTGATGATGCTGTGATGATATTTTGATGATACTGTGACAATGATGTGATGATGCAGCAATGATGCAGTGTTGATGATGTGATGATGCGGTGATGATGCAGTGATTATGCAGTGATGATACTGTGATGATGCATTGGTGGTGCTGTGATGATGCTTGGATGATGCTTGGATGATTCAGTGATGATTCTGTGATGACACTGTGATGATGTGATGATGCAGTGAATATACTGTGATGACACTATGATGATGCAGTGATTATGCAGAAATGATTCTGTGATGATGCTGAGATGATGTTGTTATGATGCAGTGATGATGCTTTGATGACGCTGTCGTGATGGTGAGATGATGCTGTCGTGATGCTTTGATGATGCTGTGATGACACTGTGATGATGCAGTGATGATACTGTGATGACGCTGTGAAAATGCAATGATTATGCAGAAATGATTCTGTGATGATGCTGAGATGATGCTGTGATGATGCAGTGAGTAAGCAGTGATGATGCAGTAATGATGCCATGATGATGCTGAGATGATGCTGTGATGTTGCAGTGATGGTGCAGTGATGATTCAGTGAGGACACTGTGATGATGCTGTGATTACAATTTGATGACGTAGTGATGATGCTGTGATGACCTTATGATGATGCTGTGATGATTCTGTGATGATGCTGTGATTATGCTGCTATGATGCAGTCATGATGCAGTGATGATGCTGAGATGACACTGATGATGCTGTGATGACCTTATGATGATGCTGTGATGATGTATTGATGACAGTGAGGATGCTATAATGATGATGTGATGATGCAGTGATGATGCTGTGATAATGTTCTGATGATGAAGCTATGATGTTATGATGCAGTGATGACACTGTCATGACGCTGTGATGATGCAGTGAGTAAGCAGTAATGATGCTGTGATGATGCTGAGATGATGATGTGATGATGCAGTGGTGATGCTCTGATGACGATGCAAAGATGCTGTGATGATGCAGTAATGATGCTGTGATGATTCTGTGATGATTTGGTGATGATGCTGTGATGACAGTTTGATGACGTTGTTATGATGCTGTGATGACACTGAAAACGTTGTGATGATGATGTGATAATGCTGTGATGATGGAGTGATGATGTATTTATGACATTGTGATTATGCCGAGATGATGCTTTGATGATGCAGTTATGATGCTGTGATGATGATGCACTCATGATGCAGTGAGGATGCAGTGATGATGCTGTGATGATGCTCTGATGATGACGAAGTGATGATGCTGTGATGATGTAGTGATGATGCAGTGATGTGTAGTGATGACGCTGTGATGATATTGTGATGATGATGTGATGATGCTGTGATTATGCGGAGATTATGCAGTGATTATGCAGTGATGATGCTGTCATGACAGTGTGATGATGCTGTGATGATGCTGCGATGTTGCTGTGAGGATGCTGTGATGATGCAGTGATTCTGAAGTAATGATGCTGTGATGGTGCTGTGATGATGCAGTGATGATGCAGTGATGATGCAGTGATGATATGATGATGCAGTGATTATGCTGTAATAATTCTGTGACTATACTGAGATGATGCTGTAATGATGCATTGATGACGCTGTGATGACGCTGTGTTGATGCTGTGAGGATGCTGTGATGATGCAGTGATGATGCAGTGATGATGCTGACATGAAACTGATGATGTTGTGATGATGATGTGATGATGCTATGATGATGCAGTGAGTAAGCAGTAATGATGCTGAGATGATGATGTGATGATGCTGTGATGATGCTCTGATGATGCTGTGATGACGCAGTGATGATTCTGTGATGATGCAGTGATGATGTAGTGATGATGCTGTGATGATACTGTGATTATGCTGTGATGATGCTGTGATGATGCTCTGATGATGCTGTGATGACGCAGTGATGATTCTGTGATGATGCAGTGATGATGTAGTGATGACGCTGTGATGATACTGTGATGATGCTGTGATTATGCGGTGATTATGCAGTGATGATGCTGTCATGACACTGTGATGATGATGCGATGATGCTGTGATGATGCTGCGATGTTGCTGTGAGGATGCTGTGATGATGCAGTGATTCTGCAGTAATGATGCTGTGATGATGCTGTGATGATGCAGTGATGATGCAGTGATGACGATATGATGATGCAGTGATTATGCAGTGATTATGCTGTGACTATACTGAGATGATGCTGTAATGATGCATTGTTGACGTTGTGATGACGCTGTATTGATGCTGTGATGATGCAGTGATTATGCAGTGATGATGCTGTGATGACTCTGTGATGATGTTGTGATGATGCTGTGATGATGCTCTGATGATGCTGTGATGATGCAGTGATGATGCTGTGATGATGCAGTGATGATGCTGTGATGATGCAGTGATTATGCAGTGATGATGCTGTGATGACTCTGTGATGATGTTGTGATGATGCTGTGATGATGCTCTGATGATGCTGTGATGATGCAGTGATGATGCTGTGATGATGCAGTGATGATGCATTGATGATGTAGTGATGACGCTGTGATGATACTGTGATTATGCTGAGATGATGCTGTGATGATGTGATGATGCAGTGATGATTCACTGAGTAAGAAGTGATTATGTAGTGATGACGCTCTGATGACGCAGTGATGATGTTGTGATGATGTTGTGATAATGCAGTGATGATGCTGTGATGACACTGTAATGACGCTGTCGTGATGCTGTGATGACGTAGTCATGGTGTTGTAATGATGCTGTTATGACACTGTGATTATGCAGTGATGATGCTATGATGATGCTGTGATGATACAGTGATGACAATTTGATGATGTAGTGATGATGCTGTGATGACTCTATGATTATGCAGCTATGATGCTATGATGATGATGTGAGGATGAAGTGATTATGCATTTTTGATGCTGTGATGACGCTGTCATGATGCTGTGATGAAGCTGCGATGATGCAGTGATTATGCAGTTAGGACGCTTTGATGACACTGTGATGATGCATTTATGACACTGTAATGACGCTGTGATGATGTTGTGATGATGCAGTGAATAAGCAGTAATGATACTGTGATGATGCTGAGATGATGCTGTGATAACGCAGTGATGATGCTGTGATGACGCTTTGATGATGTTGTGATTATGATGTGATGCAGTGATGATTTTGTGATGATGCAGTTTAGATGCAGTGACGATGCAGTTATGACGCTGTGATGACGCGGTGATGATGCTGTGATGATGCTTTGATGATTTTGTTATGTTGTTGTGATGATGCAGTTATGATGATATGACGATGCTGTAACGATGCTGTGATGATGCAGTAATGATGCTGTGATGATGCATGATGATGCTACGATGATGTTGTGATGACGCTGTGATGATGATGTGATGATGCTGCAATGATGCTGTGATGATTCTGTGATGATGTTGTGATGATGCTGTGATGACGCTGCGATAACACAGTGATGATGTGGTGATGCAGTAATGATGCTGTGACGACGCACTGATTCTGCTCTGATGATGCTGTAATGATGCAGTCATGATGCAATAATGATGATGCTGTGATGATGCAGTGATGATGTTGTTATGACGCTGTGATGAAGCTGTGATAATATTATGATGATGCTATGATGACATAGCGATGATGCTGTGAAGATTCTTTGATGACGATGTGATGATGCTCTGATGATGCTGTTATGACGCTGTGATGATGCTGTGATGGTTCTTTGATGATGCAGTGTTTATGCAGTTATGACGCTGTGATGACGCTGTGATGATGCTTTGATCATGCTGTTATGATGCAGTTATTATGACGCCATGATGTTGTGACAATGCAGTGATGATGCGGTGATGACGCTGTGATGATGCAGTGATGATGCAGTAATGACGCTGTGATGATTTTGCGATGATGCTCTGATGACGCAGTGATGATGCTGTGATGATGTAGTGATGATGCTGTGAAGACGCTCTCATGACACTGTCGTGACGCTGTGATGATGATGTCGTGATGCTGTGATGATGCTGTGATGACGCTGTGATGACGCTGTGATGATGCTCTATTGATGCTGTGATGATGCAGTAATAACGCTGTGATGACGCTCTTATAATTTTGTGATGATGCTGTGATGATACTGTGGTGATGCAGTGCTGATGCAGTGATGACGCTGTGATGAGTCTCTGATGATGCTGAGATGACGCTGTGATGATGCAGTGATGACGCTGTGATGACACTATCGTGATTCTGTGATGATGATGTGATGATGCAGTAATGATGCTGTGATGATGCACTGATGATACTGTGATGACGTTGTGATAATGCAATGATTAGGCAGTAATGATGCTGTGATGATGCTGAGATGACACTGTGATGATGCAGTAATGGTGCAGTGATGATGCAGTTATGACACCGTGATAATGCTGTGATGCCGCAGTGAGTAAACAGTAATGATTCTGTGATGATGCAGTGATGATGATGTGATGATGCTGCGATGATGCTTTGATGATGCTGTGATGCTGCAGTGATGAAGCTGTGATGATTTTGTGATGATGCAGTTTAGATGCAGTGACGATGCAGTTATGACGCTGTGATGACGCGGTGATGATGCTGTGACGATGCTTTGATGGTTTTGTTATGTTGTTGTGATGATGCAGTTATGATGATATGACGATGCTGTAACGATGCCGTGATGATGCTGTGATGATGCTGTGATGATGCAGTGATGACGCTGCGGTGATGCTGTGATGATGCTGTGATGATACAGTCATGATGTTACGATGACGCTGTGATGATGCTGTAATGATGTTGTGATGATGCTGTCGTTACGCTATGATGATTCTGTGATTATGTAGCTAAAATGCTGTGATGATGATGTGATGATGTAGTGATGATGCAGTGGTGATGCTCTGATGACGATGCAAAGATGCTGTGATGATGCAGTAATGATGCTGTGATGATTCTGTGATGATGCTGTGATTATGCTGAGATTATGCTCAGATTATGCTCTGATGATGCAGTGATGGTACAGTGATGATTCAGTGAGGAGTCAGTGATGATGATGTGATTACGATGCGGAGATGCTGTGATCATGCAGTAAGGATGCAATGATGATGCTGTGATGACACTGTGATTATGTTGTGTTGATACTTGTAATGATGTTTTGATGACGATGTGATGATGCTGTGATGATGCAGTGATTATGCAGTGATGATGCTGTGATGATGTGGTGATGATGCAGTGATTATGCAGTGATGATGCTGTGATGATGCAGTGATGATGCTGTGATGATATTGTGATGATGATATGAAGATGCTATGATGATTCAGTGATGATTCTGTGATGATGCATTTACGATACTGTGATGACGCTGTGATGATGTTGTTATGATGGTGTGATGATGCTGTGATGATATTTTGATGATACTGTGACAATGATGTGATGATGCAGCAATGATGCAGTGTTGATGCAGTGATGATGCGGTGATGATGCAGTGATTATGCAGTGATGATACTGTGATGATGCATTGGTGGTGCTGTGATGATGCTTGGATGATGCTTGGATGATTCAGTGATGATTCTGTGATGATGTGATGATGCAGTGAATATACTGTGATGACACTATGATGATGCAGTGATTATGCAGAAATGATTCTGTGATGATGCTGAGATGATGTTGTTATGATGCAGTGATGATGCTTTGATGACGCTGTCGTGATGGTGAGATGACGCTGTCGTGATGCTTTGATGATGCTGTGATGACACTGTGATGATGCAGTGATGATACTGTGATGACGCTGTGAAAATGCAATGATTATGCAGAAATGATTCTGTGATGATGCTCTGATGATGCTGTGATGATGCAGTGATGATGCTGTGATGATGCAGTGATGATGCATTGATGATGTAGTGATGACGCTGTGATGATACTGTGATTATGCTGAGATGATGCTGTGATGATGTGATGATGCAGTGATGATTCACTGAGTAAGAAGTGATTATGTAGTGATGACGCTCTGATGACGCAGTGATGATGTTGTGATGATGTTGTGATAATGCAATGATGATGCTGTGATGACACTGTAATGACGCTGTCGTGATGCTGTGATGACGTAGTCATGGTGTTGTAATGATGCTGTTATGACACTGTGATTATGCAGTGATGATGCTATGATGATGCTGTGATGATACAGTGATGACAATTTGATGATGTAGTGATGATGCTGTGATGACTCTATGATTATGCAGCTATGATGCTATGATGATGATGTGAGGATGAAGTGATTATGCATTTTTGATGCTGTGATGACGCTGTCATGATGCTGTGATGAAGCTGCGATGATGCAGTGATTATGCAGTTAGGACGCTTTGATGACACTGTGATGATGCATTTATGACACTGTAATGACGCTGTGATGATGTTGTGATGATGCAGTGAATAAGCAGTAATGATACTGTGATGATGCTGAGATGATGCTGTGATAACGCAGTGATGATGCTGTGATGACGCTTTGATGATGTTGTGATTATGATGTGATGCAGTGATGATTTTGTGATGATGCAGTTTAGATGCAGTGACGATGCAGTTATGACGCTGTGATGACGCGGTGATGATGCTGTGATGATGCTTTGATGATTTTGTTATGTTGTTGTGATGATGCAGTTATGATGATATGACGATGCTGTAACGATGCCGTGATGATGCAGTGATGATGCTGTGATTATTCAGTGATGATGCAGTGATGATGCTGTGATGATGCAGTAATGATGCTGTGATGATGCATGATGATGCTACGATGATGTTTTGATGACGCTGTGATGATGATGTGATGATGCTGCAATGATGCTGTGATGATTCTGTGATGATGTTGTGATGATGCTGTGATGACGCTGCGATAACACAGTGGTGATGTGGTGATGCAGTAATGATGCTGTGACGACGCACTGATTCTGCTCTGATGATGCTGTAATGATGCAGTCATGATGCAATAATGATGATGCTGTGATGATGCAGTGATGATGTTGTTATGACGCTGTGATGAAGCTGTGATAATATTATGATGATGCTATGATGACATAGCGATGATGCTGTGAAGATTCTTTGATGACGATGTGATGACGATGTGATGATGCTCTGATGATGCTGTTATGACGCTGTGATGATGCTGTGATGGTTCTTTGATGATGCAGTGTTTATGCAGTTATGACGCTGTGATGACGCTGTGATGATGCTTTGATCATGCTGTTATGATGCAGTTATTATGACGCCATGATGTTGTGACAATGCAGTGATGATGCGGTGATGACGCTGTGATGATGCAGTGATGATGCAGTAATGACGCTGTGATGATTTTGTGATGATGCTCTGATGACGCAGTGATGATGCTGTGATGATGTAGTGATGATGCTGTGAAGACGCTCTCATGACACTGTCGTGAAGCTGTGATGATGATGTCGTGATGCTGTGATGATGCTGTGATGACGCTGTGATAACGCTGTGATGACGCTGTGATGATGCTCTATTGATGCTGTGATGATGCAGTAATAACGCTGTGATGACGCTCTTATAATTTTGTGATGATACTGTGGTGATGCAGTGATGATGCAGTGATGACGCTGTGATGAGTCTCTGATGATGCTGAGATGACGCTGTGATGATGCAGTGATGACGCTGTGATGACACTATCGTGATTCTGTGATGATGATGTGATGATGCAGTAATGATGCTGTGATGATGCACTGATGATACTGTGATGACGTTGTGATAATGCAATGATTAGGCAGTAATGATGCTGTGATGATGCTGAGATGACACTGTGATGATGCAGTAATGGTGCAGTGATGATGCAGTTATGACACCGTGATAATGCTGTGATGCCGCAGTGAGTAAACAGTAATGATTCTGTGATGATGCAGTGATGATGATGTGATGATGCTGCGATGATGCTTTGATGATGCTGTGATGCTGCAGTGATGAAGCTGTGATGATTTTGTGATGATGCAGTTTAGATGCAGTGACGATGCAGTTATGACGCTGTGATGACGCGGTGATGATGCTGTGACGATGCTTTGATGGTTTTGTTATGTTGTTGTGATGATGCAGTTATGATGATATGACGATGCTGTAACGATGCCGTGATGATGCTGTGATGATGCTGTGATGATGCAGTGATGACGCTGCGGTGATGCTGTGATGATGCTGTGATGATACAGTCATGATGTTACGATGACGCTGTGATGATGCTGTAATGATGTTGTGATGATGCTGTCGTTACGCTATGATGATTCTGTGATTATGTAGCTAAAATGCTGTGATGATGATGTGATGATGTAGTGATGATGCAGTGGTGATGCTCTGATGACGATGCAAAGATGCTGTGATGATGCAGTAATGATGCTGTGATGATTCTGTGATGATGCTGTGATTATGCTGAGATTATGCTCAGATTATGCTCTGATGATGCAGTGATGGTACAGTGATGATTCAGTGAGGAGTCAGTGATGATGATGTGATTACGATGCGGAGATGCTGTGATCATGCAGTAAGGATGCAATGATGATGCTGTGATGACACTGTGATTATGTTGTGTTGATACTTGTAATGATGTTTTGATGACGATGTGATGATGCTGTGATGATGCAGTGATTATGCAGTGATGATGCTGTGATGATGTGGTGATGATGCAGTGATTATGCAGTGATGATGCTGTGATGATGCAGTGATGATGCTGTGATGATATTGTGATGATGATATGAAGATGCTATGATGATTCAGTGATGATTCTGTGATGATGCATTTACGATACTGTGATGACGCTGTGATGATGTTGTTATGATGGTGTGATGATGCTGTGATGATATTTTGATGATACTGTGACAATGATGTGATGATGCAGCAATGATGCAGTGTTGATGATGTGATGATGCGGTGATGATGCAGTGATTATGCAGTGATGATACTGTGATGATGCATTGGTGGTGCTGTGATGATGCTTGGATGATTCAGTGATGATTCTGTGATGACACTGTGATGATGTGATGATGCAGTGAATATACTGTGATGACACTATGATGATGCAGTGATTATGCAGAAATGATTCTGTGATGATGCTGAGATGATGTTGTTATGATGCAGTGATGATGCTTTGATGACGCTGTCGTGATGGTGAGATGACGCTGTCGTGATGCTTTGATGATGCTGTGATGACACTGTGATGATGCAGTGATGATACTGTGATGACGCTGTGAAAATGCAATGATTATGCAGAAATGATTCTGTGATGATGCTGAGATGATGCTGTGATGATGCAGTGAGTAAGCAGTGATGATGCAGTAATGATGCCATGATGATGCTGTGATGTTGCAGTGATGGTGCAGTGATGATTCAGTGAGGACACTGTGATGATGCTGTGATTACAATTTGATGACGTAGTGATGATGCTGTGATGATCTTATGATGATGCTGTGATGATTCTGTGATGATGCTGTGATTATGCTGCTATGATGCAGTCATGATGCAGTGATGATGCTGAGATGACACTGATGATGCTGTGATGACCTTATGATGATGCTGTGATGATGTATTGATGACAGTGAAGATGCTATAATGATGATGTGATGATGCAGTGATGATGCTGTGATAATGTTCTGATGATGAAGCTATGATGTTATGATGCAGTGATGACACTGTCATGACGCTGTGATGATGCAGTGAGTAAGCAGTAATGATGCTGTGATGATGCTGAGATGATGATGTGATGATGCAGTGGTGATGCTCTGATGACGATGCAAAGATGCTGTGATGATGCAGTAATGATGCTGTGATGATTCTGTGATGATTTGGTGATGATGCTGTGATGACAGTTTGATGACGTTGTTATGATGCTGTGATGACACTGAAAACGTTGTGATGATGATGTGATAATGCTGTGATGATGGAGTGATGATGTATTTATGACATTGTGATTATGCCGAGATGATGCTTTGATGATGCAGTTATGATGCTGTGATGATGATGCACTCATGATGCAGTGAGGATGCAGTGATGATGCTGTGATGATGTTCTGATGATGACGAAGTGATGATGCTGTGATGATGTAGTGATGATGCAGTGATGTGTAGTGATGACGCTGTGATGATATTGTGATGATGATGTGATGATGCTGTGATTATGCGGAGATTATGCAGTGATTATGCAGTGATGATGCTGTCATGACAGTGTGATGATGCTGTGATGATGCTGCGATGTTGCTGTGAGGATGCTGTGATGATGCAGTGATTCTGAAGTAATGATGCTGTGATGGTGCTGTGATGATGCAGTGATGATGCAGTGATGATGCAGTGATGATATGATGATGCAGTGATTATGCTGTAATAATTCTGTGACTATACTGAGATGATGCTGTAATGATGCATTGATGACGCTGTGATGACGCTGTGTTGATGCTGTGAGGATGCTGTGATGATGCAGTGATGATGCAGTGATGATGCTGACATGAAACTGATGATGTTGTGATGATGATGTGATGATGCTATGATGATGCAGTGAGTAAGCAGTAATGATGCTGAGATGATGATGTGATGATGCTGTGATGATGCTCTGATGATGCTGTGATGACGCAGTGATGATTCTGTGATGATGCAGTGATGATGTAGTGATGATGCTGTGATGATACTGTGATTATGCTGTGATGATGCTGTGATGATGCTCTGATGATGCTGTGATGACGCAGTGATGATTCTGTGATGATGCAGTGATGATGTAGTGATGACGCAGTGATGATACTGTGATTATGCTGTGATGATGCTGTGATTATGCGGTGATTATGCAGTGATGATGCTGTCATGACACTGTGATTATGATGCGATGATGCTGTGATGATGCTGCGATGTTGCTGTGATGACGCTGTGATGATGCAGTGATGATGCAGTAATGACGCTGTGATGATTTTGTGATGATGCTCTGATGACGCAGTGATGATGCTGTGATGATGTAGTGATGATGCTGTGAAGACGCTCTCATGACACTGTCGTGAAGCTGTGATGATGATGTCGTGATGCTGTGATGACGCTGTGATGACGCTGTGATAACGCTGTGATGACGCTGTGATGATGCTCTATTGATGCTGTGATGATGCAGTAATAACGCTGTGATGACGCTCTTATAATTTTGTGATGATGCTGTGATGATACTGTGGTGATGCAGTGATGATGCAGTGATGACGCTGTGATGAGTCTCTGATGATGCTGAGATGACGCTGTGATGATGCAGTGATGACGCTGTGATGACACTATCGTGATTCTGTGATGATGATGTGATGATGCAGTAATGATGCTGTGATGATGCACTGATGATACTGTGATGACGTTGTGATAATGCAATGATTAGGCAGTAATGATGCTGTGATGATGCTGAGATGACACTGTGATGATGCAGTAATGGTGCAGTGATGATGCAGTTATGACACCGTGATAATGCTGTGATGCCGCAGTGAGTAAACAGTAATGATTCTGTGATGATGCAGTGATGATGATGTGATGATGCTGCGATGATGCTTTGATGATGCTGTGATGCTGCAGTTTAGATGCAGTGACGATGCAGTTATGACGCTGTGATGACGCGGTGATGATGCTGTGACGATGCTTTGATGATTTTGTTATGTTGTTGTGATGATGCAGTTATGATGATATGACGATGCTGTAACGATGCCGTGATGATGCTGTGATGATGCTGTGATGATGCAGTGATGACGCTGCGGTGATGCTGTGATGATGCTGTGATGATACAGTCATGATGTTACGATGACGCTGTGATGATGCTGTAATGATGTTGTGATGATGCTGTCGTTACGCTATGATGATTCTGTGATTATGTAGCTAAAATGCTGTGATGATGATGTGATGATGTAGTGATGATGCAGTGGTGATGCTCTGATGACGATGCAAAGATGCTGTGATGATGCAGTAATGATGCTGTGATGATTCTGTGATGATGCTGTGATTATGCTGAGATTATGCTCAGATTATGCTCTGATGATGCAGTGATGGTACAGTGATGATTCAGTGAGGAGTCAGTGATGATGATGTGATTACGATGCGGAGATGCTGTGATCATGCAGTAAGGATGCAATGATGATGCTGTGATGACACTGTGATTATGTTGTGTTGATACTTGTAATGATGTTTTGATGACGATGTGATGATGCTGTGATGATGCAGTGATTATGCAGTGATGATGCTGTGATGATGTGGTGATGATGCAGTGATTATGCAGTGATGATGCTGTGATGATGCAGTGATGATGCTGTGATGATATTGTGATGATGATATGAAGATGCTATGATGATTCAGTGATGATTCTGTGATGATGCATTTACGATACTGTGATGACGCTGTGACGATGTTGTTATGATGGTGTGATGATGCTGTGATGATATTTTGATGATACTGTGACAATGATGTGATGATGCAGCAATGATGCAGTGTTGATGATGTGATGATGCGGTGATGATGCAGTGATTATGCAGTGATGATACTGTGATGATGCATTGGTGGTGCTGTGATGATGCTTGGATGATGCTTGGATGATTCAGTGATGATTCTGTGATGACACTGTGATGATGTGATGATGCAGTGAATATACTGTGATGACACTATGATGATGCAGTGATTATGCAGAAATGATTCTGTGATGATGCTGAGATGATGTTGTTATGATGCAGTGATGATGCTTTGATGACGCTGTCGTGATGGTGAGATGACGCTGTCGTGATGCTTTGATGATGCTGTGATGACACTGTGATGATGCAGTGATGATACTGTGATGACGCTGTGAAAATGCAACGATTATGCAGAAATGATTCTGTGATGATGCTGAGATGATGCTGTGATGATGCAGTGAGTAAGCAGTGATGATGCAGTAATGATGCCATGATGATGCTGAGATGATGCTGTGATGTTGCAGTGATGGTGCAGTGATGATTCAGTGAGGACACTGTGATGATGCTGTGATTACAATTTGATGACGTAGTGATGATGCTGTGATGACCTTATGATGATGCTGTGATGATTCTGTGATGATGCTGTGATTATGCTGCTATGATGCAGTCATGATGCAGTGATGATGCTGAGATGACACTGATGATGCTGTGATAATGATGTGATGATGCTGTGATGATGTATTGATGACAGTGAAGATGCTATAATGATGATGTGATGATGCAGTGATGATGCTGTGATAATGTTCTGATGATGAAGCTATGATGTTATGATGCAGTGATGACACTGTCATGACGCTGTGATGATGCAGTGAGTAAGCAGTAATGATGCTGTGATGATGCTGAGATGATGATGTGATGATGCAGTGGTGATGCTCTGATGACGATGCAAAGATGCTGTGATGATGCAGTAATGATGCTGTGATGATTTGGTGATGATGCTGTGATGACAGTTTGATGACGTTGTTATGATGCTGTGATGACACTGAAAACGTTGTGATGATGATGTGATAATGCTGTGATGATGGAGTGATGATGTATTTATGACATTGTGATTATGCCGAGATGATGCTTTGATGATGCAGTTATGATGCTGTGATGATGATGCACTCATGATGCAGTGAGGATGCAGTGATGATGCTGTGATGATGCTCTGATGATGACGAAGTGATGATGCTGTGATGATGTAGTGATGATGCAGTGATGTGTAGTGATGACGCTGTGATGATGATGTGATGATGCTGTGATTATGCGGAGATTATGCAGTGATTATGCAGTGATGATGCTGTCATGACAGTGTGATGATGCTGTGATGATGCTGCGATGTTGCTGTGAGGATGCTGTGATGATGCAGTGATTCTGAAGTAATGATGCTGTGATGGTGCTGTGATGATGCAGTGATGATGCAGTGATGATATGATGATGCAGTGATTATGCTGTAATAATTCTGTGACTATACTGAGATGATGCTGTAATGATGCATTGATGACGCTGTGATGACGCTGTGTTGATGCTGTGAGGATGCTGTGATGATGCAGTGATTATGCAGTGATGATGCTGACATGAAACTGATGATGTTGTGATGATGATGTGATGATGCTATGATGATGCAGTGAGTAAGCAGTAATGATGCTGAGATGATGATGTGATGATGCTGTGATGATGCTCTGATGATGCTGTGATGACGCAGTGATGATTCTGTGATGATGCAGTGATGATGTAGTGATGATGCTGTGATGATACTGTGATTATGCTGTGATGATGCTGTGATGATGCTCTGATGATGCTGTGATGACGCAGTGATGATTCTGTGATGATGCAGTGATGATGTAGTGATGACGCTGTGATGATACTGTGATTATGCTGTGATGATGCTGTGATTATGCGGTGATTATGCAGTGATGATGCTGTCATGACACTGTGATGATGATGCGATGATGCTGTGATGATGCTGCGATGTTGCTGTGAGGATGCTGTGATGATGCAGTGATTCTGCAGTAATGATGCTGTGATGATGCTGTGATGATGCAGTGATGACGCTGTGATGACTATGCGATGATGATGTGATGATGCTGTGATTATGCAGCTATGATGCTGTGATGATGCAGTGATTCTGCAGTAATGATGCTGTGATGGTGCTGTGATGATGCAGTGATGATGCAGTGATGACGATATGATGATGCAGTGATTATGCAGTGATTATGCTGTGACTATACTGAGATGATGCTGTAATGATGCATTGTTGACGTTGTGATGACGCTGTATTGATGCTGTGAGGATGCTGTGATGATGCAGTGATTATGCAGTGATGATACTGTGATGACTCTGTGATGATGCTGTGATTATGCTGCTATGATGCAGTCATGATGCAGTGATGATGCTGAGATGACACTGATGATGCTGTGATAATGATGTGATGATGTAGTGATGACGCTGTGATGATACTGTGATTATGCTGAGATGATGCTGTGATGATGTGATGATGCAGTGATGATTCACTGAGTAAGAAGTGATTATGTAGTGATGACGCTCTGATGACGCAGTGATGATGTTGTGATGATGTTGTGATAATGCAGTGATGATGCTGTGATGACACTGTAATGACGCTGTCGTGATGCTGTGATGACGTAGTCATGGTGTTGTAATGATGCTCTTATGACACTGTGATTATGCAGTGATGATGCTTTGATGATGCAGTTATGATGCTGTGATGATGATGCACTCATGATGCAGTGAGGATGCAGTGATGATGCTGTGATGATGCTCTGATGATGACGAAGTGATGATGCTGTGATGATGTAGTGATGATGCAGTGATGATGTAGTGATGATGCAGTGATGTGTAGTGATGACGCTGTGATGATATTGTGATGATGATGTGATGATGCTGTGATTATGCGGAGATTATGCAGTGATTATGCAGTGATGATGCTGTCATGACAGTGTGATGATGCTGTGATGATGCTGCGATGTTGCTGTGAGGATGCTGTGATGATGCAGTGATGATGCAGTGATGATGCAGTGATGATGCAGTGATGATATGATGATGCAGTGATTATGCTGTAATAATTCTGTGACTATACTGAGATGATGCTGTAATGATGCATTGATGACGCTGTGATGACGCTGTATTGATGCTGTGAGGATGCTGTGATGATACAGTGATTATGCAGTGATGATGCTGACATGAAACTGATGATGTTGTGATGATGATGTGATGATGCTATGATGATGCAGTGAGTAAGCAGTAATGATGCTGAGATGATGATGTGATGATGCTGTGATGATGCTCTGATGATGCTGTGATGACGCAGTGATGATTCTGTGATGATGCAGTGATGATGTAGTGATGACGCTGTGATGATACTGTGATTATGCTGTGATGATGCTGTGATTATGCGGTGATTATGCAGTGATGATGCTGTCATGACACTGTGATGATGATGCGATGATGCTGTGATGATGCTGCGATGTTGCTGTGAGGATGCTGTGATGATGCAGTGATTCTGCAGTAATGATGCTGTGATGATGCTGTGATGATGCAGTGATGACGCTGTGATGACTATGCGATGATGATGTGATGATGCTGTGATTATGCAGCTATGATGCTGTGATGGTGCTGTGATGATGCAGTGATGATGCAGTGATGACGATATGATGATGCAGTGATTATGCAGTGATTATGCTGTGACTATACTGAGATGATGCTGTAATGATGCATTGTTGACGTTGTGATGACGCTGTATTGATGCTGTGAGGATGCTGTGATGATGCAGTGATTATGCAGTGATGATGCTGTGATGACTCTGTGATGATGTTGTGATGATGCTGTGATGATGCTCTGATGATGCTGTGATGATGCAGTGATGATGCTGTGATGATGCAGTGATGATGCATTGATGATGTAGTGATGACGCTGTGATGATACTGTGATTATGCTGAGATGATGCTGTGATGATGTGATGATGCAGTGATGATTCACTGAGTAAGAAGTGATTATGTAGTGATGACACTCTGATGACGCAGTGATGATGTTGTGATGATGTTGTGATAATGCTCTGATGATGCTGTGATGATGCAGTGATGATGCATTGATGATGTAGTGATGACGCTGTGATGATACTGTGATTATGCTGAGATGATGCTGTGATGATGTGATGATGCAGTGATGATTCACTGAGTAAGAAGTGATTATGTAGTGATGACACTCTGATGACGCAGTGATGATGTTGTGATGATGTTGTGATAATGCAGTGATGATGCTGTGATGACGCTGTAATGACGCTGTCGTGATGCTGTGATGACGTAGTCATGGTGTTGTAATGATGCTGTTATGACACTGTGATTATGCAGTGATGATGCTATGATGATGCTGTGATGATACAGTGATGACAATTTGATGATGTAGTGATGATGCTGTGATGACTCTATGATTATGCAGCTATGATGCTATGATGATGATGTGAGGATGAAGTGATTACGCATTTTTGATGCTGTTATGACGCTGTCATGATGCTGTGATGAAGCTGCGATGATGCAGTGATTATGCAGTTAGGACGCTTTGATGACACTGTGATGATGCATTTATGACACTGTAATGACGCTGTGATGATGTTGTGATGATGCAGTGAATAAGCAGTAATGATACTGTGATGATGCTGAGATGATGCTGTGATAACGCAGTGATGATGCTGTGATGACGCTTTGATGATGTTGTGATTATGATGTGATGCAGTGATGATTTTTTGATGATGCAGTTTAGATGCAGTGACGATGCAGTTATGACGCTGTGATGACGCGGTGATGATGCTTTGATGATTTTGTTATGTTGTTGTGATGATGCAGTTATGATGATATGACGATGCTGTAACGATGCCGTGATGATGCAGTGATGATGCTGTGATTATTCAGTGATGATGCAGTGATGATGCTGTGATGATGCTGAGATGATGCCGTAATGATGCTGTGATGATGCATGATGATGCAGTGATGATGTTGTGATGACGCTGTGATGATGATGTGATGATGCTGCAATGATGCTGTGATGATTCTGTGATGATGTTGTGATGATGCTGTGATGACGCTGCGATAACACAGTGGTGATGTGGTGATGCAGTAATGATGCTGTGACGACGCACTGATTCTGCTCTGATGATGCTGTAATGATGCAGTCATGATGCAATAATGATGATGCTGTGATGATGCAGTGATGATGTTGTTATGACGCTGTGATGAAGCTGTGATAATATTATGATGATGTTATGATGACATAGCGATGATGCTGTGAAGATTCTTTGATGATGATGTGATGACGATGTGATGATGCTCTGATGATGCTGTTATGACGCTGTGATGATGCTGTGATGGTTCTTTGATGATGCAGTGTTTATGCAGTTATGACGCTGTGATGACGCTGTGATGATGCTTTGATCATGCTGTTATGATGCAGTTATTATGACGCCATGATGTTGTGACAATGCAGTGATGATGCGGTGATGACGCTGTGATGATGCAGTGATGATGCAGTAATGACGCTGTGATGATTTTGTGATGATGCTCTGATGACGCAGTGATGATGCTGTGATGATGTAGTGATGATGCTGTGATGATGTAGTGATGATGCTGTGAAGACGCTCTCATGACACTGTCGTGAAGCTGTGATGATGATGTCGTGATGCTGTGATGATGCTGTGATGACGCTGTGATAACGCTGTGATGACGCTGTGATGATGCTCTATTGATGCTGTGATGATGCAGTAATAACGCTGTGATGACGCTCTTATAATTTTGTGATGATACTGTGGTGATGCAGTGCTGATGCAGTGATGACGCTGTGATGAGTCTCTGATGATGCTGAGATGACGCTGTGATGATGCAGTGATGACGCTGTGATGACACTATCGTGATTCTGTGATGATGATGTGATGATGCAGTAATGATGCTGTGATGATGCACTGATGATACTGTGATGACGTTGTGATAATGCAATGATTAGGCAGTAATGATGCTGTGATGATGCTGAGATGACACTGTGATGATGCAGTAATGGTGCAGTGATGATGCAGTTATGACACCGTGATAATGCTGTGATGCCGCAGTGAGTAAACAGTAATGATTCTGTGATGATGCAGTGATGATGATGTGATGATGCTGCGATGATGCTTTGATGATGCTGTGATGCTGCAGTGATGAAGCTGTGATGATTTTGTGATGATGCAGTTTAGATGCAGTGACGATGCAGTTATGACGCTGTGATGACGCGGTGATGATGCTGTGACGATGCTTTGATGATTTTGTTATGTTGTTGTGATGATGCAGTTATGATGATATGACGATGCTGTAACGATGCCGTGATGATGCTGTGATGATGCTGTGATGATGCAGTGATGACGCTGCGGTGATGCTGTGATGATGCTGTGATGATACAGTCATGATGTTACGATGACGCTGTGATGATGCTGTAATGATGTTGTGATGATGCTGTCGTTACGCTATGATGATTCTGTGATTATGTAGCTAAAATGCTGTGATGATGATGTGATGATGTAGTGATGATGCAGTGGTGATGCTCTGATGACGATGCAAAGATGCTGTGATGATGCAGTAATGATGCTGTGATGATTCTGTGATGATGCTGTGATTATGCTGAGATTATGCTCAGATTATGCTCTGATGATGCAGTGATGGTACAGTGATGATTCAGTGAGGAGTCAGTGATGATGATGTGATTACGATGCGGAGATGCTGTGATCATGCAGTAAGGATGCAATGATGATGCTGTGATGACACTGTGATTATGTGGTGTTGATACTTGTAATGATGTTTTGATGACGATGTGATGATGCTGTGATGATGCAGTGATTATGCAGTGATGATGTTGTGATGATGTGGTGATGATGCAGTGATTATGCAGTGATGATGCTGTGATGATGCAGTGATGATGCTGTGATGATATTGTGATGATGATATGAAGATGCTATGATGATTCAGTGATGATTCTGTGATGATGCATTTACGATACTGTGATGACGCTGTGATGATGTTGTTATGATGGTGTGATGATGCTGTGATGATATTTTGATGATACTGTGACAATGATGTGATGATGCAGCAATGATGCAGTGTTGATGCAGTGATGATGCGGTGATGATGCAGTGATTATGCAGTGATGATACTGTGATGATGCATTGGTGGTGCTGTGATGATGCTTGGATGATGCTTGGATGATTCAGTGATGATTCTGTGATGACACTGTGATGATGTGATGATGCAGTGAATATACTGTGATGACACTATGATGATGCAGTGATTATGCAGAAATGATTCTGTGATGATGCTGAGATGATGTTGTTATGATGCAGTGATGATGCTTTGATGACGCTGTCGTGATGGTGAGATGACGCTGTCGTGATGCTTTGATGATGCTGTGATGACACTGTGATGATGCAGTGATGATACTGTGATGACGCTGTGAAAATGCAATGATTATGCAGAAATGATTCTGTGATGATGCTGAGATGATGCTGTGATGATGCAGTGAGTAAGCAGTGATGATGCAGTAATGATGCCATGATGATGCTGAGATGATGCTGTGATGGTGCAGTGATGGTGCAGTGATGATTCAGTGAGGACACTGTGATGATGCTGTGATTACAATTTGATGACGTAGTGATGATGCTGTGATGACCTTATGATGATGCTGTGATGATTCTGTGATGATGCTGTGATTATGCTGCTATGATGCAGTCATGATGCAGTGATGATGCTGAGATGACACTGATGATGCTGTGATGACCTTATGATGATGCTGTGATGATGTATTGATGACAGTGAAGATGCTATAATGATGATGTGATGATGCAGTGATGATGCTGTGATAATGTTCTGATGATGAAGCTATGATGTTATGATGCAGTGATGACACTGTCATGACGCTGTGATGATGCAGTGAGTAAGCAGTAATGATGCTGTGATGATGCTGAGATGATGATGTGATGATGCAGTGGTGATGCTCTGATGACGATGCAAAGATGCTGTGATGATGCAGTAATGATGCTGTGATGATTCTGTGATGATTTGGTGATGATGCTGTGATGACAGTTTGATGACGTTGTTATGATGCTGTGATGACACTGAAAACGTTGTGATGATGATGTGATAATGCTGTGATGATGGAGTGATGATGTATTTATGACATTGTGATTATGCCGAGATGATGCTTTGATGATGCAGTTATGATGCTGTGATGATGATGCACTCATGATGCAGTGAGGATGCAGTGATGATGCTGTGATGATGCTCTGATGATGACGAAGTGATGATGCTGTGATGATGTAGTGATGATGCAGTGATGTGTAGTGATGACGCTGTGATGATATTGTGATGATGATGTGATGATGCTGTGATTATGCGGAGATTATGCAGTGATTATGCAGTGATGATGCTGTCATGACAGTGTGATGATGCTGCGATGTTGCTGTGAGGATGCTGTGATGATGCAGTGATTCTGAAGTAATGATGCTGTGATGGTGCTGTGATGATGCAGTGATGATGCAGTGATGATGCAGTGATGATATGATGATGCAGTGATTATGCTGTAATAATTCTGTGACTATACTGAGATGATGCTGTAATGATGCATTGATGACGCTGTGATGACGCTGTGTTGATGCTGTGAGGATGCTGTGATGATGCAGTGATTATGCAGTGATGATGCTGACATGAAACTGATGATGTTGTGATGATGCTCTGATGATGCAGTGAGTAAGCAGTAATGATGCTGAGATGATGATGTGATGATGCTGTGATGATGCTCTGATGATGCTGTGATGACGCAGTGATGATTCTGTGATGATGCAGTGATGATGCATTGATGATGCTGTGATGACTCTGTGATGATGTTGTGATGATGCTGTGATGATGCTCTGATGATGCTGTGATGATGCAGTGATGATGCTGTGATGATGCAGTGATGATGCATTGATGATGTAGTGATGACGCTGTGATGATACTGTGATTATGCTGAGATGATGCTGTGATGATGTGATGATGCAGTGATGATTCACTGAGTAAGAAGTGATTATGTAGTGATGACGCTCTGATGACGCAGTGATGATGTTGTGATGATGTTGTGATAATGCAGTGATGATGCTGTGATGACACTGTAATGACGCTGTCGTGATGCTGTGATGACGTAGTCCTGGTGTTGTAATGATGCTGTTATGACACTGTGATTATGCAGTGATGATGCTATGATGATGCTGTGATGATACAGTGATGACAATTTGATGATGTAGTGATGATGCTGTGATGACTCTATGATTATGCAGCTATGATGCTATGATGATGATGTGAGGATGAAGTGATTATGCATTTTTGATGCTGTGATGACGCTGTCATGATGCTGTGATGAAGCTGCGATGATGCAGTGATTATGCAGTTAGGACGCTTTGATGACACTGTGATGATGCATTTATGACACTGTAATGACGCTGTGATGATGTTGTGATGATGCAGTGAATAAGCAGTAATGATACTGTGATGATGCTGAGATGATGCTGTGATAACGCAGTGATGATGCTGTGATGACGCTTTGATGATGTTGTGATTATGATGTGATGCAGTGATGATTTTTTGATGATGCAGTTTAGATGCAGTTATGACGCTGTGATGACGCGGTGATGATGCTGTGATGATGCTTTGATGATTTTGTTATGTTGTTGTGATGATGCAGTTATGATGATATGACAATGCTGTAACGATGCCGTGATGATGCAGTGATGATGCTGTGATTATTCAGTGATGATGCAGTGATGATGCTGTGATGATGCTGTGATGATGCAGTAATGATGCAGTGATGATGCATGATGATGCTACGATGATGTTGTGATGACGCTGTGATGATGATGTGATGATGCTGCAATGATGCTGTGATGATTCTGTGATGATGTTGTGATGATGCTGTGATGACGCTGCGATAACACAGTGGTGATGTGGTGATGCAGTAATGATGCTGTGACGACGCACTGATTCTGCTCTGATGATGCTGTAATGATGCAGTCATGATGCAATAATGATGATGCTGTGATGATGCAGTGATGATGTTGTTATGACGCTGTGATGAAGCTGTGATAATATTATGATGATGCTATGATGACATAGCGATGATGCTGTGAAGATTCTTTGATGACGATGTGATGACGATGTGATGATGCTCTGATGATGCTGTTATGACGCTGTGATGATGCTGTGATGGTTCTTTGATGATGCAGTGTTTATGCAGTTATGACGCTGTGATGACGCTGTGATGATGCTTTGATCATGCTGTTATGATGCAGTTATTATGACGCCATGATGTTGTGACAATGCAGTGATGATGCGGTGATGACGCTGTGATGATGCAGTGATGATGCAGTAATGACGCTGTGATGATTTTGTGATGATGCTCTGATGACGCAGTGATGATGCTGTGATGATGTAGTGATGATGCTGTGAAGACGCTCTCATGACACTGTCGTGAAGCTGTGATGATGATGTCGTGATGCTGTGATGATGCTGTGATGACGCTGTGATAACGCTGTGATGACGCTGTGATGATGCTCTATTGATGCTGTGATGATGCAGTAATAACGCTGTGATGACGCTCTTATAATTTTGTGATGATGCTGTGATGATACTGTGGTGATGCAGTGATGATGCAGTGATGACGCTGTGATGAGTCTCTGATGATGCTGAGATGACGCTGTGATGATGCAGTGATGACGCTGTGATGACACTATCGTGATTCTGTGATGATGATGTGATGATGCAGTAATGATGCTGTGATGATGCACTGATGATACTGTGATGACGTTGTGATAATGCAATGATTAGGCAGTAATGATGCTGTGATGATGCTGAGATGACACTGTGATGATGCAGTAATGGTGCAGTGATGATGCAGTTATGACACCGTGATAATGCTGTGATGCCGCAGTGAGTAAACAGTAATGATTCTGTGATGATGCAGTGATGATGATGTGATGATGCTGCGATGATGCTTTGATGATGCTGTGATGCTGCAGTGATGAAGCTGTGATGATTTTGTGATGATGCAGTTTAGATGCAGTGACGATGCAGTTATGACGCTGTGATGACGCGGTGATGATGCTGTGACGATGCTTTGATGATTTTGTTATGTTGTTGTGATGATGCAGTTATGATGATATGACGATGCTGTAACGATGCCGTGATGATGCTGTGATGATGCTGTGATGATGCAGTGATGACGCTGCGGTGATGCTGTGATGATGCTGTGATGATACAGTCATGATGTTACGATGACGCTGTGATGATGCTGTAATGATGTTGTGATGATGCTGTCGTTACGCTATGATGATTCTGTGATTATGTAGCTAAAATGCTGTGATGATGATGTGATGATGTAGTGATGATGCAGTGGTGATGCTCTGATGACGATGCAAAGATGCTGTGATGATGCAGTAATGATGCTGTGATGATTCTGTGATGATGCTGTGATTATGCTGAGATTATGCTCAGATTATGCTCTGATGATGCAGTGATGGTACAGTGATGATTCAGTGAGGAGTCAGTGATGATGATGTGATTACGATGCGGAGATGCTGTGATCATGCAGTAAGGATGCAATGATGATGCTGTGATGACACTGTGATTATGTTGTGTTGATACTTGTAATGATGTTTTGATGACGATGTGATGATGCTGTGATGATGCAGTGATTATGCAGTGATGACGATGTGATGATGCTGTGATGATGCAGTGATTATGCAGTGATGATGCTGTGATGATGCAGTGATGATGCTGTGATGATATTGTGATGATGATTTGAAGATGCTATGATGATTCAGTGATGATTCTGTGATGATGCATTTACGATACTGTGATGACGCTGTGATGATGTTGTTATGATGGTGTGATGATGCTGTGATGATATTTTGATGATACTGTGACAATGATGTGATGATGCAGCAATGATGCAGTGTTGATGCAGTGATGATGCGGTGATGATGCAGTGATTATGCAGTGATGATACTGTGATGATGCATTGGTGGTGCTGTGATGATGCTTGGATGATGCTTGGATGATTCAGTGATGATTCTGTGATGACACTGTGATGATGTGATGATGCAGTGAATATACTGTGATGACACTATGATGATGCAGTGATTATGCAGAAATGATTCTGTGATGATGCTGAGATGATGTTGTTATGATGCAGTGATGATGCTTTGATGACGCTGTCGTGATGGTGAGATGACGCTGTCGTGATGCTTTGATGATGCTGTGATGACACTGTGATGATGCAGTGATGATACTGTGATGACGCTGTGAAAATGCAATGATTATGCAGAAATGATTCTGTGATGATGCTGAGATGATGCTGTCATGATGCAGTGAGTAAGCAGTGATGATGCAGTAATGATGCCATGATGATGCTGAGATGATGCTGTGATGTTGCAGTGATGGTGCAGTGATGATTCAGTGAGGACACTGTGATGATGCTGTGATTACAATTTGATGACGTAGTGATGATGCTGTGATGACCTTATGATGATGCTGTGATGATTCTGTGATGATGTTGTGATTATGCTGCTATGATGCAGTCATGATGCAGTGATGATGCTGAGATGACACTGATGATGCTGTGATAATGATGTGATGATGCTGTGATGATGTATTGATGACAGTGAAGATGCTATAATGATGATGTGATGATGCAGTGATGATGCTGTGATAATGTTCTGATGATGAAGCTATGATGTTATGATGCAGTGATGACACTGTCATGACGCTGTGATGATGCAGTGAGTAAGCAGTAATGATGCTGTGATGATGCTGAGATGATGATGTGATGATGCAGTGGTGATGCTCTGATGACGATGCAAAGATGCTGTGATGATGCAGTAATGATGCTGTGATGATTCTGTGATGATTTGGTGATGATGCTGTGATGACAGTTTGATGACGTTGTTATGATGCTGTGATGACACTGAAAACGTTGTGATGATGATGTGATAATGCTGTGATGATGGAGTGATGATGTATTTATGACATTGTGATTATGCCGAGATGATGCTTTGATGATGCAGTTATGATGCTGTGATGATGATGCACTCATGATGCAGTGAGGATGCAGTGATGATGCTGTGATGATGCTCTGATGATGACGAAGTGATGATGCTGTGATGATGTAGTGATGATGCAGTGATGTGTAGTGATGACGCTGTGATGATATTGTGATGATGATGTGATGATGCTGTGATTATGCGGAGATTATGCAGTGATTATGCAGTGATGATGCTGTCATGACAGTGTGATGATGCTGTGATGATGCTGCGATGTTGCTGTGAGGATGCTGTGATGATGCAGTGATTCTGAAGTAATGATGCTGTGATGGTGCTGTGATGATGCAGTGATGATGCAGTGATGATATGATGATGCAGTGATTATGCTGTAATAATTCTGTGACTATACTGAGATGATGCTGTAATGATGCATTGATGACGCTGTGATGACGTTGTGTTGATGCTGTGAGGATGCTGTGATGATGCAGTGATGATGCAGTGATGATGCTGACATGAAACTGATGATGTTGTGATGATGATGTGATGATGCTATGATGATGCAGTGAGTAAGCAGTAATGATGCTGAGATGATGATGTGATGATGCTGTGATGATGCTCTGATGATGCTGTGATGACGCAGTGATGATTCTGTGATGATGCAGTGATGATGTAGTGATGATGCTGTGATGATACTGTGATTATGCTGTGATGATGCTGTGATGATGCTCTGATGATGCTGTGATGACGCAGTGATGATTCTGTGATGATGCAGTGATGATGTAGTGATGACGCTGTGATGATACTGTGATTATGTTGTGATGATGCTGTGATTATGCGGTGATTATGCAGTGATGATGCTGTCATGACACTGTGATGATGATGCGATGATGCTGTGATGATGCTGCGATGTTGCTGTGAGGATGCTGTGATGATGCAGTGATTCTGCAGTAATGATGCTGTGATGGTGCTGTGATGATGCAGTGATGACGCTGTGATGACTATGCGATGATGATGTGATGATGCTGTGATTATGCAGCTATGATGCTGTGATGATGCAGTGATTCTGCAGTAATGATGCTGTGATGGTGCTGTGATGATGCAGTGATGATGCAGTGATGACGATATGATGATGCAGTGATTATGCAGTGATTATGCTGTGACTATACTGAGATGATGCTGTAATGATGCATTGTTGACGTTGTGATGACGCTGTATTGATGCTGTGAGGATGCTGTGATGATGCAGTGATTATGCAGTGATGATGCTGTGATGACTCTGTGATGATGTTGTGATGATGCTGTGATGATGCTCTGATGATGCTGTGATGATGCAGTGATGATGCTGTGATGATGCAGTGATGATGCATTGATGATGTAGTGATGACGCTGTGATGATACTGTGATTATGCTGAGATGATGCTGTGATGATGTGATGATGCAGTGAGGATTCACTGAGTAAGAAGTGATTATGTAGTGATGACGCTCTGATGACGCAGTGATGATGTTGTGATGATGTTGTGATAATGCAGTGATGATGCTGTGATGACACTGTAATGACGCTGTCGTGATGCTGTGATGACGTAGTCATGGTGTTGTAATGATGCTGTTATGACACTGTGATTATGCAGTGATGATGCTATGATGATGCTGTGATGATACAGTGATGACAATTTGATGATGTAGTGATGATGCTGTGATGACTCTATGATTATGCAGCTATGATGCTATGATGATGATGTGAGGATGAAGTGATTATGCATTTTTGATGCTGTGATGACGCTGTCATGATGCTGTGATGAAGCTGCGATGATGCAGTGATTATGCAGTTAGGACGCTTTGATGACACTGTGATGATGCATTTATGACACTGTAATGACGCTGTGATGATGTTGTGATGATGCAGTGAATAAGCAGTAATGATACTGTGATGATGCTGAGATGATGCTGTGATAACGCAGTGATGATGCTGTGATGACGCTTTGATGATGTTGTGATTATGATGTGATGCAGTGATGATTTTGTGATGATGCAGTTTAGATGCAGTGACGATGCAGTTATGACGCTGTGATGACGCGGTGATGATGCTGTGATGATGCTTTGATGATTTTGTTATGTTGTTGTGATGATGCAGTTATGATGATATGACGATGCTGTAACGATGCCGTGATGATGCAGTGATGATGCTGTGATTATTCAGTGATGATGATGTGATGATGCTGTGATGATGCAGTAATGATGCTGTGATGATGCATGATGATGCTACGATGATGTTGTGATGACGCTGTGATGATGCTGCAATGATGCTGTGATGATTCTGTGATGATGTTGTGATGATGCTGTGATGACGCTGCGATAACACAGTGATGATGTGGTGATGCAGTAATGATGCTGTGACGACGCACTGATTCTGCTCTGATGATGCTGTAATGATGCAGTCATGATGCAATAATGATGATGCTGTGATGATGCAGTGATGATGTTGTTATGACGCTGTGATGAAGCTGTGATAATATTATGATGATGCTATGATGACATAGCGATGATGCTGTGAAGATTCTTTGATGACGATGTGATGACGATGTGATGATGCTCTGATGATGCTGTTATGACGCTGTGATGATGCTGTGATGGTTCTTTGATGATGCAGTGTTTATGCAGTTATGACGCTGTGATGACGCTGTGATGATGCTTTGATCATGCTGTTATGATGCAGTTATTATGACGCCATGATGTTGTGACAATGCAGTGATGATGCGGTGATGACGCTGTGATGATGCAGTGATGATGCAGTAATGACGCTGTGATGATTTTGTGATGATGCTCTGATGACGCAGTGATGATGCTGTGATGATGTAGTGATGATGCTGTGAAGACGCTCTCATGACACTGTCGTGAAGCTGTGATGATGATGTTGTGATGCTGTGATGACGCTGTGATAACGCTGTGATGACGCTGTGATGATGCTCTATTGATGCTGTGATGATGCAGTAATAACGCTGTGATGACGCTCTTATAATTTTGTGATGATGCTGTGATGATACTGTGGTGATGCAGTGATGATGCAGTGATGACGCTGTGATGAGTCTCTGATGATGCTGAGATGACGCTGTGATGATGCAGTGATGACGCTGTGATGACACTATCGTGATTCTGTGATGATGATGTGATGATGCAGTAATGATGCTGTGATGATGCACTGATGATACTGTGATGACGTTGTGATAATGCAATGATTAGGCAGTAATGATGCTGTGATGATGCTGAGATGACACTGTGATGATGCAGTAATGGTGCAGTGATGATGCAGTTATGACACCGTGATAATGCTGTGATGCCGCAGTGAGTAAACAGTAATGATTCTGTGATGATGCAGTGATGATGATGTGATGATGCTGCGATGATGCTTTGATGATGCTGTGATGCTGCAGTGATGAAGCTGTGATGATTTTGTGATGATGCAGTTTAGATGCAGTGACGATGCAGTTATGACGCTGTGATGACGCGGTGATGATGCTGTGACGATGCTTTGATGATTTTGTTATGTTGTTGTGATGATGCAGTTATGATGATATGACGATGCTGTAACGATGCCGTGATGATGCTGTGATGATGCTGTGATGATGCAGTGATGACGCTGCGGTGATGCTGTGATGATGCTGTGATGATATTGTGATGATGCTGTCGTTACGCTATGATGATTCTGTGATTATGTAGCTAAAATGCTGTGATGATGATGTGATGATGTAGTGATGATGCAGTGGTGATGCTCTGATGACGATGCAAAGATGCTGTGATGATGCAGTAATGATGCTGTGATGATTCTGTGATGATGCTGTGATTATGCTGAGATTATGCTCAGATTATGCTCTGATGATGCAGTGATGGTACAGTGATGATTCAGTGAGGAGTCAGTGATGATGATGTGATTACGATGCGGAGATGCTGTGATCATGCAGTAAGGATGCAATGATGATGCTGTGATGACACTGTGATTATGTTGTGTTGATACTTGTAATGATGTTTTGATGACGATGTGATGATGCTGTGATGATGCAGTGATTATGCAGTGATGATGCTGTGATGATGTGGTGATGATGCAGTGATTATGCAGTGATGATGCTGTGATGATGCATTTACGATACTGTGATGACGCTGTGATGATGTTGTTATGATGGTGTGATGATGCTGTGATGATATTTTGATGATACTGTGACAATGATGTGATGATGCAGCAATGATGCAGTGTTGATGCAGTGATGATGCGGTGATGATGCAGTGATTATGCAGTGATGATACTGTGATGATGCATTGGTGGTGCTGTGATGATGCTTGGATGATGCTTGGATGATTCAGTGATGATTCTGTGATGACACTGTGATGATGTGATGATGCAGTGAATATACTGTGATGACACTATGATGATGCAGTGATTATGCAGAAATGATTCTGTGATGATGCTGAGATGATGTTGTTATGATGCAGTGATGATGCTTTGATGACGCTGTCGTGATGGTGAGATGACGCTGTCGTGATGCTTTGATGATGCTGTGATGACACTGTGATGATGCAGTGATGATACTGTGATGACGCTGTGAAAATGCAATGATTATGCAGAAATGATTCTGTGATGATGCTGAGATGATGCTGTGATGATGCAGTGAGTAAGCAGTGATGATGCAGTAATGATGCCATGATGATGCTGAGATGATGCTGTGATGTTGCAGTGATGGTGCAGTGATGATTCAGTGAGGACACTGTGATGATGCTGTGATTACAATTTGATGACGTAGTGATGATGCTGTGATGACCTTATGATGATGCTGTGATGATTCTGTGATGATGCTGTGATTATGCTGCTATGATGCAGTCATGATGCAGTGATGATGCTGAGATGACACTGATGATGCTGTGATAATGATGTGATGATGCTGTGATGATGTATTGATGACAGTGAAGATGCTATAATGATGATGTGATGATGCAGTGATGATGCTGTGATAATGTTCTGATGATGAAGCTATGATGTTATGATGCAGTGATGACACTGTCATGACGCTGTGATGATGCAGTGAGTAAGCAGTAATGATGCTGTGATGATGCTGAGATGATGATGTGATGATGCAGTGGTGATGCTCTGATGACGATGCAAAGATGCTGTGATGATGCAGTAATGATGCTGTGATGATTCTGTGATGATTTGGTGATGATGCTGTGATGACAGTTTGATGACGTTGTTATGATGCTGTGATGACACTGAAAACGTTGTGATGATGATGTGATAATGCTGTGATGATGGAGTGATGATGTATTTATGACATTGTGATTATGCCGAGATGATGCTTTGATGATGCAGTTATGATGCTGTGATGATGATGCACTCATGATGCAGTGAGGATGCAGTGATGATGCTGTGATGATGCTCTGATGATGACGAAGTGATGATGCTGTGATGATGTAGTGATGATGCAGTGATGTGTAGTGATGACGCTGTGATGATATTGTGATGATGATGTGATGATGCTGTGATTATGCGGAGATTATGCAGTGATTATGCAGTGATGATGCTGTCATGACAGTGTGATGATGCTGTGATGATGCTGCGATGTTGCTGTGAGGATGCTGTGATGATGCAGTGATTCTGAAGTAATGATGCTGTGATGGTGCTGTGATGATGCAGTGATGATGCAGTGATGATGCAGTGATGATATGATGATGCAGTGATTATGCTGTAATAATTCTGTGACTATACTGAGATGATGCTGTAATGATGCATTGATGACACTGTGATGACGCTGTGTTGATGCTGTGAGGATGCTGTGATGATGCAGTGATTATGCAGTGATGATGCTGACATGAAACTGATGATGTTGTGATGATGATGTGATGATGCTATGATGATGCAGTGAGTAAGCAGTAATGATGCTGAGATGATGATGTGATGATGCTGTGATGATGCTCTGATGATGCTGTGATGACGCAGTGATGATTCTGTGATGATGCAGTGATGATGTAGTGATGACGCTGTGATGATACTGTGATTATGCTGTGATGATGCTGTGATTATGCGGTGATTATGCAGTGATGATGCTGTCATGACACTGTGATGATGATGCGATGATGCTGTGATGATGCTGCGATGTTGCTGTGAGGATGCTGTGACGATGCAGTGATTCTGCAGTAATGATGCTGTGATGATGCTGTGATGATGCAGTGATGACGCTGTGATGACTATGCGATGATGATGTGATGATGCTGTGATTATGCAGCTATGATGCTGTGATGATGCAGTGATTCTGCAGTAATGATGCTGTGATGGTGCTGTGATGATGCAGTGATGATGCAGTGATGACGATATGATGATGCAGTGATTATGCAGTGATTATGCTGTGACTATACTGAGATGATGCTGTAATGATGCATTGTTGACGTTGTGATGACGCTGTATTGATGCTGTGAGGATGCTGTGATGATGCAGTGATTATGCAGTGATGACGCTGTGATGACTCTGTGATGATGTTGTGATGATGCTGTGATGATGCTCTGATGATGCTGTGATGATGCAGTGATGATGCTGTGATGATGCATTGATGATGTAGTGATGACGCTGTGATGATACTGTGATTATGCTGAGATGATGCTGTGATTATGTGATGATGCAGTGAGGATTCACTGAGTAAGAAGTGATTATGTAGTGATGACGCTCTGATGACGCAGTGATGATGTTGTGATGATGTTGTGATAATGCAGTGATGATGCTGTGATGACACTGTAATGACGCTGTCGTGATGCTGTGATGACGTAGTCATGGTGTTGTAATGATGCTGTTATGACACTGTGATTATGCAGTGATGATGCTGTGATGACCTTATGATGATGCTGTGATGATTCTGTGATGATGCTGTGATTATGCTGCTATGATGCAGTCATGATGCAGTGATGATGCTGAGATGACACTGATGATGCTGTGATAATGATGTGATGATGCTGTGATGATGTATTGATGACAGTGAAGATGCTATAATGATGATGTGATGATGCAGTGATGATGCTGTGATAATGTTCTGATGATGAAGCTATGATGTTATGATGCAGTGATGACACTGTCATGACGCTGTGATGATGCAGTGAGTAAGCAGTAATGATGCTGTGATGATGCTGAGATGATGATGTGATGATGCAGTGGTGATGCTCTGATGACGATGCAAAGATGCTGTGATGATGCAGTAATGATGCTGTGATGATTCTGTGATGATTTGGTGATGATGCTGTGATGACAGTTTGATGACGTTGTTATGATGCTGTGATGACACTGAAAACGTTGTGATGATGATGTGATAATGCTGTGATGATGGAGTGATGATGTATTTATGACATTGTGATTATGCCGAGATGATGCTTTGATGATGCAGTTATGATGCTGTGATGATGATGCACTCATGATGCAGTGAGGATGCAGTGATGATGCTGTGATGATGCTCTGATGATGACGAAGTGATGATGCTGTGATGATGTAGTGATGATGCAGTGATGTGTAGTGATGACGCTGTGATGATATTGTGATGATGATGTGATGATGCTGTGATTATGCGGAGATTATGCAGTGATTATGCAGTGATGATGCTGTCATGACAGTGTGATGATGCTGTGATGATGCTGCGATGTTGCTGTGAGGATGCTGTGATGATGCAGTGATTCTGAAGTAATGATGCTGTGATGGTGCTGTGATGATGCAGTGATGATGCAGTGATGATGCAGTGATGATATGATGATGCAGTGATTATGCTGTAATAATTCTGTGACTATACTGAGATGATGCTGTAATGATGCATTGATGACGCTGTGATGACGCTGTGTTGATGCTGTGAGGATGCTGTGATGATGCTATGATGATGCAGTGAGTAAGCAGTAATGATGCTGAGATGATGATGTGATGATGATGTGATGATGCTATGATGATGCAGTGAGTAAGCAGTAATGATGCTGAGATGATGATGTGATGATGCTGTGATGATGCTCTGATGATGCTGTGATGACGCAGTGATGATTCTGTGATGATGCAGTGATGATGTAGTGATGATGCTGTGATGATACTGTGATTATGCTGTGATGATGCTGTGATGATGCTCTGATGATGCTGTGATGACGCAGTGATGATTCTGTGATGATGCAGTGATGATGTAGTGATGACGCTGTGATGATACTGTGATTATGCTGTGATGATGCTGTGATTATGCGGTGATTATGCAGTGATGATGCTGTCATGACACTGTGATGATGATGCGATGATGCTGTGATGATGCTGCGATGTTGCTGTGAGGATGCTGTGATGATGCAGTGATTCTGCAGTAATGATGCTGTGATGATGCTGTGATGATGCAGTGATGACGCTGTGATGACTATGCGATGATGATGTGATGATGCTGTGATTATGCAGCTATGATGCTGTGATGATGCAGTGATTCTGCAGTAATGATGCTGTGATGGTGCTGTGATGATGCAGTGATGATGCAGTGATGACGATATGATGATGCAGTGATTATGCAGTGATTATGCTGTGACTATACTGAGATGATGCTGTAATGATGCATTGTTGACGTTGTGATGACGCTGTATTGATGCTGTGAGGATGCTGTGATGATGCAGTGATTATGCAGTGATGACGCTGTGATGACTCTGTGATGATGTTGTGATGATGCTGTGATGATGCTCTGATGATGCTGTGATGATGCAGTGATGATGCTGTGATGATGCATTGATGATGTAGTGATGACGCTGTGATGATACTGTGATTATGCTGAGATGATGCTGTGATGATGTGATGATGCAGTGAGGATTCACTGAGTAAGAAGTGATTATGTAGTGATGACGCTCTGATGACGCAGTGATGATGTTGTGATGATGTTGTGATAATGCAGTGATGATGCTGTGATGACACTGTAATGACGCTGTCGTGATGCTGTGATGACGTAGTCATGGTGTTGTAATGATGCTGTTATGACACTGTGATTATGCAGTGATGATGCTGTGATGACCTTATGATGATGCTGTGATGATTCTGTGATGATGCTGTGATTATGCTGCTATGATGCAGTCATGATGCAGTGATGATGCTGAGATGACACTGATGATGCTGTGATAATGATGTGATGATGCTGTGATGATGTATTGATGACAGTGAAGATGCTATAATGATGATGTGATGATGCAGTGATGATGCTGTGATAATGTTCTGATGATGAAGCTATGATGTTATGATGCAGTGATGACACTGTCATGACGCTGTGATGATGCAGTGAGTAAGCAGTAATGATGCTGTGATGATGCTGAGATGATGATGTGATGATGCAGTGGTGATGCTCTGATGACGATGCAAAGATGCTGTGATGATGCAGTAATGATGCTGTGATGATTCTGTGATGATTTGGTGATGATGCTGTGATGACAGTTTGATGACGTTGTTATGATGCTGTGATGACACTGAAAACGTTGTGATGATGATGTGATAATGCTGTGATGATGGAGTGATGATGTATTTATGACATTGTGATTATGCCGAGATGATGCTTTGATGATGCAGTTATGATGCTGTGATGATGATGCACTCATGATGCAGTGAGGATGCAGTGATGATGCTGTGATGATGCTCTGATGATGACGAAGTGATGATGCTGTGATGATGTAGTGATGATGCAGTGATGTGTAGTGATGACGCTGTGATGATATTGTGATGATGATGTGATGATGCTGTGATTATGCGGAGATTATGCAGTGATTATGCAGTGATGATGCTGTCATGACAGTGTGATGATGCTGTGATGATGCTGCGATGTTGCTGTGAGGATGCTGTGATGATGCAGTGATTCTGAAGTAATGATGCTGTGATGGTGCTGTGATGATGCAGTGATGATGCAGTGATGATGCAGTGATGATATGATGATGCAGTGATTATGCTGTAATAATTCTGTGACTATACTGAGATGATGCTGTAATGATGCATTGATGACGCTGTGATGACGCTGTGTTGATGCTGTGAGGATGCTGTGATGATGCAGTGATTATGCAGTGATGATGCTGACATGAAACTGATGATGTTGTGATGATGATGTGATGATGCTATGATGATGCAGTGAGTAAGCAGTAATGATGCTGAGATGATGATGTGATGATGCTGTGATGATGCTCTGATGATGCTGTGATGACGCAGTGATGATTCTGTGATGATGCAGTGATGATGTAGTGATGATGCTGTGATGATACTGTGATTATGCTGTGATGATGCTGTGATGATGCTCTGATGATGCTGTGATGACGCAGTGATGATTCTGTGATGATGCAGTGATGATGTAGTGATGACGCTGTGATGATACTGTGATTATGCTGTGATGATGCTGTGATTATGCGGTGATTATGCAGTGATGATGCTGTCATGACACTGTGATGATGATGCGATGATGCTGTGATGATGCTGCGATGTTGCTGTGAGGATGCTGTGATGATGCAGTGATTCTGCAGTAATGATGCTGTGATGATGCTGTGATGATGCAGTGATGACGCTGTGATGACTATGCGATGATGATGTGATGATGCTGTGATTATGCAGCTATGATGCTGTGATGATGCAGTGATTCTGCAGTAATGATGCTGTGATGGTGCTGTGATGATGCAGTGATGATGCAGTGATGACGATATGATGATGCAGTGATTATGCAGTGATTATGCTGTGACTATACTGAGATGATGCTGTAATGATGCATTGTTGACGTTGTGATGACGCTGTATTGATGCTGTGAGGATGCTGTGATGATGCAGTGATTATGCAGTGATGACGCTGTGATGACTCTGTGATGATGTTGTGATGATGCTGTGATGATGCTCTGATGATGCTGTGATGATGCAGTGATGATGCTGTGATGATGCATTGATGATGTAGTGATGACGCTGTGATGATACTGTGATTATGCTGAGATGATGCTGTGATGATGTGATGATGCAGTGAGGATTCACTGAGTAAGAAGTGATTATGTAGTGATGACGCTCTGATGACGCAGTGATGATGTTGTGATGATGTTGTGATAATGCAGTGATGATGCTGTGATGACACTGTAATGACGCTGTCGTGATGCTGTGATGACGTAGTCATGGTGTTGTAATGATGCTGTTATGACACTGTGATTATGCAGTGATGATGCTGTGATGACCTTATGATGATGCTGTGATGATTCTGTGATGATGCTGTGATTATGCTGCTATGATGCAGTCATGATGCAGTGATGATGCTGAGATGACACTGATGATGCTGTGATAATGATGTGATGATGCTGTGATGATGTATTGATGACAGTGAAGATGCTATAATGATGATGTGATGATGCAGTGATGATGCTGTGATAATGTTCTGATGATGAAGCTATGATGTTATGATGCAGTGATGACACTGTCATGACGCTGTGATGATGCAGTGAGTAAGCAGTAATGATGCTGTGATGATGCTGAGATGATGATGTGATGATGCAGTGGTGATGCTCTGATGACGATGCAAAGATGCTGTGATGATGCAGTAATGATGCTGTGATGATTCTGTGATGATTTGGTGATGATGCTGTGATGACAGTTTGATGACGTTGTTATGATGCTGTGATGACACTGAAAACGTTGTGATGATGATGTGATAATGCTGTGATGATGGAGTGATGATGTATTTATGACATTGTGATTATGCCGAGATGATGCTTTGATGATGCAGTTATGATGCTGTGATGATGATGCACTCATGATGCAGTGAGGATGCAGTGATGATGCTGTGATGATGCTCTGATGATGACGAAGTGATGATGCTGTGATGATGTAGTGATGATGCAGTGATGTGTAGTGATGACGCTGTGATGATATTGTGATGATGATGTGATGATGCTGTGATTATGCGGAGATTATGCAGTGATTATGCAGTGATGATGCTGTCATGACAGTGTGATGATGCTGTGATGATGCTGCGATGTTGCTGTGAGGATGCTGTGATGATGCAGTGATTCTGAAGTAATGATGCTGTGATGGTGCAGTGATGATGCAGTGATGATGCAGTGATGATGCAGTGATGATATGATGATGCAGTGATTATGCTGTAATAATTCTGTGACTATACTGAGATGATGCTGTAATGATGCATTGATGACGCTGTGATGACGCTGTGTTGATGCTGTGAGGATGCTGCGATGATGCAGTGATTATGCAGTGATGATGCTGACATGAAACTGATGATGTTGTGATGATGATGTGATGATGCTATGATGATGCAGTGAGTAAGCAGTAATGATGCTGAGATGATGATGTGATGATGCTGTGATGATGCTCTGATGATGCTGTGATGACGCAGTGATGATTCTGTGATGATGCAGTGATGATGTAGTGATGATGCTGTGATGATACTGTGATTATGCTGTGATGATGCTGTGATGATGCTGTGATGATGCTCTGATGATGCTGTGATGACGCAGTGATGATTCTGTGATGATGCAGTGATGATGTAGTGATGACGCTGTGATGATACTGTGATTATGCTGTGATTATGCGGTGATTATGGAGTGATGATTCTGTCATGACACTGTGATGATGATGCGATGATGCTGTGATGATGCTGCGATGTTGCTGTGAGGATGCTGTGATGATGCAGTGATTCTGCAGTAATGATGCTGTGATGATGCTGTGATGATGCAGTGATGACGCTGTGATGACTATGCGATGATGATGTGATGATGCTGTGATTATGCAGCTATGATGCTGTGATGATGCAGTGATTCTGCAGTAATGATGCTGTGATGGTGCTGTGATGATGCAGTGATGATGCAGTGATGACGATATGATGATGCAGTGATTATGCAGTGATTATGCTGTGACTATACTGAGATGATGCTGTAATGATGCATTGTTGACGTTGTGATGACGCTGTATTGATGCTGTGAGGATGCTGTGATGATGCAGTGATTATGCAGTGATGACGCTGTGATGACTCTGTGATGATGTTGTGATGATGCTGTGATGATGCTCTGATGATGCTGTGATGATGCAGTGATGATGCTGTGATGATGCATTGATGATGTAGTGATGACGCTGTGATGATACTGTGATTATGCTGAGATGATGCTGTGATTATGTGATGATGCAGTGAGGATTCACTGAGTAAGAAGTGATTATGTAGTGATGACGCTCTGATGACGCAGTGATGATGTTGTGATGATGTTGTGATAATGCAGTGATGATGCTGTGATGACACTGTAATGACGCTGTCGTGATGCTGTGATGACGTAGTCATGGTGTTGTAATGATGCTGTTATGACACTGTGATTATGCAGTGATGATGCTGTGATGACCTTATGATGATGCTGTGATGATTCTGTGATGATGCTGTGATTATGCTGCTATGATGCAGTCATGATGCAGTGATGATGCTGAGATGACACTGATGATGCTGTGATAATGATGTGATGATGCTGTGATGATGTATTGATGACAGTGAAGATGCTATAATGATGATGTGATGATGCAGTGATGATGCTGTGATAATGTTCTGATGATGAAGCTATGATGTTATGATGCAGTGATGACACTGTCATGACGCTGTGATGATGCAGTGAGTAAGCAGTAATGATGCTGTGATGATGCTGAGATGATGATGTGATGATGCAGTGGTGATGCTCTGATGACGATGCAAAGATGCTGTGATGATGCAGTAATGATGCTGTGATGATTCTGTGATGATTTGGTGATGATGCTGTGATGACAGTTTGATGACGTTGTTATGATGCTGTGATGACACTGAAAACGTTGTGATGATGATGTGATAATGCTGTGATGATGGAGTGATGATGTATTTATGACATTGTGATTATGCCGAGATGATGCTTTGATGATGCAGTTATGATGCTGTGATGATGATGCACTCATGATGCAGTGAGGATGCAGTGATGATGCTGTGATGATGCTCTGATGATGACGAAGTGATGATGCTGTGATGATGTAGTGATGATGCAGTGATGTGTAGTGATGACGCTGTGATGATATTGTGATGATGATGTGATGATGCTGTGATTATGCGGAGATTATGCAGTGATTATGCAGTGATGATGCTGTCATGACAGTGTGATGATGCTGTGATGATGCTGCGATGTTGCTGTGAGGATGCTGTGATGATGCAGTGATTCTGAAGTAATGATGCTGTGATGGTGCTGTGATGATGCAGTGATGATGCAGTGATGATGCAGTGATGATATGATGATGCAGTGATTATGCTGTAATAATTCTGTGACTATACTGAGATGATGCTGTAATGATGCATTGATGACGCTGTGATGACGCTGTGTTGATGCTGTGAGGATGCTGTGATGATGCAGTGATTATGCAGTGATGATGCTGACATGAAACTGATGATGTTGTGATGATGATGTGATGATGCTATGATGATGCAGTGAGTAAGCAGTAATGATGCTGAGATGATGATGTGATGATGCTGTGATGATGCTCTGATGATGCTGTGATGACGCAGTGATGATTCTGTGATGATGCAGTGATGATGTAGTGATGATGCTGTGATGATACTGTGATTATGCTGTGATGATGCTGTGATGATGCTGTGATGATGCTCTGATGATGCTGTGATGACGCAGTGATGATTCTGTGATGATGCAGTGATGATGTAGTGATGACGCTGTGATGATACTGTGATTATGCTGTGATTATGCGGTGATTATGGAGTGATGATTCTGTCATGACACTGTGATGATGATGCGATGATGCTGTGATGATGCTGCGATGTTGCTGTGAGGATGCTGTGATGATGCAGTGATTCTGCAGTAATGATGCTGTGATGATGCTGTGATGATGCAGTGATGACGCTGTGATGACTATGCGATGATGATGTGATGATGCTGTGATTATGCAGCTGTGATGCTGTGATGATGCAGTGATTCTGCAGTAATGATGCTGTGATGGTGCTGTGATGATGCAGTGATGATGCAGTGATGACGATATGATGATGCAGTGATTATGCAGTGATTATGCTGTGACTATACTGAGATGATGCTGTAATGATGCATTGTTGACGTTGTGATGACGCTGTATTGATGCTGTGAGGATGCTGTGATGATGCAGTGATTATGCAGTGATGATGCTGTGATGACTCTGTGATGATGTTGTGATGATGCTGTGATGATGCTCTGATGATGCTGTGATGATGCAGTGATGATGCTGTGATGATGCAGTGATGATGCATTGATGATGTAGTGATGACGCTGTGATGATACTGTGATTATGCTGAGATGATGCTGTGATGATGTGATGATGCAGTGATGATTCACTGAGTAAGAAGTGATTATGTAGTGATGACGCTCTGATGACGCAGTGATGATGTTGTGATGATGTTGTGATAATGCAGTGATGATGCTGTGATGACACTGTAATGACGCTGTCGTGATGCTGTGATGACGTAGTCATGGTGTTGTAATGATGCTGTTATGACACTGTGATTATGCAGTGATGATGCTATGATGATGCTGTGATGATACAGTGATGACAATTTGATGATGTAGTGATGATGCTGTGATGACTCTATGATTATGCAGCTATGATGCTATGATGATGATGTGAGGATGAAGTGATTATGCATTTTTGATGCTGTGATGACGCTGTCATGATGCTGTGATGAAGCTGCGATGATGCAGTGATTATGCAGTTAGGACGCTTTGATGACACTGTGATGATGCATTTATGACACTGTAATGACGCTGTGATGATGTTGTGATGATGCAGTGAATAAGCAGTAATGATACTGTGATGATGCTGAGATGATGCTGTGATAACGCAGTGATGATGCTGTGATGACGCTTTGATGATGTTGTGATTATGATGTGATGCAGTGATGATTTTGTGATGATGCAGTTTAGATGCAGTGACGATGCAGTTATGACGCTGTGATGACGCGGTGATGATGCTGTGATGATGCTTTGATGATTTTGTTATGTTGTTGTGATGATGCAGTTATGATGATATGACGATGCTGTAACGATGCCGTGATGATGCAGTGATGATGCTGTGATTATTCAGTGATGATGCAGTGATGATGCTGTGATGATGCTGTGATGATGCAGTAATGATGCTGTGATGATGCATGATGATGCTACGATGATGTTGTGATGACGCTGTGATGATGATGTGATGATGCTGCAATGATGCTGTGATGATTCTGTGATGATGTTGTGATGATGCTGTGATGACGCTGCGATAACACAGTGATGATGTGGTGATGCAGTAATGATGCTGTGACGACGCACTGATTCTGCTCTGATGATGCTGTAATGATGCAGTCATGATGCAATAATGATGATGCTGTGATGATGCAGTGATGATGTTGTTATGACGCTGTGATGAAGCTGTGATAATATTATGATGATGCTATGATGACATAGCGATGATGCTGTGAAGATTCTTTGATGACGATGTGATGACGATGTGATGATGCTCTGATGATGCTGTTATGACGCTGTGATGATGCTGTGATGGTTCTTTGATGATGCAGTGTTTATGCAGTTATGACGCTGTGATGACGCTGTGATGATGCTTTGATCATGCTGTTATGATGCAGTTATTATGACGCCATGATGTTGTGACAATGCAGTGATGATGCGGTGATGACGCTGTGATGATGCAGTGATGATGCAGTAATGACGCTGTGATGATTTTGTGATGATGCTCTGATGACGCAGTGATGATGCTGTGATGATGTAGTGATGATGCTGTGAAGACGCTCTCATGACACTGTCGTGAAGCTGTGATGATGATGTCGTGATGCTGTGATGACGCTGTGATAACGCTGTGATGACGCTGTGATGATGCTCTATTGATGCTGTGATGATGCAGTAATAACGCTGTGATGACGCTCTTATAATTTTGTGATGATGCTGTGATGATACTGTGGTGATGCAGTGATGACGCTGTGATGAGTCTCTGATGATGCTGAGATGACGCTGTGATGATGCAGTGATGACGCTGTGATGACACTATCGTGATTCTGTGATGATGATGTGATGATGCAGTAATGATGCTGTGATGATGCACTGATGATACTGTGATGACGTTGTGATAATGCAATGATTAGGCAGTAATGATGCTGTGATGATGCTGAGATGACACTGTGATGATGCAGTAATGGTGCAGTGATGATGCAGTTATGACACCGTGATAATGCTGTGATGCCGCAGTGAGTAAACAGTAATGATTCTGTGATGATGCAGTGATGATGATGTGATGATGCTGCGATGATGCTTTGATGATGCTGTGATGCTGCAGTGATGAAGCTGTGATGATTTTGTGATGATGCAGTTTAGATGCAGTGACGATGCAGTTATGACGCTGTGATGACGCGGTGATGATGCTGTGACGATGCTTTGATGATTTTGTTATGTTGTTGTGATGATGCAGTTATGATGATATGACGATGCTGTAACGATGCCGTGATGATGCTGTGATGATGCTGTGATGATGCAGTGATGACGCTGCGGTGATGCTGTGATGATGCTGTGATGATACAGTCATGATGTTACGATGACGCTGTGATGATGCTGTAATGATGTTGTGATGATGCTGTCGTTACGCTATGATGATTCTGTGATTATGTAGCTAAAATGCTGTGATGATGATGTGATGATGTAGTGATGATGCAGTGGTGATGCTCTGATGACGATGCAAAGATGCTGTGATGATGCAGTAATGATGCTGTGATGATTCTGTGATGATGCTGTGATTATGCTGAGATTATGCTCAGATTATGCTCTGATGATGCAGTGATGGTACAGTGATGATTCAGTGAGGAGTCAGTGATGATGATGTGATTACGATGCGGAGATGCTGTGATCATGCAGTAAGGATGCAATGATGATGCTGTGATGACACTGTGATTATGTTGTGTTGATACTTGTAATGATGTTTTGATGACGATGTGATGATGCTGTGATGATGCAGTGATTATGCAGTGATGACGATGTGATGATGCTGTGATGATGCAGTGATTATGCAGTGATGATGCTGTGATGATGCAGTGATGATGCTGTGATGATATTGTGATGATGATATGAAGATGCTATGATGATTCAGTGATGATTCTGTGATGATGCATTTACGATACTGTGATGACGCTGTGATGATGTTGTTATGATGGTGTGATGATGCTGTGATGATATTTTGATGATACTGTGACAATGATGTGATGATGCAGCAATGATGCAGTGTTGATGCAGTGATGATGCGGTGATGATGCAGTGATTATGCAGTGATGATACTGTGATGATGCATTGGTGGTGCTGTGATGATGCTTGGATGATGCTTGGATGATTCAGTGATGATTCTGTGATGACACTGTGATGATGTGATGATGCAGTGAATATACTGTGATGACACTATGATGATGCAGTGATTATGCAGAAATGATTCTGTGATGATGCTGAGATGATGTTGTTATGATGCAGTGATGATGCTTTGATGACGCTGTCGTGATGGTGAGATGACGCTGTCGTGATGCTTTGATGATGCTGTGATGACACTGTGATGATGCAGTGATGATACTGTGATGACGCTGTGAAAATGCAATGATTATGCAGAAATGATTCTGTGATGATGCTGAGATGATGCTGTGATGATGCAGTGAGTAAGCAGTGATGATGCAGTAATGATGCCATGATGATGCTGAGATGATGCTGTGATGTTGCAGTGATGGTGCAGTGATGATTCAGTGAGGACACTGTGATGATGCTCTGATTACAATTTGATGACGTAGTGATGATGCTGTGATGACCTTATGATGATGCTGTGATGATTCTGTGATGATGCTGTGATTATGCTGCTATGATGCAGTCATGATGCAGTGATGATGCTGAGATGACACTGATGATGCTGTGATAATGATGTGATGATGCTGTGATGATGTATTGATGACAGTGAAGATGCTATAATGATGATGTGATGATGCAGTGATGATGCTGTGATAATGTTCTGATGATGAAGCTATGATGTTATGATGCAGTGATGACACTGTCATGACGCTGTGATGATGCAGTGAGTAAGCAGTAATGATGCTGTGATGATGCTGAGATGATGATGTGATGATGCAGTGGTGATGCTCTGATGACGATGCAAAGATGCTGTGATGATGCAGTAATGATGCTGTGATGATTCTGTGATGATTTGGTGATGATGCTGTGATGACAGTTTGATGACGTTGTTATGATGCTGTGATGACACTGAAAACGTTGTGATGATGATGTGATAATGCTGTGATGATGGAGTGATGATGTATTTATGACATTGTGATTATGCCGAGATGATGCTTTGATGATGCAGTTATGATGCTGTGATGATGATGCACTCATGATGCAGTGAGGATGCAGTGATGATGCTGTGATGATGCTCTGATGATGACGAAGTGATGATGCTGTGATGATGTAGTGATGATGCAGTGATGTGTAGTGATGACGCTGTGATGATATTGTGATGATGATGTGATGATGCTGTGATTATGCGGAGATTATGCAGTGATTATGCAGTGATGATGCTGTCATGACAGTGTGATGATGCTGTGATGATGCTGCGATGTTGCTGTGAGGATGATGTGATGATGCAGTGATTCTGAAGTAATGATGCTGTGATGGTGCTGTGATGATGCAGTGATGATGCAGTGATGATGCAGTGATGATATGATGATGCAGTGATTATGCTGTAATAATTCTGTGACTATACTGAGATGATGCTGTAATGATGCATTGATGACGCTGTGATGACGCTGTGTTGATGCTGTGAGGATGCTGTGATGATGCAGTGATTATGCAGTGATGATGTTGACATGAAACTGATGATGTTGTGATGATGATGTGATGATGCTATGATGATGCAGTGAGTAAGCAGTAATGATGCTGAGATGATGATGTGATGATGCTGTGATGATGCTCTGATGATGCTGTGATGACGCAGTGATGATTCTGTGATGATGCAGTGATGATGTAGTGATGATGCTGTGATGATACTGTGATTATGCTGTGATGATGCTGTGATGATGCTCTGATGATGCTGTGATGATTCTGTGATGATGCAGTGATGATGTAGTGATGACGCTGTGATGATACTGTGATTATGCTGTGATGATGCTGTGATTATCCGGTGATTATGCAGTGATGATGCTGTCATGACACTGTGATGATGATGCGATGATGCTGTGATGATGCTGCGATGTTGCTGTGAGGATGCTGTGATGATGCAGTGATTCTGCAGTAATGATGCTGTGATGATGCTGTGATGATGCAGTGATGACGCTGTGATGACTATGCGATGATGATGTGATGATGCTGTGATTATGCAGCTATGATGCTATGATGATGATGTGAGGATGAAGTGATTATGCATTTTTTATGCTGTGATGACGCTGTCATGATGCTGTGATGAAGCTGCGATGATGCAGTGATTATGCAGTTAGGACGCTTTGATGACACTGTGATGATGCATTTATGACACTGTAATGACGCTGTGATGATGTTGTGATGATGCAGTGAATAAGCAGTAATGATACTGTGATGATGCTGAGATGATGCTGTGATAACGCAGTGATGATGCTGTGATGACGCTTTGATGATGTTGTGATTATGATGTGATGCAGTGATGATTTTTTGATGATGCAGTTTAGATGCAGTGACGATGCAGTTATGACGCTGTGATGACGCGGTGATGATGCTGTGATGATGCTTTGATGATTTTGTTATGTTGTTGTGATGATGCAGTTATGATGATATGACGATGCTGTAACGATGCCGTGATGATGCAGTGATGATGCTGTGATTATTCAGTGATGATGCAGTGATGATGCTGTGATGATGATGTGATGATGCTGCAATGATGCTGTGATGATGTTGTGATGATGCTGTGATGACGCTGCGATAACACAGTGATGATGTGGTGATGCAGTAATGATGCTGTGACGACGCACTGATTCTGCTCTGATGATGCTGTAATGATGCAGTCATGATGCAATAATGATGATGCTGTGATGATGCAGTGATGATGTTGTTATGACGCTGTGATGAAGCTGTGATAATATTATGATGATGCTATGATGACATAGCGATGATGCTGTGAAGATTCTTTGATGACGATGTGATGACGATGTGATGATGCTCTGATGATGCTGTTATGACGCTGTGATGATGCTGTGATGGTTCTTTGATGATGCAGTGTTTATGCAGTTATGACGCTGTGATGACGCTGTGATGATGCTTTGATCATGCTGTTATGATGCAGTTATTATGACGCCATGATGTTGTGACAATGCAGTGATGATGCGGTGATGACGCTGTGATGATGCAGTGATGATGCAGTAATGACGCTGTGATGATTTTGTGATGATGCTCTGATGACGCAGTGATGATGCTGTGATGATGTAGTGATGATGCTGTGAAGACGCTCTCATGACACTGTCGTGAAGCTGTGATGATGATGTTGTGATGCTGTGATGACGCTGTGATAACGCTGTGATGACGCTGTGATGATGCTCTATTGATGCTGTGATGATGCAGTAATAACGCTGTGATGACGCTCTTATAATTTTGTGATGATGCTGTGATGATACTGTGGTGATGCAGTGATGATGCAGTGATGACGCTGTGATGAGTCTCTGATGATGCTGAGATGACGCTGTGATGATGCAGTGATGACGCTGTGATGACACTATCGTGATTCTGTGATGATGATGTGATGATGCAGTAATGATGCTGTGATGATGCACTGATGATACTGTGATGACGTTGTGATAATGCAATGATTAGGCAGTAATGATGCTGTGATGATGCTGAGATGACACTGTGATGATGCAGTAATGGTGCAGTGATGATGCAGTTATGACACCGTGATAATGCTGTGATGCCGCAGTGAGTAAACAGTAATGATTCTGTGATGATGCAGTGATGATGATGTGATGATGCTGCGATGATGCTTTGATGATGCTGTGATGCTGCAGTGATGAAGCTGTGATGATTTTGTGATGATGCAGTTTAGATGCAGTGACGATGCAGTTATGACGCTGTGATGACGCGGTGATGATGCTGTGACGATGCTTTGATGATTTTGTTATGTTGTTGTGATGATGCAGTTATGATGATATGACGATGCTGTAACGATGCCGTGATGATGCTGTGATGATGCTGTGATGATGCAGTGATGACGCTGCGGTGATGCTGTGATGATGCTGTGATGATACAGTCATGATGTTACGATGACGCTGTGATGATGCTGTAATGATGTTGTGATGATGCTGTCGTTACGCTATGATGATTCTGTGATTATGTAGCTAAAATGCTGTGATGATGATGTGATGATGTAGTGATGATGCAGTGGTGATGCTCTGATGACGATGCAAAGATGCTGTGATGATGCAGTAATGATGCTGTGATGATTCTGTGATGATGCTGTGATTATGCTGAGATTTTGCTCAGATTATGCTCTGATGATGCAGTGATGGTACAGTGATGATTCAGTGAGGAGTCAGTGATGATGATGTGATTACGATGCGGACATGCTGTGATCATGCAGTAAGGATGCAATGATGATGCTGTGATGACACTGTGATTATGTTGTGTTGATACTTGTAATGATGTTTTGATGACGATGTGATGATGCTGTGATGATGCAGTGATTATGCAGTGATGATGTTGTGATGATGCAGTGATGATGTAGTGATGACGCTGTGATGATACTGTGATTATGCTGTGATGATGCTGTGATTATGCGGTGATTATGCAGTGATGATGCTGTCATGACACTGTGATGATGATGCGATGATGCTGTGATGATGCTGCGATGTTGCTGTGAGGATGCTGTGATGATGCAGTGATTCTGCAGTAATGATGCTGTGATGATGCTGTGATGATGCAGTGATGACGCTGTGATGACTATGCGATGATGATGTGATGATGCTGTGATTATGCAGCTATGATGCTGTGATGATGCAGTGATTCTGCAGTAATGATGCTGTGATGGTGCTGTGATGATGCAGTGATGATGCAGTGATGACGATATGATGATGCAGTGATTATGCAGTGATTATACTGTGACTATAATGAGATGATGCTGTAATGATGCATTGTTGACGTTGTGATGACGCTGTATTGATGCTGTGAGGATGCTGTGATGATGCAGTGATTATGCAGTGATGACGCTGTGATGACTCTGTGATGATGTTGTGATGATGCTGTGATGATGCTCTGATGATGCTGTGATGATGCAGTGATGATGCTGTGATGATGCATTGATGATGTAGTGATGACGCTGTGATGATACTGTGATTATGCTGAGATGATGCTGTGATGATGTGATGATGCAGTGATGATTCACTGAGTAAGAAGTGATTATGTAGTGATGACGCTCTGATGACGCAGTGATGATGTTGTGATGATGTTGTGATAATGCAGTGATGATGCTGTGATGACACTGTAATGACGCTGTCGTGATGCTGTGATGACGTAGTCATGGTGTTGTAATGATGCTGTTATGACACTGTGATTATGCAGTGATGATGCTGTGATGACCTTATGATGATGCTGTGATGATTCTGTGATGATGCTGTGATTATGCTGCTATGATGCAGTCATGATGCAGTGATGATGCTGAGATGACACTGATGATGCTGTGATAATGATGTGATGATGCTGTGATGATGTATTGATGACAGTGAAGATGCTATAATGATGATGTGATGATGCAGTGATGATGCTGTGATAATGTTCTGATGATGAAGCTATGATGTTATGATGCAGTGATGACACTGTCATGACGCTGTGATGATGCAGTGAGTAAGCAGTAATGATGCTGTGATGATGCTGAGATGATGATGTGATGATGCAGTGGTGATGCTCTGATGACGATGCAAAGATGCTGTGATGATGCAGTAATGATGCTGTGATGATTCTGTGATGATTTGGTGATGATGCTGTGCTGACAGTTTGATGACGTTGTTATGATGCTGTGATGACACTGAAAACGTTGTGATGATGATGTGATAATGCTGTGATGATGGAGTGATGATGTATTTATGACATTGTGATTATGCCGAGATGATGCTTTGATGATGCAGTTATGATGCTGTGATGATGATGCACTCATGATGCAGTGAGGATGCAGTGATGATGCTGTGATGATGCTCTGATGATGACGAAGTGATGATGCTGTGATGATGTAGTGATGATGCAGTGATGTGTAGTGATGACGCTGTGATGATATTGTGATGATGATGTGATGATGCTGTGATTATGCGGAGATTATGCAGTGATTATGCAGTGATGATGCTGTCATGACAGTGTGATGATGCTGCGATGTTGCTGTGAGGATGCTGTGATGATGCAGTGATTCTGAAGTAATGATGCTGTGATGGTGCTGTGATGATGCAGTGATGATGCAGTGATGATGCAGTGATGATATGATGATGCAGTGATTATGCTGTAATAATTCTGTGACTATACTGAGATGATGCTGTAATGATGCATTGATGACGCTGTGATGACGCTGTGTTGATGCTGTGAGGATGCTGTGATGATGCAGTGATTATGCAGTGATGATGCTGACATGAAACTGATGATGTTGTGATGATGCTATGATGATGCAGTGAGTAAGCAGTAATGATGCTGAGATGATGATGTGATGATGCTGTGATGATGCTCTGATGATGCTGTGATGACGCAGTGATGATTCTGTGATGATGCAGTGATGATGCAGTGATGACGCTGTGATGACTATGCGATGATGATGTGATGATGCTGTGATTATGCAGCTATGATGCTGTGATGATGCAGTGATTCTGCAGTAATGATGCTGTGATGGTGCTGTGATGATGCAGTGATGATGCAGTGATGACGATATGATGATGCAGTGATTATGCAGTGATTATGCTGTGACTATACTGAGATGATGCTGTAATGATGCATTGTTGATGTTGTGATGACGCTGTATTGATGCTGTGAGGATGCTGTGATGATGCAGTGATTATGCAGTGATGATGCTGTGATGACTCTGTGATGATGTTGTGATGATGCTGTGATGATGCTCTGATGATGCTGTGATGATGCAGTGATGATGCTGTGATGATGCAGTGATGATGCATTGATGATGTAGTGATGACGCTGTGATGATACTGTGATTATGCTGAGATGATGCTGTGATGATGTGATGATGCAGTGATGATTCACTGAGTAAGAAGTGATTATGTAGTGATGACGCTCTGATGACGCAGTGATGATGTTGTGATGATGTTGTGATAATGCAGTGATGATGCTGTGATGACACTGTAATGACGCTGTCGTGATGCTGTGATGACGTAGTCATGGTGTTGTAATGATGCTGTTATGACACTGTGATTATGCAGTGATGATGCTATGATGATGCTGTGATGATACAGTGATGACAATTTGATGATGTAGTGATGATGCTGTGATGACTCTATGATTATGCAGCTATGATGCTATGATGATGATGTGAGGATGAAGTGATTATGCATTTTTGATGCTGTGATGACGCTGTCATGATGCTATGATGAAGCTGCGATGATGCAGTGATTATGCAGTTAGGACGCTTTGATGACACTGTGATGATGCATTTATGACACTGTAATGACGCTGTGATGATGTTGTGATGATGCAGTGAATAAGCAGTAATGATACTGTGATGATGCTGAGATGATGCTGTGATAACGCAGTGATGATGCTGTGATGACGCTTTGATGATGTTGTGATTATGATGTGATGCAGTGATGATTTTTTGATGATGCAGTTTAGATGCAGTTATGACGCTGTGATGACGCGGTGATGATGCTGTGATGATGCTTTGATGATTTTGTTATGTTGTTGTGATGATGCAGTTATGATGATATGACGATGCTGTAACGATGCCGTGATGATGCAGTGATGATGCTGTGATTATTCAGTGATGATGCAGTGATGATGCTGTGATGATGCTGTGATGATGCAGTAATGATGCAGTGATGATGCATGATGATGCTACGATGATGTTGTGATGACGCTGTGATGATGATGTGATGATGCTGCAATGATGCTGTGATGATTCTGTGATGATGTTGTGATGATGCTGTGATGACGCTGCGATAACACAGTGATGATGTGGTGATGCAGTAATGATGCTGTGACGACGCACTGATTCTGCTCTGATGATGCTGTAATGATGCAGTCATGATGCAATAATGATGATGCTGTGATGATGCAGTGATGATGTTGTTATGACGCTGTGATGAAGCTGTGATAATATTATGATGATGCTATGATGACATAGCGATGATGCTGTGAAGATTCTTTGATGACGATGTGATGACGATGTGATGATGCTCTGATGATGCTGTTATGACGCTGTGATGATGCTGTGATGGTTCTTTGATGATGCAGTGTTTATGCAGTTATGACGCTGTGATGACGCTGTGATGATGCTTTGATCATGCTGTTATGATGCAGTTATTATGACGCCATGATGTTGTGACAATGCAGTGATGATGCGGTGATGACGCTGTGATGATGCAGTGATGATGCAGTAATGACGCTGTGATGATTTTGTGATGATGCTCTGATGACGCAGTGATGATGCTGTGATGATGTAGTGATGATGCTGTGAAGACGCTCTCATGACACTGTCGTGAAGCTGTGATGATGATGTCGTGATGCTGTGATGATGCTGTGATGACGCTGTGATAACGCTGTGATGACGCTGTGATGATGCTCTATTGATGCTGTGATGATGCAGTAATAACGCTGTGATGACGCTCTTATAATTTTGTGATGATGCTGTGATGATACTGTGGTGATGCAGTGATGATGCAGTGATGACGCTGTGATGAGTCTCTGATGATGCTGAGATGACGCTGTGATGATGCAGTGATGACGCTGTGATGACACTATCGTGATTCTGTGATGATGATGTGATGATGCAGTAATGATGCTGTGATGATGCACTGATGATACTGTGATGACGTTGTGATAATGCAATGATTAGGCAGTAATGATGCTGTGATGATGCTGAGATGACACTGTGATGATGCAGTAATGGTGCAGTGATGATGCAGTTATGACACCGTGATAATGCTGTGATGCCGCAGTGAGTAAACAGTAATGATTCTGTGATGATGCAGTGATGATGATGTGATGATGCTGCGATGATGCTTTGATGATGCTGTGATGCTGCAGTGATGAAGCTGTGATGATTTTGTGATGATGCAGTTTAGATGCAGTGACGATGCAGTTATGACGCTGTGATGACGCGGTGATGATGCTGTGACGATGCTTTGATGATTTTGTTATGTTGTTGTGATGATGCAGTTATGATGATATGACGATGCTGTAACGATGCCGTGATGATGCTGTGATGATGCTGTGATGATGCAGTGATGACGCTGCGGTGATGCTGTGATGATGCTGTGATGATACAGTCATGATGTTACGATGACGCTGTGATGATGCTGTAATGATGTTGTGATGATGCTGTCGTTACGCTATGATGATTCTGTGATTATGTAGCTAAAATGCTGTGATGATGATGTGATGATGTAGTGATGATGCAGTGGTGATGCTCTGATGACGATGCAAAGATGCTGTGATGATGCAGTAATGATGCTGTGATGATTCTGTGATGATGCTGTGATTATGCTGAGATTATGCTCAGATTATGCTCTGATGATGCAGTGATGGTACAGTGATGATTCAGTGAGGAGTCAGTGATGATGATGTGATTACGATGCGGACATGCTGTGATCATGCAGTAAGGATGCAATGATGATGCTGTGATGACACTGTGATTATGTTGTGTTGATACTTGTAATGATGTTTTGATGATGATGTGATGATGCTGTGATGATGCAGTGATTATGCAGTGATGATGCTGTGATGATGTGGTGATGATGCAGTGATGATGCTGTGATGATGCTGTGATGATGCAGTGATGATGCTGTGATGATATTGTGATGATGATATGAAGATGCTATGATGATTCAGTGATGATTCTGTGATGATGCATTTACGATACTGTGATGATGCTGTGATGATGTTGTTATGATGGTGTGATGATGCTGTGATGATATTTTGATGATACTGTGACAATGATGTGATGATGCAGCAATGATGCAGTGTTGATGCAGTGATGATGCGGTGATGATGCAGTGATTATGCAGTGATGATACTGTGATGATGCATTGGTGGTGCTGTGATGATGCTTGGATGATGCTTGGATGATTCAGTGATGATTCTGTGATGACACTGTGATGATGTGATGATGCAGTGAATATACTGTGATGACACTATGATGATGCAGTGATTATGCAGAAATGATTCTGTGATGATGTTGAGATGATGTTGTTATGATGCAGTGATGATGCTTTGATGACGCTGTCGTGATGGTGAGATGACGCTGTCGTGATGCTTTGATGATGCTGTGATGACACTGTGATGATGCAGTGATGATACTGTGATGACGCTGTGAAAATGCAATGATTATGCAGAAATGATTCTGTGATGATGCTGAGATGATGCTGTGATGATGCAGTGAGTAAGCAGTGATGATGCAGTAATGATGCCATGATGATGCTGAGATGATGCTGTGATGTTGCAGTGATGGTGCAGTGATGATTCAGTGAGGACACTGTGATGATGCTGTGATTACAATCTGATGACGTAGTGATGATGCTGTGATGACCTTATGATGATGCTGTGATGATTCTGTGATGATGCTGTGATTATGCTGCTATGATGCAGTCATGATGCAGTGATGATGCTGAGATGACACTGATGATGCTGTGATGACCTTATGATGATGCTGTGATGATGTATTGATGACAGTGAAGATGCTATAATGATGATGTGATGATGCAGTGATGATGCTGTGATAATGTTCTGATGATGAAGCTATGATGTTATGATGCAGTGATGACACTGTCATGACGCTGTGATGATGCAGTGAGTAAGCAGTAATGATGCTGTGATGATGCTGAGATGATGATGTGATGATGCAGTGGTGATGCTCTGATGACGATGCAAAGATGCTGTGATGATGCAGTAATGATGCTGTGATGATTCTGTGATGATTTGGTGATGATGCTGTGATGACAGTTTGATGACGTTGTTATGATGCTGTGATGACACTGAAAACGTTGTGATGATGATGTGATAATGCTGTGATGATGGAGTGATGATGTATTTATGACATTGTGATTATGCCGAGATGATGCTTTGATGATGCAGTTATGATGCTGTGATGATGATGCACTCATGATGCAGTGAGGATGCAGTGATGATGCTGTGATGATGCTCTGATGATGACGAAGTGATGATGCTGTGATGATGTAGTGATGATGCAGTGATGTGTAGTGATGACGCTGTGATGATATTGTGATGATGATGTGATGATGCTGTGATTATGCGGAGATTATGCAGTGATTATGCAGTGATGATGCTGTCATGACAGTGTGATGATGCTGTGATGATGCTGCGATGTTGCTGTGAGGATGCTGTGATGATGCAGTGATTCTGAAGTAATGATGCTGTGATGGTGCTGTGATGATGCAGTGATGATGCAGTGATGATGCAGTGATGATGCAGTGATGATATGATGATGCAGTGATTATGCTGTAATAATTCTGTGACTATACTGAGATGATGCTGTAATGATGCATTGATGACGCTGTGATGACGCTGTGTTGATGCTGTGAGGATGCTGTGATGATGCAGTGATTATGCAGTGATGATGCTGACATGAAACTGATGATGTTGTGATGATGATGTGATGATGCTATGATGATGCAGTGAGTAAGCAGTAATGATGCTGAGATGATGATGTGATGATGCTGTGATGATGCTCTGATGATGCTGTGATGACGCTGCGGTGATGCTGTGATGATGCTGTGATGATACAGTCATGATGTTACGATGACGCTGTGATGATGCTGTAATGATGTTGTGATGATGCTGTCGTTACGCTATGATGATTCTGTGATTATGTAGCTAAAATGCTGTGATGATGATGTGATGATGTAGTGATGATGCAGTGGTGATGCTCTGATGACGATGCAAAGATGCTGTGATGATGCAGTAATGATGCTGTGATGATTCTGTGATGATGCTGTGATTATGCTGAGATTATGCTCAGATTATGCTCTGATGATGCAGTGATGGTACAGTGATGATTCAGTGAGGAGTCAGTGATGATGATGTGATTACGATGCGGACATGCTGTGATCATGCAGTAAGGATGCAATGATGATGCTGTGATGACACTGTGATTATGTTGTGTTGATACTTGTAATGATGTTTTGATGATGATGTGATGATGCTGTGATGATGCAGTGATTATGCAGTGATGATGCTGTGATGATGTGGTGATGATGCAGTGATGATGCTGTGATGATGCTGTGATGATGCAGTGATGATGCTGTGATGATATTGTGATGATGATATGAAGATGCTATGATGATTCAGTGATGATTCTGTGATGATGCATTTACGATACTGTGATGATGCTGTGATGATGTTGTTATGATGGTGTGATGATGCTGTGATGATATTTTGATGATACTGTGACAATGATGTGATGATGCAGCAATGATGCAGTGTTGATGCAGTGATGATGCGGTGATGATGCAGTGATTATGCAGTGATGATACTGTGATGATGCATTGGTGGTGCTGTGATGATGCTTGGATGATGCTTGGATGATTCAGTGATGATTCTGTGATGACACTGTGATGATGTGATGATGCAGTGAATATACTGTGATGACACTATGATGATGCAGTGATTATGCAGAAATGATTCTGTGATGATGCTGAGATGATGTTGTTATGATGCAGTGATGATGCTTTGATGACGCTGTCGTGATGGTGAGATGACGCTGTCGTGATGCTTTGATGATGCTGTGATGACACTGTGATGATGCAGTGATGATACTGTGATGACGCTGTGAAAATGCAATGATTATGCAGAAATGATTCTGTGATGATGCTGAGATGATGCTGTGATGATGCAGTGAGTAAGCAGTGATGATGCAGTAATGATGCCATGATGATGCTGAGATGATGCTGTGATGTTGCAGTGATGGTGCAGTGATGATTCAGTGAGGACACTGTGATGATGCTGTGATTACAATTTGATGACGTAGTGATGATGCTGTGATGACCTTATGATGATGCTGTGATGATTCTGTGATGATGCTGTGATTATGCTGCTATGATGCAGTCATGATGCAGTGATGATGCTGAGATGACACTGATGATGCTGTGATGACCTTATGATGATGCTGTGATGATGTATTGATGACAGTGAAGATGCTATAATGATGATGTGATGATGCAGTGATGATGCTGTGATAATGTTCTGATGATGAAGCTATGATGTTATGATGCAGTGATGACACTGTCATGACGCTGTGATGATGCAGTGAGTAAGCAGTAATGATGCTGTGATGATGCTGAGATGATGATGTGATGATGCAGTGGTGATGCTCTGATGACGATGCAAAGATGCTGTGATGATGCAGTAATGATGCTGTGATGATTCTGTGATGATTTGGTGATGATGCTGTGATGACAGTTTGATGACGTTGTTATGATGCTGTGATGACACTGAAAACGTTGTGATGATGATGTGATAATGCTGTGATGATGGAGTGATGATGTATTTATGACATTGTGATTATGCCGAGATGATGCTTTGATGATGCAGTTATGATGCTGTGATGATGATGCACTCATGATGCAGTGAGGATGCAGTGATGATGCTGTGATGATGCTCTGATGATGACGAAGTGATGATGCTGTGATGATGTAGTGATGATGCAGTGATGTGTAGTGATGACGCTGTGATGATATTGTGATGATGATGTGATGATGCTGTGATTATGCGGAGATTATGCAGTGATTATGCAGTGATGATGCTGTCATGACAGTGTGATGATGCTGTGATGATGCTGCGATGTTGCTGTGAGGATGCTGTGATGATGCAGTGATTCTGAAGTAATGATGCTGTGATGGTGCTGTGATGATGCAGTGATGATGCAGTGATGATGCAGTGATGATGCAGTGATGATATGATGATGCAGTGATTATGCTGTAATAATTCTGTGACTATACTGAGATGATGCTGTAATGATGCATTGATGACGCTGTGATGACGCTGTGTTGATGCTGTGAGGATGCTGTGATGATGCAGTGATTATGCAGTGATGATGTTGACATGAAACTGATGATGTTGTGATGATGATGTGATGATGCTATGATGATGCAGTGAGTAAGCAGTAATGATGCTGAGATGATGATGTGATGATGCTGTGATGATGCTCTGATGATGCTGTGATGACGCAGTGATGATTCTGTGATGATGCAGTGATGATGTAGTGATGATGCTGTGATGATACTGTGATTATGCTGTGATGATGCTGTGATGATGCTCTGATGATGCTGTGATGACGCAGTGATGATTCTGTGATGATGCAGTGATGATGTAGTGATGACGCTGTGATGATACTGTGATTATGCTGTGATGATGCTGTGATGATGCTCTGATGATGCTGTGATGACGCAGTGATGATTCTGTGATGATGCTGTGATTATGCAGCTATGATGCTGTGATGATGCAGTGATTCTGCAGTAATGATGCTGTGATGGTGCTGTGATGATGCAGTGATGATGCAGTGATGACGATATGATGATGCAGTGATTATGCAGTGATTATGCTGTGACTATACTGAGATGATGCTGTAATGATGCATTGTTGACGTTGTGATGACGCTGTATTGATGCTGTGAGGATGCTGTGATGATGCAGTGATTATGCAGTGATGATGCTGTGATGACTCTGTGATGATGTTGTGATGATGCTGTGATGATGCTCTGATGATGCTGTGATGATGCAGTGATGATGCTGTGATGATGCAGTGATGATGCATTGATGATGTAGTGATGACGCTGTGATGATACTGTGATTATGCTGAGATGATGCTGTGATGATGTGATGATGCAGTGATGATTCACTGAGTAAGAAGTGATTATGTAGTGATGACGCTCTGATGACGCAGTGATGATGTTGTGATGATGTTGTGATAATGCAGTGATGATGCTGTGATGACACTGTAATGACGCTGTCGTGATGCTGTGATGACGTAGTCATGGTGTTGTAATGATGCTGTTATGACACTGTGATTATGCAGTGATGATGCTATGATGATGCTGTGATGATACAGTGATGACAATTTGATGATGTAGTGATGATGCTGTGATGACTCTATGATTATGCAGCTATGATGCTATGATGATGATGTGAGGATGAAGTGATTATGCATTTTTTATGCTGTGATGACGCTGTCATGATGCTGTGATGAAGCTGCGATGATGCAGTGATTATGCAGTTAGGACGCTTTGATGACACTGTGATGATGCATTTATGACACTGTAATGACGCTGTGATGATGTTGTGATGATGCAGTGAATAAGCAGTAATGATACTGTGATGATGCTGAGATGATGCTGTGATAACGCAGTGATGATGCTGTGATGACGCTTTGATGATGTTGTGATTATGATGTGATGCAGTGATGATTTTTTGATGATGCAGTTTAGATGCAGTGACGATGCAGTTATGACGCTGTGATGACGCGGTGATGATGCTGTGATGATGCTTTGATGATTTTGTTATGTTGTTGTGATGATGCAGTTATGATGATATGACGATGCTGTAACGATGCCGTGATGATGCAGTGATGATGCTGTGATTATTCAGTGATGATGATGTGATGATGCTGTGATGATGCAGTAATGATGCTGTGATGATGCATGATGATGCTACGATGATGTTGTGATGACGCTGTGATGATGCTGCAATGATGCTGTGATGATTCTGTGATGATGTTGTGATGATGCTGTGATGACGCTGCGATAACACAGTGGTGATGTAGTGATGCAGTAATGATGCTGTGACGACGCACTGATTCTGCTCTGATGATGCTGTAATGATGCAGTCATGATGCAATAGTGATGATGCAGTGATGATGTTGTTATGACGCTGTGATGAAGCTGTGATAATATTATGATGATGCTATGATGACATAGCGATGATGCTGTGAAGATTCTTTGATGACGATGTGATGACGATGTGATGATGCTCTGATGATGCTGTTATGACGCTGTGATGATGCTGTGATGGTTCTTTGATGATGCAGTGTTTATGCAGTTATGACGCTGTGATGACGCTGTGATGATGCTTTGATCATGCTGTTATGATGCAGTTATTATGACGCCATGATGTTGTGACAATGCAGTGATGATGCGGTGATGACGCTGTGATGATGCAGTGATGATGCAGTAATGACGCTGTGATGATTTTGTGATGATGCTCTGATGACGCAGTGATGATGCTGTGATGATGTAGTGATGATGCTGTGAAGACGCTCTCATGACACTGTCGTGAAGCTGTGATGATGATGTTGTGATGCTGTGATGACGCTGTGATAACGCTGTGATGACGCTGTGATGATGCTCTATTGATGCTGTGATGATGCAGTAATAACGCTGTGATGACGCTCTTATAATTTTGTGATGATGCTGTGATGATACTGTGGTGATGCAGTGATGATGCAGTGATGACGCTGTGATGAGTCTCTGATGATGCTGAGATGACGCTGTGATGATGCAGTGATGACGCTGTGATGACACTATCGTGATTCTGTGATGATGATGTGATGATGCTGTGATGATGCACTGATGATACTGTGATGACGTTGTGATAATGCAATGATTAGGCAGTAATGATGCTGTGATGATGCTGAGATGACACTGTGATGATGCAGTAATGGTGCAGTGATGATGCAGTTATGACACCGTGATAATGCTGTGATGCCGCAGTGAGTAAACAGTAATGATGCTGTGATGCTGCAGTGATGAAGCTGTGATGATTTTGTGATGATGCAGTTTAGATGCAGTGACGATGCAGTTATGACGCTGTGATGACGCGGTGATGATGCTGTGACGATGCTTTGATGATTTTGTTATGTTGTTGTGATGATGCAGTTATGATGATATGACGATGCTGTAACGATGCCGTGATGATGCTGTGATGATGCTGTGATGATGCAGTGATGACGCTGCGGTGATGCTGTGATGATGCTGTGATGATACAGTCATGATGTTACGATGACGCTGTGATGATGCTGTAATGATGTTGTGATGATGCTGTCGTTACGCTATGATGATTCTGTGATTATGTAGCTAAAATGCTGTGATGATGATGTGATGATGTAGTGATGATGCAGTGGTGATGCTCTGATGACGATGCAAAGATGCTGTGATGATGCAGTAATGATGCTGTGATGATTCTGTGATGATGCTGTGATTATGCTGAGATTATGCTCAGATTATGCTCTGATGATGCAGTGATGGTACAGTGATGATTCAGTGAGGAGTCAGTGATGATGATGTGATTACGATGCGGACATGCTGTGATCATGCAGTAAGGATGCAATGATGATGCTGTGATGACACTGTGATTATGTTGTGTTGATACTTGTAATGATGTTTTGATGATGATGTGATGATGCTGTGATGATGCAGTGATTATGCAGTGATGATGCTGTGATGATGTGGTGATGATGCAGTGATGATGCTGTGATGATGCTGTGATGATGCAGTGATGATGCTGTGATGATATTGTGATGATGATATGAAGATGCTATGATGATTCAGTGATGATTCTGTGATGATGCATTTACGATACTGTGATGATGCTGTGATGATGTTGTTATGATGGTGTGATGATGCTGTGATGATATTTTGATGATACTGTGACAATGATGTGATGATGCAGCAATGATGCAGTGTTGATGCAGTGATGATGCGGTGATGATGCAGTGATTATGCAGTGATGATACTGTGATGATGCATTGGTGGTGCTGTGATGATGCTTGGATGATGCTTGGATGATTCAGTGATGATTCTGTAATGACACTGTGATGATGTGATGATGCAGTGAATATACTGTGATGACACTATGATGATGCAGTGATTATGCAGAAATGATTCTGTGATGATGCTGAGATGATGTTGTTATGATGCAGTGATGATGCTTTGATGACGCTGTCGTGATGGTGAGATGACGCTGTCGTGATGCTTTGATGATGCTGTGATGACACTGTGATGATGCAGTGATGATACTGTGATGACGCTGTGAAAATGCAATGATTATGCAGAAATGATTCTGTGATGATGCTGAGATGATGCTGTGATGATGCAGTGAGTAAGCAGTGATGATGCAGTAATGATGCCATGATGATGCTGAGATGATGCTGTGATGTTGCAGTGATGGTGCAGTGATGATTCAGTGAGGACACTGTGATGATGCTGTGATTACAATTTGATGACGTAGTGATGATGCTGTGATGACCTTATGATGATGCTGTGATGATTCTGTGATGATGCTGTGATTATGCTGCTATGATGCAGTCATGATGCAGTGATGATGCTGAGATGACACTGATGATGCTGTGATGACCTTATGATGATGCTGTGATGATGTATTGATGACAGTGAAGATGCTATAATGATGATGTGATGATGCAGTGATGATGCTGTGATAATGTTCTGATGATGAAGCTATGATGTTATGATGCAGTGATGACACTGTCATGACGCTGTGATTATGCAGTGAGTAAGCAGTAATGATGCTGTGATGATGCTGAGATGATGATGTGATGATGCAGTGGTGATGCTCTGATGACGATGCAAAGATGCTGTGATGATGCAGTAATGATGCTGTGATGATTCTGTGATGATTTGGTGATGATGCTGTGATGACAGTTTGATGACGTTGTTATGATGCTGTGATGACACTGAAAACGTTGTGATGATGATGTGATAATGCTGTGATGATGGAGTGATGATGTATTTATGACATTGTGATTATGCCGAGATGATGCTTTGATGATGCAGTTATGATGCTGTGATGATGATGCACTCATGATGCAGTGAGGATGCAGTGATGATGCTGTGATGATGCTCTGATGATGACGAAGTGATGATGCTGTGATGATGTAGTGATGATGCAGTGATGTGTAGTGATGACGCTGTGATGATATTGTGATGATGATGTGATGATGCTGTGATTATGCGGAGATTATGCAGTGATTATGCAGTGATGATGCTGTCATGACAGTGTGATGATGCTGCGATGTTGCTGTGAGGATGCTGTGATGATGCAGTGATTCTGAAGTAATGATGCTGTGATGGTGCTGTGATGATGCAGTGATGATGCAGTGATGATGCAGTGATGATATGATGATGCAGTGATTATGCTGTAATAATTCTGTGACTATACTGAGATGATGCTGTAATGATGCATTGATGACGCTGTGATGACGCTGTGTTGATGCTGTGAGGATGCTGTGATGATGCAGTGATTATGCAGTGATGATGCTGACATGAAACTGATGATGTTGTGATGATGCTATGATGATGCAGTGAGTAAGCAGTAATGATGCTGAGATGATGATGTGATGATGCTGTGATGATGCTCTGATGATGCTGTGATGACGCAGTGATGATTCTGTGATGATGCAGTGATGATGTAGTGATGATGCTGTGATGATACTGTGATTATGCTGTGATGATGCTGTGATGATGCTCTGATGATGCTGTGATGACGCAGTGATGATTCTGTGATGATGCAGTGATGATGTAGTGATGACGCTGTGATGATACTGTGATTATGCTGTGATGATGCTGTGATGATGCTCTGATGATGCTGTGATGACGCAGTGATGATTCTGTGATGATGCAGTGATGATGTAGTGATGATGCTGTGATGATACTGTGATTATGCTGTGATGATGCTGTGATGATGCTCTGATGATGCTGTGATGACGCAGTGATGATTCTGTGATGATGCAGTGATGATGATGTGATGATGCTGCGATGATGCTTTGATGATGCTGTGATGCTGCAGTGATGAAGCTGTGATGATTTTGTGATGATGCAGTTTAGATGCAGTGACGATGCAGTTATGACGCTGTGATGACACGGTGATGATGCTGTGACGATGCTTTGATGATTTTGTTATGTTGTTGTGATGATGCAGTTATGATGATATGACGATGCTGTAACGATGCCGTGATGATGCTGTGATGATGCTGTGATGATGCAGTGATGACGCTGCGGTGATGCTGTGATGATGCTGTGATGATACAGTCATGATGTTACGATGACGCTGTGATGATGCTGTAATGATGTTGTGATGATGCTGTCGTTACGCTATGATGATTCTGTGATTATGTAGCTAAAATGCTGTGATGATGATGTGATGATGTAGTGATGATGCAGTGGTGATGCTCTGATGACGATGCAAAGATGCTGTGATGATGCAGTAATGATGCTGTGATGATTCTGTGATGATGCTGTGATTATGCTGAGATTATGCTCAGATTATGCTCTGATGATGCAGTGATGGTACAGTGATGATTCAGTGAGGAGTCAGTGATGATGATGTGATTACGATGCGGAGATGCTGTGATCATGCAGTAAGGATGCAATGATGATGCTGTGATGACACTGTGATTATGTTGTGTTGATACTTGTAATGATGTTTTGATGACGATGTGATGATGCTGTGATGATGCAGTGATTATGCAGTGATGATGTTGTGATGATGTGGTGATGATGCAGTGATTATGCAGTGATGATGCTGTGATGATGCAGTGATGATGCTGTGATGATATTGTGATGATGATATGAAGATGCTATGATGATTCAGTGATGATTCTGTGATGATGCATTTACGATACTGTGATGACGCTGTGATGATGTTGTTATGATGGTGTGATGATGCTGTGATGATATTTTGATGATACTGTGACAATGATGTGATGATGCAGCAATGATGCAGTGTTGATGCAGTGATGATGCGGTGATGATGCAGTGATTATGCAGTGATGATACTGTGATGATGCATTGGTGGTGCTGTGATGATGCTTGGATGATGCTTGGATGATTCAGTGATGGTTCTGTGATGACACTGTGATGATGTGATGATGCAGTGAATATGCTGTGATGACACTATGATGATGCAGTGATTATGCAGAAATGATTCTGTGATGATGCTGAGATGATGTTGTTATGATGCAGTGATGATGCTTTGATGACGCTGTCGTGATGGTGAGATGACGCTGTCGTGATGCTTTGATGATGCTGTGATGACACTGTGATGATGCAGTGATGATACTGTGATGACGCTGTGAAAATGCAATGATTATGCAGAAATGATTCTGTGATGATGCTGAGATGATGCTGTGATGATGCAGTGAGTAAGCAGTGATGATGCAGTAATGATGCCATGATGATGCTGAGATGATGCTGTGATGTTGCAGTGATGGTGCAGTGATGATTCAGTGAGGACACTGTGATGATGCTGTGATTACAATTTGATGACGTAGTGATGATGCTGTGATGACCTTATGATGATGCTGTGATGATTCTGTGATGATGCTGTGATTATGCTGCTATGATGCAGTCATGATGCAGTGATGATGCTGAGATGACACTGATGATGCTGTGATGACCTTATGATGATGCTGTGATGATGTATTGATGACAGTGAAGATGCTATAATGATGATGTGATGATGCAGTGATGATGCTGTGATAATGTTCTGATGATGAAGCTATGATGTTATGATGCAGTGATGACACTGTCATGACGCTGTGATGATGCAGTGAGTAAGCAGTAATGATGCTGTGATGATGCTGAGATGATGATGTGATGATGCAGTGGTGATGCTCTGATGACGATGCAAAGATGCTGTGATGATGCAGTAATGATGCTGTGATGATTCTGTGATGATTTGGTGATGATGCTGTGATGACAGTTTGATGACGTTGTTATGATGCTGTGATGACACTGAAAACGTTGTGATGATGATGTGATAATGCTGTGATGATGGAGTGATGATGTATTTATGACATTGTGATTATGCCGAGATGATGCTTTGATGATGCAGTTATGATGCTGTGATGATGATGCACTCATGATGCAGTGAGGATGCAGTGATGATGCTGTGATGATGCTCTGATGATGACGAAGTGATGATGCTGTGATGATGTAGTGATGATGCAGTGATGTGTAGTGATGACGCTGTGATGATATTGTGATGATGATGTGATGATGCTGTGATTATGCGGAGATTATGCAGTGATTATGCAGTGATGATGCTGTCATGACAGTGTGATGATGCTGCGATGTTGCTGTGAGGATGCTGTGATGATGCAGTGATTCTGAAGTAATGATGCTGTGATGGTGCTGTGATGATGCAGTGATGATGCAGTGATGATGCAGTGATGATATGATGATGCAGTGATTATGCTGTAATAATTCTGTGACTATACTGAGATGATGCTGTAATGATGCATTGATGACGCTGTGATGACGCTGTGTTGATGCTGTGAGGATGCTGTGATGATGCAGTGATTCTGCAGTGATGATGCTGACATGAAACTGATGATGTTGTGATGATGCTATGATGATGCAGTGAGTAAGCAGTAATGATGCTGAGATGATGATGTGATGATGCTGTGATGATGCTCTGATGATGCTGTGATGACGCAGTGATGATTCTGTGATGATGCAGTGATGATGCAGTGATGACGCTGTGATGACTATGCGATGATGATGTGATGATGCTGTGATTATGCAGCTATGATGCTGTGATGATGCAGTGATTCTGCAGTAATGATGCTGTGATGGTGCTGTGATGATGCAGTGATGATGCAGTGATGACGATATGATGATGCAGTGATTATGCAGTGATTATGCTGTGACTATACTGAGATGATGCTGTAATGATGCATTGTTGATGTTGTGATGACGCTGTATTGATGCTGTGAGGATGCTGTGATGATGCAGTGATTATGCAGTGATGATGCTGTGATGACACTGTGATGATGTTGTGATGATGCTGTGATGATGCTCTGATGATGCTGTGATGATGTGGTGATGATGCTGTGATGATGCAGTGATGATGCATTGATGATGTAGTGATGATGCTGTGATGATATTGTGATGATGATATGAAGATGCTATGATGATTCAGTGATGATTCTGTGATGATGCATTTACGATACTGTGATGACGCTGTGATGATGTTGTTATGATGGTGTGATGATGCTGTGATGATATTTTGATGATACTGTGACAATGATGTGATGATGCAGCAATGATGCAGTGTTGATGCAGTGATGATGCGGTGATGATGCAGTGATTATGCAGTGATGATACTGTGATGATGCATTGGTGGTGCTGTGATGATGCTTGGATGATGCTTGGATGATTCAGTGATGATTCTGTAATGACACTGTGATGATGTGATGATGCAGTGAATATACTGTGATGACACTATGATGATGCAGTGATTATGCAGAAATGATTCTGTGATGATGCTGAGATGATGTTGTTATGATGCAGTGATGATGCTTTGATGACGCTGTCGTGATGGTGAGATGACGCTGTCGTGATGCTTTGATGATGCTGTGATGACACTGTGATGATGCAGTGATGATACTGTGATGACGCTGTGAAAATGCAATGATTATGCAGAAATGATTCTGTGATGATGCTGAGATGATGCTGTGATGATGCAGTGAGTAAGCAGTGATGATGCAGTAATGATGCCATGATGATGCTGAGATGATGCTGTGATGTTGCAGTGATGGTGCAGTGATGATTCAGTGAGGACACTGTGATGATGCTGTGATTACAATTTGATGACGTAGTGATGATGCTGTGATGACCTTATGATGATGCTGTGATGATTCTGTGATGATGCTGTGATTATGCTGCTATGATGCAGTCATGATGCAGTGATGATGCTGAGATGACACTGATGATGCTGTGATGACCTTATGATGATGCTGTGATGATGTATTGATGACAGTGAAGATGCTATAATGATGATGTGATGATGCAGTGATGATGCTGTGATAATGTTCTGATGATGAAGCTATGATGTTATGATGCAGTGATGACACTGTCATGACGCTGTGATTATGCAGTGAGTAAGCAGTAATGATGCTGTGATGATGCTGAGATGATGATGTGATGATGCAGTGGTGATGCTCTGATGACGATGCAAAGATGCTGTGATGATGCAGTAATGATGCTGTGATGATTCTGTGATGATTTGGTGATGATGCTGTGATGACAGTTTGATGACGTTGTTATGATGCTGTGATGACACTGAAAACGTTGTGATGATGATGTGATAATGCTGTGATGATGGAGTGATGATGTATTTATGACATTGTGATTATGCCGAGATGATGCTTTGATGATGCAGTTATGATGCTGTGATGATGATGCACTCATGATGCAGTGAGGATGCAGTGATGATGCTGTGATGATGCTCTGATGATGACGAAGTGATGATGCTGTGATGATGTAGTGATGATGCAGTGATGTGTAGTGATGACGCTGTGATGATATTGTGATGATGATGTGATGATGCTGTGATTATGCGGAGATTATGCAGTGATTATGCAGTGATGATGCTGTCATGACAGTGTGATGATGCTGCGATGTTGCTGTGAGGATGCTGTGATGATGCAGTGATTCTGAAGTAATGATGCTGTGATGGTGCTGTGATGATGCAGTGATGATGCAGTGATGATGCAGTGATGATATGATGATGCAGTGATTATGCTGTAATAATTCTGTGACTATACTGAGATGATGCTGTAATGATGCATTGATGACGCTGTGATGACGCTGTGTTGATGCTGTGAGGATGCTGTGATGATGCAGTGATTATGCAGTGATGATGCTGACATGAAACTGATGATGTTGTGATGATGCTATGATGATGCAGTGAGTAAGCAGTAATGATGCTGAGATGATGATGTGATGATGCTGTGATGATGCTCTGATGATGCTGTGATGACGCAGTGATGATTCTGTGATGATGCAGTGATGATGCAGTGATGACGCTGTGATGACTATGCGATGATGATGTGATGATGCTGTGATTATGCAGCTATGATGCTGTGATGATGCAGTGATTCTGCAGTAATGATGCTGTGATGGTGCTGTGATGATGCAGTGATGATGCAGTGATGACGATATGATGATGCAGTGATTATGCAGTGATTATGCTGTGACTATACTGAGATGATGCTGTAATGATGCATTGTTGATGTTGTGATGACGCTGTATTGATGCTGTGAGGATGCTGTGATGATGCAGTGATTATGCAGTGATGATGCTGTGATGACTCTGTGATGATGTTGTGATGATGCTGTGATGATGCTCTGATGATGCTGTGATGATGCAGTGATGATGCTGTGATGATGCAGTGATGATGCATTGATGATGTAGTGATGACGCTGTGATGATACTGTGATTATGCTGAGATGATGCTGTGATGATGTGATGATGCAGTGATGATTCACTGAGTAAGAAGTGATTATGTAGTGATGACGCTCTGATGACGCAGTGATGATGTTGTGATGATGTTGTGATAATGCAGTGATGATGCTGTGATGACACTGTAATGACGCTGTCGTGATGCTGTGATGACGTAGTCATGGTGTTGTAATGATGCTGTTATGACACTGTGATTATGCAGTGATGATGCTATGATGATGCTGTGATGATACAGTGATGACAATTTGATGATGTAGTGATGATGCTGTGATGACTCTATGATTATGCAGCTATGATGCTATGATGATGATGTGAGGATGAAGTGATTACGCATTTTTGATGCTGTGATGACGCTGTCATGATGCTGTGATGAAGCTGCGATGATGCAGTGATTATGCAGTTAGGACGCTTTGATGACACTGTGATGATGCATTTATGACACTGTAATGACGCTGTGATGATGTTGTGATGATGCAGTGAATAAGCAGTAATGATACTGTGATGATGCTGAGATGATGCTGTGATAACGCAGTGATGATGCTGTGATGACGCTTTGATGATGTTGTGATTATGATGTGATGCAGTGATGATTTTTTGATGATGCAGTTTAGATGCAGTTATGACGCTGTGATGACGCGGTGATGATGCTGTGACGATGCTTTGATGATTTTGTTATGTTGTTGTGATGATGCAGTTATGATGATATGACGATGCTGTAACGATGCCGTGATGATGCAGTGATGATGCTGTGATTATTCAGTGATGATGCAGTGATGATGCTGTGATGATGCTGTGATGATGCAGTAATGATGCAGTGATGATGCATGATGATGCTACGATGATGTTGTGATGACGCTGTGATGATGATGTGATGATGCTGCAATGATGCTGTGATGATTCTGTGATGATGTTGTGATGATGCTGTGATGACGCTGCGATAACACAGTGATGATGTGGTGATGCAGTAATGATGCTGTGACGATGCACTGATTCTGCTCTGATGATGCTGTAATGATGCAGTCATGATGCAATAATGATGATGCTGTGATGATGCAGTGACGATGTTGTTATGACGCTGTGATGAAGCTGTGATAATATTATGATGATGCTATGATGACATAGCGATGATGCTGTGAAGATTCTTTGATGACGATGTGATGACGATGTGATGATGCTCTGATGATGCTGTTATGACGCTGTGATGATGCTGTGATGGTTCTTTGATGATGCAGTGTTTATGCAGTTATGACGCTGTGATGACGCTGTGATGATGCTTTGATCATGCTGTTATGATGCAGTTATTATGACGCCATGATGTTGTGACAATGCAGTGATGATGCGGTGATGACGCTGTGATGATGCAGTGATGATGCAGTAATGACGCTGTGATGATGCTGTGATGATGCAGTGATTATGCAGTGATGATGCTGTGATGATGTGGTGATGATGCAGTGATGATGCAGTGATGATGCTGTGATGATGCATTGATGATGCTGTGATGATATTGTGATGATGATATGAAGATGCTATGATGATTCAGTGATGATTCTGTGATGATGCATTTACGATACTGTGATGACGCTGTGATGATGTTGTTATGATGGTGTGATGATGCTGTGATGATATTTTGATGATACTGTGACAATGATGTGATGATGCAGCAATGATGCAGTGTTGATGATGTGATGATGCGGTGATGATGCAGTGATTATGCAGTGATGATACTGTGATGATGCATTGGTGGTGCTGTGATGATGCTTGGATGATGCTTGGATGATTCAGTGATGATTCTGTGATGACACTGTGATGATGTGATGATGCAGTGAATATACTGTGATGACACTATGATGATGCAGTGATTATGCAGAAATGATTCTGTGATGATGCTGAGATGATGTTGTTATGATGCAGTGATGATGCTTTGATGACGCTGTCGTGATGGTGAGATGACGCTGTCGTGATGCTTTGATGATGCTGTGATGACACTGTGATGATGCAGTGATGATACTGTGATGACGCTGTGAAAATGCAGTGATTATGCAGAAATGATTCTGTGATGATGCTGAGATGATGCTGTGATGATGCAGTGAGTAAGCAGTGATGATGCAGTAATGATGCCATGATGATGCTGAGATGATGCTGTGATGGTGCAGTGATGATTCAGTGAGGACACTGTGATGATGCTGTGATTACAATCTGATGACGTAGTGATGATGCTGTGATGACCTTATGATGATGCTGTGATGATTCTGTGATGATGCTGTGATTATGCTGCTATGATGCAGTCATGATGCTGTGATGATGCTGAGATGACACTGATGATGCTGTGATAATGATGTGATGATGCTGTGATGATGTATTGATGACAGTGAAGATGCTATAATGATGATGTGATGATGCAGTGATGATGCTGTGATAATGTTCTGATGATGAAGCTATGATGTTATGATGCAGTGATGACACTGTCATGACGCTGTGATGATGCAGTGAGTAAGCAGTAATGATGCTGTGATGATGCTGAGATGATGATGTGATGATGCAGTGGTGATGCTCTGATGACGATGCAAAGATGCTGTGATGATGCAGTAATGATGCTGTGATGATTCTGTGATGATTTGGTGATGATGCTGTGATGACAGTTTGATGACGTTGTTATGATGCTGTGATGACACTGAAAATGTTGTGATGATGATGTGATAATGCTGTGATGATGGAGTGATGATGTATTTATGACATTGTGATTATGCCGAGATGATGCTTTGATGATGCAGTTATGATGCTGTGATGATGATGCACTCATGATGCAGTGAGGATGCAGTGATGATGCTGTGATGATGCTCTGATGATGACGAAGTGATGATGCTGTGATGATGTAGTGATGATGCAGTGATGTGTAGTGATGACGCTGTGATGATATTGTGATGATGATGTGATGATGCTGTGATTATGCGGAGATTATGCAGTGATTATGCAGTGATGATGCTGTCATGACAGTGTGATGATGCTGTGATGATGCTGCGATGTTGCTGTGAGGATGCTGTGATGATGCAGTGATTCTGAAGTAATGATGCTGTGATGGTGCTGTGATGATGCAGTGATGATGCAGTAATGATATGATGATGCAGTGATTATGCTGTAATAATTCTGTGACTATACTGAGATGATGCTGTAATGATGCATTGATGACGCTGTGATGACGTTGTGTTGATGCTGTGAGGATGCTGTGATGATGCAGTGATTATGCAGTGATGATGCTGACATGAAACTGATGATGTTGTGATGATGATGTGATGATGCTCGGATGATGTTGTGATGACGCAGTGATGATTCTGTGATGATGATGTGATGATGCTGTGATGATGCTCTGATGATGCTGTGATGACGCAGTGATGATTCTGTGATGATGCAGTGATGATGCATTGATGATGTAGTGATGACGCTGTGATGATACTGTGATTATGCTGAGATGATGCTGTGATGATGTGATGATGCAGTGATGATTCACTGAGTAAGAAGTGATTATGTAGTGATGACGCTCTGATGACGCAGTGATGATGTTGTGATGATGTTGTGATAATGCAGTGATGATGCTGTGATGACACTGTAATGACGCTGTCGTGATGCTGTGATGACGTAGTCATGGTGTTGTAATGATGCTGTTATGACACTGTGATTATGCAGTGATGATGCTATGATGATGCTGTGATGATACAGTGATGACAATTTGATGATGTAGTGATGATGCTGTGATGACTCTATGATTATGCAGCTATGATGCTATGATGATGATGTGAGGATGAAGTGATTATGCATTTTTGATGCTGTGATGACGCTGTCATGATGCTGTGATGAAGCTGCGATGATGCAGTGATTATGCAGTTAGGACGCTTTGATGACACTGTGATGATGCATTTATGACACTGTAATGACGCTGTGATGATGTTGTGATGATGCAGTGAATAAGCAGTAATGATACTGTGATGATGCTGAGATGATGCTGTGATAACGCAGTGATGATGCTGTGATGACGCTTTGATGATGTTGTGATTATGATGTGATGCAGTGATGATTTTTTGATGATGCAGTTTAGATGCAGTGACGATGCAGTTATGACGCTGTGATGACGCGGTGATGATGCTGTGATGATGCTTTGATGATTTTGTTATGTTGTTGTGATGATGCAGTTATGATGATATGACGATGCTGTAACGATGCCGTGATGATGCAGTGATGATGCTGTGATTATTCAGTGATGATGCAGTGATGATGCTGTGATGATGCTGTGATGATGCAGTAATGATGCTGTGATGATGCATGATGATGCTACGATGATGTTGTGATGACGCTGTGATGATGATGTGATGATGCTGCAATGATGCTGTGATGATTCTGTGATGATGTTGTGATGATGCTGTGATGACGCTGCGATAACACAGTGGTGATGTGGTGATGCAGTAATGATGCTGTGACGACACACTGATTCTGCTCTGATGATGCTGTAATGATGCAGTCATGATGCAATAATGATGATGCTGTGATGATGCAGTGATGATGTTGTTATGACGCTGTGATGAAGCTGTGATAATATTATGATGATGCTATGATGACATAGCGATGATGCTGTGAAGATTCTTTGATGACGATGTGATGACGATGTGATGATGCTCTGATGATGCTGTTATGACGCTGTGATGATGCTGTGATGGTTCTTTGATGATGCAGTGTTTATGCAGTTATGACGCTGTGATGACGCTGTGATGATGCTTTGATCATGCTGTTATGATGCAGTTATTATGACGCCATGATGTTGTGACAATGCAGTGATGATGCGGTGATGACGCTGTGATGATGCAGTAATGACGCTGTGATGATTTTGTGATGATGCTCTGATGACGCAGTGATGATGCTGTGATGATGTAGTGATGATGCTGTGAAGACGCTCTCATGACACTGTCGTGAAGCTGTGATGGTGATGTTGTGATGCTGTGATGACGCTGTGATAACGCTGTGATGACGCTGTGATGATGCTCTATTGATGCTGTGATGATGCAGTAATAACGCTGTGATGACGCTCTTATAATTTTGTGATGATGCTGTGATGATACTGTGGTGATGCAGTGATGATGCAGTGATGACGCTGTGATGAGTCTCTGATGATGCTGAGATGACGCTGTGATGATGCAGTGATGACGCTGTGATGACACTATCGTGATTCTGTGATGATGATGTGATGATGCAGTAATGATGCTGTGATGATGCACTGATGATACTGTGATGACGTTGTGATAATGCAATGATTAGGCAGTAATGATGCTGTGATGATGCTGAGATGACACTGTGATGATGCAGTAATGGTGCAGTGATGATGCAGTTATGACACCGTGATAATGCTGTGATGCCGCAGTGAGTAAACAGTAATGATTCTGTGATGATGCAGTGATGATGATGTGATGATGCTGCGATGATGCTTTGATGATGCTGTGATGCTGCAGTGATGAAGCTGTGATGATTTTGTGATGATGCAGTTTAGATGCAGTGACGATGCAGTTATGACGCTGTGATGACGCGGTGATGATGCTGTGACGATGCTTTGATGATTTTGTTATGTTGTTGTGATGATGCAGTTATGATGATATGACGATGCTGTAACGATGCCGTGATGATGCTGTGATGATGCTGTGATGATGCAGTGATGACGCTGCGGTGATGCTGTGATGATGCTGTGATGATACAGTAATGATGTTACGATGACGCTGTGATGATGCTGTAATGATGTTGTGATGATGCTGTCGTTACGCTATGATGATTCTGTGATTATGTAGCTAAAATGCTGTGATGATGATGTGATGATGTAGTGATGATGCAGTGGTGATGCTCTGATGACGATGCAAAGATGCTGTGATGATGCAGTAATGATGCTGTGATGATTCTGTGATGATGCTGTGATTATGCTGAGATTATGCTCAGATTATGCTCTGATGATGCAGTGATGGTACAGTGATGATTCAGTGAGGAGTCAGTGATGATGATGTGATTACGATGCGGAGATGCTGTGATCATGCAGTAAGGATGCAATGATGATGCTGTGATGACACTGTGATTATGTTGTGTTGATACTTGTAATGATGTTTTGATGACGATGTGATGATGCTGTGATGATGCAGTGATGATGCTGTGATGATATTGTGATGATGATATGAAGATGCTATGATGATTCAGTGATGATGCTGTGATGATGCAGTGATGATGCTGTGATGATATTGTGATGATGATATGAAGATGCTATGATGATTCAGTGATGATTCTGTGATGATGCATTTACGATACTGTGATGACGCTGTGATGATGTTGTTATGATGGTGTGATGATGCTGTGATGATATTTTGATGATACTGTGACAATGATGTGATGATGCAGCAATGATGCAGTGTTGATGATGTGATGATGCGGTGATGATGCAGTGACTATGCAGTGATGATACTGTGATGATGCATTGGTGGTGCTGTGATGATGCTTGGATGATGCTTGGATGATTCAGTGATGATTCTGTGATGACACTGTGCTGATGTGATGATGCAGTGAATATACTGTGATGACACTATGATGATGCAGTGATTATGCAGAAATGATTCTGTGATGATGCTGAGATGATGTTGTTATGATGCAGTGATGATGCTTTGATGACGCTGTCGTGATGGTGAGATGACGCTGTCGTGATGCTTTGATGATGCTGTGATGACACTGTGATGATGCAGTGATGATACTGTGATGACGCTGTGAAAATGCAATGATTATGCAGAAATGATTCTGTGATGATGCTGAGATGATGCTGTGATGATGCAGTGAGTAAGCAGTGATGATGCAGTAATGATGCCATGATGATGCTGAGATGATGCTGTGATGTTGCAGTGATGGTGCAGTGATGATTCAGTGAGGACACTGTGATGATGCTGTGATTACAATCTGATGACGTAGTGATGATGCTGTGATGACCTTATGATGATGCTGTGATGATTCTGTGATGATGCTGTGATTATGCTGCTATGATGCAGTCATGATGCAGTGATGATGCTGAGATGACACTGATGATGCTGTGATAATGATGTGATGATGCTGTGATGATGTATTGATGACAGTGAAGATGCTATAATGATGATGTGATGATGCAGTGATGATGCTGTGATAATGTTCTGATGATGAAGCTATGATGTTATGATGCAGTGATGACACTGTCATGACGCTGTGATGATGCAGTGAGTAAGCAGTAATGATGCTGTGATGATGCTGAGATGATGATGTGATGATGCAGTGGTGATGCTCTGATGACGATGCAAAGATGCTGTGATGATGCAGTAATGATGCTGTGATGATTCTGTGATGATTTGGTGATGATGCTGTGATGACAGTTTGATGACGTTGTTATGATGCTGTGATGACACTGAAAACGTTGTGATGATGATGTGATAATGCTGTGATGATGGAGTGATGATGTATTTATGACATTGTGATTATGCCGAGATGATGCTTTGATGATGCAGTTATGATGCTGTGATGATGATGCACTCATGATGCAGTGAGGATGCAGTGATGATGCTGTGATGATGCTCTGATGATGACGAAGTGATGATGCTGTGATGATGTAGTGATGATGCAGTGATGACTCTGATTATGCAGCTATGATGCTATGATGATGATGTGAGGATGAAGTGATTATGCATTTTTGATGCTGTGATGACGCTGTCATGATGCTGTGATGAAGCTGCGATGATGCAGTGATTATGCAGTTAGGACGCTTTGATGACACTGTGATGATGCATTTATGACACTGTAATGACGCTGTGATGATGTTGTGATGATGCAGTGAATAAGCAGTAATGATACTGTGATGATGCTGAGATGATGCTGTGATAACGCAGTGATGATGCTGTGATGACGCTTTGATGATGTTGTGATTATGATGTGATGCAGTGATGATTTTTTGATGATGCAGTTTAGATGCAGTGACGATGCAGTTATGACGCTGTGATGACGCGGTGATGATGCTGTGATGATGCTTTGATGATTTTGTTATGTTGTTGTGATGATGCAGTTATGATGATATGACGATGCTGTAACGATGCCGTGATGATGCAGTGATGATGCTGTGATTATTCAGTGATGATGCAGTGATGATGCTGTGATGATGCTGTGATGATGCAGTAATGATGCTGTGATGATGCATGATGATGCTACGATGATGTTGTGATGACGCTGTGATGATGATGTGATGATGCTGCAATGATGCTGTGATGATTCTGTGATGATGTTGTGATGATGCTGTGATGACGCTGCGATAACACAGTGGTGATGTGGTGATGCAGTAATGATGCTGTGACGACGCACTGATTCTGCTCTGATGATGCTGTAATGATGCAGTCATGATGCAATAATGATGATGCTGTGATGATGCAGTGATGATGTTGTTATGACGCTGTGATGAAGCTGTGATAATATTATGATGATGCTATGATGACATAGCGATGATGCTGTGAAGATTCTTTGATGACGATGTGATGACGATGTGATGATGCTCTGATGATGCTGTTATGACGCTGTGATGATGCTGTGATGGTTCTTTGATGATGCAGTGTTTATGCAGTTATGACGCTGTGATGACGCTGTGATGATGCTTTGATCATGCTGTTATGATGCAGTTATTATGACGCCATGATGTTGTGACAATGCAGTGATGATGCGGTGATGACGCTGTGATGATGCAGTGATGATGCAGTAATGACGCTGTGATGATTTTGTGATGATGCTCTGATGACGCAGTGATGATGCTGTGATGATGTAGTGATGATGCTGTGAAGACGCTCTCATGACACTGTCGTGAAGCTGTGATGGTGATGTCGTGATGCTGTGATGACGCTGTGATAACGCTGTGATGACGCTGTGATGATGCTCTATTGATGCTGTGATGATGCAGTAATAACGCTGTGATGACGCTCTTATAATTTTGTGATGATGCTGTGATGATACTGTGGTGATGCAGTGATGATGCAGTGATGACGCTGTGATGAGTCTCTGATGATGCTGAGATGACGCTGTGATGATGCAGTGATGACGCTGTGATGACACTATCGTGATTCTGTGATGATGATGTGATGATGCAGTAATGATGCTGTGATGATGCACTGATGATACTGTGATGACGTTGTGATAATGCAATGATTAGGCAGTAATGATGCTGTGATGATGCTGAGATGACACTGTGATGATGCAGTAATGGTGCAGTGATGATGCAGTTATGACACCGTGATAATGCTGTGATGCCGCAGTGAGTAAACAGTAATGATTCTGTGATGATGCAGTGATGATGATGTGATGATGCTGCGATGATGCTTTGATGATGCTGTGATGCTGCAGTGATGAAGCTGTGATGATTTTGTGATGATGCAGTTTAGATGCAGTGACGATGCAGTTATGACGCTGTGATGACGCGGTGATGATGCTGTGACGATGCTTTGATGATTTTGTTATGTTGTTGTGATGATGCAGTTATGATGATATGACGATGCTGTAACGATGCCGTGATGATGCTGTGATGATGCTGTGATGATGCAGTGATGACGCTGCGGTGATGCTGTGATGATGCTGTGATGATACAGTCATGATGTTACGATGACGCTGTGATGATGCTGTAATGATGTTGTGATGATGCTGTCGTTACGCTATGATGATTCTGTGATTATGTAGCTAAAATGCTGTGATGATGATGTGATGATGTAGTGATGATGCAGTGGTGATGCTCTGATGACGATGCAAAGATGCTGTGATGATGCAGTAATGATGCTGTGATGATTCTGTGATGATGCTGTGATTATGCTGAGATTATGCTCAGATTATGCTCTGATGATGCAGTGATGGTACAGTGATGATTCAGTGAGGAGTCAGTGATGATGATGTGATTACGATGCGGAGATGCTGTGATCATGCAGTAAGGATGCAATGATGATGCTGTGATGACACTGTGATTATGTTGTGTTGATACTTGTAATGATGTTTTGATGACGATGTGATGATGCTGTGATGATGCAGTGATGATGCTGTGATGATATTGTGATGATGATATGAAGATGCTATGATGATTCAGTGATGATGCTGTGATGATGCAGTGATGATGCTGTGATGATATTGTGATGATGATATGAAGATGCTATGATGATTCAGTGATGATTCTGTGATGATGCATTTACGATACTGTGATGACGCTGTGATGATGTTGTTATGATGGTGTGATGATGCTGTGATGATATTTTGATGATACTGTGACAATGATGTGATGATGCAGCAATGATGCAGTGTTGATGATGTGATGATGCGGTGATGATGCAGTGACTATGCAGTGATGATACTGTGATGATGCATTGGTGGTGCTGTGATGATGCTTGGATGATGCTTGGATGATTCAGTGATGATTCTGTGATGACACTGTGCTGATGTGATGATGCAGTGAATATACTGTGATGACACTATGATGATGCAGTGATTATGCAGAAATGATTCTGTGATGATGCTGAGATGATGTTGTTATGATGCAGTGATGATGCTTTGATGACGCTGTCGTGATGGTGAGATGACGCTGTCGTGATGCTTTGATGATGCTGTGATGACACTGTGATGATGCAGTGATGATACTGTGATGACGCTGTGAAAATGCAATGATTATGCAGAAATGATTCTGTGATGATGCTGAGATGATGCTGTGATGATGCAGTGAGTAAGCAGTGATGATGCAGTAATGATGCCATGATGATGCTGAGATGATGCTGTGATGTTGCAGTGATGGTGCAGTGATGATTCAGTGAGGACACTGTGATGATGCTGTGATTACAATCTGATGACGTAGTGATGATGCTGTGATGACCTTATGATGATGCTGTGATGATTCTGTGATGATGCTGTGATTATGCTGCTATGATGCAGTCATGATGCAGTGATGATGCTGAGATGACACTGATGATGCTGTGATAATGATGTGATGATGCTGTGATGATGTATTGATGACAGTGAAGATGCTATAATGATGATGTGATGATGCAGTGATGATGCTGTGATAATGTTCTGATGATGAAGCTATGATGTTATGATGCAGTGATGACACTGTCATGACGCTGTGATGATGCAGTGAGTAAGCAGTAATGATGCTGTGATGATGCTGAGATGATGATGTGATGATGCAGTGGTGATGCTCTGATGACGATGCAAAGATGCTGTGATGATGCAGTAATGATGCTGTGATGATTCTGTGATGATTTGGTGATGATGCTGTGATGACAGTTTGATGACGTTGTTATGATGCTGTGATGACACTGAAAACGTTGTGATGATGATGTGATAATGCTGTGATGATGGAGTGATGATGTATTTATGACATTGTGATTATGCCGAGATGATGCTTTGATGATGCAGTTATGATGCTGTGATGATGATGCACTCATGATGCAGTGAGGATGCAGTGATGATGCTGTGATGATGCTCTGATGATGACGAAGTGATGATGCTGTGATGATGTAGTGATGATGCAGTGATGTGTAGTGATGACGCTGTGATGATATTGTGATGATGATGTGATGATGCTGTGATTATGCAGAGATTATGCAGTGATTATGCAGTGATGATGCTGTCATGACAGTGTGATGATGCTGTGATGATGCTGCGATGTTGCTGTGAGGATGCTGTGATGATGCAGTGATTCTGCAGTGATGATGCAGTGATGATGCAGTGATGATATGATGATGCAGTGATTATGCTGTAATAATTCTGTGACTATACTGAGATGATGCTGTAATGATGCATTGATGACGCTGTGATGACGCTGTGTTGATGCTGTGAGGATGCTGTGATGATGCAGTGATGATGCAGTGATGATGCTGACATGAAACTGATGATGTTGTGATGATGATGTGATGATGCTCTGATGATGCTGTGATGATGCAGTGATGATTCTGTGATGATGATGTGATGATGCTGTGATGATGCTCTGATGATGCTGTGATGACGCAGTGATGATTCTGTGATGATGCAGTGATGATGTAGTGATGATGCTGTGATGATACTGTGATTATGCTGTGATGATGCTGTGATGATGCTCTGATGATGCTGTGATGACGCAGTGATGATTCTGTGATGATCCAGTGATGATGTAGTGATGACGCTGTGATGATACTGTGATTATGCTGTGATGATGCTGTGATTATGCGGTGATTATGCAGTGATGATGCTGTCATGACACTGTGATGATGATGTGATGATGCTGTGATGATGCTGCGATGTTGCTGTGAGGATGCTGTGATGATGCAGTGATTCTGCAGTAATGATGCTGTGATGATGCTGTGATGATGCAGTGATGACGCTGTGATGACTATGCGATGATGATGTGATGATGCTGTGATTATGCAGCTATGATGCTGTGATGATGCAGTGATTCTGCAGTAATGATGCTGTGATGATGCTGTGATGATGCAGTGATGACGCTGTGATGACTATGCGATGATGATGTGATGATGCTGTGATTATGCAGCTATGATGCTGTGATGATGCAGTGATTCTGCAGTAATGATGCTGTGATGGTGCTGTGATGATGCAGTGATGATGCAGTGATGACGATATGATGATGCAGTGATTATACAGTGATTATGCTGTGACTATACTGACATGATGCTGTAATGATGCATTGTTGACGTTGTGATGACGCTGTATTGATGCTGTGAGGATGCTGTGATGATGCAGTGATTATGCAGTGATGATGCTGTGATGACTCTGTGATGATGTTGTGATGATGCTGTGATGATGCTCTGATGATGCTGTGATGATGCAGTGATGATGCTGTGATGATGCAGTGATGATGCATTGATGACGCTGTGATGACTCTGTGATGATATTGTGATGACGCAGTGATGATGTTGTGATGATGTTGTGATAATGCAGTGATGATGCTGTGATGACACTGTAATGACGCTGTCGTGATGCTGTGATGACGTAGTCATGGTGTTGTAATGATGCTGTTATGACACTGTGATTATGCAGTGATGATGCTATGATGATGCTGTGATGATACAGTGATGACAATTTGATGATGTAGTGATGATGCTGTGATGACTCTATGATTATGCAGCTATAATGCTATGATGATGATGTGAGGATGAAGTGATTACGCATTTTTGATGATGTGATGACGCTGTCATGATGCTGTGATGAAGCTGCGATGATGCAGTGATTATGCAGTTAGGACGCTTTGATGACACTGTGATGATGCATTTATGACACTGTAATGACGCTGTGATGATGTTGTGATGATGCAGTGAATAAGCAGTAATGATACTGTGATGATGCTGAGATGATGCTGTGATAACGCAGTGATGATGCTGTGATGACGCTTTGATGATGTTGTGATTATGATGTGATGCAGTGATGATTTTGTGATGATGCAGTTTAGATGCAGTGACGATGCAGTTATGACGCTGTGATGACGCGGTGATGATGCTGTGATGATGCTTTGATGATTTTGTTATGTTGTTGTGATGATGCAGTTATGATGATATGACGATGCTGTAACGATGCCGTGATGATGCAGTGATGATGCTGTGATTATTCAGTGATGATGCAGTGATGATGCTGTGATGATGCAGTAATGATGCTGTGATGATGCATGATGATGCTACGATGATGTTGTGATGACGCTGTGATGATGATGTGATGATGCTGCAATGATGCTGTGATGATTCTGTGATGATGTTGTGATGATGCTGTGATGACGCTGCGATAACACAGTGGTGATGTGGTGATGCAGTAATGATGCTGTGACGACGCACTGATTCTGCTCTGATGATGCTGTAATGATGCAGTCATGATGCAATAATGATGATGCTGTGATGATGCAGTGATGATGTTGTTATGACGCTGTGATGAAGCTGTGATAATATTATGATGATGCTATGATGACATAGCGATGATGCTGTGAAGATTCTTTGATGACGATGTGATGACGATGTGATGATGCTCTGATGATGCTGTTATGACGCTGTGATGATGCTGTGATGGTTCTTTGATGATGCAGTGTTTATGCAGTTATGACGCTGTGATGACGCTGTGATGATGCTTTGATCATGCTGTTATGATGCAGTTATTATGACGCCATGATGTTGTGACAATGCAGTGATGATGCGGTGATGACGCTGTGATGATGCAGTGATGATGCAGTAATGACGCTGTGATGATTTTGTGATGATGCTCTGATGACGCAGTGATGATGCTGTGATGATGTAGTGATGATGCTGTGAAGACGCTCTCATGACACTGTCGTGAAGCTGTGATGATGATGTCGTGATGCTGTGATGACGCTGTGATGAGTCTCTGATGATGCTGAGATGACGCTGTGATGATGCAGTGATGACGCTGTGATGACACTATCGTGATTCTGTGATGATGATGTGATGATGCAGTAATGATGCTGTGATGATGCACTGATGATACTGTGATGACGTTGTGATAATGCAATGATTAGGCAGTAATGATGCTGTGATGATGCTGAGATGACACTGTGATGATGCAGTAATGGTGCAGTGATGATGCAGTTATGACACCGTGATAATGCTGTGATGCCGCAGTGAGTAAACAGTAATGATTCTGTGATGATGCAGTGATGATGATGTGATGATGCTGCGATGATGCTTTGATGATGCTGTGATGCTGCAGTGATGAAGCTGTGATGATTTTGTGATGATGCAGTTTAGATGCAGTGACGATGCAGTTATGACGCTGTGATGACGCGGTGATGATGCTGTGACGATGCTTTGATGATTTTGTTATGTTGTTGTGATGATGCAGTTATGATGATATGACGATGCTGTAACGATGCCGTGATGATGCTGTGATGATGCTGTGATGATGCAGTGATGACGCTGCGGTGATGCTGTGATGATGCTGTGATGATACAGTCATGATGTTACGATGACGCTGTGATGATGCTGTAATGATGTTGTGATGATGCTGTCGTTACGCTATGATGATTCTGTGATTATGTAGCTAAAATGCTGTGATGATGATGTGATGATGTAGTGATGATGCAGTGGTGATGCTCTGATGACGATGCAAAGATGCTGTGATGATGCAGTAATGATGCTGTGATGATTCTGTGATGATGCTGTGATTATGCTGAGATTATGCTCAGATTATGCTCTGATGATGCAGTGATGGTACAGTGATGATTCAGTGAGGAGTCAGTGATGATGATGTGATTACGATGCGGAGATGCTGTGATCATGCAGTAAGGATGCAATGATGATGCTGTGATGACACTGTGATTATGTTGTGTTGATACTTGTAATGATGTTTTGATGACGATGTGATGATGCTGTGATGATGCAGTGATGATGCTGTGATGATATTGTGATGATGATATGAAGATGCTATGATGATTCAGTGATGATGCTGTGATGATGCAGTGATGATGCTGTGATGATATTGTGATGATGATATGAAGATGCTATGATGATTCAGTGATGATTCTGTGATGATGCATTTACGATACTGTGATGACGCTGTGATGATGTTGTTATGATGGTGTGATGATGCTGTGATGATATTTTGATGATACTGTGACAATGATGTGATGATGCAGCAATGATGCAGTGTTGATGATGTGATGATGCGGTGATGATGCAGTGACTATGCAGTGATGATACTGTGATGATGCATTGGTGGTGCTGTGATGATGCTTGGATGATGCTTGGATGATTCAGTGATGATTCTGTGATGACACTGTGCTGATGTGATGATGCAGTGAATATACTGTGATGACACTATGATGATGCAGTGATTATGCAGAAATGATTCTGTGATGATGCTGAGATGATGTTGTTATGATGCAGTGATGATGCTTTGATGACGCTGTCGTGATGGTGAGATGACGCTGTCGTGATGCTTTGATGATGCTGTGATGACACTGTGATGATGCAGTGATGATACTGTGATGACGCTGTGAAAATGCAATGATTATGCAGAAATGATTCTGTGATGATGCTGAGATGATGCTGTGATGATGCAGTGAGTAAGCAGTGATGATGCAGTAATGATGCCATGATGATGCTGAGATGATGCTGTGATGTTGCAGTGATGGTGCAGTGATGATTCAGTGAGGACACTGTGATGATGCTGTGATTACAATCTGATGACGTAGTGATGATGCTGTGATGACCTTATGATGATGCTGTGATGATTCTGTGATGATGCTGTGATTATGCTGCTATGATGCAGTCATGATGCAGTGATGATGCTGAGATGACACTGATGATGCTGTGATAATGATGTGATGATGCTGTGATGATGTATTGATGACAGTGAAGATGCTATAATGATGATGTGATGATGCAGTGATGATGCTGTGATAATGTTCTGATGATGAAGCTATGATGTTATGATGCAGTGATGACACTGTCATGACGCTGTGATGATGCAGTGAGTAAGCAGTAATGATGCTGTGATGATTCTGTGATGATTTGGTGATGATGCTGTGATGACAGTTTGATGTCGTTGTTATGATGCTGTGATGACACTGAAAACGTTGTGATGATGATGTGATAATGCTGTGATGATGGAGTGATGATGTATTTATGACATTGTGATTATGCCGAGATGATGCTTTGATGATGCAGTTATGATGCTGTGATGATGATGCACTCATGATGCAGTGAGGATGCAGTGATGATGCTGTGATGATGCTCTGATGATGACGAAGTGATGATGCTGTGATGATGTAGTGATGATGCAGTGATGTGTAGTGATGACGCTGTGATGATATTGTGATGATGATGTGATGATGCTGTGATTATGCGGAGATTATGCAGTGATTATGCAGTGATGATGCTGTCATGACAGTGTGATGATGCTGTGATGATGCTGCGATGTTGCTGTGATGGTGCTGTGATGATGCAGTGATGATGCAATGATGATATGATGATGCAGTGATTATGCTGTAATAATTCTGTGACTATACTGAGATGATGCTGTAATGATGCATTGATGACGCTGTGATGACGCTGTGTTGATGCTGTGAGGATGCTGTGATGATGCAGTGATGATGCAGTGATGATGCTGACATGAAACTGATGATGTTGTGATGATGATGTGATGATGCTATGATGATGCTGTGATGACGCAGTGATGATTCTGTGATGATGATGTGATGATGCTGTGATGATGCTCTGATGATGCTGTGATGACGCAGTGATGATTCTGTGATGATGCAGTGATGATGTAGTGATGATGCTGTGATGATACTGTGATTATGCTGTGATGATGCTCTGATGATGCTGTGATGACTCAGTGATGATTCTGTGATGATGCAGTGATGATGATGTGATGACGCAGTGATGATTCTGTGATGATGCATTTACGATACTGTGATGACGCTGTGATGATGTTGTTATGATGGTGTGATGATGCTGCGATGTTGCTGTGAGGATGCTGTGATGATGCAGTGATTCTGCAGTAATGATGCTGTGATGATGCAGTGATGACGCTGTGATGGTGCTGTGATGATGATGTGATGATGCTGTGATTATGCAGCTATGATGCTGTGATGATGCAGTGATTCTGCAGTAATGATGCTGTGATGGTGCTGTGATGATGCAGTGATGATGCAGTGATGACGATATGATGATGCAGTGATTATGCAGTGATTATGCTGTGACTATACTGAGATGATGCTGTAATGATGCATTGTTGACGTTGTGATGACGCTGTATTGATGCTGTGAGGATGCTGTGATGATGCAGTGATTATGCAGTGATGATGCTGTGATGACTCTGAGATGATGATGTGATGATGCTGTGATGATGCTCTGATGATGCTGTGATGATGCAGTGATGATGCTGTGATGATGCAGTGATGATGCATTGATGATGTAGTGATGACGCTGTGATGATACTGTGATTATGCTGAGATGATGCTGTGATGATTCACTGAGTAAGAAGTGATTATGTAGTGATGACGCTCTGATGACGCAGTGATGATGTTGTGATGATGTTGTGATAATGCAGTGATGATGCTGTGATGACACTGTAATGACGCTGTCGTGATGCTGTGATGACGTAGTCATGGTGTTGTAATGATGCTGTTATGACACTGTGATTATGCAGTGATGATGCTATGATGATGCTGTGATGATACAGTGATGACAATTTGATGATGTAGTGATGATGCTGTGATGACTCTATGATTATGCAGCTATGATGCTATGATGATGATGTGAGGATGAAGTGATTACGCATTTTTGATGCTGTGATGACGCTGTCATGATGCTGTGATGAAGCTGCGATGATGCAGTGATTATGCAGTTAGGACGCTTTGATGACACTGTGATGATGCATTTATGACACTGTAATGACGCTGTGATGATGTTGTGATGATGCAGTGAATAAGCAGTAATGATACTGTGATGATGCTGAGATGATGCTGTGATAACGCAGTGATGATGCTGTGATGACGCTTTGATGATGTTGTGATTATGATGTGATGCAGTGATGATTTTGTGATGATGCAGTTTAGATGCAGTGACGATGCAGTTATGACGCTGTGATGACGCGGTGATGATGCTGTGACGATGCTTTGATGATTTTGTTATGTTGTTGTGATGATGCAGTTATGATGATATGACGATGCTGTAATGATGCCGTGATGATGCAGTGATGATGCTGTGATTATTCAGTGATGATGCAGTGATGATGCTGTGATGATGCAGTAATGATGCTGTGATGATGCATGATGATGCTACGATGATGTTGTGATGACGCTGTGATGATGATGTGATGATGCTGCAATGATGCTGTGATGATTCTGTGATGATGTTGTGATGATGCTGTGATGACGCTGCGATAACACAGTGGTGATGTGGTGATGCAGTAATGATGCTGTGACGACGCACTGATTCTGCTCTGATGATGCTGTAATGATGCAGTCATGATGCAATAATGATGATGCTGTGATGATGCAGTGATGATGTTGTTATGACGCTGTGATGAAGCTGTGATAATATTATGATGATGCTATGATGACATAGCGATGATGCTGTGAAGATTCTTTGATGACGATGTGATGACGATGTGATGATGCTCTGATGATGCTGTTATGACGCTGTGATGATGCTGTGATGGTTCTTTGATGATGCAGTGTTTATGCAGTTATGACGCTGTGATGACGCTGTGATGATGCTTTGATCATGCTGTTATGATGCAGTTATTATGACGCCATGATGTTGTGACAATGCAGTGATGATGCAGTAATGACGCTGTGATGATTTTGTGATGATGCTCTGATGACGCAGTGATGATGCTGTGATGATGTAGTGATGATGCTGTGAAGACGCTCTCATGACACTGTCGTGAAGCTGTGATGATGATGTCGTGATGCTGTGATGACGCTGTGATAATGCTGTGATGACGCTGTGATGATGCTCTATTGATGCTGTGATGATGCAGTAATAACGCTGTGATGACGCTCTTATAATTTTGTGATGATGCTGTGATGATACTGTGGTGATGCAGTGCTGATGCAGTGATGACGCTGTGATGAGTCTCTGATGATGCTGAGATGACGCTGTGATGATGCAGTGATGACGCTGTGATGACACTATCGTGATTCTGTGATGATGATGTGATGATGCAGTAATGATGCTGTGATGATGCACTGATGATACTGTGATGACGTTGTGATAATGCAATGATTAGGCAGTAATGATGCTGTGATGATGCTGAGATGACACTGTGATGATGCAGTAATGGTGCAGTGATGATGCAGTTATGACACCGTGATAATGCTGTGATGCCGCAGTGAGTAAACAGTAATGATTCTGTGATGATGCAGTGATGATGATGTGATGATGCTGCGATGATGCTTTGATGATGCTGTGATGCTGCAGTGATGAAGCTGTGATGATTTTGTGATGATGCAGTTTAGATGCAGTGACGATGCAGTTATGACGCTGTGATGACGCGGTGATGATGCTGTGACGATGCTTTGATGATTTTGTTATGTTGTTGTGATGATGCAGTTATGATGATATGACGATGCTGTAACGATGCCGTGATGATGCTGTGATGATGCTGTGATGATGCAGTGATGACGCTGCGGTGATGCTGTGATGATGCTGTGATGATACAGTCATGATGTTACGATGACGCTGTGATGATGCTGTAATGATGTTGTGATGATGCTGTCGTTATGCTATGATGATTCTGTGATTATGTAGCTAAAATGCTGTGATGATGATGTGATGATGTAGTGATGATGCAGTGGTGATGCTCTGATGACGATGCAAAGATGCTGTGATGATGCAGTAATGATGCTGTGATGATTCTGTGATGATGCTGTGATTATGCTGAGATTATGCTCAGATTATGCTCTGATGATGCAGTGATGGTACAGTGATGATTCAGTGAGGAGTCAGTGATGATGATGTGATTACGATGCGGAGATGCTGTGATCATGCAGTAAGGATGCAATGATGATGCTGTGATGACACTGTGATTATGTTGTGTTGATACTTGTAATGATGTTTTGATGACGATGTGATGATGCTGTGATGATGCAGTGATGATGCTGTGATGATATTGTGATGATGATATGAAGATGCTATGATGATTCAGTGATGATTCTGTGATGATGCATTTACGATACTGTGATGACGCTGTGATGATGTTGTTATGATGGTGTGATGATGCTGTGATGATATTTTGATGATACTGTGACAATGATGTGATGATGCAGCAATGATGCAGTGTTGATGATGTGATGATGCGGTGATGATGCAGTGATTATGCAGTGATGATACTGTGATGATGCATTGGTGGTGCTGTGATGATGCTTGGATGATGCTTGGATGATTCAGTGATGATTCTGTGATGACACTGTGATGATGTGATGATGCAGTGAATATACTGTGATGACACTATGATGATGCAGTGATTATGCAGAAATGATTCTGTGATGATGCTGAGATGATGTTGTTATGATGCAGTGATGATGCTTTGATGACGCTGTCGTGATGGTGAGATGACGCTGTCGTGATGCTTTGATGATGCTGTGATGACACTGTGATGATGCAGTGATGATACTGTGATGACGCTGTGAAAATGCAATGATTATGCAGAAATGATTCTGTGATGATGCTGAGATGATGCTGTGATGATGCAGTGAGTAAGCAGTGATGATGCAGTAATGATGTCATGATGATGCTGAGATGATGCTGTGATGTTGCAGTGATGGTGCAGTGATGATTCAGTGAGGACACTGTGATGATGCTGTGATTACAATATGATGACGTAGTGATGATGCTGTGATGACCTTATGATGATGCTGTGATGATTCTGTGATGATGCTGTGATTATGCTGCTATGATGCAGTCATGATGCAGTGATGATGCTGAGATGACACTGATGATGCTGTGATAATGATGTGATGATGCTGTGATGATGTATTGATGACAGTGAAGATGCTATAATGATGATGTGATGATGCAGTGATGATGCTGTGATAATGTTCTGATGATGAAGCTATGATGTTATGATGCAGTGATGACACTGTCATGACGCTGTGATGATGCAGTGAGTAAGCAGTAATGATGCTGTGATGATGCTGAGATGATGATGTGATGATGCAGTGGTGATGCTCTGATGACGATGCAAAGATGCTGTGATGATGCAGTAATGATGCTGTGATGATTCTGTGATGATTTGGTGATGATGCTGTGATGACAGTTTGATGACGTTGTTATGATGCTGTGATGACACTGAAAACGTTGTGATGATGATGTGATAATGCTGTGATGATGGAGTGATGATGTATTTATGACATTGTGATTATGCCGAGATGATGCTTTGATGATGCAGTTATGATGCTGTGATGATGATGCACTCATGATGCAGTGAGGATGCAGTGATGATGCTGTGATGATGCTCTGATGATGACGAAGTGATGATGCTGTGATGATGTAGTGATGATGCAGTGATGTGTAGTGATGACGCTGTGATGATATTGTGATGATGATGTGATGATGCTGTGATTATGCGGAGATTATGCAGTGATTATGCAGTGATGATGCTGTCATGACAGTGTGATGATGCTGTGATGATGCTGCGATGTTGCTGTGAGGATGCTGTGATGATGCAGTGATTCTGAAGTAATGATGCTGTGATGGTGCTGTGATGATGCAGTGATGATGCAGTGATGATGCAGTGATGATATGATGATGCAGTGATTATGCTGTAATAATTCTGTGACTATACTGAGATGATGCTGTAATGATGCCTTGATGACGCTGTGATGACGCTGTGTTGATGCTGTGATGATGCAGTGATTATGCAGTGATGATGCTGACATGAAACTGATGATGTTGTGATGATGATGTGATGATGCTATGATGATGCAGTGAGTAAGCAGTAATGATGCTGAGATGATGATGTGATGATGCTGAGATGATGCTCTGATGATGCTGTGATGATGCTCTGATGATGCTGTGATGACGCAGTGATGATTCTGTGATGATGCAGTGATGATGTAGTGATGACGCTGTGATGATACTGTGATTATGCTGTGATGATGCTGTGATTATGCGGTGATTATGCAGTGATGATGCTGTCATGACACTGTGATGATGATGCGATGATGCTGTGATGATGCTGCGATGTTGCTGTGAGGATGCTGTGATGATGCAGTGATTCTGCAGTAATGATGCTGTGATGATGCTGTGATGATGCAGTGATGACGCTGTGATGACTATGCGATGATGATGTGATGATGCTGTGATTATGCAGCTATGATGCTGTGATGATGCAGTGATTCTGCAGTAATGATGCTGTGATGGTGCTGTGATGATGCAGTGATGATGCAGTGATGACGATATGATGATGCAGTGATTATGCAGTGATTATGCTGTGACTATACTGAGATGATGCTGTAATGATGCATTGTTGACTTTGTGATGACGCTGTATTGATGCTGTGAGGATGCTGTGATGATGCAGTGATTATGCAGTGATGATGCTGTGATGACTCTGTGATGATGTTGTGATGATGCTGTGATGATGCTCTGATGATGCTGTGATGATGCTGTGATGATGCAGTGATGATGCATTGATGATGTAGTGATGACGCTGTGATGATACTGTGATTATGCTGAGATGATGCTGTGATGATTTGATGATGCAATGATGATTCACTGAGTAAGAAGTGATTATGTAGTGATGACGCTCTGATGACGCAGTGATGATGTTGTGATGATGTTGTGATAATGCAGTGATGATGCTGTGATGACACTGTAATGACGCTGTCGTGATGCTGTGATGACGTAGTCATGGTGTTGTAATGATGCTGTTATGACACTGTGATTATGCAGTGATGATGCTATGATGATGCTGTGATGATACAGTGATGACAATTTGATGATGTAGTGATGATGCTGTGATGACTCTATGATTATGCAGCTATGATGCTATGATGATGATGTGAGGATGAAGTGATTACGCATTTTTGATGCTGTGATGACGCTGTCATGATGCTGTGATGAAGCTGCGATGATGCAGTGATTATGCAGTTAGGACGCTTTGATGACACTGTGATGATGCATTTATGACACTGTAATGACGCTGTGATGATGTTGTGATGATGCAGTGAATAAGCAGTAATGATACTGTGATGATGCTGAGATGATGCTGTGATAACGCAGTGATGATGCTGTGATGACGCTTTGATGATGTTGTGATTATGATGTGATGCAGTGATGATTTTGTGATGATGCAGTTTAGATGCAGTGACGATGCAGTTATGACGCTGTGATGACGCGGTGATGATGCTGTGACGATGCTTTGATGATTTTGTTATGTTGTTGTGATGATGCAGTTATGATGATATGACGATGCTGTAACGATGCCGTGATGATGCAGTGATGATGCTGTGATTATTCAGTGATGATGCAGTGATGATGCAGTGATGATGCTGTGATGATGCAGTAATGATGCTGTGATGATGCATGATGATGCTACGATGATGTTGTGATGACGCTGTGATGATGATGTGATGATGCTGCAATGATGCTGTGATGATTCTGTGATGATGTTGTGATGATGCTGTGATGACGCTGCGATAACACAGTGATGATGTGGTGATGCAGTAATGATGCTGTGACGACGCACTGATTCTGCTCTGATGATGCTGTAATGATGCAGTCATGATGCAATAATGATGATGCTGTGATGATGCAGTGATGATGTTGTTATGACGCTGTGATGAAGCTGTGATAATATTATGATGATGCTATGATGACATAGCGATGATGCTGTGAAGATTCTTTGATGACGATGTGATGACGATGTGATGATGCTCTGATGATGCTGTTATGACGCTGTGATGATGCTGTGATGGTTCTTTGATGATGCAGTGTTTATGCAGTTATGACGCTGTGATGACGCTGTGATGATGCTTTGATCATGCTGTTATGATGCAGTTATTATGACACCATGATGTTGTGACAATGCAGTGATGATGCGGTGATGACGCTGTGATGATGCAGTGATGATGCAGTAATGACGCTGTGATGATTTTGTGATGATGCTCTGATGACGCAGTGATGATGCTGTGATGATGTAGTGATGATGCTGTGAAGACGCTCTCATGACACTGTCGTGAAGCTGTGATGATGATGTCGTGATGCTGTGATGACGCTGTGATGATGCTCTATTGATGCTGTGATGATGCAGTAATAACGCTGTGATGACGCTCTTATAATTTTGTGATGATGCTGTGATGATACTGTGGTGATGCAGTGCTGATGCAGTGATGACGCTGCGGTGATGCTGTGATGATGCTGTGATGATACAGTCATGATGTTACGATGACGCTGTGATGATGCTGTAATGATGTTGTGATGATGCTGTCGTTACGCTATGATGATTCTGTGATTATGTAGTTAAAATGCTGTGATGATGATGTGATGATGTAGTGATGATGCAGTGGTGATGCTCTGATGACGATGCAAAGATGCTGTGATGATGCAGTAATGATGCTGTGATGATTCTGTGATGATGCTGTGATTATGCTGAGATTATGCTCAGATTATGCTCTGATGATGCAGTGATGGTACAGTGATGATTCAGTGAGGAGTCAGTGATGATGATGTGATTACGATGCGGAGATGCTGTGATCATGCATTAAGGATGCAATGATGATGCTGTGATGACACTGTGATTATGTTGTGTTGATACTTGTAATGATGTTTTGATGACGATGTGATGATGCTGTGATGATGCAGTGATTATGCAGTGATGATGCTGTGATGATGTGGTGATGATGCAGTGATTATGCAGTGATGATGCTGTGATGATGCAGTGATGATGCTGTGATGATATTGTGATGATGATATGAAGATGCTATGATGATTCAGTGATGATTCTGTGATGATGCATTTACGATACTGTGATGACGCTGTGATGATGTTGTTATGATGGTGTGATGATGCTGTGATGATATTTTGATGATACTGTGACAATGATGTGATGATGCAGCAATGAAGCAGTGTTGATGATGTGATGATGCGGTGATGATGCAGTGATTATGCAGTGATGATACTGTGATGATGCATTGGTGGTGCTGTGATGATGCTTGGATGATGCTTGGATGATTCAGTGATGATTCTGTGATGACACTGTGATGATGTGATGATGCAGTGAATATACTGTGATGACACTATGATGATGCAGTGATTATGCAGAAATGATTCTGTGATGATGCTGAGATGATGTTGTTATGATGCAGTGATGATGCTTTGATGACGCTGTCGTGATGGTGAGATGACGCTGTCGTGATGCTTTGATGATGCTGTGATGACACTGTGATGATGCAGTGATGATACTGTGATGACGCTGTGAAAATGCAATGATTATGCAGAAATGATTCTGTGATGATGCTGAGATGATGCTGTGATGATGCAGTGAGTAAGCAGTGATGATGCAGTAATGATGCCATGATGATGCTGAGATGATGCTGTGATGTTGCAGTGATGGTGCAGTGATGATTCAGTGAGGACACTGTGATGATGCTGTGATTACAATTTGATGACGTAGTGATGATGCTGTGATGACCTTATGATGATGCTGTGATGATTCTGTGATGATGCTGTGATTATGCTGCTATGATGCAGTCATGATGCAGTGATGATGCTGAGATGACACTGATGATGCTGTGATAATGATGTGATGATGCTGTGATGATGTATTGATGACAGTGAAGATGCTATAATGATGATCACAGAATCACAGAATCACAGAATTTCTAGGTTGGAAGAGACCTCAAGATCATCGAGTCCAACCTTTGACCTAACGCTAACAGTCCCCACTAAACCATATCCCTAAGCTCTACATGATGTGATGATGCAGTGATGATGCTGTGATAATGTTCTGATGATGAAGCTATGATGTTATGATGCAGTGATGACACTGTCATGACGCTGTGATGATGCAGTGAGTAAGCAGTAATGATGCTGTGATGATGCTGAGATGATGATGTGATGATGCAGTGGTGATGCTCTGATGACGATGCAAAGATGCTGTGATGATGCAGTAATGATGCTGTGATGATTCTGTGATGATTTGGTGATGATGCTGTGATGACAGTTTGATGACGTTGTTATGATGCTGTGATGACACTGAAAACGTTGTGATGATGATGTGAAAATGCTGTGATGATGGAGTGATGATGTATTTATGACATTGTGATTATGCCGAGATGATGCTTTGATGATGCAGTTATGATGCTGTGATGATGATGCACTCATGATGCAGTGAGGATGCAGTGATGATGCTGTGATGATGCTCTGATGATGACGAAGTGATGATGCTGTGATGATGTAGTGATGATGCAGTGATGTGTAGTGATGACGCTGTGATGATATTGTGATGATGATGTGATGATGCTGTGATTATGCGGAGATTATGCAGTGATTATGCAGTGATGATGCTGTCATGACAGTGTGATGATGCTGTGATGATGCTGCGATGTTGCTGTGAGGATGCTGTGATGATGCAGTGATTCTGAAGTAATGATGCTGTGATGGTGCTGTGATGATGCAGTGATGATGCAGTGATGATGCAGTGATGATATGATGATGCAGTGATTATGCTGTAATAATTCTGTGACTATACTGAGATGATGCTGTAATGATGCATTGATGACGCTGTGATGACGCTGTGTTGATGCTGTGAGGATGCTGTGATGATGCAGTGATTATGCAGTGATGATGCTGACATGAAACTGATGATGTTGTGATGATGATGTGATGATGCTATGATGATGCAGTGAGTAAGCAGTAATGATGCTGAGATGATGATGTGATGATGCTGTGATGATGCTCTGATGATGCTGTGATGACGCAGTGATGATTCTGTGATGATGCAGTGATGATGTAGTGATGATGCTGTGATGATACTGTGATTATGCTGTGATGATGCTGTGATGATGCTCTGATGATGCTGTGATGACGCAGTGATGATTCTGTGATGATGCAGTGATGATGTAGTGATGACGCTGTGATGATACTGTGATTATGCTGTGATGATGCTGTGATTATGCGGTGATTATGCAGTGATGATGCTGTCATGACACTGTGATGATGATGCGATGATGCTGTGATGATGCTGCGATGTTGCTGTGAGGATGCTGTGATGATGCAGTGATGACGCTGTGATGACTATGCGATGATGATGTGATGATGCTGTGATTATGCAGCTATGATGCTGTGATGATGCAGTGATTCTGCAGTAATGATGCTGTGATGGTGCTGTGATGATGCAGTGATGATGCAGTGATGACGATATGATGATGCAGTGATTATGCAGTGATTATGCTGTGACTATACTGAGATGATGCTGTAATGATGCATTGTTGACGTTGTGATGACGCTGTATTGATGCTGTGAGGATGCTGTGATGATGCAGTGATTATGCAGTGATGATGCTGTGATGACTCTGTGATGATGTTGTGATGATGCTGTGATGATGCTCTGATGATGCTGTGATGATGCAGTGATGATGCTGTGATGATGCAGTGATGATGCATTGATGATGTAGTGATGACGCTGTGATGATACTGTGATTATGCTGAGATGATGCTGTGATGATGTGATGATGCAGTGATGATTCACTGAGTAAGAAGTGATTATGTAGTGATGACGCTCTGATGACGCAGTGATGATGTTGTGATGATGTTGTGATAATGCAGTGATGATGCTGTGATGACACTGTAATGACGCTGTCGTGATGCTGTGATGACGTAGTCATGGTGTTGTAATGATGCTGTTATGACACTGTGATTATGCAGTGATGATGCTGTGATGATACAGTGATGACAATTTGATGATGTAGTGATGATGCTGTGATGACTCTATGATTATGCAGCTATGATGCTATGATGATGATGTGAGGATGAAGTGATTATGCATTTTTGATGCTGTGATGACGCTGTCATGATGCTGTGATGAAGCTGCGATGATGCAGTGATTATGCAGTTAGGACGCTTTGATGACACTGTGATGATGCATTTATGACACTGTAATGACGCTGTGATGATGTTGTGATGATGCAGTGAATAAGCAGTAATGATACTGTGATGATGCTGAGATGATGCTGTGATAACGCAGTGATGATGCTGTGATGACGCTTTGATGATGTTGTGATTATGATGTGATGCAGTGATGATTTTGTGATGATGCAGTTTAGATGCAGTGACGATGCAGTTATGACGCTGTGATGACGCGGTGATGATGCTGTGACGATGCTTTGATGATTTTGTTATGTTGTTGTGATGATGCAGTTATGATGATATGACGATGCTGTAACGATGCCGTGATGATGCAGTGATGATGCTGTGATTATTCAGTGATGATGCAGTGATGATGCTGTGATGATGCTGTGATGATGCAGTAATGATGCTGTGATGATGCATGATGATGCTACGATGATGTTGTGATGACGCTGTGATGATGATGTGATGATGCTGCAATGATGCTGTGATGATTCTGTGATGATGTTGTGATGATGCTGTGATGACGCTGCGATAACACAGTGATGATGTGGTGATGCAGTAATGATGCTGTGACGACGCACTGATTCTGCTCTGATGATGCTGTAATGATGCAGTCATGATGCAATAATGATGATGCTGTGATGATGCAGTGATGATGTTGTTATGACGCTGTGATGAAGCTGTGATAATATTATGATGATGCTATGATGACATAGCGATGATGCTGTGAAGATTCTTTGATGACGATGTGATGACGATGTGATGATGCTCTGATGATGCTGTTATGACGCTGTGATGATGCTGTGATGGTTCTTTGATGATGCAGTGTTTATGCAGTTATGACGCTGTGATGACGCTGTGATGATGCTTTGATCATGCTGTTATGATGCAGTTATTATGACGCCATGATGTTGTGACAATGCAGTGATGATGCGGTGATGACGCTGTGATGATGCAGTGATGATGCAGTAATGACGCTGTGATGATTTTGTGATGATGCTCTGATGACGCAGTGATGATGCTGTGATGATGTAGTGATGATGCTGTGAAGACGCTCTCATGACACTGTCGTGACGCTGTGATGATGATGTCGTGATGCTGTGATGACGCTGTGATAACGCTGTGATGACGCTGTGATGATGCTCTATTGATGCTGTGATGATGCAGTAATAACGCTGTGATGACGCTCTTATAATTTTGTGAAGATGCTGTGATGATACTGTGGTGATGCAGTGATGATGCAGTGATGACGCTGTGATGAGTCTCTGATGATGCTGAGATGACGCTGTGATGATGCAGTGATGACGCTGTGATGACACTATCGTGATTCTGTGATGATGATGTGATGATGCAGTAATGATGCTGTGATGATGCACTGATGATACTGTGATGACGTTGTGATAATGCAATGATTAGGCAGTAATGATGCTGTGATGATGCTGAGATGACACTGTGATGATGCAGTAATGGTGCAGTGATGATGCAGTTATGACACCGTGATAATGCTGTGATGCCGCAGTGAGTGAACAGTAATGATTCTGTGATGATGCAGTGATGATGATGTGATGATGCTGCGATGATGCTTTGATGATGCTGTGATGCTGCAGTGATGAAGCTGTGATGATTTTGTGATGATGCAGTTTAGATGCAGTGACGATGCAGTTATGACGCTGTGATGACGCGGTGATGATGCTGTGACGATGCTTTGATGATTTTGTTATGTTGTTGTGATGATGCAGTTATGATGATATGACGATGCTGTAACGATGCCGTGATGATGCTGTGATGATGCTGTGATGATGCAGTGATGACGCTGCGGTGATGCTGTGATGATGCTGTGATGATACAGTCATGATGTTACGATGACGCTGTGATGATGCTGTAATGATGTTGTGATGATGCTGTCGTTACGCTATGATGATTCTGTGATTATGTAGCTAAAATGCTGTGATGATGATGTGATGATGTAGTGATGATGCAGTGGTGATGCTCTGATGACGATGCAAAGATGCTGTGATGATGCAGTAATGATGCTGTGATGATTCTGTGATGATGCTGTGATTATGCTGAGATTATGCTCAGATTATGCTCTGATGATGCAGTGATGGTACAGTGATGATTCAGTGAGGAGTCAGTGATGATGATGTGATTACGATGCGGAGATGCTGTGATCATGCAGTAAGGATGCAATGATGATGTTGTGATGACACTGTGATTATGTTGTGTTGATACTTGTAATGATGTTTTGATGACGATGTGATGATGCTGTGATGATGCAGTGATTATGCAGTGATGATGCTGTGATGATGTGGTGATGATGCAGTGATTATGCAGTGATGATGCTGTGATGATGATGCGATGATGCTGTGATGATATTGTGATGATGATATGAAGATGCTATGATGATTCAGTGATGATTCTGTGATGATGCATTTACGATACTGTGATGACGCTGTGATGATGTTGTTATGATGGTGTGATGATGCTGTGATGATATTTTGATGATACTGTGACAATGATGTGATGATGCAGCAATGATGCAGTGTTGATGCAGTGATGATGCGGTGATGATGCAGTGATTATGCAGTGATGATACTGTGATGATGCATTGGTGGTGCTGTGATGATGCTTGGATGATGCTTGGATGATTCAGTGATGATTCTGTGATGACACTGTGATGATGTGATGATGCAGTGAATATACTGTGATGACACTATGATGATGCAGTGATTATGCAGAAATGATTCTGTGATGATGCTGAGATGATGTTGTTATGATGCAGTGATGATGCTTTGATGACGCTGTCGTGATGGTGAGATGACGCTGTCGTGATGCTTTGATGATGCTGTGATGACACTGTGATGATGCAGTGATGATACTGTGATGACGCTGTGAAAATGCAATGATTATGCAGAAATGATTCTGTGATGATGCTGAGATGATGCTGTGATGATGCAGTGAGTAAGCAGTGATGATGCAGTAATGATGCCATGATGATGCTGAGATGATGCTGTGATGTTGCAGTGATGGTGCAGTGATGATTCAGTGAGGACACTGTGATGATGCTGTGATTACAATCTGATGACGTAGTGATGATGCTGTGATGACCTTATGATGATGCTGTGATGATTCTGTGATGATGCTGTGATTATGCTGCTATGATGCAGTCATGATGCAGTGACGATGCTGAGATGACACTGATGATGCTGTGATAATGATGTGATGATGCTGTGATGATGTATTGATGACAGTGAAGATGCTATAATGATGATGTGATGATGCAGTGATGATGCTGTGATAATGTTCTGATGATGAAGCTATGATGTTATGATGCAGTGATGACACTGTCATGACGCTGTGATGATGCAGTGAGTAAGCAGTAATGATGCTGTGATGATGCTGAGATGATGATGTGATGATGCAGTGGTGATGCTCTGATGACGATGCAAAGATGCTGTGATGATGCAGTAATGATGCTGTGATGATTCTGTGATGATTTGGTGATGATGCTGTGATGACAGTTTGATGACGTTGTTATGATGCTGTGATGACACTGAAAACGTTGTGATGATGATGTGATAATGCTGTGATGATGGAGTGATGATGTATTTATGACATTGTGATTATGCCGAGATGATGCTTTGATGATGCAGTTATGATGCTGTGATGATGATGCACTCATGATGCAGTGAGGATGCAGTGATGATGCTGTGATGATGCTCTGATGATGACGAAGTGATGATGCTGTGATGATGTAGTGATGATGCAGTGATATGTAGTGATGACGCTGTGATGATATTGTGATGATGATGTGATGATGCTGTGATTATGCGGAGATTATGCAGTGATTATGCAGTGATGATGCTGTCATGACAGTGTGATGATGCTGTGATGATGCTGCGATGTTGCTGTGAGGATGCTGTGATGATGCAGTGATTCTGAAGTAATGATGCTGTGATGGTGCTGTGATGATGCAGTGATGATGCAGTGATGATGCAGTGATGATGCAGTGATGATATGATGATGCAGTGATTATGCTGTAATAATTCTGTGACTATACTGAGATGATGCTGTAATGATGCATTGATGACGCTGTGATGACGCTGTGTTGATGCTGTGAGGATGCTGTGATGATGCAGTGATTATGCAGTGATGATGCTGACATGAAACTGATGATGTTGTGATGATGATGTGATGATGCTATGATGATGATGTGAGTAAGCAGTAATGATGCTCTGATGATGCTGTGATGACGCAGTGATGATTCTGTGATGATGCAGTGATGATGTAGTGATGATGCTGTGATGATACTGTGATTATGCTGTGATGATGCTCTGATGATGCTGTGATGACTCAGTGATGATTCTGTGATGATGCAGTGATGATGCTGTGATGACGCAGTGATGATTCTGTGATGATGCAGTGATGATGTAGTGATGACACTGTGATGATGTTGTTATGATGGTGTGATGATGCTGCGATGTTGCTGTGAGGATGCTGTGATGATGCAGTGATTCTGCAGTAATGATGCTCTGATGATGCAGTGATGACGCTGTGATGACTATGCGATGATGATGTGATGATGCTGTGATTATGCAGCTATGATGCTGTGATGATGCAGTGATTCTGCAGTAATGATGCTGTGATGGTGCTGTGATGATGCAGTGATGATGCAGTGATGACGATATGATGATGCAGTGATTATGCAGTGATTATGCTGTGACTATACTGAGATGATGCTGTAATGATGCATTGTTGACGTTGTGATGACGCTGTATTGATGCTGTGAGGATGCTGTGATGATGCAGTGATTATGCAGTGATGATGCTGTGATGACTCTGTGATGATGTTGTGATGATGCTGTGATGATGCTCTGATGATGCTGTGATGATGCAGTGATGATGCTGTGATGATGCAGTGATGATGCATTGATGATGTAGTGATGACGCTGTGATGATACTGTGATTATGCTGAGATGATGCTGTGATGATGTGATGATGCAGTGATGATTCACTGAGTAAGAAGTGATTATGTAGTGATGACGCTCTGATGACGCAGTGATGATGTTGTGATGATGTTGTGATAATGCAGTGATGATGCTGTGATGACACTGTAATGACGCTGTCGTGATGCTGTGATGACGTAGTCATGGTGTTGTAATGATGCTGTTATGACACTGTGATTATGCAGTGATGATGCTATGATGATGCTGTGATGATACAGTGATGACAATTTGATGATGTAGTGATGATGCTGTGATGACTCTATGATTATGCAGCTATGATGCTATGATGATGATGTGAGGATGAAGTGATTATGCATTTTTGATGCTGTGATGACGCTGTCATGATGCTGTGATGAAGCTGCGATGATGCAGTGATTATGCAGTTAGGACGCTTTGATGACACTGTGATGATGCATTTATGACACTGTAATGACGCTGTGATGATGTTGTGATGATGCAGTGAATAAGCAGTAATGATACTGTGATGATGCTGAGATGATGCTGTGATAACGCAGTGATGATGCTGTGATGACGCTTTGATGATGTTGTGATTATGATGTGATGCAGTGATGATTTTGTGATGATGCAGTTTAGATGCAGTGACGATGCAGTTATGACGCTGTGATGACGCGGTGATGATGCTGTGATGATGCTTTGATGATTTTGTTATGTTGTTGTGATGATGCAGTTATGATGATATGACGATGCTGTAACGATGCCGTGATGATGCAGTGATGATGCTGTGATTATTCAGTGATGATGCAGTGATGATGCTGTGATGATGCTGTGATGATGCAGTAATGATGCTGTGATGATTCTGTGATGATGTTGTGATGATGCTGTGATGACGCTGCGATAACACAGTGATGATGTGGTGATGCAGTAATGATGCTGTGACGATGCACTGATTCTGCTCTGATGATGCTGTAATGATGCAGTCATGATGCAATAATGATGATGCTGTGATGATGCAGTGATGATGTTGTTATGACGCTGTGATGAAGCTGTGATAATATTATGATGATGCTATGATGACATAGCGATGATGCTGTGAAGATTCTTTGATGACGATGTGATGACGATGTGATGATGCTCTGATGATGCTGTTATGACGCTGTGATGATGCTGTGATGGTTCTTTGATGATGCAGTGTTTATGCAGTTATGACGCTGTGATGACGCTGTGATGATGCTTTGATCATGCTGTTATGATGCAGTTATTATGACGCCATGATGTTGTGACAATGCAGTGATGATGCGGTGATGACGCTGTGATGATGCAGTGATGATGCAGTAATGACGCTGTGATGATTTTGTGATGATGCTCTGATGACGCAGTGATGATGCTGTGATGATGTAGTGATGATGCTGTGAAGACGCTCTCATGACACTGTCGTGAAGCTGTGATGATGATGTCGTGATGCTGTGATGACGCTGTGATAACGCTGTGATGACGCTGTGATGATGCTCTATTGATGCTGTGATGATGCAGTAATAACGCTGTGATGACGCTCTTATAATTTTGTGATGATGCTGTGATGATACTGTGGTGATGCAGTGATGATGCAGTGATGACGCTGTGATGAGTCTCTGATGATGCTGAGATGACGCTGTGATGATGCAGTGATGACACTGTGATGACACTATCGTGATTCTGTGATGATGATGTGATGATGCAGTAATGATGCTGTGATGATGCACTGATGATACTGTGATGACGTTGTGATAATGCAATGATTAGGCAGTAATGATGCTGTGATGATGCTGAGATGACACTGTGATGATGCAGTAATGGTGCAGTGATGATGCAGTTATGACACCGTGATAATGCTGTGATGCCGCAGTGAGTAAACAGTAATGATTCTGTGATGATGCAGTGATGATGATGTGATGATGCTGCGATGATGCTTTGATGATGCTGTGATGCTGCAGTGATGAAGCTGTGATGATTTTGTGATGATGCAGTTTAGATGCAGTGACGATGCAGTTATGACGCTGTGATGACGCGGTGATGATGCTGTGACGATGCTTTGATGATTTTGTTATGTTGTTGTGATGATGCAGTTATGATGATATGACGATGCTGTAACGATGCCGTGATGATGCTGTGATGATGCTGTGATGATGCAGTGATGACGCTGCGGTGATGCTGTGATGATGCTGTGATGATACAGTCATGATGTTACGATGACGCTGTGATGATGCTGTAATGATGTTGTGATGATGCTGTCGTTACGCTATGATGATTCTGTGATTATGTAGCTAAAATGCTGTGATGATGATGTGATGATGTAGTGATGATGCAGTGGTGATGCTCTGATGACGATGCAAAGATGCTGTGATGATGCAGTAATGATGCTGTGATGATTCTGTGATGATGCTGTGATTATGCTGAGATTATGCTCAGATTATGCTCTGATGATGCAGTGATGGTACAGTGATGATTCAGTGAGGAGTCAGTGATGATGATGTGATTACGATGCGGAGATGCTGTGATCATGCAGTAAGGATGCAATGATGATGCTGTGATGACACTGTGATTATGTTGTGTTGATACTTGTAATGATGTTTTGATGACGATGTGATGATGCTGTGATGATGCAGTGATTATGCAGTGATGATGCTGTGATGATGTGGTGATGATGCAGTGATTATGCAGTGATGATGCTGTGATGATGCAGTGATGATGCTGTGATGATATTGTGATGATGATATGAAGATGCTATGATGATTCAGTGATGATTCTGTGATGATGCATTTACGATACTGTGATGACGCTGTGATGATGTTGTTATGATGGTGTGATGATGCTGTGATGATATTTTGATGATACTGTGACAATGATGTGATGATGCAGCAATGATGCAGTGTTGATGCAGTGATGATGCGGTGATGATGCAGTGATTATGCAGTGATGATACTGTGATGATGCATTGGTGGTGCTGTGATGATGCTTGGATGATGCTTGGATGATTCAGTGATGATTCTGTGATGACACTGTGATGATGTGATGATGCAGTGAATATACTGTGATGACACTATGATGATGCAGTGATTATGCAGAAATGATTCTGTGATGATGCTGAGATGATGTTGTTATGATGCAGTGATGATGCTTTGATGACGCTGTCGTGATGGTGAGATGACGCTGTCGTGATGCTTTGATGATGCTGTGATGACACTGTGATGATGCAGTGATGATACTGTGATGACGCTGTGAAAATGCAGTGATTATGCAGAAATGATTCTGTGATGATGCTGAGATGATGCTGTGATGATGCAGTGAGTAAGCAGTGATGATGCAGTAATGATGCCATGATGATGCTGAGATGATGCTGTGATGTTGCAGTGATGGTGCAGTGATGATTCAGTGAGGACACTGTGATGATGCTGTGATTACAATCTGATGACGTAGTGATGATGCTGTGATGATTCTGTGATGATGCTGTGATTATGCTGCTATGATGCAGTCATGATGCAGTGATGATGCTGAGATGACACTGATGATGCTGTGATAATGATGTGATGATGCTGTGATGATGTATTGATGACAGTGAAGATGCTATAATGATGATGTGATGATGCAGTGATGATGCTGTGATAATGTTCTGATGATGAAGCTATGATGTTATGATGCAGTGATGACACTGTCATGACGCTGTGATGATGCAGTGAGTAAGCAGTAATGATGCTGTGATGATGCTGAGATGATGATGTGATGATGCAGTGGTGATGCTCTGATGACGATGCAAAGATGCTGTGATGATGCAGTAATGATGCTGTGATGATTCTGTGATGATTTGGTGATGATGCTGTGATGACAGTTTGATGACGTTGTTATGATGCTGTGATGACACTGAAAACGTTGTGATGATGATGTGATAATGCTGTGATGATGGAGTGATGATGTATTTATGACATTGTGATTATGCCGAGATGATGCTTTGATGATGCAGTTATGATGCTGTGATGATGATGCACTCATGATGCAGTGAGGATGCAGTGATGATGCTGTGATGATGCTCTGATGATGACGAAGTGATGATGCTGTGATGATGTAGTGATGATGCAGTGATGTGTAGTGATGACGCTGTGATGATATTGTGATGATGATGTGATGATGCTGTGATTATGCGGAGATTATGCAGTGATTATGCAGTGATGATGCTGTCATGACAGTGTGATGATGCTGTGATGATGCTGCGATGTTGCTGTGAGGATGCTGTGATGATGCAGTGATTCTGAAGTAATGATGCTGTGATGGTGCTGTGATGATGCAGTGATGATGCAGTGATGATATGATGATGCAGTGATTATGCTGTAATAATTCTGTGACTATACTGAGATGATGCTGTAATGATGCATTGATGACGCTGTGATGACGCTGTGTTGATGCTGTGAGGATGCTGTGATGATGCAGTGATTATGCAGTGATGATGCTGACATGAAACTGATGATGTTGTGATGATGATGTGATGATGCTATGATGATGCAGTGAGTAAGCAGTAATGATGCTGAGATGATGATGTGATGATGCTGTGATGATGCTCTGATGATGCTGTGATGACGCAGTGATGATTCTGTGATGATGCAGTGATGATGCATTGATGATGTAGTGATGACGCTGTGATGATGCTGTGATTATGCTGAGATGGAGCTGTGATGATGTGATGATGCAGTGATGATTCACTGAGTAAGAAGTGATTATGTAGTGATGACGCTCTGATGACGCAGTGATGATGTTGTGATGATGTTGTGATAATGCAGTGATGATGCTGTGATGACACTGTAATGACGCTGTCGTGATGCTGTGATGACGTAGTCCTGGTGTTGTAATGATGCTGTTATGACACTGTGATTATGCAGTGATGATGCTATGATGATGCTGTGATGATACAGTGATGACAATTTGATGATGTAGTGATGATGCTGTGATGACTCTATGATTATGCAGCTATGATGCTATGATGATGATGTGAGGATGAAGTGATTATGCATTTTTGATGCTGTGATGACGCTGTCATGATGCTGTGATTATGCAGTTAGGACGCTTTGATGACACTGTGATGATGCATTTATGACACTGTAATGACGCTGTGATGATGTTGTGATGATGCAGTGAATAAGCAGTAATGATACTGTGATGATGCTGAGATGATGCTGTGATAACGCAGTGATGATGCTGTGATGACGCTTTGATGATGTTGTGATTATGATGTGATGCAGTGATGATTTTGTGATGATGCAGTTTAGATGCAGTGACGATGCAGTTATGACGCTGTGATGACGCGGTGATGATGCTGTGATGATGCTTTGATGATTTTGTTATGTTGTTGTGATGATGCAGTTATGATGATATGACGATGCTGTAACGATGCCGTGATGATGCAGTGATGATGCTGTGATTATTCAGTGATGATGCAGTGATGATGCTGTGATGATGCTGTGATGATGCAGTAATGATGCTGTGATGATGCATGATGATGCTACGATGATGTTGTGATGACGCTGTGATGATGATGTGATGATGCTGCAATGATGCTGTGATGATTCTGTGATGATGTTGTGATGATGCTGTGATGACGCTGCGATAACACAGTGGTGATGTGGTGATGCAGTAATGATGCTGTGACGACGCACAGATTCTGCTCTGATGATGCTGTAATGATGCAGTCATGATGCAATAATGATGATGCTGTGATGATGCAGTGATGATGTTGTTATGACGCTGTGATGAAGCTGTGATAATATTATGATGATGCTATGATGACATAGCGATGATGCTGTGAAGATTCTTTGATGACGATGTGATGACGATGTGATGATGCTCTGATGATGCTGTTATGACGCTGTGATGATGCTGTGATGGTTCTTTGATGATGCAGTGTTTATGCAGTTATGACGCTGTGATGACGCTGTGATGATGCTTTGATCATGCTGTTATGATGCAGTTATTATGACGCCATGATGTTGTGACAATGCAGTGATGATGCGGTGATGACGCTGTGATGATGCAGTGATGATGCAGTAATGACGCTGTGATGATTTTGTGATGATGCTCTGATGACGCAGTGATGATGCTGTGATGATGTAGTGATGATGCTGTGAAGACGCTCTCATGACACTGTCGTGAAGCTGTGATGATGATGTCGTGATGCTGTGATGACGCTGTGATAACGCTGTGATGACGCTGTGATGATGCTCTATTGATGCTGTGATGATGCAGTAATAACGCTGTGATGACGCTCTTATAATTTTGTGATGATGCTGTGATGATACTGTGGTGATGCAGTGATGATGCAGTGATGACGCTGTGATGAGTCTCTGATGATGCTGAGATGACGCTGTGATGATGCAGTGATGACGCTGTGATGACACTATCGTGATTCTGTGATGATGATGTGATGATGCAGTAATGATGCTGTGATGATGCACTGATGATACTGTGATGACGTTGTGATAATGCAATGATTAGGCAGTAATGATGCTGTGATGATGCTGAGATGACACTGTGATGATGCAGTAATGGTGCAGTGATGATGCAGTTATGACACCGTGATAATGCTGTGATGCCGCAGTGAGTAAACAGTAATGATTCTGTGATGATGCAGTGATGATGATGTGATGATGCTGCGATGATGCTTTGATGATGCTGTGATGCTGCAGTGATGAAGCTGTGATGATTTTGTGATGATGCAGTTTAGATGCAGTGACGATGCAGTTATGACGCTGTGATGACGCGGTGATGATGCTGTGACGATGCTTTGATGATTTTGTTATGTTGTTGTGATGATGCAGTTATGATGATATGACGATGCTGTAACGATGCCGTGATGATGCTGTGATGATGCTGTGATGATGCAGTGATGACGCTGCGGTGATGCTGTGATGATGCTGTGATGATACAGTCATGATGTTACGATGACGCTGTGATGATGCTGTAATGATGTTGTGATGATGCTGTCGTTACGCTATGATGATTCTGTGATTATGTAGCTAAAATGCTGTGATGATGATGTGATGATGTAGTGATGATGCAGTGGTGATGCTCTGATGACGATGCAAAGATGCTGTGATGATGCAGTAATGATGCTGTGATGATTCTGTGATGATGCTGTGATTATGCTGAGATTATGCTCAGATTATGCTCTGATGATGCAGTGATGGTACAGTGATGATTCAGTGAGGAGTCAGTGATGATGATGTGATTACGATGCGGAGATGCTGTGATCATGCAGTAAGGATGCAATGATGATGCTGTGATGACACTGTGATTATGTTGTGTTGATACTTGTAATGATGTTTTGATGACGATGTGATGATGCTGTGATGATGCAGTGATTATGCAGTGATGATGCTGTGATGATGTGGTGATGATGCAGTGATTATGCAGTGATGATGCTGTGATGATGCAGTGATGATGCTGTGATGATATTGTGATGATGATATGAAGATGCTATGATGATTCAGTGATGATTCTGTGATGATGCATTTACGATACTGTGATGACGCTGTGATGATGTTGTTATGATGGTGTGATGATGCTGTGATGATATTTTGATGATACTGTGACAATGATGTGATGATGCAGCAATGATGCAGTGTTGATGCAGTGATGATGCGGTGATGATGCAGTGATTATGCAGTGATGATACTGTGATGATGCATTGGTGGTGCTGTGATGATGCTTGGATGATGCTTGGATGATTCAGTGATGATTCTGTGATGACACTGTGATGATGTGATGATGCAGTGAATATACTGTGATGACACTATGATGATGCAGTGATTATGCAGAAATGATTCTGTGATGATGCTGAGATGATGTTGTTATGATGCAGTGATGATGCTTTGATGACGCTGTCGTGATGGTGAGATGACGCTGTCGTGATGCTTTGATGATGCTGTGATGACACTGTGATGATGCAGTGATGATACTGTGATGACGCTGTGAAAATGCAATGATTATGCAGAAATGATTCTGTGATGATGCTGAGATGATGCTGTGATGATGCAGTGAGTAAGCAGTGATGATGCAGTAATGATGCCATGATGATGCTGAGATGATGCTGTGATGTTGCAGTGATGGTGCAGTGATGATTCAGTGAGGACACTGTGATGATGCTGTGATTACAATCTGATGACGTAGTGATGATGCTGTGATGACCTTATGATGATGCTGTGATGATTCTGTGATGATGCTGTGATTATGCTGCTATGATGCAGTCATGATGCAGTGATGATGCTGAGATGACACTGATGATGCTGTGATAATGATGTGATGATGCTGTGATGATGTATTGATGACAGTGAAGATGCTATAATGATGATGTGATGATGCAGTGATGATGCTGTGATAATGTTCTGATGATGAAGCTATGATGTTATGATGCAGTGATGACACTGTCATGACGCTGTGATGATGCAGTGAGTAAGCAGTAATGATGCTGTGATGATGCTGAGATGATGATGTGATGATGCAGTGGTGATGCTCTGATGACGATGCAAAGATGCTGTGATGATGCAGTAATGATGCTGTGATGATTCTGTGATGATTTGGTGATGATGCTGTGATGACAGTTTGATGACGTTGTTATGATGCTGTGATGACACTGAAAACGTTGTGATGATGATGTGATAATGCTGTGATGATGGAGTGATGATGTATTTATGACATTGTGATTATGCCGAGATGATGCTTTGATGATGCAGTTATGATGCTGTGATGATGATGCACTCATGATGCAGTGAGGATGCAGTGATGATGCTGTGATGATGCTCTGATGATGACGAAGTGATGATGCTGTGATGATGTAGTGATGATGCAGTGATGTGTAGTGATGACGCTGTGATGATATTGTGATGATGATGTGATGATGCTGTGATTATGCGGAGATTATGCAGTGATTATGCAGTGATGATGCTGTCATGACAGTGTGATGATGCTGTGATGATGCTGCGATGTTGCTGTGAGGATGCTGTGATGATGCAGTGATTCTGAAGTAATGATGCTGTGATGGTGCTGTGATGATGCAGTGATGATATGATGATGCAGTGATTATGCTGTAATAATTCTGTGACTATACTGAGATGATGCTGTAATGATGCATTGAGACGCTGTGATGACGCTGTGTTGATGCTGTGAGGATGCTGTGATGATGCAGTGATTCTGCAGTGATGATGCTGACATAAAACTGATGATGTTGTGATGATGATGTGATGATGCTATGATGATGCAGTGAGTAAGCAGTAATGATGCTGAGATGATGATGTGATGATGCTGTGATTATGCTGAGATGATGCTGTGATGACGCAGTGATGATTCTGTGATGATGCAGTGATGATGTAGTGATGACGCTGTGATGATACTGTGATTATGCTGAGATGATGCTGTGATGATGTGATGATGCAGTGATGATTCACTGAGTAAGAAGTGATTATGTAGTGATGACGCTCTGATGACGCAGTGATGATGTTGTGATGATGTTGTGATAATGCAGTGATGATGCTGTGATGACACTGTAATGACGCTGTCGTGATGCTGTGATGACGTAGTCCTGGTGTTGTAATGATGCTGTTATGACACTGTGATTATGCAGTGATGATGCTATGATGATGCTGTGATGATACAGTGATGACAATTTGATGATGTAGTGATGATGCTGTGATGACTCTATGATTATGCAGCTATGATGCTATGATGATGATGTGAGGATGAAGTGATTATGCATTTTTGATGCTGTGATGACGCTGTCATGATGCTGTGATGAAGCTGCGATGATGCAGTGATTATGCAGTTAGGACGCTTTGATGACACTGTGATGATGCATTTATGACACTGTAATGACGCTGTGATGATGTTGTGATGATGCAGTGAATAAGCAGTAATGATACTGTGATGATGCTGAGATGATGCTGTGGTAACGCAGTGATGATGCTGTGATGACGCTTTGATGATGTTGTGATTATGATGTGATGCAGTGATGATTTTGTGATGATGCAGTTTAGATGCAGTGACGATGCAGTTATGACGCTGTGATGACGCGGTGATGATGCTGTGATGATGCTTTGATGATTTTGTTATGTTGTTGTGATGATGCAGTTATGATGATATGACGATGCTGTAACGATGCCGTGATGATGCAGTGATGATGCTGTGATTATTCAGTGATGATGCAGTGATGATGCTGTGATGATGCTGTGATGATGCAGTAATGATGCTGTGATGATGCATGATGATGCTACGATGATGTTGTGATGACGCTGTGATGATGATGTGATGATGCTGCAATGATGCTGTGATGATTCTGTGATGATGTTGTGATGATGCTGTGATGACGCTGCGATAACACAGTGATGATGTGGTGATGCAGTAATGATGCTGTGACGACGCACTGATTCTGCTCTGATGATGCTGTAATGATGCAGTCATGATGCAATAATGATGATGCTGTGATGATGCAGTGATGATGTTGTTATGACGCTGTGATGAAGCTGTGATAATATTATGATGATGCTATGATGACATAGCGATGATGCTGTGAAGATTCTTTGATGACGATGTGATGACGATGTGATGATGCTCTGATGATGCTGTTATGACGCTGTGATGATGCTGTGATGGTTCTTTGATGATGCAGTGTTTATGCAGTTATGACGCTGTGATGACGCTGTGATGATGCTTTGATCATGCTGTTATGATGCAGTTATTATGACGCCATGATGTTGTGACAATGCAATGATGATGCGGTGATGACGCTGTGATGATGCAGTGATGATGCAGTAATGACGCTGTGATGATTTTGTGATGATGCTCTGATGACGCAGTGATGATGCTGTGATGATGTAGTGATGATGCTGTGAAGACGCTCTCATGACACTGTCGTGAAGCTGTGATGATGATGTCGTGATGCTGTGATGACGCTGTGATAACGCTGTGATGACGCTGTGATGATGCTCTATTGATGCTGTGATGATGCAGTAATAACGCTGTGATGACGCTCTTATAATTTTGTGATGATGCTGTGATGATACTGTGGTGATGCAGTGATGATGCAGTGATGACGCTGTGATGAGTCTCTGATGATGCTGAGATGACGCTGTGATGATGCAGTGATGACGCTGTGATGACACTATCGTGATTCTGTGATGATGATGTGATGATGCAGTAATGATGCTGTGATGATGCACTGATGATACTGTGATGACGTTGTGATAATGCAATGATTAGGCAGTAATGATGCTGTGATGATGCTGAGATGACACTGTGATGATGCAGTAATGGTGCAGTGATGATGCAGTTATGACACCGTGATAATGCTGTGATGCCGCAGTGAGTAAACAGTAATGATTCTGTGATGATGCAGTGATGATGATGTGATGATGCTGCGATGATGCTTTGATGATGCTGTGATGCTGCAGTGATGAAGCTGTGATGATTTTGTGATGATGCAGTTTAGATGCAGTGACGATGCAGTTATGATGCTGTGATGACGCGGTGATGATGCTGTGACGATGCTTTGATGATTTTGTTATGTTGTTGTGATGATGCAGTTATGATGATATGACGATGCTGTAACGATGCCGTGATGATGCTGTGATGATGCTGTTATGATGCAGTGATGACGCTGTGGTGATGCTGTGATGATGCTGTGATGATACAGTCATGATGTTACGATGACGCTGTGATGATGCTGTAATGATGTTGTGATGATGCTGTCGTTACGCTATGATGATTCTGTGATTATGTAGCTAAAATGCTGTGATGATGATGTGATGATGTAGTGATGATGCAGTGGTGATGCTCTGATGACGATGCAAAGATGCTGTGATGATGCAGTAATGATGCTGTGATGATTCTGTGATGATGCTGTGATTATGCTGAGATTATGCTCTGATGATGCAGTGATGGTACAGTGATGATTCAGTGAGGAGTCAGTGATGATGATGTGATTACGATGCGGAGATGCTGTGATCATGCAGTAAGGATGCAATGATGATGTTGTGATGACACTGTGATTATGTTGTGTTGATACTTGTAATGATGTTTTGATGACGATGTGATGATGCTGTGATGATGCAGTGATTATGCAGTGATGATGCTGTGATGATGTGGTGATGATGCAGTGATGATGCAGTGATGATGCTGTGATGATGATGCGATGATGCTGTGATGATATTGTGATGATGATATGAAGATGCTATGATGATTCAGTGATGATTCTGTGATGATGCATTTACGATACTGTGATGACGCTGTGATGATGTTGTTATGATGGTGTGATGATGCTGTGATGATATTTTGATGATACTGTGACAATGATGTGATGATGCAGCAATGATGCAGTGTTGATGATGTGATGATGCGGTGATGATGCAGTGACTATGCAGTGATGATACTGTGATGATGCATTGGTGGTGCTGTGATGATGCTTGGATGATGCTTGGATGATTCAGTGATGATTCTGTGATGACACTGTGATGATGTGATGATGCAGTGAATATACTGTGATGACACTATGATGATGCAGTGATTATGCAGAAATGATTCTGTGATGATGCTGAGATGATGTTGTTATGATGCAGTGATGATGCTTTGATGACGCTGTCGTGATGGTGAGATGACGCTGTCGTGATGCTTTGATGATGCTGTGATGACACTGTGATGATGCAGTGATGATACTGTGATGACGCTGTGAAAATGCAATGATTATGCAGAAATGATTCTGTGATGATGCTCTGATGATGCTGTGATGATGCAGTGAGTAAGCAGTGATGATGCAGTAATGATGCCATGATGATGCTGAGATGATGCTGTGATGTTGTAGTGATGGTGCAGTGATGATTCAGTGAGGACACTGTGATGATGCTGTGATTACAATCTGATGACGTAGTGATGATGCTGTGATGACCTTATGATGATGCTGTGATGATTCTGTGATGATGCTGTGATTATGCTGCTATGATGCAGTCATGATGTAGTGACGATGTTGAGATGACACTGATGATGCTGTGATAATGATGTGATGATGCTGTGATGATGTATTGATGACAGTGAAGATGCTATAATGATGATGTGATGATGCAGTGATGATGCTGTGATAATGTTCTGATGATGAAGCTATGATGTTATGATGCAGTGATGACACTGTCATGACGCTGTGATGATGCAGTGAGTAAGCAGTAATGATGCTGTGATGATTCTGTGATGATTTGGTGATGATGCTGTGATGACAGTTTGATGACGTTGTTATGATGCTGTGATGACACTGAAAACGTTGTGATGATGATGTGATAATGCTGTGATGATGGAGTGATGATGTATTTATGACATTGTGATTATGCCGAGATGATGCTTTGATGATGCAGTTATGATGCTGTGATGATGATGCACTCATGATGCAGTGAGGATGCAGTGATGATGCTGTGATGATGCTCTGATGATGACGAAGTGATGATGCTGTGATGATGTAGTGATGATGCAGTGATGTGTAGTGATGACGCTGTGATGATATTGTGATGATGATGTGATGATGCTGTGATTATGCGGAGATTATGCAGTGATTATGCAGTGATGATGCTGTCATGACAGTGTGATGATGCTGTGATGATGCTGCGATGTTGCTGTGAGGATGCTGTGATGATGCAGTGATTCTGAAGTAATGATGCTGTGATGGTGCTGTGATGATGCAGTGATGATGCAGTGATGATATGATGATGCAGTGATTATGCTGTAATAATTCTGTGACTATACTGAGATGATGCTGTAATGATGCATTGATGACGCTGTGATGACGCTGTGTTGATGCTGTGAGGATGTTGTTATGATGCAGTGATTATGCAGTGATGATGCTGACATGAAACTGATGATGTTGTGATGATGATGTGATGATGCTATGATGATGCAGTGAGTAAGCAGTAATGATGCTGAGATGATGATGTGATGATGCTGTGATGATGCTCTGATGATGCTGTGATGACGCAGTGATGATTCTGTGATGATGCAGTGATGATGTAGTGATGATGCTGTGATGATACTGTGATTATGCTGTGATGATGCTGTGATGATGCTCTGATGATGCTGTGATGACTCAGTGGTGATTCTGTGATGATGCAGTGATGATGTAGTGATGACGCTGTGATGATACTGTGATTATGCTGTGATGATGCTGTGATTATGCAGTGATGATGCTGTCATGAAACTGTGATGATGATGCGATGATGCTGTGATGATGCTGCGATGTTGCTTTGAGGATGCTGTGATGATGCAGTGATTCTGCAGTAATGATGCTGTGATGATGCTGTGATGATGCAGTGATGACGCTGTGATGACTATGCGATGATGATGTGATGATGCTGTGATTATGCAGCTATGATGCTGTGATGATGCAGTGATTCTGCAGTAATGATGCTGTGATGGTGCTGTGATGATGCAGTGATGATGCAGTGATGACGATATGATGATGCAGTGATTATGCAGTGATTATGCTGTGACTATACTGAGATGATGCTGTAATGATGCATTGTTGACGTTGTGATGACGCTGTATTGATGCTGTGAGGATGCTGTGATGATGCAGTGATTATGCAGTGATGATGCTGTGATGACTCTGTGATGATGTTGTGATGATGCTGTGATGATGCTCTGATGATGCTGTGATGATGCAGTGATGATGCTGTGATGATGCAGTGATGATGCATTGATGATGTAGTGATGACGCTGTGATGATACTGTGATTATGCTGAGATGATGCTGTGATGATGTGATGATGCAGTGATGATTCACTGAGTAAGAAGTGATTATGTAGTGATGACGCTCTGATGACGCAGTGATGATGTTGTGATGATGTTGTGATAATGCAGTGATGATGCTGTGATGACACTGTAATGACGCTGTCGTGATGCTGTGATGACGTAGTCATGGTGTTGTAATGATGCTGTTATGACACTGTGATTATGCAGTGATGATGCTATGATGATGCTGTGATGATACAGTGATGACAATTTGATGATGTAGTGATGATGCTGTGATGACTCTATGATTATGCAGCTATGATGCTATGATGATGATGTGAGGATGAAGTGATTATGCATTTTTGATGCTGTGATGACGCTGTCATGATGCTGTGATGAAGCTGCGATGATGCAGTGATTATGCAGTTAGGACGCTTTGATGACACTGTGATGATGCATTTATGACACTGTAATGACGCTGTGATGATGTTGTGATGATGCAGTGAATAAGCAGTAATGATACTGTGATGATGCTGAGATGATGCTGTGATAACGCAGTGATGATGCTGTGATGACGCTTTGATGATGTTGTGATTATGATGTGATGCAGTGATGATTTTTTGATGATGCAGTTTAGATGCAGTGACGATGCAGTTATGACGCTGTGATGACGCGGTGATGATGCTGTGATGATGCTTTGATGATTTTGTTATGTTGTTGTGATGATGCAGTTATGATGATATGACGATGCTGTAACGATGCCGTGATGATGCAGTGATGATGCTGTGATTATTCAGTGATGATGCAGTGATGATGCAGTGATGATGCTGTGATGATGCAGTAATGATGCTGTGATGATGCATGATGATGCTACGATGATGTTGTGATGACGCTGTGATGATGATGTGATGATGCTGCAATGATGCTGTGATGATTCTGTGATGATGTTGTGATGATGCTGTGATGACGCTGCGATAACACAGTGGTGATGTGGTGATGCAGTAATGATGCTGTGACGACGCACTGATTCTGCTCTGATGATGCTGTAATGATGCAGTCATGATGCAATAATGATGATGCTGTGATGATGCAGTGATGATGTTGTTATGACGCTGTGATGAAGCTGTGATAATATTATGATGATGCTATGATGACATAGCGATGATGCTGTGAAGATTCTTTGATGACGATGTGATGACGATGTGATGATGCTCTGATGATGCTGTTATGACGCTGTGATGATGCTGTGATGGTTCTTTGATGATGCAGTGTTTATGCAGTTATGACGCTGTGATGACGCTGTGATGATGCTTTGATCATGCTGTTATGATGCAGTTATTATGACGCCATGATGTTGTGACAATGCAGTGATGATGCGGTGATGACGCTGTGATGATGCAGTGATGATGCAGTAATGACGCTGTGATGATTTTGTGATGATGCTCTGATGACGCAGTGATGATGCTGTGATGATGTAGTGATGATGCTGTGAAGACGCTCTCATGACACTGTCGTGAAGCTGTGATGATGATGTCGTGATGCTGTGATGACGCTGTGATAACGCTGTGATGACGCTGTGATGATGCTCTATTGATGCTGTGATGATGCAGTAATAACGCTGTGATGACGCTCTTATAATTTTGTGATGATGCTGTGATGATACTGTGGTGATGCAGTGATGATGCAGTGATGACGCTGTGATGAGTCTCTGATGATGCTGAGATGACGCTGTGATGATGCAGTGATGACGCTGTGATGACACTATCGTGATTCTGTGATGATGATGTGATGATGCAGTAATGATGCTGTGATGATGCACTGATGATACTGTGATGACGTTGTGATAATGCAATGATTAGGCAGTAATGATGCTGTGATGATGCTGAGATGACACTGTGATGATGCAGTAATGGTGCAGTGATGATGCAGTTATGACACCGTGATAATGCTGTGATGCCGCAGTGAGTAAACAGTAATGATTCTGTGATGATGCAGTGATGATGATGTGATGATGCTGCAATGATGCTTTGATGATGCTGTGATGCTGCAGTGATGAAGCTGTGATGATTTTGTGATGATGCAGTTTAGATGCAGTGACGATGCAGTTATGACGCTGTGATGACGCGGTGATGATGCTGTGACGATGCTTTGATGGTTTTGTTATGTTGTTGTGATGATGCAGTTATGATGATATGACGATGCTGTAACGATGCCGTGATGATGCTGCGATGATTCTGTGATGATGCAGTGATGACGCTGCGGTGATGCTGTGATGATGCTGTGATGATACAGTCATGATGTTACGATGACGCTGTGATGATGCTGTAATGATGTTGTGATGATGCTGTCGTTACGCTATGATGATTCTGTGATTATGTAGCTATAATGCTGTGATGATGATGTGATGATGTAGTGATGATGCAGTGGTGATGCTCTGATGACGATGCAAAGATGCTGTGATGATGCAGTAATGATGCTGTGATGATTCTGTGATGATGCTGTGATTATGCTGAGATTATGCTCAGATTATGCTCTGATGATGCAGTGATGGTACAGTGATGATTCAGTGAGGAGTCAGTGATGATGATGTGATTACGATGCGGAGATGCTGTGATCATGCAGTAAGGATGCAATGATGATGCTGTGATGACACTGTGATTATGTTGTGTTGATACTTGTAATGATGTTTTGATGACGATGTGATGATGCTGTGATGATGCAGTGATGATGCATTGATGATGTAGTGATGACGCTGTGATGATACTGTGATTATGCTGAGATGATGCTGTGATGATGTGATGATGCAGTGATGATTCACTGAGTAAGAAGTGATTATGTAGTGATGACGCTCTGATGACGCAGTGATGATGTTGTGATGATGTTGTGATAATGCAGTGATGATGCTGTGATGACACTGTAATGACGCTGTCGTGATGCTGTGATGACGTAGTCATGGTGTTGTAATGATGCTGTTATGACACTGTGATTATGCAGTGATGATGCTATGATGATGCTGTGATGATACAGTGATGACAATTTGATGATGTAGTGATGATGCTGTGATGACTCTATGATTATGCAGCTATGATGCTATGATGATGATGTGAGGATGAAGTGATTATGCATTTTTGATGCTGTGATGACGCTGTCATGATGCTGTGATGAAGCTGCGATGATGCAGTGATTATGCAGTTAGGACGCTTTGATGACACTGTGATGATGCATTTATGACACTGTAATGACGCTGTGATGATGTTGTGATGATGCAGTGAATAAGCAGTAATGATACTGTGATGATGCTGAGATGATGCTGTGATAACGCAGTGATGATGCTGTGATGACGCTTTGATGATGTTGTGATTATGATGTGATGCAGTGATGATTTTTTGATGATGCAGTTTAGATGCAGTGACGATGCAGTTATGACGCTGTGATGACGCGGTGATGATGCTGTGATGATGCTTTGATGATTTTGTTATGTTGTTGTGATGATGCAGTTATGATGATATGACGATGCTGTAACGATGCCGTGATGATGCAGTGATGATGCTGTGATTATTCAGTGATGATGCAGTTATGATGCAGTGATGATGCTGTGATGATGCAGTAATGATGCTGTGATGATGCATGATGATGCTACGATGATGTTGTGATGACGCTGTGATGATGATGTGATGATGCTGCAATGATGCTGTGATGATTCTGTGATGATGTTGTGATGATGCTGTGATGACGCTGCGATAACACAGTGATGATGTGGTGATGCAGTAATGATGCTGTGACGACGCACTGATTCTGCTCTGATGATGCTGTAATGATGCAGTCATGATGCAATAATGATGATGCTGTGATGATGCAGTGATGATGTTGTTATGACGCTGTGATGAAGCTGTGATAATATTATGATGATGCTATGATGACATAGCGATGATGCTGTGAAGATTCTTTGATGACGATGTGATGACGATGTGATGATGCTCTGATGATGCTGTTATGACGCTGTGATGATGCTGTGATGGTTCTTTGATGATGCAGTGTTTATGCAGTTATGACGCTGTGATGACGCTGTGATGATGCTTTGATCATGCTGTTATGATGCAGTTATTATGACGCCATGATGTTGTGACAATGCAGTGATGATGCGGTGATGACGCTGTGATGATGCAGTGATGATGCAGTAATGACGCTGTGATGATTTTGTGATGATGCTCTGATGACGCAGTGATGATGCTGTGATGATGTAGTGATGATGCTGTGAAGACGCTCTCATGACACTGTCGTGAAGCTGTGATGATGATGTCGTGATGCTGTGATGACGCTGTGATAACGCTGTGATGACGCTGTGATGATGCTCTATTGATGCTGTGATGATGCAGTAATAACGCTGTGATGACGCTCTTATAATTTTGTGATGATGCTGTGATGATACTGTGGTGATGCAGTGATGATGCAGTGATGACGCTGTGATGAGTCTCTGATGATGCTGAGATGACGCTGTGATGATGCAGTGATGACGCTGTGATGACACTATCGTGATTCTGTGATGATGATGTGATGATGCAGTAATGATGCTGTGATGATGCACTGATGATACTGTGATGACGTTGTGATAATGCAATGATTAGGCAGTAATGATGCTGTGATGATGCTGAGATGACACTGTGATGATGCAGTAATGGTGCAGTGATGATGCAGTTATGACACCGTGATAATGCTGTGATGCCGCAGTGAGTAAACAGTAATGATTCTGTGATGATGCAGTGATGATGATGTGATGATGCTGCGATGATGCTTTGATGATGCTGTGATGCTGCAGTGATGAAGCTGTGATGATTTTGTGATGATGCAGTTTAGATGCAGTGACGATGCAGTTATGACGCTGTGATGACGCGGTGATGATGCTGTGACGATGCTTTGATGATTTTGTTATGTTGTTGTGATGATGCAGTTATGATGATATGACGATGCTGTAACGATGCCGTGATGATGCTGCGATGATTCTGTGATGATGCAGTGATGACGCTGCGGTGATGCTGTGATGATGCTGTGATGATACAGTCATGATGTTACGATGACGCTGTGATGATGCTGTAATGATGTTGTGATGATGCTGTCGTTACGCTATGATGATTCTGTGATTATGTAGCTATAATGCTGTGATGATGATGTGATGATGTAGTGATGATGCAGTGGTGATGCTCTGATGACGATGCAAAGATGCTGTGATGATGCAGTAATGATGCTGTGATGATTCTGTGATGATGCTGTGATTATGCTGAGATTATGCTCAGATTATGCTCTGATGATGCAGTGATGGTACAGTGATGATTCAGTGAGGAGTCAGTGATGATGATGTGATTACGATGCGGAGATGCTGTGATCATGCAGTAAGGATGCAATGATGATGCTGTGATGACACTGTGATTATGTTGTGTTGATACTTGTAATGATGTTTTGATGACGATGTGATGATGCTGTGATGATGCAGTGATTATGCAGTGATGATGCTGTGATGATGTGGTGATGATGCAGTGATTATGCAGTGATGATGCTGTGATGATGCAGTGATGATGCTGTGATGATATTGTGATGATGATATGAAGATGCTATGATGATTCAGTGATGATTCTGTGATGATGCATTTACGATACTGTGATGACGCTGTGATGATGTTGTTATGATGGTGTGATGATGCTGTGATGATATTTTGATGATACTGTGACAATGATGTGATGATGCAGCAATGATGCAGTGTTGATGATGTGATGATGCGGTGATGATGCAGTGATTATGCAGTGATGATACTGTGATGATGCATTGGTGGTGCTGTGATGATGCTTGGATGATGCTTGGATGATTCAGTGATGATTCAGTGATGACACTGTGATGATGTGATGATGCAGTGAATATGCTGTGATGACACTATGATGATGCAGTGATTATGCAGAAATGATTCTGTGATGATGCTGAGATGATGTTGTTATGATGCAGTGATGATGCTTTGATGACGCTGTCGTGATGGTGAGATGACGCTGTCGTGATGCTTTGATGATGCTGTGATGACACTGTGATGATGCAGTGATGATACTGTGATGACGCTGTGAAAATGCAATGATTATGCAGAAATGATTCTGTGATGATGCTGAGATGATGCTGTGATGATGCAGTGAGTAAGCAGTGATGATGCAGTAATGATGCCATGATGATGCTGAGATGATGCTGTGATGTTGCAGTGATGGTGCAGTGATGATTCAGTGAGGACACTGTGATGATGCTGTGATTACAATCTGATGACGTAGTGATGATGCTGTGATGACCTTATGATGATGCTGTGATGATTCTGTGATGATGCTGTGATTATGCTGCTATGATGCAGTCATGATGCAGTGATGATGCTGAGATGACACTGATGATGCTGTGATAATGATGTGATGATGCTGTGATGATGTATTGATGACAGTGAAGATGCTATAATGATGATGTGATGATGCAGTGATGATGCTGTGATAATGTTCTGATGATGAAGCTATGATGTTATGATGCAGTGATGACACTGTCATGACGCTGTGATGATGCAGTGAGTAAGCAGTAATGATGCTGTGATGATGCTGAGATGATGATGTGATGATGCAGTGGTGATGCTCTGATGACGATGCAAAGATGCTGTGATGATGCAGTAATGATGCTGTGATGATTCTGTGATGATTTGGTGATGATGCTGTGATGACAGTTTGATGACGTTGTTATGATGCTGTGATGACACTGAAAACGTTGTGATGATGATGTGATAATGCTGTGATGATGGAGTGATGATGTATTTATGACATTGTGATTATGCCGAGATGATGCTTTGATGATGCAGTTATGATGCTGTGATGATGATGCACTCATGATGCAGTGAGGATGCAGTGATGATGCTGTGATGATGCTCTGATGATGACGAAGTGATGATGCTGTGATGATGTAGTGATGATGCAGTGATGTGTAGTGATGACGCTGTGATGATATTGTGATGATGATGTGATGATGCTGTGATTATGCGGAGATTATGCAGTGATTATGCAGTGATGATGCTGTCATGACAGTGTGATGATGCTGTGATGATGCTGCGATGTTGCTGTGAGGATGCTGTGATGATGCAGTGATTCTGAAGTAATGATGCTGTGATGGTGCTGTGATGATGCAGTGATGATATGATGATGCAGTGATTATGCTGTAATAATTCTGTGACTATACTGAGATGATGCTGTAATGATGCATTGATGACGCTGTGATGACGCTGTGTTGATGCTGTGAGGATGCTGTGATGATGCAGTGATTCTGCAGTGATGATGCTGACATGAAACTGATGATGTTGTGATGATGATGTGATGATGCTATGATGATGCAGTGAGTAAGCAGTAATGATGCTGAGATGATGATGTGATGATGCTGTGATTATGCTGAGATGATGCTGTGATGACGCAGTGATGATTCTGTGATGATGCAGTGATGATGTAGTGATGATGCTGTGATGATACTGTGATTATGCTGTGATGATGCTGTGATGATGCTCTGATGATGCTGTGATGACGCAGTGATGATTCTGTGATGATGCATTGATGATGTAGTGATGACGCTGTGATGATACTGTGATTATGCTGAGATGATGCTGTGATGATGTGATGATGCAGTGATGATTCACTGAGTAAGAAGTGATTATGTAGTGATGACGCTCTGATGACGCAGTGATGATGTTGTGATGATGTTGTGATAATGCAGTGATGATGCTGTGATGACACTGTAATGACGCTGTCGTGATGCTGTGATGACGTAGTCATGGTGTTGTAATGATGCTGTTATGACACTGTGATTATGCAGTGATGATGCTATGATGATGCTGTGATGATACAGTGATGACAATTTGATGATGTAGTGATGATGCTGTGATGACTCTATGATTATGCAGCTATGATGCTATGATGATGATGTGAGGATGAAGTGATTATGCATTTTTGATGCTGTGATGACGCTGTCATGATGCTGTGATGAAGCTGCGATGATGCAGTGATTATGCAGTTAGGACGCTTTGATGACACTGTGATGATGCATTTATGACACTGTAATGACGCTGTGATGATGTTGTGATGATGCAGTAAATAAGCAGTAATGATACTGTGATGATGCTGAGATGATGCTGTGATAACGCAGTGATGATGCTGTGATGACGCTTTGATGATGTTGTGATTATGATGTGATGCAGTGATGATTTTTTGATGATGCAGTTTAGATGCAGTGACGATGCAGTTATGACGCTGTGATGACGCGGTGATGATGCTGTGATGATGCTTTGATGATTTTGTTATGTTGTTGTGATGATGCAGTTATGATGATATGACGATGCTGTAACGATGCCGTGATGATGCAGTGATGATGCTGTGATTATTCAGTGATGATGCAGTGATGATGCAGTGATGATGCTGTGATGATGCAGTAATGATGCTGTGATGATGCATGATGATGCTACGATGATGTTGTGATGACGCTGTGATGATGATGTGATGATGCTGCAATGATGCTGTGATGATTCTGTGATGATGTTGTGATGATGCTGTGATGACGCTGCGATAACACAGTATGATGTGGTGATGCAGTAATGATGCTGTGACGACGCACTGATTCTGCTCTGATGATGCTGTAATGATGCAGTCATGATGCAATAATGATGATGCTGTGATGATGCAGTGATGATGTTGTTATGACGCTGTGATGAAGCTGTGATAATATTATGATGATGCTATGATGACATAGCGATGATGCTGTGAAGATTCTTTGATGACGATGTGATGACGATGTGATGATGCTCTGATGATGCTGTTATGACGCTGTGATGATGCTGTGATGGTTCTTTGATGATGCAGTGTTTATGCAGTTATGACGCTGTGATGACGCTGTGATGATGCTTTGATCATGCTGTTATGATGCAGTTATTATGACGCCATGATGTTGTGACAATGCAATGATGATGCGGTGATGACGCTGTGATGATGCAGTGATGATGCAGTAATGACGCTGTGATGATTTTGTGATGATGCTCTGATGACGCAGTGATGATGCTGTGATGATGTAGTGATGATGCTGTGAAGACGCTCTCATGACACTGTCGTGAAGCTGTGATGATGATGTCGTGATGCTGTGATGACGCTGTGATAACGCTGTGATGACGCTGTGATGATGCTCTATTGATGCTGTGATGATGCAGTAATAACGCTGTGATGACGCTCTTATAATTTTGTGATGATGCTGTGATGATACTGTGGTGATGCAGTGCTGATGCAGTGATGACGCTGTGATGAGTCTCTGATGATGCTGAGATGACGCTGTGATGATGCAGTGATGACGCTGTGATGACACTATCGTGATTCTGTGATGATGATGTGATGATGCAGTAATGATGCTGTGATGATGCACTGATGATACTGTGATGACGTTGTGATAATGCAATGATTAGGCAGTAATGATGCTGTGATGATGCTGAGATGACACTGTGATGATGCAGTAATGGTGCAGTGATGATGCAGTTATGACACCGTGATAATGCTGTGATGCCGCAGTGAGTAAACAGTAATGATTCTGTGATGATGCAGTGATGATGATGTGATGATGCTGCGATGATGCTTTGATGATGCTGTGATGCTGCAGTGATGAAGCTGTGATGATTTTGTGATGATGCAGTTTAGATGCAGTGACGATGCAGTTATGACGCTGTGATGACGCGGTGATGATGCTGTGACGATGCTTTGATGATTTTGTTATGTTGTTGTGATGATGCAGTTATGATGATATGACGATGCTGTAACGATGCCGTGATGATGCTGTGATGATGCTGTGATGATGCAGTGATGACGCTGCGGTGATGCTGTGATGATGCTGTGATGATACAGTCATGATGTTACGATGACGCTGTGATGATGCTGTAATGATGTTGTGATGATGCTGTCGTTACGCTATGATGATTCTGTGATTATGTAGCTAAAATGCTGTGATGATGATGTGATGATGTAGTGATGATGCAGTGGTGATGCTCTGATGACGATGCAAAGATGTTGTGATGATGCAGTAATGATGCTGTGATGATTCTGTGATGATGCTGTGATTATGCTGAGATTATGCTCAGATTATGCTCTGATGATGCAGTGATGGTACAGTGATGATTCAGTGAGGAGTCAGTGATGCTGATGTGATTACGATGCGGAGATGCTGTGATCATGCAGTAAGGATGCAATGATGATGCTGTGATGACACTGTGATTATGTTGTGTTGATACTTGTAATGATGTTTTGATGACGATGTGATGATGCTGTGATGATGCAGTGATTATGCAGTGATGATGCTGTGATGATGTGGTGATGATGCAGTGATTATGCAGTGATGATGCTGTGATGATGCAGTGATGATGCTGTGATGATATTGTGATGATGATATGAAGATGCTATGATGATTCAGTGATGATTCTGTGATGATGCATTTACGATACTGTGATGACGCTGTGATGATGTTGTTATGATGGTGTGATGATGCTGTGATGATATTTTGATGATACTGTGACAATGATGTGATGATGCAGCAATGATGCAGTGTTGATGCAGTGATGATGCGGTGATGATGCAGTGATTATGCAGTGATGATACTGTGATGATGCATTGGTGGTGCTGTGATGATGCTTGGATGATGCTTGGATGATTCAGTGATGATTCTGTGATGACACTATGATGATGTGATGATGCAGTGAATATACTGTGATGACACTATGATGATGCAGTGATTATGCAGAAATGATTCTGTGATGATGCTGAGATGATGTTGTTATGATGCAGTGATGATGCTTTGATGACGCTGTCGTGATGGTGAGATGATGCTGTCGTGATGCTTTGATGATGCTGTGATGACACTGTGATGATGCAGTGATGATACTGTGATGACGCTGTGAAAATGCAATCATAGAATCATATAATCATAGAATATCCTGAGTTGGAAGGGACCCTTAAGGATCATCTAGTCCAACTCTTGACACCGCACAGGTCTACCCAAGAGTTCAGACCATGTGACTAAGTGCACAGTCCAATCTCTTCTTAAATTCCGACAGGCTCGGTGCAGTGACCACTTCCCTGGGGAGCCTGTTCCAGTGTGCAACCACCCTCTCTGTGAAGAACCCCCTCCTGATGTCTAGCCTAAATTTCCCCTGCCTCAGCTTAACCCCGTTCCCGCGGGTCCTGTCACTGGTGTTAATGGAGAAAAGGTCTCCTGCCTCTCGACACCCCCTTACGAGGAAGTTGTAGACTGTGATGAGGTCTCCCCTCAGCCTCCTCTTCTCCAGGCTGAACAGGCCCAGTGACCTCAGCCGTTCCTCGTACGTCTTCCCCTCTAGGCCTTTCACCATCTTCGTAGCCCTCCTCTGGACACTCTCCAACAGTTTCATGTCCTTTTTATACTGTGGTGCCCAGAACTGCACACAGTACTCGAGGTGAGGCCGCACCAGTGCAGAGTAGAGCGGGACAATCACCTCCCGTGACCTACTAGCGATGCCGTGCTTGATGCACCCCAGGACACGGTTGGCCCTCCTGGCTGCCAGGGCACACTGCTGGCTCATATTCAACTTGCTGTCTACCACGACCCGCAGATCCCTCTCTTCTAGGCTGCTCTCCAGCGTCTCATCGCCCAGTCTGTACGTGCAGCCAGGGTTTCCCCGTCCCAGGTGCAGGACCCTGCACTTGCTCTTGTTGAACTTCATGCGGTTGGTGATCGTCCAGCTCTCCAACCTATCCAGGTCCCTCTGCAAGGCCTTTCCACCCTCATTCGAGTCCACAACTCCTCCAAGTTTGGTGTCATCAGCAAACTTGCTCAAAATACCCTCTATTCCTACATCCAGATCGTTTATAAAAATATTGAAAAGTACCGGCCCTAAAATGGAGCCTTGAGGGACCCCACTGGTGACCGCCCGCCAGCCTGACGCAGCCCCATTTACCATAACCCTTTGGGCCCTGCCCGTTAGCCAATTGCTCACCCATCGTATGATGTTTTTATTTAGCTGTATGGTGGACATTTTGTCCAGTAGGATCCTATGGGAAACCGTGTCAAAAGCCTTGCTGAAGTCCAAAAAAATCACATCAGCTGGTTTCCCTTGGTCCACCATACGGGTGATCTTATCATAAAAGGAAATCAGGTTAGTTAGGCAGGACCTACCCTTCACAAACCCATGCTGGCTGGGACCAATGACTGCTTTGTCCCCCAGGTGCGCCTCAATAAGTTCAAGAACCATCTTCTCCATGATTTTACCCGGCACTGACGTGAGACTGACAGGCCTGTAATTGCTAGGGTCTTCTTTCTGACCCTTCTTGAAAATCGGCACAACATTTGCCAGCTTCCAGTCTACCGGGACCTCTCCAAATTCCCAGGATCGTTGAAAAATAATTGAGAGAGGTTCCGCGATGACGTCCGCCAGCTCTTTCAGCACCCGGGGATGAATCCCATCCGGACCCATGGACTTGTAGGGATCCAGGTGGAGTAGCAAATCCCGCACACGTTCAGGGTCGGTTGGGAGTTTGTCATCCCCACTGTCCCGGTCCTCCAGCTCAGGGCACCCTGGGTCCCAAAGCCCATCATCGGCATTGAAGACAGAGGCAAAGAAGGCGTTAAGCGTCTCTGCTTTGCCTATGTCATTGTCTGTGAGGAGACCTTCCCTATCAAGGAGCGGCCCTATGTATTCTTTAGTTCTCCTTTTTCCATTCACATATCTAAAAAAACCCTTTTTATTTTCTCTCACAGACACAGCCAGCTTCAACTCTAGGTGTGCTTTGGCCACACGAATTTTCTCCCTACAAACACGAACAGCATCCCTGTATTCTTTCCATGACACCTGGCCCTCCTTCCAGTAGCGAAACACTCTCTGTTTCCGCCTAATCTCCATTAGAATGTTCCTGGTCAGCCACGCTGGCCTCCTGCCCAGCCTGCCTGACTTGCGATATTTAGGAATTGCCTGATCTTGTGCTTCTAGGAGGCAACGCTTAAAGAATGACCAGCACTGGTGGACATCGAGGCCTTCAAGAGCAGTTTCCCAGGGGACCTTGCTGACTAGTTCCCTGAGCAGCCTGAAGTCCGCTTTCCCCATATCTAGGGATGAGGTTTTAGTGGCACTTTTCCTGCTGTCACCGTAAATTTTGAACTCAACCACTTCATGGTCGCTATGACCAAGGCGGCCACCAATCACCACATCTCCCACCAGACCCTCTCTGTTTACTAGCAACAGGTCTAGGAGGGCACCTTTCCTAGTTGGTTCTGTTAGCACCTGCACCAAGAAGTTATCATCTAGGTGCTTCATGAACCTCCTGGACTTCCTTGTGTCAGCCGTGATTATGCAGAAATGATTCTGTGATGATGCTGAGATGATGCTGTGATGATGCAGTGAGTAAGCAGTGATGATGCAGTAATGATGCCATGATGATGCCGAGATGATGCTGTGATGTTGCAGTGATGGTGCAGTGATGATTCAGTGAGGACACTGTGATGAAGCTGTGATTACAATTTGATGACGTAGTGATGATGCTGTGATGACCTTATGATGATGCTGTGATGATTCTGTGATGATGCTGTGATTATGCTGCTATGATGCAGTCATGATGCAGTGATGATGCTGAGATGACACTGATGATGCTGTGATAATGATGTGATGATGCTGTGATGATGTATTGATGACAGTGAAGATGCTATAATGATGATGTGATGATGCAGTGATGATGCTGTGATAATGTTCTGATGATGAAGCTATGATGTTATGATGCAGTGATGACACTGTCATGACGCTGTGATGATGCAGTGAGTAAGCAGTAATGATGCTGTGATGATGCTGAGATGATGATGTGATGATGCAGTGGTGATGCTCTGATGACGATGCAAAGATGCTGTGATGATGCAGTAATGATGCTGTGATGATTCTGTGATGATTTGGTGATGATGCTGTGATGACAGTTTGATGACGTTGTTATGATGCTGTGATGACACTGAAAACGTTGTGATGATGATGTGATAATGCTGTGATGATGGAGTGATGATGTATTTATGACATTGTGATTATGCCGAGATGATGCTTTGATGATGCAGTTATGATGCTGTGATGATGATGCACTCATGATGCAGTGAGGATGCAGTGATGATGCTGTGATGATGCTCTGATGATGACGAAGTGATGATGCTGTGATGATGTAGTGATGATGCAGTGATGTGTAGTGATGACGCTGTGATGATATTGTGATGATGATGTGATGATGCTGTGATTATGCGGAGATTATGCAGTGATTATGCAGTGATGATGCTGTCATGACAGTGTGATGATGCTGTGATGATGCTGCGATGTTGCTGTGAGGATGCTGTGATGATGCAGTGATTCTGAAGTAATGATGCTGTGATGGTGCTGTGATGATGCAGTGATGATGCAGTGATGATGCAGTGATGATATGATGATGCAGTGATTATGCTGTAATAATTCTGTGACTATACTGAGATGATGCTGTAATGATGCATTGATGACGCTGTGATGACGTTGTGTTGATGCTGTGAGGATGCTGTGATGATGCAGTGATGATGCAGTGATGATGCTGACATGAAACTGATGATGTGATGATGATGTGATGATGCTATGATGATGCAGTGAGTAAGCAGTAATGATGCTGAGATGATGATGTGATGATGCTGTGATGATGCTCTGATGATGCTGTGATGACGCAGTGATGATTCTGTGATGATGCAGTGATGATGTAGTGATGATGCTGTGATGATACTGTGATTATGCTGTGATGATGCTGTGATGATGCTCTGATGATGCTGTGATGACGCAGTGATGATTCTGTGATGATGCAGTGATGATGTAGTGATGACGCTGTGATGATACTGTGATTATGCTGTGATGATGCTGTGATTATGCGGTGATTATGCAGTGATGATGCTGTCATGACACTGTGATGATGATGCGATGATGCTGTGATGATGCTGCGATGTTGCTGTGAGGATGCTGTGATGATGCAGTGATTCTGCAGTAATGATGTTGTGATGATGCTGTGATGATGCAGTGATGACGCTGTGATGACTATGCGATGATGATGTGATGATGCTGTGATTATGCAGCTATGATGCTGTGATGGTGCTGTGATGATGCAGTGATGATGCAGTGATGACGATATGATGATGCAGTGATTATGCAGTGATTATGCTGTGACTATACTGAGATGATGCTGTAATGATTCATTGTTGACGTTGTGATGACGCTGTATTGATGCTGTGAGGATGCTGTGATGATGCAGTGATTATGCAGTGATGATGCTGTGATGACTCTGTGATGATGTTGTGATGATGCTGTGATGATGCTCTGATGATGCTGTGATGATGCAGTGATGATGCTGTGATGATGCAGTGATGATGCATTGATGATGTAGTGATGACGCTGTGATGATACTGTGATTATGCTGAGATGATGCTGTGATGATGTGATGATGCAGTGATGATTCACTGAGTAAGAAGTGATTATGTAGTGATGACGCTCTGATAACGCAGTGATGATGTTGTGATGATGTTGTGATAATGCAGTGATGATGCTGTGATGACACTGTAATGACGCTGTCGTGATGCTGTGATGACGTAGTCCTGGTGTTGTAATGATGCTGTTATGACACTGTGATTATGCAGTGATGATGCTATGATGATGCTGTGATGATACAGTGATGACAATTTGATGATGTAGTGATGATGCTGTGATGACTCTATGATTATGCAGCTATGATGCTATGATGATGATGTGAGGATGAAGTGATTATGCATTTTTGATGCTGTGATGACACTGTCATGATGCTGTGATGAAGCTGCGATGATGCAGTGATTATGCAGTTAGGACGCTTTGATGACACTGTGATGATGCATTTATGACACTGTAATGACGCTGTGATGATGTTGTGATGATGCAGTGAATAAGCAGTAATGATACTGTGATGATGCTGAGATGATGCTGTGATAACGCAGTGATGATGCTGTGATGACGCTTTGATGGTGTTGTGATTATGATGTGATGCAGTGATGATTTTGTGATGATGCAGTTTAGATGCAGTGACGATGCAGTTATGACGCTGTGATGACGCGGTGATGATGCTGTGATGATGCTTTGATGATTTTGTTATGTTGTTGTGATGATGCAGTTATGATGATATGACGATGCTGTAACGATGCCGTGATGATGCAGTGATGATGCTGTGATTATTCAGTGATGATGCAGTGATGATGCTGTGATGATGCTGTGATGATGCAGTAATGATGCTGTGATGATGCATGATGATGCTACGATGATGTTGTGATGACGCTGTGATGATGATGTGATGATGCTGCAATGATGCTGTGATGATTCTGTGATGATGTTGTGATGATGCTGTGATGACGCTGCGATAACACAGTGATGATGTGGTGATGCAGTAATGATGCTGTGACGACGCACTGATTCTGCTCTGATGATGCTGTAATGATGCAGTCATGATGCAATAATGATGATGCTGTGATGATGCAGTGATGATGTTGTTATGACGCTGTGATGAAGCTGTGATAATATTATGATGATGCTATGATGACATAGCGATGATGCTGTGAAGATTCTTTGATGACGATGTGATGACGATGTGATGATGCTCTGATGATGCTGTTATGACGCTGTGATGATGCTGTGATGGTTCTTTGATGATGCAGTGTTTATGCAGTTATGACGCTGTGATGACGCTGTGATGATGCTTTGATCATGCTGTTATGATGCAGTTATTATGACGCCATGATGTTGTGACAATGCAGTGATGATGCGGTGATGACGCTGTGATGATGCAGTGATGATGCAGTAATGACGCTGTGATGATTTTGTGATGATGCTCTGATGACGCAGTGATGATGCTGTGATGATGTAGTGATGATGCTGTGAAGACGCTCTCATGATACTGTCGTGAAGCTGTGATGATGATGTCGTGATGCTGTGATGATGCTGTGATGACGCTGTGATAACGCTGTGATGACGCTGTGATGATGCTCTATTGATGCTGTGATGATGCAGTAATAACGCTGTGATGACGCTCTTATAATTTTTTGATGATACTGTGGTGATGCAGTGATGATGCAGTGATGACGCTGTGATGAGTCTCTGATGATGCTGAGATGACGCTGTGATGATGCAGTGATGACGCTGTGATGACACTATCGTGATTCTGTGATGATGATGTGATGATGCAGTAATGATGCTGTGATGATACACTGATGATACTGTGATGACGTTGTGATAATGCAATGATTAGGCAGTAATGATGCTGTGATGATGCTGAGATGACACTGTGATGATGCAGTAATGGTGCAGTGATGATGCAGTTATGACACCGTGATAATGCTGTGATGCCGCAGTGAGTAAACAGTAATGATTCTGTGATGATGCAGTGATGATGATGTGATGATGCTGCGATGATGCTTTGATGATGCTGTGATGCTGCAGTGATGAAGCTGTGATGATTTTGTGATGCTGCAGTTTAGATGCAGTGACGATGCAGTTATGACGCTGTGATGACGCGGTGATGATGCTGTGACGATGCTTTGATGATTTTGTTATGTTGTTGTGATGATGCAGTTATGATGATATGACGATGCTGTAACGATGCCGTGATGATGCTGTGATGATGCTGTGATGATGCAGTGATGACGCTGCGGTGATGCTGTGATGATGCTGTGATGATACAGTCATGATGTTACGATGACGCTGTGATGATGCTGTAATGATGTTGTGATGATGCTGTCGTTACGCTATGATGATTCTGTGATTATGTAGCTAAAATGCTGTGATGATGATGTGATGATGTAGTGATGATGCAGTGGTGATGCTCTGATGACGATGCAAAGATGCTGTGATGATGCAGTAATGATGCTGTGATGATTCTGTGATGATGCTGTGATTATGCTGAGATTATGCTCAGATTATGCTCTGATGATGCAGTGATGGTACAGTGATGATTCAGTGAGGAGTCAGTGATGATGATGTGATTACGATGCGGAGATGCTGTGATCATGCAGTAAGGATGCAATGATGATGCTGTGATGACACTGTGATTATGTTGTGTTGATACTTGTAATGATGTTTTGATGACGATGTGATGATGCTGTGATGATGCAGTGATTATGCAGTGATGATGCTGTGATGATGCAGTGATGATGCTGTGATGATATTGTGATGATGATATGAAGATGCTATGATGATTCAGTGATGATTCTGTGATGATGCATTTACGATACTGTGATGACGCTGTGATGATGTTGTTATGATGGTGTGATGATGCTGTGATGATATTTTGATGATACTGTGACAATGATGTGATGATGCAGCAATGATGCAGTGTTGATGCAGTGATGATGCGGTGATGATGCAGTGATTATGCAGTGATGATACTGTGATGATGCATTGGTGGTGCTGTGATGATGCTTGGATGATGCTTGGATGATTCAGTGATGATTCTGTGATGACACTGTGATGATGTGATGATGCAGTGAATATACTGTGATGACACTATGATGATGCAGTGATTATGCAGAAATGATTCTGTGATGATGCTGAGATGATGTTGTTATGATGCAGTGATGATGCTTTGATGACGCTGTCGTGATGGTGAGATGACGCTGTCGTGATGCTTTGATGATGCTGTGATGACACTGTGATGATGCAGTGATGATACTGTGATGACGCTGTGAAAATGCAATGATTATGCAGAAATGATTCTGTGATGATGCTGAGATGATGCTGTGATGATGCAGTGAGTAAGCAGTGATGATGCAGTAATGATGCCATGATGATGCTGAGATGATGCTGTGATGGTGCAGTGATGGTGCAGTGATGATTCAGTGAGGACACTGTGATGATGCTGTGATTACAATTTGATGACGTAGTGATGATGCTGTGATGACCTTATGATGATTCTGTGATGATTCTGTGATGATGCTGTGATTATGCTGCTATGATGCAGTCATGATGCAGTGATGATGCTGAGATGACACTGATGATGCTGTGATAATGATGTGATGATGCTGTGATGATGTATTGATGACAGTGAAGATGCTATAATGATGATGTGATGATGCAGTGATGATGCTGTGATAATGTTCTGATGATGAAGCTATGATGTTATGATGCAGTGATGACACTGTCATGACGCTGTGATGATGCAGTGAGTAAGCAGTAATGATGCTGTGATGATGCTGAGATGATGATGTGATGATGCAGTGGTGATGCTCTGATGACGATGCAAAGATGCTGTGATGATGCAGTAATGATGCTGTGATGATTCTGTGATGATTTGGTGATGATGCTGTGATGACAGTTTGATGACGTTGTTATGATGCTGTGATGACACTGAAAACGTTGTGATGATGATGTGATAATGCTGTGATGATGGAGTGATGATGTATTTATGACATTGTGATTATGCCGAGATGATGCTTTGATGATGCAGTTATGATGCTGTGATGATGATGCACTCATGATGCAGTGAGGATGCAGTGATGATGCTGTGATGATGCTCTGATGATGACGAAGTGATGATGCTGTGATGATGTAGTGATGATGCAGTGATGTGTAGTGATGACGCTGTGATGATATTGTGATGATGATGTGATGATGCTGTGATTATGCGGAGATTATGCAGTGATTATGCAGTGATGATGCTGTCATGACAGTGTGATGATGCTGTGATGATGCTGCGATGTTGCTGTGAGGATGCTGTGATGATGCAGTGATTCTGAAGTAATGATGCTGTGATGGTGCTGTGATGATGCAGTGATGATGCAGTGATGATGCAGTGATGATATGATGATGCAGTGATTATGCTGTAATAATTCTGTGACTATACTGAGATGATGCTGTAATGATGCATTGATGACGCTGTGATGACGCTGTGTTGATGCTGTGAGGATGCTGTGATGATGCAGTGATTATGCAGTGAAGATGCTGACATGAAACTGATGATGTTGTGATGATGATGTGATGATGCTATGATGATGCAGTGAGTAAGCAGTAATGATGCTGAGATGATGATGTGATGATGCTGTGATGATGCTCTGATGATGCTGTGATGACGCAGTGATGATTCTGTGATGATGCAGTGATGATGTAGTGATGATGCTGTGATGATACTGTGATTATGCTGTGATGATGCTGTGATGATGCTCTGATGATGCTGTGATGACGCAGTGATGATTCTGTGATGATGCAGTGATGATGTAGTGATGACGCTGTGATGATACTGTGATTATGCTGTGATGATGCTGTGATTATGCGGTGATTATGCAGTGATGATGCTGTCATGACACTGTGATGATGATGCGATGTTGCTGTGAGGATGCTGTGATGGTGCTGTGATGATGCAGTGATGATGCAGTGATGACGATATGATGATGCAGTGAGTATGCAGTGATTATGCTGTGACTATACTGAGATGATGCTGTAATGATTCATTGTTGACGTTGTGATGACGCTGTATTGATGCTGTGAGGATGCTGTGATGATGCAGTGATTATGCAGTGATGATGCTGTGATGACTCTGTGATGATGTTGTGATGATGCTGTGATGATGCTCTGATGATGCTGTGATGATGCAGTGATGATGCTGTGATGATGCAGTGATGATGCATTGATGATGTAGTGATGACGCTGTGATGATACTGTGATTATGCTGAGATGATGCTGTGATGATGTGATGATGCAGTGAGGATTCACTGAGTAAGAAGTGATTATGTAGTGATGACACTCTGATGACGCAGTGATGATGTTGTGATGATGTTGTGATAATGCAGTGATGATGCTGTGATGACACTGTAATGACGCTGTCGTGATGCTGTGATGACGTAGTCATGGTGTTGTAATGATGCTGTTATGACACTGTGATTATGCAGTGATGATGCTATGATGATGCTGTGATGATACAGTGATGACAATTTGATGATGTAGTGATGATGCTGTGATGACTCTATGATTATGCAGCTATGATGCTATGATGATGATGTGAGGATGAAGTGATTACGCATTTTTGATGCTGTGATGACGCTGTCATGATGCTGTGATGAAGCTGCGATGATGCAGTGATTATGCAGTTAGGACGCTTTGATGACACTGTGATGATGCATTTATGACACTGTAATGACGCTGTGATGATGTTGTGATGATGCAGTGAATAAGCAGTAATGATACTGTGATGATGCTGAGATGATGCTGTGATAACGCAGTGATGATGCTGTGATGACGCTTTGATGATGTTGTGATTATGATGTGATGCAGTGATGATTTTTTGATGATGCAGTTTAGATGCAGTGACGATGCAGTTATGACGCTGTGATGACGCGGTGATGATGCTGTGATGATGCTTTGATGATTTTGTTATGTTGTTGTGATGATGCAGTTATGATGATATGACGATGCTGTAACGATGCCGTGATGATGCAGTGATGATGCTGTGATTATTCAGTGATGATGCAGTGATGATGCTGTGATGATGCTGTGATGATGCAGTAATGATGCTGTGATGATGCATGATGATGCTACGATGATGTTGTGATGACGCTGTGATGATGATGTGATGATGCTGCAATGATGCTGTGATGATTCTGTGATGATGTTGTGATGATGCTGTGATGACGCTGCGATAACACAGTGATGATGTGGTGATGCAGTAATGATGCTGTGACGACGCACTGATTCTGCTCTGATGATGCTGTAATGATGCAGTCATGATGCAATAATGATGATGCTGTGATGATGCAGTGATGATGTTGTTATGACGCTGTGATGAAGCTGTGATAATATTATGATGATGCTATGATGACATAGCGATGATGCTGTGAAGATTCTTTGATGACGATGTGATGACGATGTGATGATGCTCTGATGATGCTGTTATGACGCTGTGATGATGCTGTGATGGTTCTTTGATGATGCAGTGTTTATGCAGTTATGACGCTGTGATGACGCTGTGATGATGCTTTGATCATGCTGTTATGATGCAGTTATTATGACGCCATGATGTTGTGACAATGCAGTGATGATGCGGTGATGACGCTGTGATGATGCAGTGATGATGCAGTAATGACTCTGTGATGATTTTATGATGATGCTCTGATGACGCAGTGATGATGCTGTGATGATGTAGTGATGATGCTGTGAAGACGCTCTCATGACACTGTCGTGAAGCTGTGATGATGATGTCGTGATGCTGTGATGATGCTGTGATGATGCTGTGATAACGCTGTGATGACGCTGTGATGATGCTCTATTGATGCTGTGATGATGCAGTAATAACGCTGTGATGACGCTCTTATAATTTTTTGATGATACTGTGGTGATGCAGTGATGATGCAGTGATGACGCTGTGATGAGTCTCTGATGATGCTGAGATGACGCTGTGATGATGCAGTGATGACGCTGTGATGACACTATCGTGATTCTGTGATGATGATGTGATGATGCAGTAATGATGCTGTGATGATGCACTGATGATACTGTGATGACGTTGTGATAATGCAATGATTAGGCAGTAATGATGCTGTGATGATGCTGAGATGACACTGTGATGATGCAGTAATGGTGCAGTGATGATGCAGTTATGACACCGTGATAATGCTGTGATGCCGCAGTGAGTAAACAGTAATGATTCTGTGATGATGCAGTGATGATGATGTGATGATGCTGCGATGATGCTTTGATGATGCTGTGATGCTGCAGTGATGAAGCTGTGATGATTTTGTGATGATGCAGTTTAGATGCAGTGACGATGCAGTTATGACGCTGTGATGACGCGGTGATGATGCTGTGACGATGCTTTGATGGTTTTGTTATGTTGTTGTGATGATGCAGTTATGATGATATGACGATGCTGTAACGATGCCGTGATGATGCTGTGATGATGCTGTGATGATGCAGTGATGACGCTGCGATAACACAGTGGTGATGTGGTGATGCAGTAATGATGCTGTGACGACGCACTGATTCTGCTCTGATGATGCTGTAATGATGCAGTCATGATGCAATAATGATGATGCTGTGATGATGCAGTGATGATGTTGTTATGACGCTGTGATGAAGCTGTGATAATATTATGATGATGCTATGATGACATAGCGATGATGCTGTGAAGATTCTTTGATGACGATGTGATGACGATGTGATGATGCTCTGATGATGCTGTTATGACGCTGTGATGATGCTGTGATGGTTCTTTGATGATGCAGTGTTTATGCAGTTATGACGCTGTGATGACGCTGTGATGATGCTTTGATCATGCTGTTATGATGCAGTTATTATGACGCCATGATGTTGTGACAATGCAGTGATGATGCGGTGATGACGCTGTGATGATGCAGTGATGATGCAGTAATGACTCTGTGATGATTTTATGATGATGCTCTGATGACGCAGTGATGATGCTGTGATGATGTAGTGATGATGCTGTGAAGACGCTCTCATGACACTGTCGTGAAGCTGTGATGATGATGTCGTGATGCTGTGATGACGCTGTGATGACGCTGTGATAACGCTGTGATGACGCTGTGATGATGCTCTATTGATGCTGTGATGATGCAGTAATAACGCTGTGATGACGCTCTTATAATTTTTTGATGATACTGTGGTGATGCAGTGATGATGCAGTGATGACGCTGTGATGAGTCTCTGATGATGCTGAGATGACGCTGTGATGATGCAGTGATGACGCTGTGATGACACTATCGTGATTCTGTGATGATGATGTGATGATGCAGTAATGATGCTGTGATGATGCACTGATGATACTGTGATGACGTTGTGATAATGCAATGATTAGGCAGTAATGATGCTGTGATGATGCTGAGATGACACTGTGATGATGCAGTAATGGTGCAGTGATGATGCAGTTATGACACCGTGATAATGCTGTGATGCCGCAGTGAGTAAACAGTAATGATTCTGTGATGATGCAGTGATGATGATGTGATGATGCTGCGATGATGCTTTGATGATGCTGTGATGCTGCAGTGATGAAGCTGTGATGATTTTGTGATGATGCAGTTTAGATGCAGTGACGATGCAGTTATGACGCTGTGATGACGCGGTGATGATGCTGTGACGATGCTTTGATGGTTTTGTTATGTTGTTGTGATGATGCAGTTATGATGATATGACGATGCTGTAACGATGCCGTGATGATGCTGTGATGATGCTGTGATGATGCAGTGATGACGCTGCGGTGATGCTGTGATGATGCTGTGATGATACAGTCATGATGTTACGATGACGCTGTGATGATGCTGTAATGATGTTGTGATGATGCTGTCGTTACGCTATGATGATTCTGTGATTATGTAGCTAAAATGCTGTGATGATGATGTGATGATGTAGTGATGATGCAGTGGTGATGCTCTGATGACGATGCAAAGATGCTGTGATGATGCAGTAATGATGCTGTGATGATTCTGTGATGATGCTGTGATTATGCTGAGATTATGCTCAGATTATGCTCTGATGATGCAGTGATGGTACAGTGATGATTCAGTGAGGAGTCAGTGATGATGATGTGATTACGATGCGGAGATGCTGTGATCATGCAGTAAGGATGCAATGATGATGCTGTGATGACACTGTGATTATGTTGTGTTGATACTTGTAATGATGTTTTGATGACGATGTGATGATGCTGTGATGATGCAGTGATTATGCAGTGATGATGCTGTGATGATGTGGTGATGATGCAGTGATTATGCAGTGATGATGCTGTGATGATGCAGTGATGATGCTGTGATGATATTGTGATGATGATATGAAGATGCTATGATGATTCAGTGATGATTCTGTGATGATGCATTTACGATACTGTGATGACGCTGTGATGATGTTGTTATGATGGTGTGATGATGCTGTGATGATATTTTGATGATACTGTGACAATGATGTGATGATGCAGCAATGATGCAGTGTTGATGCAGTGATGATGCGGTGATGATGCAGTGATTATGCAGTGATGATACTGTGATGATGCATTGGTGGTGCTGTGATGATGCTTGGATGATGCTTGGATGATTCAGTGATGATTCTGTGATGACACTGTGATGATGTGATGATGCAGTGAATATACTGTGATGACACTATGATGATGCAGTGATTATGCAGAAATGATTCTGTGATGATGCTGAGATGATGTTGTTATGATGCAGTGATGATGCTTTGATGACGCTGTCGTGATGGTGAGATGACGCTGTCGTGATGCTTTGATGATGCTGTGATGACACTGTGATGATGCAGTGATGATACTGTGATGACGCTGTGAAAATGCAATGATTATGCAGAAATGATTCTGTGATGATGCTGAGATGATGCTGTGATGATGCAGTGAGTAAGCAGTGATGATGCAGTAATGATGCCATGATGATGCTGAGATGATGCTGTGATGTTGCAGTGATGGTGCAGTGATGATTCAGTGAGGACACTGTGATGATGCTGTGATTACAATTTGATGACGTAGTGATGATGCTGTGATGACCTTATGATGATGCTGTGATGATTCTGTGATGATGCTGTGATTATGCTGCTATGATGCAGTCATGATGCAGTGATGATGCTGAGATGACACTGATGATGCTGTGATAATGATGTGATGATGCTGTGATGATGTATTGATGACAGTGAAGATGCTATAATGATGATGTGATGATGCAGTGATGATGCTGTGATAATGTTCTGATGATGAAGCTATGATGTTATGATGCAGTGATGACACTGTCATGACGCTGTGATGATGCAGTGAGTAAGCAGTAATGATGCTGTGATGATGCTGAGATGATGATGTGATGATGCAGTGGTGATGCTCTGATGACGATGCAAAGATGCTGTGATGATGCAGTAATGATGCTGTGATGATTCTGTGATGATTTGGTGATGATGCTGTGATGACAGTTTGATGACGTTGTTATGATGCTGTGATGACACTGAAAACGTTGTGATGATGATGTGATAATGCTGTGATGATGGAGTGATGATGTATTTATGACATTGTGATTATGCCGAGATGATGCTTTGATGATGCAGTTATGATGCTGTGATGATGATGCACTCATGATGCAGTGAGGATGCAGTGATGATGCTGTGATGATGTTCTGATGATGACGAATTGATGATGCTGTGATGATGTAGTGATGATGCAGTGATGTGTAGTGATGACGCTGTGATGATATTGTGATGATGATGTGATGATGCTGTGATTATGCGGAGATTATGCAGTGATTATGCAGTGATGATGCTGTCATGACAGTGTGATGATGCTGTGATGATGCTGCGATGTTGCTGTGAGGATGCTGTGATGATGCAGTGATTCTGAAGTAATGATGCTGTGATGGTGCTGTGATGATGCAGTGATGATGCAGTGATGATGCAGTGATGATATGATGATGCAGTGATTATGCTGTAATAATTCTGTGACTATACTGAGATGATGCTGTAATGATGCATTGATGACGCTGTGATGACGCTGTGTTGATGCTGTGAGGATGCTGTGATGATGCAGTGATTATGCAGTGATGATGCTGACATGAAACTGATGATGTTGTGATGATGATGTGATGATGCTATGATGATGCAGTGAGTAAGCAGTAATGATGCTGAGATGATGATGTGATGATGCTGTGATGATGCTCTGATGATGCTGTGATGACGCAGTGATGATTCTGTGATGATGCAGTGATGATGTAGTGATGACGCTGTGATGATACTGTGATTATGCTGTGATGATGCTGTGATTATGCGGTGATTATGCAGTGATGATGCTGTCATGACACTGTGATTATGATGCGATGATGCTGTGATGATGCTGCGATGTTGCTGTGATGACGCTGTGATGATGCAGTGATGATGCAGTAATGACGCTGTGATGATTTTGTGATGATGCTCTGATGACGCAGTGATGATGCTGTGATGATGTAGTGATGATGCTGTGAAGACGCTCTCATGACACTGTCGTGAAGCTGTGATGATGATGTCGTGATGCTGTGATGACGCTGTGATGACGCTGTGATAACGCTGTGATGACGCTGTGATGATGCTCTATTGATGCTGTGATGATGCAGTAATAACGCTGTGATGACGCTCTTATAATTTTGTGATGATGCTGTGATGATACTGTGGTGATGCAGTGATGATGCAGTGATGACGCTGTGATGAGTCTCTGATGATGCTGAGATGACGCTGTGATGATGCAGTGATGACGCTGTGATGACACTATCGTGATTCTGTGATGATGATGTGATGATGCAGTAATGATGCTGTGATGATGCACTGATGATACTGTGATGACGTTGTGATAATGCAATGATTAGGCAGTAATGATGCTGTGATGATGCTGAGATGACACTGTGATGATGCAGTAATGGTGCAGTGATGATGCAGTTATGACACCGTGATAATGCTGTGATGCCGCAGTGAGTAAACAGTAATGATTCTGTGATGATGCAGTGATGATGATGTGATGATGCTGCGATGATGCTTTGATGATGCTGTGATGCTGCAGTGATGAAGCTGTGATGATTTTGTGATGATGCAGTTTAGATGCAGTGACGATGCAGTTATGACGCTGTGATGACGCGGTGATGATGCTGTGACGATGCTTTGATGATTTTGTTATGTTGTTGTGATGATGCAGTTATGATGATATGACGATGCTGTAACGATGCCGTGATGATGCTGTGATGATGCTGTGATGATGCAGTGATGACGCTGCGGTGATGCTGTGATGATGCTGTGATGATACAGTCATGATGTTACGATGACGCTGTGATGATGCTGTAATGATGTTGTGATGATGCTGTCGTTACGCTATGATGATTCTGTGATTATGTAGCTAAAATGCTGTGATGATGATGTGATGATGTAGTGATGATGCAGTGGTGATGCTCTGATGACGATGCAAAGATGCTGTGATGATGCAGTAATGATGCTGTGATGATTCTGTGATGATGCTGTGATTATGCTGAGATTATGCTCAGATTATGCTCTGATGATGCAGTGATGGTACAGTGATGATTCAGTGAGGAGTCAGTGATGATGATGTGATTACGATGCGGAGATGCTGTGATCATGCAGTAAGGATGCAATGATGATGCTGTGATGACACTGTGATTATGTTGTGTTGATACTTGTAATGATGTTTTGATGACGATGTGATGATGCTGTGATGATGCAGTGATTATGCAGTGATGATGCTGTGATGATGTGGTGATGATGCAGTGATTATGCAGTGATGATGCTGTGATGATGCAGTGATGATGCTGTGATGATATTGTGATGATGATATGAAGATGCTATGATGATTCAGTGATGATTCTGTGATGATGCATTTACGATACTGTGATGACGCTGTGATGATGTTGTTATGATGGTGTGATGATGCTGTGATGATATTTTGATGATACTGTGACAATGATGTGATGATGCAGCAATGATGCAGTGTTGATGCAGTGATGATGCGGTGATGATGCAGTGATTATGCAGTGATGATACTGTGATGATGCATTGGTGGTGCTGTGATGATGCTTGGATGATGCTTGGATGATTCAGTGATGATTCTGTGATGACACTGTGATGATGTGATGATGCAGTGAATATACTGTGATGACACTATGATGATGCAGTGATTATGCAGAAATGATTCTGTGATGATGCTGAGATGATGTTGTTATGATGCAGTGATGATGCTTTGATGACGCTGTCGTGATGGTGAGATGACGCTGTCGTGATGCTTTGATGATGCTGTGATGACACTGTGATGATGCAGTGATGATACTGTGATGATGCTGTGAAAATGCAATGATTATGCAGAAATGATTCTGTGATGATGCTGAGATGATGCTGTGATGATGCAGTGAGTAAGCAGTGATGATGCAGTAATGATGCCATGATGATGCTGAGATGATGCTGTGATGTTGCAGTGATGGTGCAGTGATGATTCAGTGAGGACACTGTGATGATGCTGTGATTACAATTTGATGACGTAGTGATGATGCTGTGATGACCTTATGATGATGCTGTGATGATTCTGTGATGATGCTGTGATTATGCTGCTATGATGCAGTCATGATGCAGTGATGATGCTGAGATGACACTGATGATGCTGTGATAATGATGTGATGATGCTGTGATGATGTATTGATGACAGTGAAGATGCTATAATGATGATGTGATGATGCAGTGATGATGCTGTGATAATGTTCTGATGATGAAGCTATGATGTTATGATGCAGTGATGACACTGTCATGACGCTGTGATGATGCAGTGAGTAAGCAGTAATGATGCTGTGATGATGCTGAGATGATGATGTGATGATGCAGTGGTGATGCTCTGATGACGATGCAAAGATGCTGTGATGATGCAGTAATGATGCTGTGATGATTCTGTGATGATTTGGTGATGATGCTGTGATGACAGTTTGATGACGTTGTTATGATGCTGTGATGACACTGAAAACGTTGTGATGATGATGTGATAATGCTGTGATGATGGAGTGATGATGTATTTATGACATTGTGATTATGCCGAGATGATGCTTTGATGATGCAGTTATGATGCTGTGATGATGATGCACTCATGATGCAGTGAGGATGCAGTGATGATGCTGTGATGATGCTCTGATGATGACGAAGTGATGATGCTGTGATGATGTAGTGATGATGCAGTGATGTGTAGTGATGACGCTGTGATGATATTGTGATGATGATGTGATGATGCTGTGATTATGCGGAGATTATGCAGTGATTATGCAGTGATGATGCTGTCATGACAGTGTGATGATGCTGTGATGATGCTGCGATGTTGCTGTGAGGATGCTGTGATGGTGCAGTGATTCTGAAGTAATGATGCTGTGATGGTGCTGTGATGATGCAGTGATGATGCAGTGATGATGCAGTGATGATATGATGATGCAGTGATTATGCTGTAATAATTCTGTGACTATACTGAGATGATGCTGTAATGATGCATTGATGACACTGTGATGACGCTGTGTTGATGCTGTGAGGATGCTGTGATGATGCAGTGATTATGCAGTGATGATGCTGACATGAAACTGATGATGTTGTGATGATGATGTGATGATGCTATGATGATGCAGTGAGTAAGCAGTAATGATGCTGAGATGATGATGTGATGATGCTGTGATGATGCTCTGATGATGCTGTGATGACGCAGTGATGATTCTGTGATGATGCAGTGATGATGTAGTGATGATGCTGTGATGATACTGTGATTATGCTGTGATGATGCTGTGATGATGCTCTGATGATGCTGTGATGACGCAGTGATGATTCTGTGATGATGCAGTGATGATGTAGTGATGACGCTGTGATGATACTGTGATTATGCTGTGATGATGCTGTGATTATGCGGTGATTATGCAGTGATGATGCTGTCATGACACTGTGATGATGATGTGATGATGCTGTGATGATGCTGCGATGTTGCTGTGAGGATGCTGTGATGATGCAGTGATTCTGCAGTAATGATGTTGTGATTATGCAGCTATGATGCAGTGATGACGCTGTGATGACTATGCGATGATGATGTGATGATGCTGTGATTATGCAGCTATGATGCTGTGATGATGCAGTGATTCTGCAGTATTGATGCTGTGATTGTGCTGTGATGATGCAGTGATGATGCAGTGATGACGATATGATGATGCAGTGATTATGCAGTGATTATGCTGTGACTATACTGAGATGATGCTGTAATGATGCATTGTTGACGTTGTGATGACGCTGTATTGATGCTGTGAGGATGCTGTGATGATGCAGTGATTATGCAGTGATGATGCTGTGATGACTCTGTGATGATGTTGTGATGATGCTGTGATGATGCTCTGATGATGCTGTGATGATGCAGTGATGATGCAGTGATGATATGATGATGCAGTGATTATGCTGTAATAATTCTGTGACTATACTGAGATGATGCTGTAATGATGCATTGATGACGCTGTGATGACGCTGTGTTGATGCTGTGAGGATGCTGTGATGATGCAGTGATTATGCAGTGATGATGCTGACATGAAACTGATGATGTTTTGATGATGATGTGATGATGCTATGATGATGATGTGCGTAAGCAGTAATGATGCTGAGATGATGATGTGATGATGCTGTGATGATGCTCTGATGATGCTGTGATGACGCAGTGATGATTCTGTGATGATGCATTTACGATACTGTGATGACGCTGTGATGATGTTGTTATGATGGTGTGATGATGCTGCGATGTTGCTGTGAGGATGCTGTGATGATGCAGTGATTCTGCAGTAATGATGCTGTGATGATGCAGTGATGACGCTGTGATGACTATGCGATGATGATGTGATGATGCTGTGATTATGCAGCTATGATGCTGTGATGATGCAGTGATTCTGCCGTAATGATGCTGTGATGGTGCTGTGATGATGCAGTGATGATGCAGTGATGACGATACGATGATGCAGTGATTATGCAGTGATTATGCTGTGACTATACTGAGATGATGCTGTAATGATGCATTGTTGACGTTGTGATGACGCTGTATTGATGCTGTGAGGATGCTGTGATGATGCAGTGATTATGCAGTGATGATGCTGTGATGACTCTGTGATGATGTTGTGATGATGCTGTGATGATGCTCTGATGATGCTGTGATGATGCAGTGATGATGCTGTGATGATGCAGTGATGATGCATTGATGATGTAGTGATGACGCTGTGATGATACTGTGATTATGCTGAGATGATGCTGTGATGATGTGATGATGCAGTGATGATTCACTGAGTAAGAAGTGATTATGTAGTGATGACGCTCTGATGACGCAGTGATGATGTTGTGATGATGTTGTGATAATGCAGTGATGATGCTGTGATGACACTGTAATGACGCTGTCGTGATGCTGTGATGACGTAGTCATGGTGTTGTAATGATGCTGTTATGACACTGTGATTATGCAGTGATGATGCTATGATGATGCTGTGATGATACAGTGATGACAATTTGATGATGTAGTGATGATGCTGTGATGACTCTATGATTATGCAGCTATGATGCTATGATGATGATGTGAGGATGAAGTGATTATGCATTTTTGATGCTGTGATGACGCTGTCATGATGCTGTGATGAAGCTGCGATGATGCAGTGATTATGCAGTTAGGACGCTTTGATGACACTGTGATGATGCATTTATGACACTGTAATGACGCTGTGATGATGTTGTGATGATGCAGTGAATAAGCAGTAATGATACTGTGATGATGCTGAGATGATGCTGCGATAACGCAGTGATGATGCTGTGATGACGCTTTGATGATGTTGTGATTATGATGTGATGCAGTGATGATTTTTTGATGATGCAGTTTAGATGCAGTGACGATGCAGTTATGACGCTGTGATGACGCTGTGATGACGCTGTGATGATGCTTTGATCATGCTGTTATGATGCAGTTATTATGACGCCATGATGTTGTGACAATGCAGTGATGATGTGGTGATGACGCTGTGATGATGCAGTGATGATGCAGTAATGACGCTGTGATGATTTTGTGATGATGCTCTGATGACGCAGTGATGATGCTGTGATGATGTAGTGATGATGCTGTGAAGACGCTCTCATGACACTGTCGTGAAGCTGTGATGATGATGTCGTGATGCTGTGATGACGCTGTGATAACGCTGTGATGACGCTGTGATGATGCTCTATTGATGCTGTGATGATGCAGTAATAACGCTGTGATGACGCTCTTATAATTTTGTGATGATGCTGTGATGATACTGTGGTGATGCAGTGATGATGCAGTGATGACGCTGTGATGAGTCTCTGATGATGCTGAGATGACGCTGTGATGATGCAGTGATGACGCTGTGATGACACTATCGTGATTCTGTGATGATGATGTGATGATGCAGTAATGATGCTGTGATGATGCACTGATGATACTGTGATGACGTTGTGATAATGCAATGATTAGGCAGTAATGATGCTGTGATGATGCTGAGATGACACTGTGATGATGCAGTAATGGTGCAGTGATGATGCAGTTATGATACCGTGATAATGCTGTGATGCCGCAGTGAGTAAACAGTAATGATTCTGTGATGATGCAGTGATGATGATGTGATGATGCTGCGATGATGCTTTGATGATGCTGTGATGCTGCAGTGATGAAGCTGTGATGATTTTGTGATGATGCAGTTTAGATGCAGTGACGATGCAGTTATGACGCTGTGATGACGCGGTGATGATGCTGTGACGATGCTTTGATGATTTTGTTATGTTGTTGTGATGATGCAGTTATGATGATATGACGATGCTGTAACGATGCCGTGATGATGCTGTGATGATGCTGTGATGATGCAGTGATGACGCTGCGGTGATGCTGTGATGATGCTGTGATGATACAGTCATGATGTTACGATGACGCTGTGATGACGCTGTAATGATGTTGTGATGATGCTGTCGTTACGCTATGATGATTCTGTGATTATGTAGCTAAAATGCTGTGATGATGATGTGATGATGTAGTGATGATGCAGTGGTGATGCTCTGATGACGATGCAAAGATGCTGTGATGATGCAGTAATGATGCTGTGATGATTCTGTGATGATGCTGTGATTATGCTGAGATTATGCTCAGATTATGCTCTGATGATGCAGTGATGGTACAGTGATGATTCAGTGAGGAGTCAGTGATGATGATGTGGTTACGATGCGGAGATGCTGTGATCATGCAGTAAGGATGCAATGATGATGCTGTGATGACACTGTGATTATGTTGTGTTGATACTTGTAATGATGTTTTGATGACGATGTGATGATGCTGTGATGATGCAGTGATTATGCAGTGATGATGCTGTGATGATGTGGTGATGATGCAGTGATTATGCAGTGATGATGTTGTGATGATGCAGTGATGATGCTGTGATGATATTGTGATGATGATATGAAGATGCTATGATGATTCAGTGATGATTCTATGATGATGCATTTACGATACTGTGATGACGCTGTGATGGTGTTGTTATGATGGTGTGATGATGCTGCGATGTTGCTGTGAGGATGCTGTAATGATGCAGTGATTCTGCAGTAATGATGCTGTGATGATGCAGTGATGACGCTGTGATGACTATGCGATGATGATGTGATGATGCTGTGATTATGCAGCTATGATGCTGTGATGATGCAGTGATTCTGCAGTAATGATGCTGTGATGGTGCTGTGATGATGCAGTGATGATGCAGTGATGACGATACGATGATGCAGTGATTATGCAGTGATTATGCTGTGACTATACTGAGATGATGCTGTAATGATGCATTGTTGACGTTGTGATGACGCTGTATTGATGCTGTGAGGATGCTGTGATGATGCAGTGATTATGCAGTGATGATGCTGTGATGACTCTGTGATGATGTTGTGATGATGCTGTGATGATGCTCTGATGATGCTGTGATGATGCAGTGATGATGCTGTGATGATGCAGTGATGATGCATTGATGATGTAGTGATGACGCTGTGATGATACTGTGATTATGCTGAGATGATGCTGTGATGATGTGATGATGCAGTGATGATTCACTGAGTAAGAAGTGATTATGTAGTGATGACGCTCTGATGACGCAGTGATGATGTTGTGATGATGTTGTGATAATGCAGTGATGATGCTGTGATGACACTGTAATGACGCTGTCGTGATGCTGTGATGACGTAGTCATGGTGTTGTAATGATGCTGTTATGACACTGTGATTATGCAGTGATGATGCTATGATGATGCTGTGATGATACAGTGATGACAATTTGATGATGTAGTGATGATGCTGTGATGACTCTATGATTATGCAGCTATGATGCTATGATGATGATGTGAGGATGAAGTGATTATGCATTTTTGATGCTGTGATGACGCTGTCATGATGCTGTGATGAAGCTACGATGATGCAGTGATTATGCAGTTAGGACGCTTTGATGACACTGTGATGATGCATTTATGACACTGTAATGACGCTGTGATGATGTTGTGATGATGCAGTGAATAAGCAGTAATGATACTGTGATGATGCTGAGATGATGCTGTGATAACGCAGTGATGATGCTGTGATGACGCTTTGATGATGTTGTGATTATGATGTGATGCAGTGATGATTTTTTGATGATGCAGTTTAGATGCAGTGACGATGCAGTTATGACGCTGTGATGACGCGGTGATGATGCTGTGATGATTTTGTTATGTTGTTGTGATGATGCAGTTATGATGATATGACGATGCTGTAACGATGCCGTGATGATGCAGTGATGATGCTGTGATTATTCAGTGATGATGCTGTGATGATGCTGTGATGATGCAGTAATGATGCTGTGATGATGCATGATGATGCTACGATGATGTTGTGATGACGCTGTGATGATGATGTGATGATGCTGCAATGATGCTGTGATGATTCTGTGATGATGTTGTGATGATGCTGTGATGACGCTGCGATAACACAGTGGTGATGTGGTGATGCAGTAATGATGCTGTGACGACGCACTGATTCTGCTCTGATGATGCTGTAATGATGCAGTCATGATGCAATAATGATGATGCTGTGATGATGCAGTGATGATGTTGTTATGACGCTGTGATGAAGCTGTGATAATATTATGATGATGCTATGATGACATAGCGATGATGCTGTGAAGATTCTTTGATGACGATGTGATGACGATGTGATGATGCTCTGATGATGCTGTTATGACGCTGTGATGATGCTGTGATGGTTCTTTGATGATGCAGTGTTTATGCAGTTATGACGCTGTGATGACGCTGTGATGATGCTTTGATCATGCTGTTATGATGCAGTTATTATGACGCCATGATGTTGTGACAATGCAGTGATGATGTGGTGATGACGCTGTGATGATGCAGTGATGATGCAGTAATGACGCTGTGATGATTTTGTGATGATGCTCTGATGACGCAGTGATGATGCTGTGATGATGTAGTGATGATGCTGTGAAGACGCTCTCATGACACTGTCGTGAAGCTGTGATGATGATGTCGTGATGCTGTGATGACGCTGTGATAACGCTGTGATGACGCTGTGATGATGCTCTATTGATGCTGTGATGATGCAGTAATAACGCTGTGATGACACTATCGTGATTCTGTGATGATGATGTGATGATGCAGTAATGATGCTGTGATGATGCACTGATGATACTGTGATGACGTTGTGATAATGCAATGATTAGGCAGTAATGATGCTGTGATGATGCTGAGATGACACTGTGATGATGCAGTAATGGTGCAGTGATGATGCAGTTATGACACCGTGATAATGCTGTGATGCCGCAGTGAGTAAACAGTAATGATTCTGTGATGATGCAGTGATGATGATGTGATGATGCTGCGATGATGCTTTGATGATGCTGTGATGCTGCAGTGATGAAGCTGTGATGATTTTGTGATGATGCAGTTTAGATGCAGTGACGATGCAGTTATGACGCTGTGATGACGCGGTGATGATGCTGTGACGATGCTTTGATGATTTTGTTATGTTGTTGTGATGATGCAGTTATGATGATATGACGATGCTGTAACGATGCCGTGATGATGCTGTGATGATGCTGTGATGATGCAGTGATGACGCTGCGGTGATGCTGTGATGATGCTGTGATGATACAGTCATGATGTTACGATGACGCTGTGATGATGCTGTAATGATGTTGTGATGATGCTGTCGTTACGCTATGATGATTCTGTGATTATGTAGCTAAAATGCTGTGATGATGATGTGATGATGTAGTGATGATGCAGTGGTGATGCTCTGATGACGATGCAAAGATGCTGTGATGATGCAGTAATGATGCTGTGATGATTCTGTGATGATGCTGTGATTATGCTGAGATTATGCTCAGATTATGCTCTGATGATGCAGTGATGGTACAGTGATGATTCAGTGAGGAGTCAGTGATGATGATGTGATTACGATGCGGAGATGCTGTGATCATGCAGTAAGGATGCAATGATGATGCTGTGATGACACTGTGATTATGTTGTGTTGATACTTGTAATGATGTTTTGATGACGATGTGATGATGCTGTGATGATGCAGTGATTATGCAGTGATGATGCTGTGATGATGTGGTGATGATGCAGTGATTATGCAGTGATGATGCTGTGATGATGCAGTGATGATGCTGTGATGATATTGTGATGATGATATGAAGATGCTATGATGATTCAGTGATGATTCTGTGATGATGCATTTACGATACTGTGATGACGCTGTGATGATGTTGTTATGATGGTGTGATGATGCTGTGATGATATTTTGATGATACTGTGACAATGATGTGATGATGCAGCAATGATGCAGTGTTGATGCAGTGATGATGCGGTGATGATGCAGTGATTATGCAGTGATGATACTGTGATGATGCATTGGTGGTGCTGTGATGATGCTTGGATGATGCTTGGATGATTCAGTGATGATTCTGTGATGACACTGTGATGATGTGATGATGCAGTGAATATACTGTGATGACACTATGATGATGCAGTGATTATGCAGAAATGATTCTGTGATGATGCTGAGATGATGTTGTTATGATGCAGTGATGATGCTTTGATGACGCTGTCGTGATGGTGAGATGACGCTGTCGTGATGCTTTGATGATGCTGTGATGACACTGTGATGATGCAGTGATGATACTGTGATGACGCTGTGAAAATGCAATGATTATGCAGAAATGATTCTGTGATGATGCTGAGATGATGCTGTGATGATGCAGTGAGTAAGCAGTGATGATGCAGTAATGATGCCATGATGATGCTGAGATGATGCTGTGATGTTGCAGTGATGGTGCAGTGATGATTCAGTGAGGACACTGTGATGATGCTGTGATTACAATTTGATGACGTAGTGATGATGCTGTGATGACCTTATGATGATGCTGTGATGATTCTGTGATGATGCTGTGATTATGCTGCTATGATGCAGTCATGATGCAGTGATGATGCTGAGATGACACTGATGATGCTGTGATAATGATGTGATGATGCTGTGATGATGTATTGATGACAGTGAAGATGCTATAATGATGATGTGATGATGCAGTGATGATGCTGTGATAATGTTCTGATGATGAAGCTATGATGTTATGATGCAGTGATGACACTGTCATGACGCTGTGATGATGCAGTGAGTAAGCAGTAATGATGCTGTGATGATGCTGAGATGATGATGTGATGATGCAGTGGTGATGCTCTGATGACGATGCAAAGATGCTGTGATGATGCAGTAATGATGCTGTGATGATTCTGTGATGATTTGGTGATGATGCTGTGATGACAGTTTGATGACGTTGTTATGATGCTGTGATGACACTGAAAACGTTGTGATGATGATGTGATAATGCTGTGATGATGGAGTGATGATGTATTTATGACATTGTGATTATGCCGAGATGATGCTTTGATGATGCAGTTATGATGCTGTGATGATGATGCACTCATGATGCAGTGAGGATGCAGTGATGATGCTGTGATGATGCTCTGATGATGACGAAGTGATGATGCTGTGATGATGTAGTGATGATGCAGTGATATGTAGTGATGACGCTGTGATGATATTGTGATGATGATGTGATGATGCTGTGATTATGCGGAGATTATGCAGTGATTATGCAGTGATGATGCTGTCATGACAGTGTGATGATGCTGTGATGATGCTGCGATGTTGCTGTGAGGATGCTGTGATGATGCAGTGATTCTGAAGTAATGATGCTGTGATGGTGCTGTGATGATGCAGTGATGATGCAGTGATGATGCAGTGATGATATGATGATGCAGTGATTATGCTGTAATAATTCTGTGACTATACTGAGATGATGCTGTAATGATGCATTGATGACGCTGTGATGACACTGTGTTGATGCTGTGAGGATGCTGTGATGATGCAGTGATTATGCAGTGATGATGCTGACATGAAACTGATGATGTTGTGATGATGATGTGATGATGCTATGATGATGCAGTGAGTAAGCAGTAATGATGCTGAGATGATGATGTGATGATGCTGTGATGATGCTCTGATGATGCTGTGATGACGCAGTGATGATTCTGTGATGATGCAGTGATGATGTAGTGATGATGCTGTGATGATACTGTGATTATGCTGTGATGATGCTCTGATGATGCTCTGATGATGCTGTGATGACTCAGTGATGATTCTGTGATGATGCAGTGATGATGTAGTGATGACGCTGTGATGATACTGTGATTATGCTGTGATGATGCTGTGATTATGCGGTGATTATGCAGTGATGATGCTGTCATGACACTGTGATGATGATGCGATGATGCTGTGATGATGCTGCGATGTTGCTGTGAGGATGCTGTGATGATGCAGTGATTCTGCAGTAATGATGCTGTGATGATGCTGTGATGATGCAGTGATGACGCTGTGATGACTATGCGATGATGATGTGATGATGCTGTGATTATGCAGCTATGATGCTGTGATGATGCAGTGATTCTGCAGTAATGATGCTGTGATGGTGCTGTGATGATGCAGTGATGATGCAGTGATGACGATATGATGATGCAGTGATTATGCAGTGATTATGCTGTGACTATACTGAGATGATGCTGTAATGATGCATTGTTGACGTTGTGATGACGCTGTATTGATGCTGTGAGGATGCTGTGATGATGCAGTGATTATGCAGTGATGATGCTGTGATGACTCTGTGATGATGTTGTGATGATGCTGTGATGATGCTCTGATGATGCTGTGATGATGCAGTGATGATGCTGTGATGATGCAGTGATGATGCATTGATGATGTAGTGATGACGCTGTGATGATACTGTGATTATGCTGAGATGATGCTGTGATGATGTGATGATGCAGTGATGATTCACTGAGTAAGAAGTGATTATGTAGTGATGACGCTCTGATGACGCAGTGATGATGTTGTGATGATGTTGTGATAATGCAGTGATGATGCTGTGATGACACTGTAATGACGCTGTCGTGATGCTGTGATGACGTAGTCATGGTGTTGTAATGATGCTGTTATGACACTGTGATTATGCAGTGATGATGCTATGATGATGCTGTGATGATACAGTGATGACAATTTGATGATGTAGTGATGATGCTGTGATGACTCTATGATTATGCAGCTATGATGCTATGATGATGATGTGAGGATGAAGTGATTATGCATTTTTGATGCTGTGATGACGCTGTCATGATGCTGTGATGAAGCTGCGATGATGCAGTGATTATGCAGTTAGGACGCTTTGATGACACTGTGATGATGCATTTATGACACTGTAATGACGCTGTGATGATGTTGTGATGATGCAGTGAATAAGCAGTAATGATACTGTGATGATGCTGAGATGATGCTGTGATAACGCAGTGATGATGCTGTGATGACGCTTTGATGATGTTGTGATTATGATGTGATGCAGTGATGATTTTGTGATGATGCAGTTTAGATGCAGTGACGATGCAGTTATGACGCTGTGATGACGCGGTGATGATGCTGTGATGATGCTTTGATGATTTTGTTATGTTGTTGTGATGATGCAGTTATGATGATATGACGATGCTGTAACGATGCCGTGATGATGCAGTGATGATGCTGTGATTATTCAGTGATGATGCAGTGATGATGCTGTGATGATGCAGTAATGATGCTGCAATGATGCTGTGATGATTCTGTGATGATGTTGTGATGATGCTGTGATGACGCTGCGATAACACAGTGATGATGTGGTGATGCAGTAATGATGCTGTGACGACGCACTGATTCTGCTCTGATGATGCTGTAATGATGCAGTCATGATGCAATAATGATGATGCTGTGATGATGCAGTGATGATGTTGTTATGACGCTGTGATGAAGCTGTGATAATATTATGATGATGCTATGATGACATAGCGATGATGCTGTGAAGATTCTTTGATGACGATGTGATGACGATGTGATGATGCTCTGATGATGCTGTTATGACGCTGTGATGATGCTGTGATGGTTCTTTGATGATGCAGTGTTTATGCAGTTATGACGCTGTGATGACGCTGTGATGATGCTTTGATCATGCTGTTATGATGCAGTTATTATGACGCCATGATGTTGTGACAATGCAGTGATGATGCGGTGATGACGCTGTGATGATGCAGTGATGATGCAGTAATGACGCTGTGATGATTTTGTGATGATGCTCTGATGACGCAGTGATGATGCTGTGATGATGTAGTGATGATGCTGTGAAGACGCTCTCATGACACTGTCGTGAAGCTGTGATGATGATGTCGTGATGCTGTGATGATGCTGTGATGACGCTGTGATAACGCTGTGATGACGCTGTGATGATGCTCTATTGATGCTGTGATGATGCAGTAATAACGCTGTGATGACGCTCTTATAATTTTGTGATGATGCTGTGATGATACTGTGGTGATGCAGTGATGATGCAGTGATGACGCTGTGATGAGTCTCTGATGATGCTGAGATGACGCTGTGATGATGCAGTGATGACGCTGTGATGACACTATCGTGATTCTGTGATGATGATGTGATGATGCAGTAATGATGCTGTGATGATGCACTGATGATACTGTGATGACGTTGTGATAATGCAATGATTAGGCAGTAATGATGCTGTGATGATGCTGAGATGACACTGTGATGATGCAGTAATGGTGCAGTGATGATGCAGTTATGACACCGTGATAATGCTGTGATGCCGCAGTGAGTAAACAGTAATGATTCTGTGATGATGCAGTGATGATGATGTGATGATGCTGCGATGATGCTTTGATGATGCTGTGATGCTGCAGTGATGAAGCTGTGATGATTTTGTGATGATGCAGTTTAGATGCAGTGACGATGCAGTTATGACGCTGTGATGACGCGGTGATGATGCTGTGACGATGCTTTGATGATTTTGTTATGTTGTTGTGATGATGCAGTTATGATGATATGATGATGCTGTAACGATGCCGTGATGATGCTGTGATGATGCTGTGATGATGCAGTGATGACGCTGCGGTGATGCTGTGATGATGCTGTGATGATACAGTCATGATGTTACGATGACGCTGTGATGATGCTGTAATGATGTTGTGATGATGCTGTCGTTACGCTATGATGATTCTGTGATTATGTAGCTAAAATGCTGTGATGATGATGTGATGATGTAGTGATGATGCAGTGGTGATGCTCTGATGACGATGCAAAGATGCTGTGATGATGCAGTAATGATGCTGTGATGATTCTGTGATGATGCTGTGATTATGCTGAGATTATGCTCAGATTATGCTCTGATGATGCAGTGATGGTACAGTGATGATTCAGTGAGGAGTCAGTGATGATGATGTGATTACGATGCGGAGATGCTGTGATCATGCAGTAAGGATGCAATGATGATGCTGTGATGACACTGTGATTATGTTGTGTTGATACTTGTAATGATGTTTTGATGACGATGTGATGATGCTGTGATGATGCAGTGATTATGCAGTGATGATGCTGTGATGATGTGGTGATGATGCAGTGATTATGCAGTGATGATGCTGTGATGATGCAGTGATGATGCTGTGATGATATTGTGATGATGATATGAAGATGCTATGATGATTCAGTGATGATTCTGTGATGATGCATTTACGATACTGTGATGACGCTGTGATGATGTTGTTATGATGGTGTGATGATGCTTTGATGATATTTTGATGATACTGTGACAATGATGTGATGATGCAGCAATGATGCAGTGTTGATGCAGTGATGATGCGGTGATGATGCAGTGATTATGCAGTGATGATACTGTGATGATGCATTGGTGGTGCTGTGATGATGCTTGGATGATGCTTGGATGATTCAGTGATGATTCTGTGATGACACTGTGATGATGTGATGATGCAGTGAATATACTGTGATGACACTATGATGATGCAGTGATTATGCAGAAATGATTCTGTGATGATGCTGAGATGATGTTGTTATGATGCAGTGATGATGCTTTGATGACGCTGTCGTGATGGTGAGATGATGCTGTCGTGATGCTTTGATGATGCTGTGATGACACTGTGATGATGCAGTGATGATACTGTGATGACGCTGTGAAAATGCAATCATAGAATCATAGAATCATAGAATATCCTGAGTTGGAAGGGACCCTTAAGGATCATCTAGTCCAACTCTTGACACCGCACAGGTCTACCCAAGAGTTCAGACCATGTGACTAAGTGCACAGTCCAATCTCTTCTTAAATTCCGACAGGCTCGGTGCAGTGACCACTTCCCTGGGGAGCCTGTTCCAGTGTGCAACCACCCTCTCTGTGAAGAACCCCCTCCTGATGTCTAGCCTAAATTTCCCCTGCCTCAGCTTAACCCCGTTCCCGCGGGTCCTGTCACTGGTGTTAATGGAGAAAAGGTCTCCTGCCTCTCGACACCCCCTTACGAGGAAGTTGTAGACTGTGATGAGGTCTCCCCTCAGCCTCCTCTTCTCCAGGCTGAACAGGCCCAGTGACCTCAGCCGTTCCTCGTACGTCTTCCCCTCTAGGCCTTTCACCATCTTCGTAGCCCTCCTCTGGACACTCTCCAACAGTTTCATGTCCTTTTTATACTGTGGTGCCCAGAACTGCACACAGTACTCGAGGTGAGGCCGCACCAGTGCAGAGTAGAGCGGGACAATCACCTCCCGTGACCTACTAGCGATGCCGTGCTTGATGCACCCCAGGACCCGGTTGGCCCTCCTGGCTGCCAGGGCACACTGCTGGCTCATATTCAACTTGCTGTCTACCACGACCCCCAGATCCCTCTCTTCTAGGCTGCTCTCCAGCGTCTCATCGCCCAGTCTGTACGTGCAGCCAGGGTTTCCCCGTCCCAGGTGCAGGACCCGGCACTTGCTCTTATTGAACTTCATGCGGTTGGTGATCGCCCAGCTCTCCAACCTATCCAGGTCCCTCTGCAAGGCCTTTCCACCCTTATTCGAGTCCACAACTCCTCCAAGTTTGGTGTCATCAGCAAACTTGCTCAAAATACCCTCTATTCCTACATCCAGATCGTTTATAAAAATATTGAAAAGTACCGGCCCTAAAATGGAGCCTTGAGGGACCCCACTGGTGACCGCCCGCCAGCCTGACGCAGCCCCATTTACCATAACCCTTTGGGCCCTGCCCGTTAGCCAATTGCTCACCCATCGTATGATGTTTTTATTTAGCTGTATGGTGGACATTTTGTCCAGTAGGATCCTATGGGAAACCGTGTCAAAAGCCTTGCTGAAGTCCAAAAAAATCACATCAGCTGGTTTCCCTTGGTCCACCATACGGGTGATCTTATCATAAAAGGAAATCCGGTTAGTTAGGCAGGACCTACCCTTCACAAACCCATGCTGGCTGGGACCAATGACTGCTTTGTCCCCCAGGTGCGCCTCAATAAGTTCAAGAACCATCTTCTGCATGATTTTACCCGGCACTGACGTGAGACTGACAGGCCTGTAATTGCTAGGGTCTTCTTTCTGACCCTTCTTGAAAATCGGCACAACATTTGCCAGCTTCCAGTCTACCGGAACCTCTCCAAATTCCCAGGATCGTTGAAAAATAATTGAGAGAGGTTCCGCGATGACGTCCGCCAGCTCTTTCAGCACCCGGGGATGAATCCCATCCGGACCCATGGACTTGTAGGGATCCAGGTGGAGTAGCAAATCCCGCACACGTTCAGGGTCGGTTGGGAGTTTGTCATCCCCACTGTCCCGGTCCTCCAGCTCAGGGCACCCTGGGTCCCAAAGCCCATCATCGGCATTGAAGACAGAGGCAAAGAAGGCGTTAAGCGTCTCTGCTTTGCCTATGTCATTGTCTGTGAGGAGACCTTCCCTATCAAGGAGCGGCCCTATGTATTCTTTAGTTCTCCTTTTTCCATTCACATATCTAAAAAAACCCTTTTTATTTTCTCTCACAGACACAGCCAGCTTCAACTCTAGGTGTGCTTTGGCCACACGAATTTTCTCCCTACAAACACGAACAGCATCCCTGTATTCTTTCCATGACACCTGGCCCTCCTTCCAGTAGCGAAACACTCTCTGTTTCCGCCTAATCTCCATTAGAATGTTCCTGGTCAGCCACGCTGGCCTCCTGCCCCGCCTGCCTGACTTGCGATATTTAGGAATTGCCTGATCTTGTGCTTCTAGGAGGCAACGCTTAAAGAATGACCAGCACTGGTGGACATCGAGGCCTTCAAGAGCAGTTTCCCAGGGGACCTTGCTGACTAGTTCCCTGAGCAGCCTGAAGTCCGCTTTCCCCATATCTAGGGATGAGGTTTTAGTGGCACTTTTCCTTCTGTCACCGTAAATTTTGAACTCAACCACTTCATGGTCGCTATGACCAAGGCGGCCACCAATCACCACATCTCCCACCAGACCCTCTCTGTTTACTAGCAACAGGTCTAGGAGGGCACCTTTCCTAGTTGGTTCCGTTAGCACCTGAACCAAGAAGTTATCATCTAGGTGCTTCATGAACCTCCTGGACTTGCTTGTGTCAGCCGTGATTATGCAGAAATGATTCTGTGATGATGCTGAGATGATGCTGTGATGATGCAGTGAGTAAGCAGTGATGATGCAGTAATGATGCCATGATGATGCCAAGATGATGCTGTGATGTTGCAGTGATGGTGCAGTGATGATTCAGTGAGGACACTGTGATGATGCTGTGATTACAATTTGATGACGTAGTGATGATGCTGTGATGACCTTATGATGATGCTGTGATGATTCTGTGATGATGCTGTGATTATGCTGCTATGATGCAGTCATGATGCAGTGATGATGCTGAGATGACACTGATGATGCTGTGATAATGATGTGATGATGCTGTGATGATGTATTGATGACAGTGAAGATGCTATAATGATGATGTGATGATGCAGTGATGATGCTGTGATAATGTTCTGATGATGAAGCTATGATGTTATGATGCAGTGATGACACTGTCATGACGCTGTGATGATGCAGTGAGTAAGCAGTAATGATGCTGTGATGATGCTGAGATGATGATGTGATGATGCAGTGGTGATGCTCTGATGACGATGCAAAGATGCTGTGATGATGCAGTAATGATGCTGTGATGATTCGGTGATGATGCTGTGATGACAGTTTGATGACGTTGTTATGATGCTGTGATGACACTGAAAACGTTGTGATGATGATGTGATAATGCTGTGATGATGGAGTGATGATGTATTTATGACATTGTGATTATGCCGAGATGATGCTTTGATGATGCAGTTATGATGCTGTGATGATGATGCACTCATGATGCAGTGAGGATGCAGTGATGATGCTGTGATGATGCTCTGATGATGACGAAGTGATGATGCTGTGATGATGTAGTGATGATGCAGTGATGTGTAGTGATGACGCTGTGATGATATTGTGATGATGATGTGATGATGCTGTGATTATGCGGAGATTATGCAGTGGTTATGCAGTGATGATGCTGTCATGACAGTGTGATGATGCTGTGATGATGCTGCGATGTTGCTGTGAGGATGCTGTGATGATGCAGTGATTCTGAAGTAATGATGCTGTGATGGTGCTGTGATGATGCAGTGATGATGCAGTGATGATGCAGTGATGATATGATGATGCAGTGATTATGCTGTAATAATTCTGTGACTATACTGAGATGATGCTGTAATGATGCATTGATGACGCTGTGATGACGTTGTGTTGATGCTGTGAGGATGCTGTGATGATGCAGTGATGATGCAGTGATGATGCTGACATGAAACTGATGATGTGATGATGATGTGATGATGCTATGATGATGCAGTGAGTAAGCAGTAATGATGCTGAGATGATGATGTGATGATGCTGTGATGATGCTCTGATGATGCTGTGATGACGCAGTGATGATTCTGTGATGATGCAGTGATGATGTAGTGATGATGCTGTGATGATACTGTGATTATGCTGTGATGATGCTGTGATGATGCTCTGATGATGCTGTGATGACGCAGTGATGATTCTGTGATGATGCAGTGATGATGTAGTGATGACGCTGTGATGATACTGTGATTATGCTGTGATGATGCTGTGATTATGCGGTGATTATGCAGTGATGATGCTGTCATGACACTGTGATGATGATGCGATGATGCTGTGATGATGCTGCGATGTTGCTGTGAGGATGCTGTGATGATGCAGTGATTCTGCAGTAATGATGCTGTGATGATGCTGTGATGATGCAGTGATGACGCTGTGATGAATATGCGATGATGACGTGATGATGCTGTGATTATGCAGCTATGATGCTGTGATGGTGCTGTGATGATGCAGTGATGATGCAGTGATGACGATATGATGATGCAGTGATTATGCAGTGATTATGCTGTGACTATACTGAGATCATGCTGTAATGATTCATTGTTGACGTTGTGATGACGCTATATTGATGCTGTGAGGATGCTGTGATGATGCAGTGATTATGCAGTGATGATACTGTGATGACTCTGTGATGATGCTGTGATTATGCTGCTATGATGCAGTCATGATGCAGTGATGATGCTGAGATGACACTGATGATGCTGTGATAATGATGTGATGATGCTGTGATGATGTATTGATGACAGTGAAGATGCTATAATGATGATGTGATGATGCAGTGATGATGCTGTGATAATGTTCTGATGATGAAGCTATGATGTTATGATGCAGTGATGACACTGTCATGACGCTGTGATGATGCAGTGAGTAAGCAGTAATGATGCTGTGATGATGCTGAGATGATGATGTGATGATGCAGTGGTGATGCTCTGATGACGATGCAAAGATGCTGTGATGATGCAGTAATGATGCTGTGATGATTCTGTGATGATTTGGTGATGATGCTGTGATGACAGTTTGATGACGTTGTTATGATGCTGTGATGACACTGAAAACGTTGTGATGATGATGTGATAATGCTGTGATGATGGAGTGATGATGTATTTATGACATTGTGATTATGCCGAGATGATGCTTTGATGATGCAGTTATGATGCTGTGATGATGATGCACTCATGATGCAGTGAGGATGCAGTGATGATGCTGTGATGATGCTCTGATGATGACGAAGTGATGATGCTGTGATGATGTAGTGATGATGCAGTGATGTGTAGTGATGACGCTGTGATGATATTGTGATGATGATGTGATGATGCTGTGATTATGCGGAGATTATGCAGTGATTATGCAGTGATGATGCTGTCATGACAGTGTGATGATGCTGTGATGATGCTGCGATGTTGCTGTGAGGATGCTGTGATGATGCAGTGATTCTGAAGTAATGATGCTGTGATGGTGCTGTGATGATGCAGTGATGATGCAGTGATGATATGATGATGCAGTGATTATGCTGTAATAATTCTGTGACTATACTGAGATGATGCTGTAATGATGCATTGATGACGCTGTGATGACGCTGTGTTGATGCTGTGAGGATGCTGTGATGATGCAGTGATTATGCAGTGATGATGCTGACATGAAACTGATGATGTTGTGATGATGATGTGATGATGCTATGATGATGCAGTGAGTAAGCAGTAATGATGCTGAGATGATGATGTGATGATGCTGTGATGATGCTCTGATGATGCTGTGATGACGCAGTGATGATTCTGTGATGATGCAGTGATGATGTAGTGATGATGCTGTGATGATACTGTGATTATGCTGTGATGATGCTGTGATGATGCTCTGATGATGCTGTGATGACGCAGTGATGATTCTGTGATGATGCAGTGATGATGTAGTGATGACGCTGTGATGATACTGTGATTATGCTGTGATGATGCTGTGATTATGCGGTGATTATGCAGTGATGATGCTGTCATGACACTGTGATGATGATGCGATGATGCTGTGATGATGCTGCGATGTTGCTGTGAGGATGCTGTGATGATGCAGTGATTCTGCAGTAATGATGCTGTGATGATGCTGTGATGATGCAGTGATGACGCTGTGATGACTATGCGATGATGATGTGATGATGCTGTGATTATGCAGCTATGATGCTGTGATGGTGCTGTGATGATGCAGTGATGATGCAGTGATTATGCAGTGATTATGCTGTGACTATACTGAGATGATGCTGTAATGATGCATTGTTGACGTTGTGATGACGCTGTATTGATGCTGTGAGGATGCTGTGATGATGCAGTGATTATGCAGTGATGATGCTGTGATGACTCTGTGATGATGTTGTGATGATGCTGTGATGATGCTCTGATGATGCTGTGATGATGCAGTGATGATGCTGTGATGATGCAGTGATGATGCATTGATGATGTAGTGATGACGCTGTGATGATACTGTGATTATGCTGAGATGATGCTGTGATGATGTGATGATGCAGTGATGATTCACTGAGTAAGAAGTGATTATGTAGTGATGACGCTCTGATGACGCAGTGATGATGTTGTGATGATGTTGTGATAATGCAGTGATGATGCTGTGATGACACTGTAATGACGCTGTCGTGATGCTGTGATGACGTAGTCATGGTGTTGTAATGATGCTCTTATGACACTGTGATTATGCAGTGATGATGCTTTGATGATGCAGTTATGATGCTGTGATGATGATGCACTCATGATGCAGTGAGGATGCAGTGATGATGCTGTGATGATGCTCTGATGATGACGAAGTGATGATGCTGTGATGATGTAGTGATGATGCAGTGATGATGTAGTGATTATGCAGTGATGTGTAGTGATGACGCTGTGATGATATTGTGATGATGATGTGATGATGCTGTGATTATGCGGAGATTATGCAGTGATTATGCAGTGATGATGCTGTCATGACAGTGTGATGATGCTGTGATGATGCTGCGATGTTGCTGTGAGGATGCTGTGATGATGCAGTGATGATGCAGTGATGATGCAGTGATGATGCAGTGATGATATGATGATGCAGTGATTATGCTGTAATAATTCTGTGACTATACTGGGATGATGCTGTAATGATGCATTGATGACGCTGTGATGACGCTGTATTGATGCTGTGAGGATGCTGTGATGATACAGTGATTATGCAGTGATGATGCTGACATGAAACTGATGATGTTGTGATGATGATGTGATGATGCTATGATGATGCAGTGAGTAAGCAGTAATGATGCTGAGATGATGATGTGATGATGCTGTGATGATGCTCTGATGATGCTGTGATGACGCAGTGATGATTCTGTGATGATGCAGTGATGATGTAGTGATGACGCTGTGATGATACTGTGATTATGCTGTGATGATGCTGTGATTATGCGGTGATTATGCAGTGATGATGCTGTCATGACACTGTGATGATGATGCGATGATGCTGTGATGATGCTGCGATGTTGCTGTGAGGATGCTGTGATGAAGCAGTGATTCTGCAGTAATGATGCTGTGATGATGCTGTGATGATGCAGTGATGACGCTGTGATGACTATGCGATGATGATGTGATGATGCTGTGATTATGCAGCTATGATGCTGTGATGGTGCTGTGATGATGCAGTGATGATGCAGTGATGACGATATGATGATGCAGTGATTATGCAGTGATTATGCTGTGACTATACTGAGATGATGCTGTAATGATGCATTGTTGACGTTGTGATGACGCTGTATTGATGCTGTGAGGATGCTGTGATGATGCAGTGATTATGCAGTGATGATGCTGTGATGACTCTGTGATGATGTTGTGATGATGCTGTGATGATGCTCTGATGATGCTGTGATGATGCAGTGATGATGCTGTGATGATGCAGTGATGATGCATTGATGATGTAGTGATGACGCTGTGATGATACTGTGATTATGCTGAGATGATGCTGTGATGATGTGATGATGCAGTGATGATTCACTGAGTAAGAAGTGATTATGTAGTGATGACACTCTGATGACGCAGTGATGATGTTGTGATGATGTTGTGATAATGCTCTGATGATGCTGTGATGATGCATTGATGATGTAGTGATGACGCTGTGATGATACTGTGATTATGCTGAGATGATGCTGTGATGATGTGATGATGCAGTGATGATTCACTGAGTAAGAAGTGATTATGTAGTGATGACACTCTGATGACGCAGTGATGATGTTGTGATGATGTTGTGATAATGCAGTGATGATGCTGTGATGACGCTGTAATGACGCTGTCGTGATGCTGTGATGACGTAGTCATGGTGTTGTAATGATGCTGTTATGACACTGTGATTATGCAGTGATGATGCTATGATGATGCTGTGATGATACAGTGATGACAATTTGATGATGTAGTGATGATGCTGTGATGACTCTATGATTATGCAGCTATGATGCTATGATGATGATGTGAGGATGAAGTGATTACGCATTTTTGATGCTGTTATGACGCTGTCATGATGCTGTGATGAAGCTGCGATGATGCAGTGATTATGCAGTTAGGACGCTTTGATGACACTGTGATGATGCATTTATGACACTGTAATGACGCTGTGATGATGTTGTGATGATGCAGTGAATAAGCAGTAATGATACTGTGATGATGCTGAGATGATGCTGTGATAACGCAGTGATGATGCTGTGATGACGCTTTGATGATGTTGTGATTATGATGTGATGCAGTGATGATTTTTTGATGATGCAGTTTAGATGCAGTGACGATGCAGTTATGACGCTGTGATGACGCGGTGATGATGCTTTGATGATTTTGTTATGTTGTTGTGATGATGCAGTTATGATGATATGACGATGCTGTAACGATGCCGTGATGATGCAGTGATGATGCTGTGATTATTCAGTGATGATGCAGTGATGATGCTGTGATGATGCTGAGATGATGCCGTAATGATGCTGTGATGATGCATGATGATGCTACGATGATGTTGTGATGACGCTGTGATGATGATGTGATGATGCTGCAATGATGCTGTGATGATTCTGTGATGATGTTGTGATGATGCTGTGATGACGCTGCGATAACACAGTGGTGATGTGGTGATGCAGTAATGATGCTGTGACGACGCACTGATTCTGCTCTGATGATGCTGTAATGATGCAGTCATGATGCAATAATGATGATGCTGTGATGATGCAGTGATGATGTTGTTATGATGCTGTGATGAAGCTGTGATAATATTATGATGATGCTATGATGACATAGCGATGATGCTGTGAAGATTCTTTGATGACGATGTGATGACGATGTGATGATGCTCTGATGATGCTGTTATGATGCTGTGATGATGCTGTGATGGTTCTTTGATGATGCAGTGTTTATGCAGTTATGACGCTGTGATGACGCTGTGATGATGCTTTGATCATGCTGTTATGATGCAGTTATTATGACGCCATGATGTTGTGACAATGCAGTGATGATGCGGTGATGACGCTGTGATGATGCAGTGATGATGCAGTAATGACGCTGTGATGATTTTGTGATGATGCTCTGATGACGCAGTGATGATGCTGTGATGATGTAGTGATGATGCTGTGATGATGTAGTGATGATGCTGTGAAGACGCTCTCATGACACTGTCGTGAAGCTGTGATGATGATGTCGTGATGCTGTGATGATGCTGTGATAACGCTGTGATGACGCTGTGATGATGCTCTATTGATGCTGTGATGATGCAGTAATAACGCTGTGATGACGCTCTTATAATTTTGTGATGATACTGTGGTGATGCAGTGATGATGCAGTGATGACGCTGTGATGAGTCTCTGATGATGCTGAGATGACGCTGTGATGATGCAGTGATGACGCTGTGATGACACTATCGTGATTCTGTGATGATGATGTGATGATGCAGTAATGATGCTGTGATGATGCACTGATGATACTGTGATGACGTTGTGATAATGCAATGATTAGGCAGTAATGATGCTGTGATGATGCTGAGATGACACTGTGATGATGCAGTAATGGTGCAGTGATGATGCAGTTATGACACCGTGATAATGCTGTGATGCCGCAGTGAGTAAACAGTAATGATTCTGTGATGATGCAGTGATGATGATGTGATGATGCTGCGATGATGCTTTGATGATGCTGTGATGCTGCAGTGATGAAGCTGTGATGATTTTGTGATGATGCAGTTTAGATGCAGTGACGATGCAGTTATGACGCTGTGATGACGCGGTGATGATGCTGTGACGATGCTTTGATGATTTTGTTATGTTGTTGTGATGATGCAGTTATGATGATATGACGATGCTGTAACGATGCCGTGATGATGCTGTGATGATGCTGTGATGATGCAGTGATGACGCTGCGGTGATGCTGTGATGATGCTGTGATGATACAGTCATGATGTTACGATGACGCTGTGATGATGCTGTAATGATGTTGTGATGATGCTGTCGTTACGCTATGATGATTCTGTGATTATGTAGCTAAAATGCTGTGATGATGATGTGATGATGTAGTGATGATGCAGTGGTGATGCTCTGATGACGATGCAAAGATGCTGTGATGATGCAGTAATGATGCTGTGATGATTCTGTGATGATGCTGTGATTATGCTGAGATTATGCTCAGATTATGCTCTGATGATGCAGTGATGGTACAGTGATGATTCAGTGAGGAGTCAGTGATGATGATGTGATTACGATGCGGAGATGCTGTGATCATGCAGTAAGGATGCAATGATGATGCTGTGATGACACTGTGATTATGTTGTGTTGATACTTGTAATGATGTTTTGATGACGATGTGATGATGCTGTGATGATGCAGTGATTATGCAGTGATGATGCTGTGATGATGTGGTGATGATGCAGTGATTATGCAGTGATGATGCTGTGATGATGCAGTGATGATGCTGTGATGATATTGTGATGATGATATGAAGATGCTATGATGATTCAGTGATGATTCTGTGATGATGCATTTACGATACTGTGATGACGCTGTGATGATGTTGTTATGATGGTGTGATGATGCTGTGATGATATTTTGATGATACTGTGACAATGATGTGATGATGCAGCAATGATGCAGTGTTGATGATGTGATGATGCGGTGATGATGCAGTGATTATGCAGTGATGATACTGTGATGATGCATTGGTGGTGCTGTGATGATGCTTGGATGATGCTTGGATGATTCAGTGATGATTCTGTGATGACACTGTGATGATGTGATGATGCAGTGAATATACTGTGATGACACTATGATGATGCAGTGATTATGCAGAAATGATTCTGTGATGATGCTGAGATGATGTTGTTATGATGCAGTGATGATGCTTTGATGACGCTGTCGTGATGGTGAGATGACACTGTTGTGATGCTTTGATGATGCTGTGATGACACTGTGATGATGCAGTGATGATACTGTGATGACGCTGTGAAAATGCAATGATTATGCAGAAATGATTCTGTGATGATGCTGAGATGATGCTGTGATGATGCAGTGAGTAAGCAGTGATGATGCAGTAATGATGCCATGATGATGCTGAGATGATGCTGTGATGTTGCAGTGATGGTGCAGTGATGATTCAGTGAGGACACTGTGATGATGCTGTGATTACAATTTGATGACGTAGTGATGATGCTGTGATGACCTTATGATGATGCTGTGATGATTCTGTGATGATGCTGTGATTATGCTGCTATGATGCAGTCATGATGCAGTGATGATGCTGAGATGACACTGATGATGCTGTGATAATGATGTGATGATGCTGTGATGATGTATTGATGACAGTGAAGATGCTATAATGATGATGTGATGATGCAGTGATGATGCTGTGATAATGTTCTGATGATGAAGCTATGATGTTATGATGCAGTGATGACACTGTCATGACGCTGTGATGATGCAGTGAGTAAGCAGTAATGATGCTGTGATGATGCTGAGATGATGATGTGATGATGCAGTGGTGATGCTCTGATGACGATGCAAAGATGCTGTGATGATGCAGTAATGATGCTGTGATGATTCTGTGATGATTTGGTGATGATGCTGTGATGACAGTTTGATGACGTTGTTATGATGCTGTGATGACACTGAAAACGTTGTGATGATGATGTGATAATGCTGTGATGATGGAGTGATGATGTATTTATGACATTGTGATTATGCCGAGATGATGCTTTGATGATGCAGTTATGATGCTGTGATGATGATGCACTCATGATGCAGTGAGGATGCAGTGATGATGCTGTGATGATGCTCTGATGATGACGAAGTGATGATGCTGTGATGATGTAGTGATGATGCAGTGATGTGTAGTGATGACGCTGTGATGATATTGTGATGATGATGTGATGATGCTGTGATTATGCGGAGATTATGCAGTGATTATGCAGTGATGATGCTGTCATGACAGTGTGATGATGCTGTGATGATGCTGCGATGTTGCTGTGAGGATGCTGTGATGATGCAGTGATTCTGAAGTAATGATGCTGTGATGGTGCTGTGATGATGCAGTGATGATGCAGTGATGATGCAGTGATGATATGATGATGCAGTGATTATGCTGTAATAATTCTGTGACTATACTGAGATGATGCTGTAATGATGCATTGATGACGCTGTGATGACGCTGTGTTGATGCTGTGAGGATGCTGTGATGATGCAGTGATTATGCAGTGATGATGCTGACATGAAACTGATGATGTTGTGATGATGATGTGATGATGCTATGATGATGCAGTGAGTAAGCAGTAATGATGCTGAGATGATGATGTGATGACGCTGTGATGATGCTCTGATGATGCTGTGATGACGCAGTGATGATTCTGTGATGATGCAGTGATGATGTAGTGATGACGCTGTGATGATACTGTGATTATGCTGTGATGATGCTGTGATTATGCGGTGATTATGCAGTGATGATGCTGTCATGACACTGTGATGATGATGCGATGATGCTGTGATGATGCTGCGATGTTGCTGTGAGGATGCTGTGATGATGCAGTGATTCTGCAGTAATGATGCTGTGATGATGCTGTGATGATGCAGTGATGACGCTGTGATGACTATGCGATGATGATGTGATGATGCTGTGATTATGCAGCTATGATGCTGTGATGATGCAGTGATTCTGCAGTAATGATGCTGTGATGGTGCTGTGATGATGCAGTGATGATGCAGTGATGACGATATGATGATGCAGTGATTATGCAGTGATTATGCTGTGACTATACTGAGATGATGCTGTAATGATTCATTGTTGACGTTGTGATGACGCTGTATTGATGCTGTGAGGATGCTGTGATGATGCAGTGATTATGCAGTGATGACGCTGTGATGACTCTGTGATGATGTTGTGATGATGCTGTGATGATGCTCTGATGATGCTGTGATGATGCAGTGATGGTGCTGTGATGATGCAGTGATGATGCATTGATGATGTAGTGATTACGCTGTGATGATACTGTGATTATGCTGAGATGATGCTGTGATGATGTGATGATGCAGTGAGGATTCACTGAGTAAGAAGTGATTATGTAGTGATGACGCTCTGATGACGCAGTGATGATGTTGTGATGATGTTGTGATAATGCAGTGATGATGCTGTGATGACACTGTAATGACGCTGTCGTGATGCTGTGATGACGTAGTCATGGTGTTGTAATGATGCTGTTATGACACTGTGATTATGCAGTGATGATGCTATGATGATGCTGTGATGATACAGTGATGACAATTTGATGATGTAGTGATGATGCTGTGATGACTCTATGATTATGCAGCTATGATGCTATGATGATGATGTGAGGATGAAGTGATTATGCATTTTTGATGCTGTGATGACGCTGTCATGATGCTGTGATGAAGCTGCGATGATGCAGTGATTATGCAGTTAGGACGCTTTGATGACACTGTGATGATGCATTTATGACACTGTAATGACGCTGTGATGATGTTGTGATGATGCAGTGAATAAGCAGTAATGATACTGTGATGATGCTGAGATGATGCTGTGATAACGCAGTGATGATGCTGTGATGACGCTTTGATGATGTTGTGATTATGATGTGATGCAGTGATGATTTTTTGATGATGCAGTTTAGATGCAGTGACGATGCAGTTATGACGCGGTGATGATGCTGTGATGATGCTTTGATGATTTTGTTATGTTGTTGTGATGATGCAGTTATGATGATATGACGATGCTGTAACGATGCCGTGATGATGCTGTGATGATGCTGTGATTACTCAGTGATGATGCTGTGATGATGCATGATGATGCTACGATGATGTTGTGATGACGCTGTGATGATGATGTGATGATGCTGCAATGATGCTGTGATGATTCTGTGATGATGTTGTGATGATGCTGTGATGACGCTGCGATAACACAGTGGTGATGTGGTGATGCAGTAATGATGCTGTGACGACGCACTGATTCTGCTCTGATGATGCTGTAATGATGCAGTCATGATGCAATAATGATGATGCTGTGATGATGCAGTGATGATGTTGTTATGACGCTGTGATGAAGCTGTGATAATATTATGATGATGCTATGATGACATAGCGATGATGCTGTGAAGATTCTTTGATGACGATGTGATGACGATGTGATGATGCTCTGATGATGCTGTTATGACGCTGTGATGATGCTGTGATGGTTCTTTGATGATGCAGTGTTTATGCAGTTATGACGCTGTGATGACGCTGTGATGATGCTTTGATCATGCTGTTATGATGCAGTTATTATGACGCCATGATGTTGTGACAATGCAGTGATGATGCGGTGATGACGCTGTGATGATGCAGTGATGATGCAGTAATGACGCTGTGATGATTTTGTGATGATGCTCTGATGACGCAGTGATGATGCTGTGATGATGTAGTGATGATGCTGTGAAGACGCTCTCATGACACTGTCGTGAAGCTGTGATGATGATGTTGTGATGCTGTGATAACGCTGTGATGATGCTGTGATGATGCTCTATTGATGCTGTGATGATGCAGTAATAACGCTGTGATGACGCTCTTATAATTTTGTGATGATGCTGTGATGATACTGTGGTGATGCAGTGATGACGCTGTGATGAGTCTCTGATGATGCTGAGATGACGCTGTGATGATGCAGTGATGACGCTGTGATGACACTATCGTGATTCTGTGATGATGATGTGATGATGCAGTAATGATGCTGTGATGATGCACTGATGATACTGTGATGACGTTGTGATAATGCAATGATTAGGCAGTAATGATGCTGTGATGATGCTGAGATGACACTGTGATGATGCAGTAATGGTGCAGTGATGATGCAGTTATGACACCGTGATAATGCTGTGATGCCGCAGTGAGTAAACAGTAATGATTCTGTGATGATGCAGTGATGATGATGTGATGATGCTGCGATGATGCTTTGATGATGCTGTGATGCTGCAGTGATGAAGCTGTGATGATTTTGTGATGATGCAGTTTAGATGCAGTGACGATGCAGTTATGACGCTGTGATGACGCGGTGATGATGCTGTGACGATGCTTTGATGATTTTGTTATGTTGTTGTGATGATGCAGTTATGATGATATGACGATGCTGTAACGATGCCGTGATGATGCTGTGATGATGCTGTGATGATGCAGTGATGACGCTGCGGTGATGCTGTGATGATGCTGTGATGATACAGTCATGATGTTACGATGACGCTGTGATGATGCTGTAATGATGTTGTGATGATGCTGTCGTTACGCTATGATGATTCTGTGATTATGTAGCTAAAATGCTGTGATGATGATGTGATGATGTAGTGATGATGCAGTGGTGATGCTCTGATGACGATGCAAAGATGCTGTGATGATGCAGTAATGATGCTGTGATGATTCTGTGATGATGCTGTGATTATGCTGAGATTATGCTCAGATTATGCTCTGATGATGCAGTGATGGTACAGTGATGATTCAGTGAGGAGTCAGTGATGATGATGTGATTACGATGCGGAGATGCTGTGATCATGCAGTAAGGATGCAATGATGATGCTGTGATGACACTGTGATTATGTTGTGTTGATACTTGTAATGATGTTTTGATGACGATGTGATGATGCTGTGATGATGCAGTGATTATGCAGTGATGACGATGTGATGATGCTGTGATGATGCAGTGATTATGCAGTGATGATGCTGTGATGATGCAGTGATGATGCTGTGATGATATTGTGATGATGATATGAAGATGCTATGATGATTCAGTGATGATTCTGTGATGATGCATTTACGATACTGTGATGACGCTGTGATGATGTTGTTATGATGGTGTGATGATGCTGTGATGATATTTTGATGATACTGTGACAATGATGTGATGATGCAGCAATGATGCAGTGTTGATGCAGTGATGATGCGGTGATGATGCAGTGATTATGCAGTGATGATACTGTGATGATGCATTGGTGGTGCTGTGATGATGCTTGGATGATGCTTGGATGATTCAGTGATGATTCTGTGATGACACTGTGATGATGTGATGATGCAGTGAATATACTGTGATGACACTATGATGATGCAGTGATTATGCAGAAATGATTCTGTGATGATGCTGAGATGATGTTGTTATGATGCAGTGATGATGCTTTGATGACGCTGTCGTGATGGTGAGATGACGCTGTCGTGATGCTTTGATGATGCTGTGATGACACTGTGATGATGCAGTGATGATACTGTGATGACGCTGTGAAAATGCAATGATTATGCAGAAATGATTCTGTGATGATGCTGAGATGATGCTGTGATGATGCAGTGAGTAAGCAGTGATGATGCAGTAATGATGCCATGATGATGCTGAGATGATGCTGTGATGTTGCAGTGATGGTGCAGTGATGATTCAGTGAGGACACTGTGATGATGCTGTGATTACAATTTGATGACGTAGTGATGATGCTGTGATGACCTTATGATGATGCTGTGATGATTCTGTGATGATGCTGTGATTATGCTGCTATGATGCAGTCATGATGCAGTGATGATGCTGAGATGACACTGATGATGCTGTGATAATGATGTGATGATGCTGTGATGATGTATTGATGACAGTGAAGATGCTATAATGATGATGTGATGATGCAGTGATGATGCTGTGATAATGTTCTGATGATGAAGCTATGATGTTATGATGCAGTGATGACACTGTCATGACGCTGTGATGATGCAGTGAGTAAGCAGTAATGATGCTGTGATGATGCTGAGATGATGATGTGATGATGCAGTGGTGATGCTCTGATGACGATGCAAAGATGCTGTGATGATGCAGTAATGATGCTGTGATGATTCTGTGATGATTTGGTGATGATGCTGTGATGACAGTTTGATGACGTTGTTATGATGCTGTGATGACACTGAAAACGTTGTGATGATGATGTGAAAATGCTGTGATGATGGAGTGATGATGTATTTATGACATTGTGATTATGCCGAGATGATGCTTTGATGATGCAGTTATGATGCTGTGATGATGATGCACTCATGATGCAGTGAGGATGCAGTGATGATGCTGTGATGATGCTCTGATGATGACGAAGTGATGATGCTGTGATGATGTAGTGATGATGCAGTGATGTGTAGTGATGACGCTGTGATGATATTGTGATGATGATGTGATGATGCTGTGATTATGCGGAGATTATGCAGTGATTATGCAGTGATGATGCTGTCATGACAGTGTGATGATGCTGTGATGATGCTGCGATGTTGCTGTGAGGATGCTGTGATGATGCAGTGATTCTGAAGTAATGATGCTGTGATGGTGCTGTGATGATGCAGTGATGATGCAGTGATGATGCAGTGATGATATGATGATGCAGTGATTATGCTGTAATAATTCTGTGACTATACTGAGATGATGCTGTAATGATGCATTGATGACGCTGTGATGACGCTGTGATGACGCTGTGTTGATGCTGTGAGGATGCTGTGATGATGCAGTGATTATGCAGTGATGATGCTGACATGAAACTGATGATGTTGTGATGATGATGTGATGATGCTATGATGATGCAGTGAGTAAGCAGTAATGATGCTGAGATGATGATGTGATGATGCTGTGATGATGCTCTGATGATGCTGTGATGACGCAGTGATGATTCTGTGATGATGCAGTGATGATGTAGTGATGATGCTGTGATGATACTGTGATTATGCTGTGATGATGCTGTGATGATGCTCTGATGATGCTGTGATGATGCAGTGATGATTCTGTGATGATGCAGTGATGATGTAGTGATGACGCTGTGATGATACTGTGATTATGCTGTGATGATGCTGTGATTATGCGGTGATTATGCAGTGATGATGCTGTCATGACACTGTGATGATGATGCGATGATGCTGTGATGATGCTGCGATGTTGCTGTGAGGATGCTGTGATGATGCAGTGATTCTGCAGTAATGATGCTGTGATGATGCTGTGATGATGCAGTGATGACGCTGTGATGACTATGCGATGATGATGTGATGATGCTGTGATTATGCAGCTATGATGCTGTGATGATGCAGTGATTCTGCAGTAATGATGCTGTGATGGTGCTGTGATGATGCAGTGATGATGCAGTGATGACGATATGATGATGCAGTGATTATGCAGTGATTATGCTGTGACTATACTGAGATGATGCTGTAATGATGCATTGTTGACGTTGTGATGACGCTGTATTGATACAGTGATTATGCAGTGATGATGCTGTGATGACTCTGTGATGATGTTGTGATGATGCTGTGATGATGCTCTGATGATGCTGTGATGATGCAGTGATGATGCTGTGATGATGCAGTGATGATGCATTGATGATGTAGTGATGACGCTGTGATGATACTGTGATTATGCTGAGATGATGCTGTGATGATGTGATGATGCAGTGATGATTCACTGAGTAAGAAGTGATTATGTAGTGATGACGCTCTGATGACGCAGTGATGATGTTGTGATGATGTTGTGATAATGCAGTGATGATGCTGTGATGACACTGTAATGACGCTGTCGTGATGCTGTGATGACGTAGTCATGGTGTTGTAATGATGCTGTTATGACACTGTGATTATGCAGTGATGATGCTATGATGATGCTGTGATGATACAGTGATGACAATTTGATGATGTAGTGATGATGCTGTGATGACTCTATGATTATGCAGCTATGATGCTATGATGATGATGTGAGGATGAAGTGATTATGCATTTTTGATGCTGTGATGACGCTGTCATGATGCTGTGATGAAGCTGCGATGATGCAGTGATTATGCAGTTAGGACGCTTTGATGACACTGTGATGATGCATTTATGACACTGTAATGACGCTGTGATGATGTTGTGATGATGCAGTGAATAAGCAGTAATGATACTGTGATGATGCTGAGATGATGCTGTGATAACGCAGTGATGATGCTGTGATGACGCTTTGATGATGTTGTGATTATGATGTGATGCAGTGATGATTTTGTGATGATGCAGTTTAGATGCAGTGACGATGCAGTTATGACGCTGTGATGACGCGGTGATGATGCTGTGACGATGCTTTGATGATTTTGTTATGTTGTTGTGATGATGCAGTTATGATGATATGACGATGCTGTAACGATGCCGTGATGATGCAGTGATGATGCTGTGATTATTCAGTGATGATGCAGTGATGATGCTGTGATGATGCTGCAATGATGCTGTGATGATGTTGTGATGATGCTGTGATGACGCTGCGATAACACAGTGATGATGTGGTGATGCAGTAATGATGCTGTGACGACGCACTGATTCTGCTCTGATGATGCTGTAATGATACAGTCATGATGCAATAATGATGATGCTGTGATGATGCAGTGATGATGTTGTTATGACGCTGTGATGAAGCTGTGATAATATTATGATGATGCTATGATGACATAGCGATGATGCTGTGAAGATTCTTTGATGACGATGTGATGACGATGTGATGATGCTCTGATGATGCTGTTATGACGCTGTGATGATGCTGTGATGGTTCTTTGATGATGCAGTGTTTATGCAGTTATGACGCTGTGATGACGCTGTGATGATGCTTTGATCATGCTGTTATGATGCAGTTATTATGACGCCATGATGTTGTGACAATGCAGTGATGATGCGGTGATGACGCTGTGATGATGCAGTGATGATGCAGTAATGACGCTGTGATGATGCGGTGATGACGCTGTGATGATGCAGTGATGATGCAGTAATGACGCTGTGATGATTTTGTGATGATGCTCTGATGACGCAGTGATGATGCTGTGATGATGTAGTGATGATGCTGTGAAGACGCTCTCATGACACTGTCGTGAAGCTGTGATGATGCTCTATTGATGCTGTGATGATGCAGTAATAACGCTGTGATGACGCTCTTATAATTTTGTGATGATGCTGTGATGATACTGTGGTGATGCAGTGATGATGCAGTGATGACGCTGTGATGAGTCTCTGATGATGCTGAGATGACGCTGTGATGATGCAGTGATGACGCTGTGATGATGCAGTGATGACGCTGTGATGACACTATCGTGATTCTGTGATGATGATGTGATGATGCAGTAATGATGCTGTGATGATGCACTGATGATACTGTGATGACGTTGTGATAATGCAATGATTAGGCAGTAATGATGCTGTGATGATGCTGAGATGACACTGTGATGATGCAGTAATGGTGCAGTGATGATGCAGTTATGACACCGTGATAATGCTGTGATGCCGCAGTGAGTAAACAGTAATGATTCTGTGATGATGCAGTGATGATGATGTGATGATGCTGCGATGATGCTTTGATGATGCTGTGATGCTGCAGTGATGAAGCTGTGATGATTTTGTGATGATGCAGTTTAGATGCAGTGACGATGCAGTTATGACGCTGTGATGACACGGTGATGATGCTGTGACGATGCTTTGATGATTTTGTTATGTTGTTGTGATGATGCAGTTATGATGATATGACGATGCTGTAACGATGCCGTGATGATGCTGTGATGATGCTGTGATGATGCAGTGATGACGCTGCGGTGATGCTGTGATGATGCTGTGATGATACAGTCATGATGTTACGATGACGCTGTGATGATGCTGTAATGATGTTGTGATGATGCTGTCGTTACGCTATGATGATTCTGTGATTATGTAGCTAAAATGCTGTGATGATGATGTGATGATGTAGTGATGATGCAGTGGTGATGCTCTGATGACGATGCAAAGATGCTGTGATGATGCAGTAATGATGCTGTGATGATTCTGTGATGATATTGTGATGATGATATGAAGATGCTATGATGATTCAGTGATGATTCTGTGATGATGCATTTACGATACTGTGATGACGCTGTGATGATGTTGTTATGATGGTGTGATGATGCTGTGATGATATTTTGATGATACTGTGACAATGATGTGATGATGCAGCAATGATGCAGTGTTGATGCAGTGATGATGCGGTGATGATGCAGTGATTATGCAGTGATGATACTGTGATGATGCATTGGTGGTGCTGTGATGATGCTTGGATGATGCTTGGATGATTCAGTGATGATTCTGTGATGACACTGTGATGATGTGATGATGCAGTGAATATACTGTGATGATGTGATGATGCAGTGAATATACTGTGATGACACTATGATGATGCAGTGATTATGCAGAAATGATTCTGTGATGATGCTGAGATGATGTTGTTATGATGCAGTGATGATGCTTTGATGACGCTGTCGTGATGGTGAGATGACGCTGTCGTGATGCTTTGATGATGCTGTGATGACACTGTGATGATGCAGTGATGATACTGTGATGACGCTGTGAAAATGCAATGATTATGCAGAAATGATTCTGTGATGATGCTGAGATGATGCTGTGATGATGCAGTGAGTAAGCAGTGATGATGCAGTAATGATGCCATGATGATGCTGAGATGATGCTGTGATGTTGCAGTGATGGTGCAGTGATGATTCAGTGAGGACACTGTGATGATGCTGTGATTACAATTTGATGACGTAGTGATGATGCTGTGATGACCTTATGATGATGCTGTGATGATTCTGTGATGATGCTGTGATTATGCTGCTATGATGCAGTCATGATGCAGTGATGATGCTGAGATGACACTGATGATGCTGTGATAATGATGTGATGATGCTGTGATGATGTATTGATGACAGTGAAGATGCTATAATGATGATGTGATGATGCAGTGATGATGCTGTGATAATGTTCTGATGATGAAGCTATGATGTTATGATGCAGTGATGACACTGTCATGACGCTGTGATGATGCAGTGAGTAAGCAGTAATGATGCTGTGATGATGCTGAGATGATGATGTGATGATGCAGTGGTGATGCTCTGATGACGATGCAAAGATGCTGTGATGATGCAGTAATGATGCTGTGATGATTCTGTGATGATTTGGTGATGATGCTGTGATGACAGTTTGATGACGTTGTTATGATGCTGTGATGACACTGAAAACGTTGTGATGATGATGTGATAATGCTGTGATGATGGAGTGATGATGTATTTATGACATTGTGATTATGCCGAGATGATGCTTTGATGATGCAGTTATGATGCTGTGATGATGATGCACTCATGATGCAGTGAGGATGCAGTGATGATGCTGTGATGATGCTCTGATGATGACGAAGTGATGATGCTGTGATGATGTAGTGATGATGCAGTGATGTGTAGTGATGACGCTGTGATGATATTGTGATGATGATGTGATGATGCTGTGATTATGCGGAGATTATGCAGTGATTATGCAGTGATGATGCTGTCATGACAGTGTGATGATGCTGTGATGATGCTGCGATGTTGCTGTGAGGATGCTGTGATGATGCAGTGATTCTGAAGTAATGATGCTGTGATGGTGCTGTGATGATGCAGTGATGATGCAGTGATGATGCAGTGATGATATGATGATGCAGTGATTATGCTGTAATAATTCTGTGACTATACTGAGATGATGCTGTAATGATGCATTGATGACGCTGTGATGACGCTGTGTTGATGCTGTGAGGATGCTGTGATGATGCAGTGATTATGCAGTGATGATGCTGACATGAAACTGATGATGTTGTGATGATGATGTGATGATGCTATGATGATGCAGTGAGTAAGCAGTAATGATGCTGAGATGATGATGTGATGACGCTGTGATGATGCTCTGATGATGCTGTGATGACGCAGTGATGATTCTGTGATGATGCAGTGATGATGTAGTGATGACGCTGTGATGATACTGTGATTATGCTGTGATGATGCTGTGATTATGCGGTGATTATGCAGTGATGATGCTGTCATGACACTGTGATGATGATGCGATGATGCTGTGATGATGCTGCGATGTTGCTGTGAGGATGCTGTGATGATGCAGTGATTCTGCAGTAATGATGCTGTGATGATGCTGTGATGATGCAGTGATGACGCTGTGATGACTATGCGATGATGATGTGATGATGCTGTGATTATGCAGCTATGATGCTGTGATGATGCAGTGATTCTGCAGTAATGATGCTGTGATGGTGCTGTGATGATGCAGTGATGATGCAGTGATGACGATATGATGATGCAGTGATTATGCAGTGATTATGCTGTGACTATACTGAGATGATGCTGTAATGATTCATTGTTGACGTTGTGATGACGCTGTATTGATGCTGTGAGGATGCTGTGATGATGCAGTGATTATGCAGTGATGACGCTGTGATGACTCTGTGATGATGTTGTGATGATGCTGTGATGATGCTCTGATGATGCTGTGATGATGCAGTGATGGTGCTGTGATGATGCAGTGATGATGCATTGATGATGTAGTGATTACGCTGTGATGATACTGTGATTATGCTGAGATGATGCTGTGATGATGTGATGATGCAGTGAGGATTCACTGAGTAAGAAGTGATTATGTAGTGATGACGCTCTGATGACGCAGTGATGATGTTGTGATGATGTTGTGATAATGCAGTGATGATGCTGTGATGACACTGTAATGACGCTGTCGTGATGCTGTGATGACGTAGTCATGGTGTTGTAATGATGCTGTTATGACACTGTGATTATGCAGTGATGATGCTATGATGATGCTGTGATGATACAGTGATGACAATTTGATGATGTAGTGATGATGCTGTGATGACTCTATGATTATGCAGCTATGATGCTATGATGATGATGTGAGGATGAAGTGATTATGCATTTTTGATGCTGTGATGACGCTGTCATGATGCTGTGATGAAGCTGCGATGATGCAGTGATTATGCAGTTAGGACGCTTTGATGACACTGTGATGATGCAGTGAGTAAGCAGTAATGATGCTGTGATGATGCTGAGATGATGATGTGATGATGCAGTGGTGATGCTCTGATGACGATGCAAAGATGCTGTGATGATGCAGTAATGATGCTGTGATGATTCTGTGATGATTTGGTGATGATGCAGTGATGATGTAGTGATGATGCTGTGATGATACTGTGATTATGCTGTGATGATGCTGTGATGATGCTCTGATGATGCTGTGATGACGCAGTGATGATTCTGTGATGATGCAGTGATGATGTAGTGATGACGCTGTGATGATACTGTGATTATGCTGTGATGATGCTGTGATTATGCGGTGATTATGCAGTGATGATGCTGTCATGACACTGTGATGATGATGCGATGATGCTGTGATGATGCTGCGATGTTGCTGTGAGGATGCTGTGATGATGCAGTGATTCTGCAGTAATGATGCTGTGATGATGCTGTGATGATGCAGTGATGACGCTGTGATGACTATGCGATGATGATGTGATGATGCTGTGATTATGCAGCTATGATGCTGTGATGATGCAGTGATTCTGCAGTAATGATGCTGTGATGGTGCTGTGATGATGCAGTGATGATGCAGTGATGACGATATGATGATGCAGTGATTATGCAGTGATTATGCTGTGACTATACTGAGATGATGCTGTAATGATGCATTGTTGACGTTGTGATGACGCTGTATTGATGCTGTGAGGATGCTGTGTTGATGCAGTGATTATGCAGTGATGACGCTGTGATGACTCTGTGATGATGTTGTGATGATGCTGTGATGATGCTCTGATGATGCTGTGATGATGCAGTGATGATGCTGTGATGATGCATTGATGATGTAGTGATGACGCTGTGATGATACTGTGATTATGCTGAGATGATGCTGTGATTATGTGATGATGCAGTGAGGATTCACTGAGTAAGAAGTGATTATGTAGTGATGACGCTCTGATGACGCAGTGATGATGTTGTGATGATGTTGTGATAATGCAGTGATGATGCTGTGATGACACTGTAATGACGCTGTCGTGATGCTGTGATGACGTAGTCATGGTGTTGTAATGATGCTGTTATGACACTGTGATTATGCAGTGATGATGCTGTGATGACCTTATGATGATGCTGTGATGATTCTGTGATGATGCTGTGATTATGCTGCTATGATGCAGTCATGATGCAGTGATGATGCTGAGATGACACTGATGATGCTGTGATAATGATGTGATGATGCTGTGATGATGTATTGATGACAGTGAAGATGCTATAATGATGATGTGATGATGCAGTGATGATGCTGTGATAATGTTCTGATGATGAAGCTATGATGTTATGATGCAGTGATGACACTGTCATGACGCTGTGATGATGCAGTGAGTAAGCAGTAATGATGCTGTGATGATGCTGAGATGATGATGTGATGATGCAGTGGTGATGCTCTGATGACGATGCAAAGATGCTGTGATGATGCAGTAATGATGCTGTGATGATTCTGTGATGATTTGGTGATGATGCTGTGATGACAGTTTGATGACGTTGTTATGATGCTGTGATGACACTGAAAACGTTGTGATGATGATGTGATAATGCTGTGATGATGGAGTGATGATGTATTTATGACATTGTGATTATGCCGAGATGATGCTTTGATGATGCAGTTATGATGCTGTGATGATGATGCACTCATGATGCAGTGAGGATGCAGTGATGATGCTCTGATGATGACGAAGTGATGATGCTGTGATGATGTAGTGATGATGCAGTGATGTGTAGTGATGACGCTGTGATGATATTGTGATGATGATGTGATGATGCTGTGATTATGCGGAGATTATGCAGTGATTATGCAGTGATGATGCTGTCATGACAGTGTGATGATGCTGTGATGATGCTGCGATGTTGCTGAGAGGATGCTGTGATGATGCAGTGATTCTGAAGTAATGATGCTGTGATGGTGCTGTGATGATGCAGTGATGATGCAGTGATGATGCAGTGATGATATGATGATGCAGTGATTATGCTGTAATAATTCTGTGACTATACTGAGATGATGCTGTAATGATGCATTGATGACGCTGTGATGACGCTGTGTTGATGCTGTGAGGATGCTGCGATGATGCAGTGATTATGCAGTGATGATGCTGACATGAAACTGATGATATTGTGATGATGATGTGATGATGCTATGATGATGCAGTGAGTAAGCAGTAATGATGCTGAGATGATGATGTGATGATGCTGTGATGATGCTCTGATGATGCTGTGATGACGCAGTGATGATTCTGTGATGATGCAGTGATGATGTAGTGATGATGCTGTGATGATACTGTGATTATGCTGTGATGATGCTGTGATGATGCTCTGATGATGCTGTGATGACGCAGTGATGATTCTGTGATGATGCAGTGATGATGTAGTGATGACGCTGTGATGATACTGTGATTATGCTGTGATGATGCTGTGATTATGCGGTGATTATGCAGTGATGATGCTGTCATGACACTGTGATGATGATGCGATGATGCTGTGATGATGCTGCGATGTTGCTGTGAGGATGCTGTGATGATGCAGTGATTCTGCAGTAATGATGCTGTGATGATGCTGTGATGATGCAGTGATGACGCTGTGATGACTATGCGATGATGATGTGATGATGCTGTGATTATGCAGCTATGATGCTGTGATGATGCAGTGATTCTGCAGTAATGATGCTGTGATGGTGCTGTGATGATGCAGTGATGATGCAGTGATGACGATATGATGATGCAGTGATTATGCAGTGATTATGCTGTGACTATACTGAGATGATGCTGTAATGATGCATTGTTGATGTTGTGATGACGCTGTATTGATGCTGTGAGGATGCTGTGATGATGCAGTGATTATGCAGTGATGATGCTGTGATGACTCTGTGATGATGTTGTGATGATGCTGTGATGATGCTCTGATGATGCTGTGATGATGCTCTGATGATGCTGTGATGATGCAGTGATGATGCATTGATGATGTAGTGATGACGCTGTGATGATACTGTGATTATGCTGAGATGATGCTGTGATGATGTGATGATGCAGTGAGGATTCACTGAGTAAGAAGTGATTATGTAGTGATGACGCTCTGATGACGCAGTGATGATGTTGTGATGATGTTGTGATAATGCAGTGATGATGCTGTGATGACACTGTAATGACGCTGTCGTGATGCTGTGATGACGTAGTCCTGGTGTTGTAATGATGCTGTTATGACACTGTGATTATGCAGTGATGATGCTATGATGATGCTGTGATGATACAGTGATGACAATTTGATGATGTAGTGATGATGCTGTGATGACTCTATGATTATGCAGCTATGATGCTATGATGATGATGTGAGGATGAAGTGATTATGCATTTTTGATGCTGTGATGATGCTGTCATGATGCTGTGATGAAGCTGCGATGATGCAGTGATTATGCAGTTAGGACGCTTTGATGACACTGTGATGATGCATTTATGACACTGTAATGACGCTGTGATGATGTTGTGATGATGCAGTGAATAAGCAGTAATGATACTGTGATGATGCTGAGATGATGCTGTGATAACGCAGTGATGATGCTGTGATGACGCTTTGATGATGTTGTGATTATGATGTGATGCAGTGATGATTTTGTGATGATGCAGTTTAGATGCAGTGACGATGCAGTTATGACGCTGTGATGACGCGGTGATGATGCTGTGATGATGCTTTGATGATTTTGTTATGTTGTTGTGATGATGCAGTTATGATGATATGACGATGCTGTAACGATGCCGTGATGATGCAGTGATGATGCTGTGATTATTCAGTGATGATGCAGTGATGATGCTGTGATGATGCAGTAATGATGCTGTGATGATGCATGATGATGCTACGATGATGTTGTGATGACGCTGTGATGATGCTGCAATGATGCTGTGATGATTCTGTGATGATGTTGTGATGATGCTGTGATGACGCTGCGATAACACAGTGGTGATGTGGTGATGCAGTAATGATGCTGTGACGACGCACTGATTCTGCTCTGATGATGCTGTAATGATGCAGTCATGATGCAATAATGATGATGCTGTGATGATGCAGTGATGATGTTGTTATGACGCTGTGATGAAGCTGTGATAATATTATGATGATGCTATGATGACATAGCGATGATGCTGTGAAGATTCTTTGATGACGATGTGATGACGATGTGATGATGCTCTGATGATGCTGTTATGACGCTGTGATGATGCTGTGATGGTTCTTTGATGATGCAGTGTTTATGCAGTTATGACGCTGTGATGACGCTGTGATGATGCTTTGATCATGCTGTTATGATGCAGTTATTATGACGCCATGATGTTGTGACAATGCAGTGATGATGCGGTGATGACGCTGTGATGATGCAGTGATGATGCAGTAATGACGCTGTGATGATTTTGTGATGATGCTCTGATGACGCAGTGATGATGCTGTGATGATGTAGTGATGATGCTGTGAAGACGCTCTCATGACACTGTCGTGAAGCTGTGATGATGATGTTGTGATGCTGTGATAACGCTGTGATGACGCTGTGATGATGCTCTATTGATGCTGTGATGATGCAGTAATAACGCTGTGATGACGCTCTTATAATTTTGTGATGATGCTGTGATGATACTGTGGTGATGCAGTGATGACGCTGTGATGAGTCTCTGATGATGCTGAGATGACGCTGTGATGATGCAGTGATGACGCTGTGATGACACTATCGTGATTCTGTGATGATGATGTGATGATGCAGTAATGATGCTGTGATGATGCACTGATGATACTGTGATGACGTTGTGATAATGCAATGATTAGGCAGTAATGATGCTGTGATGATGCTGAGATGACACTGTGATGATGCAGTAATGGTGCAGTGATGATGCAGTTATGACACCGTGATAATGCTGTGATGCCGCAGTGAGTAAACAGTAATGATTCTGTGATGATGCAGTGATGATGATGTGATGATGCTGCGATGATGCTTTGATGATGCTGTGATGCTGCAGTGATGAAGCTGTGATGATTTTGTGATGATGCAGTTTAGATGCAGTGACGATGCAGTTATGACGCTGTGATGACGCGGTGATGATGCTGTGACGATGCTTTGATGATTTTGTTATGTTGTTGTGATGATGCAGTTATGATGATATGACGATGCTGTAACGATGCCGTGATGATGCTGTGATGATGCTGTGATGATGCAGTGATGACGCTGCGGTGATGCTGTGATGATGCTGTGATGATACAGTCATGATGTTACGATGACGCTGTGATGATGCTGTAATGATGTTGTGATGATGCTGTCGTTACGCTATGATGATTCTGTGATTATGTAGCTAAAATGCTGTGATGATGATGTGATGATGTAGTGATGATGCAGTGGTGATGCTCTGATGACGATGCAAAGATGCTGTGATGATGCAGTAATGATGCTGTGATGATTCTGTGATGATGCTGTGATTATGCTGAGATTATGCTCAGATTATGCTCTGATGATGCAGTGATGGTACAGTGATGATTCAGTGAGGAGTCAGTGATGATGATGTGATTACGATGCGGAGATGCTGTGATCATGCAGTAAGGATGCAATGATGATGCTGTGATGACACTGTGATTATGTTGTGTTGATACTTGTAATGATGTTTTGATGACGATGTGATGATGCTGTGATGATGCAGTGATTATGCAGTGATGATGCTGTGATGATGTGGTGATGATGCTGTGATGATATTGTGATGATGATATGAAGATGCTATGATGATTCAGTGATGATTCTGTGATGATGCATTTACGATACTGTGATGACGCTGTGATGATGTTGTTATGATGGTGTGATGATGCTGTGATGATATTTTGATGATACTGTGACAATGATGTGATGATGCAGCAATGATGCAGTGTTGATGCAGTGATGATGCGGTGATGATGCAGTGATTATGCAGTGATGATACTGTGATGATGCATTGGTGGTGCTGTGATGATGCTTGGATGATGCTTGGATGATTCAGTGATGATTCTGTGATGACACTGTGATGATGTGATGATGCAGTGAATATACTGTGATGACACTATGATGATGCAGTGATTATGCAGAAATGATTCTGTGATGATGCTGAGATGATGTTGTTATGATGCAGTGATGATGCTTTGATGACGCTGTCGTGATGGTGAGATGACGCTGTCGTGATGCTTTGATGATGCTGTGATGACACTGTGATGATGCAGTGATGATACTGTGATGACGCTGTGAAAATGCAATGATTATGCAGAAATGATTCTGTGATGATGCTGAGATGATGCTGTGATGATGCAGTGAGTAAGCAGTGATGATGCAGTAATGATGCCATGATGATGCTGAGATGATGCTGTGATGTTGCAGTGATGGTGCAGTGATGATTCAGTGAGGACACTGTGATGATGCTGTGATTACAATTTGATGACGTAGTGATGATGCTGTGATGACCTTATGATGATGCTGTGATGATTCTGTGATGATGCTGTGATTATGCTGCTATGATGCAGTCATGATGCAGTGATGATGCTGAGATGACACTGATGATGCTGTGATAATGATGTGATGATGCTGTGATGATGTATTGATGACAGTGAAGATGCTATAATGATGATGTGATGATGCAGTGATGATGCTGTGATAATGTTCTGATGATGAAGCTATGATGTTATGATGCAGTGATGACACTGTCATGACGCTGTGATGATGCAGTGAGTAAGCAGTAATGATGCTGTGATGATGCTGAGATGATGATGTGATGATGCAGTGGTGATGCTCTGATGACGATGCAAAGATGCTGTGATGATGCAGTAATGATGCTGTGATGATTCTGTGATGATTTGGTGATGATGCTGTGATGACAGTTTGATGACGTTGTTATGATGCTGTGATGACACTGAAAACGTTGTGATGATGATGTGATAATGCTGTGATGATGGAGTGATGATGTATTTATGACATTGTGATTATGCCGAGATGATGCTTTGATGATGCAGTTATGATGCTGTGATGATGATGCACTCATGATGCAGTGAGGATGCAGTGATGATGCTGTGATGATGCTCTGATGATGACGAAGTGATGATGCTGTGATGATGTAGTGATGATGCAGTGATGTGTAGTGATGACGCTGTGATGATATTGTGATGATGATGTGATGATGCTGTGATTATGCGGAGATTATGCAGTGATTATGCAGTGATGATGCTGTCATGACAGTGTGATGATGCTGTGATGATGCTGCGATGTTGCTGTGAGGATGCTGTGATGATGCAGTGATTCTGAAGTAATGATGCTGTGATGGTGCTGTGATGATGCAGTGATGATGCAGTGATGATGCAGTGATGATGCAGTGATGATATGATGATGCAGTGATTATGCTGTAATAATTCTGTGACTATACTGAGATGATGCTGTAATGATGCATTGATGACGCTGTGATGACGCTGTGTTGATGCTGTGAGGATGCTGTGATGATGCAGTGATTATGCAGTGATGATGTTGACATGAAACTGATGATGTTGTGATGATGATGTGATGATGCTATGATGATGCAGTGAGTAAGCAGTAATGATGCTGAGATGATGATGTGATGATGCTGTGATGATGCTCTGATGATGCTGTGATGACGCAGTGATGATTCTGTGATGATGCAGTGATGATGTAGTGATGATGCTGTGATGATACTGTGATTATGCTGTGATGATGCTGTGATGATGCTCTGATGATGCTGTGATGATTCTGTGATGATGCAGTGATGATGTAGTGATGACGCTGTGATGATACTGTGATTATGCTGTGATGATGCTGTGATTATGCGGTGATTATGCAGTGATGATGCTGTCATGACACTGTGATGATGATGCGATGATGCTGTGATGATGCTGCGATGTTGCTGTGAGGATGCTGTGATGATGCAGTGATTCTGCAGTAATGATGCTGTGATGATGCTGTGATGATGCAGTGATGACGCTGTGATGACTATGCGATGATGATGTGATGATGCTGTGATTATGCAGCTATGATGCTATGATGATGATGTGAGGATGAAGTGATTATGCATTTTTTATGCTGTGATGACGCTGTCATGATGCTGTGATGAAGCTGCGATGATGCAGTGATTATGCAGTTAGGACGCTTTGATGACACTGTGATGATGCATTTATGACACTGTAATGACGCTGTGATGATGTTGTGATGATGCAGTGAATAAGCAGTAATGATACTGTGATGATGCTGAGATGATGCTGTGATAACGCAGTGATGATGCTGTGATGACGCTTTGATGATGTTGTGATTATGATGTGATGCAGTGATGATTTTTTGATGATGCAGTTTAGATGCAGTGACGATGCAGTTATGACGCTGTGATGACGCGGTGATGATGCTGTGATGATGCTTTGATGATTTTGTTATGTTGTTGTGATGATGCAGTTATGATGATATGACGATGCTGTAACGATGCCGTGATGATGCAGTGATGATGCTGTGATTATTCAGTGATGATGCAGTGATGATGCTGTGATGATGATGTGATGATGCTGCAATGATGCTGTGATGATGTTGTGATGATGCTGTGATGACGCTGCGATAACACAGTGATGATGTGGTGATGCAGTAATGATGCTGTGACGACGCACTGATTCTGCTCTGATGATGCTGTAATGATGCAGTCATGATGCAATAATGATGATGCTGTGATGATGCAGTGATGATGTTGTTATGACGCTGTGATGAAGCTGTGATAATATTATGATGATGCTATGATGACATAGCGATGATGCTGTGAAGATTCTTTGATGACGATGTGATGACGATGTGATGATGCTCTGATGATGCTGTTATGACGCTGTGATGATGCTGTGATGGTTCTTTGATGATGCAGTGTTTATGCAGTTATGACGCTGTGATGACGCTGTGATGATGCTTTGATCATGCTGTTATGATGCAGTTATTATGACGCCATGATGTTGTGACAATGCAGTGATGATGCGGTGATGACGCTGTGATGATGCAGTGATGATGCAGTAATGACGCTGTGATGATTTTGTGATGATGCTCTGATGACGCAGTGATGATGCTGTGATGATGTAGTGATGATGCTGTGAAGACGCTCTCATGACACTGTCGTGAAGCTGTGATGATGATGTCGTGATGCTGTGATGATGCTGTGATGACGCTGTGATAACGCTGTGATGACGCTGTGATGATGCTCTATTGATGCTGTGATGATGCAGTAATAACGCTGTGATGACGCTCTTATAATTTTGTGATGATGCTGTGATGATACTGTGGTGATGCAGTGCTGATGCAGTGATGACGCTGTGATGAGTCTCTGATGATGCTGAGATGACGCTGTGATGATGCAGTGATGACGCTGTGATGACACTATCGTGATTCTGTGATGATGATGTGATGATGCAGTAATGATGCTGTGATGATGCACTGATGATACTGTGATGACGTTGTGATAATGCAATGATTAGGCAGTAATGATGCTGTGATGATGCTGAGATGACACTGTGATGATGCAGTAATGGTGCAGTGATGATGCAGTTATGACACCGTGATAATGCTGTGATGCCGCAGTGAGTAAACAGTAATGATTCTGTGATGATGCAGTGATGATGATGTGATGATGCTGCGATGATGCTTTGATGATGCTGTGATGCTGCAGTGATGAAGCTGTGATGATTTTGTGATGATGCAGTTTAGATGCAGTGACGATGCAGTTATGACGCTGTGATGACGCGGTGATGATGCTGTGACGATGCTTTGATGATTTTGTTATGTTGTTGTGATGATGCAGTTATGATGATATGACGATGCTGTAACGATGCCGTGATGATGCTGTGATGATGCTGTGATGATGCAGTGATGACGCTGCGGTGATGCTGTGATGATGCTGTGATGATACAGTCATGATGTTACGATGACACTGTGATGATGCTGTAATGATGTTGTGATGATGCTGTCGTTACGCTATGATGATTCTGTGATTATGTAGCTAAAATGCTGTGATGATGATGTGATGATGTAGTGATGATGCAGTGGTGATGCTCTGATGACGATGCAAAGATGCTGTGATGATGCAGTAATGATGCTGTGATGATTCTGTGATGATGCTGTGATTATGCTGAGATTATGCTCAGATTATGCTCTGATGATGCAGTGATGGTACAGTGATGATTCAGTGAGGAGTCAGTGATGATGATGTGATTACGATGCGGAGATGCTGTGATCATGCAGTAAGGATGCAATGATGATGCTGTGATGACACTGATTACGTTGTGTTGATACTTGTAATGATGTTTTGATGACGATGTGATGATGCTGTGATGATGCAGTGATTATGCAGTGATGATGCTGTGATGATGTGGTGATGATGCAGTGATTATGCAGTGATGATGCTGTGATGATGCAGTGATGATGCTGTGATGATATTGTGATGATGATATGAAGATGCTATGATGATTCAGTGATGATTCTGTGATGATGCATTTACGATACTGTGATGACGCTGTGATGATGTTGTTATGATGGTGTGATGATGCTGTGATGATATTTTGATGATACTGTGACAATGATGTGATGATGCAGCAATGATGCAGTGTTGATGCAGTGATGATGCGGTGATGATGCAGTGATTATGCAGTGATGATACTGTGATGATGCATTGGTGGTGCTGTGATGATGCTTGGATGATGCTTGGATGATTCAGTGATGATTCTGTGATGACACTGTGATGATGTGATGATGCAGTGAATATACTGTGATGACACTATGATGATGCAGTGATTATGCAGAAATGATTCTGTGATGATGCTGAGATGATGTTGTTATGATGCAGTGATGATGCTTTGATGACGCTGTCGTGATGGTGAGATGACGCTGTCGTGATGCTTTGATGATGCTGTGATGACACTGTGATGATGCAGTGATGATACTGTGATGACGCTGTGAAAATGCAATGATTATGCAGAAATGATTCTGTGATGATGCTGAGATGATGCTGTGATGATGCAGTGAGTAAGCAGTGATGATGCAGTAATGATGCCATGATGATGCTGAGATGATGCTGTGATGTTGCAGTGATGGTGCAGTGATGATTCAGTGAGGACACTGTGATGATGCTGTGATTACAATCTGATGACGTAGTGATGATGCTGTGATGACCTTATGATGATGCTGTGATGATTCTGTGATGATGCTGTGATTATGCTGCTATGATGCAGTCATGATGCAGTGATGATGCTGAGATGACACTGATGATGCTGTGATAATGATGTGATGATGCTGTGATGATGTATTGATGACAGTGAAGATGCTATAATGATGATGTGATGATGCAGTGATGATGCTGTGATAATGTTCTGATGATGAAGCTATGATGTTATGATGCAGTGATGACACTGTCATGACGCTGTGATGATGCAGTGAGTAAGCAGTAATGATGCTGTGATGATGCTGAGATGATGATGTGATGATGCAGTGGTGATGCTCTGATGACGATGCAAAGATGCTGTGATGATGCAGTAATGATGCTGTGATGATTCTGTGATGATTTGGTGATGATGCTGTGATGACAGTTTGATGACGTTGTTATGATGCTGTGATGACACTGAAAACGTTGTGATGATGATGTGATAATGCTGTGATGATGGAGTGATGATGTATTTATGACATTGTGATTATGCCGAGATGATGCTTTGATGATGCAGTTATGATGCTGTGATGATGATGCACTCATGATGCAGTGAGGATGCAGTGATGATGCTGTGATGATGCTCTGATGATGACGAAGTGATGATGCTGTGATGATGTAGTGATGATGCAGTGATGTGTAGTGATGACGCTGTGATGATATTGTGATGATGATGTGATGATGCTGTGATTATGCGGAGATTATGCAGTGATTATGCAGTGATGATGCTGTCATGACAGTGTGATGATGCTGTGATGATGCTGCGATGTTGCTGTGAGGATGCTGTGATGATGCAGTGATTCTGAAGTAATGATGCTGTGATGGTGCTGTGATGATGCAGTGATGATGCAGTGATGATGCAGTGATGATATGATGATGCAGTGATTATGCTGTAATAATTCTGTGACTATACTGAGATGATGCTGTAATGATGCATTGATGACGCTGTGATGACGCTGTGTTGATGCTGTGAGGATGCTGTGATGATGCAGTGATTATGCAGTGATGATGCTGACATGAAACTGATGATGTTGTGATGATGATGTGATGATGCTCTGATGATGCAGTGAGTAAGCAGTAATGATGCTGAGATGATGATGTGATGATGCTGTGATGATGCTCTGATGATGCTGTGATGACGCAGTGATGATGCAGTGATGATGCAGTGATGATGTAGTGATGATGCTGTGATGATACTGTGATGATGCTGTGATGATGCTCTGATGATGCTCTGATGATGCTGTGATGACGCAGTGATGATTCTGTGATGATGCAGTGATGATGTAGTGATGACGCTGTGATGATACTGTGATTATGCTGTGATGATGCTGTGATTATGCGGTGATTATGCAGTGATGATGCTGTCATGACACTGTGATGATGATGCGATGATGCTGTGATGATGCTGCGATGTTGCTGTGAGGATGCTGTGATGATGCAGTGATTCTGCAGTAATGATGCTGTGATGATGCTGTGATGATGCAGTGATGACGCTGTGATGACTATGCGATGATGATGTGATGATGCTGTGATTATGCAGCTATGATGCTGTGATGATGCAGTGATTCTGCAGTAATGATGCTGTGATGGTGCTGTGATGATGCAGTGATGATGCAGTGATGACGATATGATGATGCAGTGATTATGCAGTGATTATGCTGTGACTATACTGAGATGATGCTGTAATGATGCATTGTTGACGTTGTGATGACGCTGTATTGATGCTGTGAGGATGCTGTGATGATGCAGTGATTATGCAGTGATGATGCTGTGATGACTCTGTGATGATGTTGTGATGATACTGTGATTATGCTGAGATGATGCTGTGATGATGTGATGATGCAGTGATGATTCACTGAGTAAGAAGTGATTATGTAGTGATGACGCTCTGATGACGCAGTGATGATGTTGTGATGATGTTGTGATAATGCAGTGATGATGCTGTGATGACACTGTAATGACGCTGTCGTGATGCTGTGATGACGTAGTCATGGTGTTGTAATGATGCTGTTATGACACTGTGATTATGCAGTGATGATGCTATGATGATGCTGTGATGATACAGTGATGACAATTTGATGATGTAGTGATGATGCTGTGATGACTCTATGATTATGCAGCTATGATGCTATGATGATGATGTGAGGATGAAGTGATTATGCATTTTTGATGCTGTGATGACGCTGTCATGATGCTGTGATGAAGCTGCGATGATGCAGTGATTATGCAGTTAGGACGCTTTGATGACACTGTGATGATGCATTTATGACACTGTAATGACGCTGTGATGATGTTGTGATGATGCAGTGAATAAGCAGTAATGATACTGTGATGATGCTGAGATGATGCTGTGATAACGCAGTGATGATGCTGTGATGACGCTTTGATGATGTTGTGATTATGATGTGATGCAGTGATGATTTTGTGATGATGCAGTTTAGATGCAGTGACGATGCAGTTATGACGCTGTGATGACGCGGTGATGATGCTGTGATGATGCTTTGATGATTTTGTTATGTTGTTGTGATGATGCAGTTATGATGATATGACGATGCTGTAACGATGCCGTGATGATGCAGTGATGATGCTGTGATTATTCAGTGATGATGCAGTGATGATGCTGTGATGATGCAGTAATGATGCTGTGATGATGCATGATGATGCTACGATGATGTTGTGATGACGCTGTGATGATGCTGCAATGATGCTGTGATGATTCTGTGATGATGTTGTGATGATGCTGTGATGACGCTGCGATAACACAGTGGTGATGTGGTGATGCAGTAATGATGCTGTGACGACGCACTGATTCTGCTCTGATGATGCTGTAATGATGCAGTCATGATGCAATAATGATGATGCTGTGATGATGCAGTGATGATGTTGTTATGACGCTGTGATGAAGCTGTGATAATATTATGATGATGCTATGATGACATAGCGATGATGCTGTGAAGATTCTTTGATGACGATGTGATGACGATGTGATGATGCTCTGATGATGCTGTTATGACGCTGTGATGATGCTGTGATGGTTCTTTGATGATGCAGTGTTTATGCAGTTATGACGCTGTGATGACGCTGTGATGATGCTTTGATCATGCTGTTATGATGCAGTTATTATGACGCCATGATGTTGTGACAATGCAGTGATGATGCGGTGATGACGCTGTGATGATGCAGTGATGATGCAGTAATGACGCTGTGATGATTTTGTGATGATGCTCTGATGACGCAGTGATGATGCTGTGATGATGTAGTGATGATGCTGTGAAGACGCTCTCATGACACTGTCGTGAAGCTGTGATGATGATGTTGTGATGCTGTGATGACGCTGTGATAACGCTGTGATGACGCTGTGATGATGCTCTATTGATGCTGTGATGATGCAGTAATAACGCTGTGATGACGCTCTTATAATTTTGTGATGATGCTGTGATGATACTGTGGTGATGCAGTGATGATGCAGTGATGACGCTGTGATGAGTCTCTGATGATGCTGAGATGACGCTGTGATGATGCAGTGATGACGCTGTGATGACACTATCGTGATTCTGTGATGATGATGTGATGATGCAGTAATGATGCTGTGATGATGCACTGATGATACTGTGATGACGTTGTGATAATGCAATGATTAGGCAGTAATGATGCTGTGATGATGCTGAGATGACACTGTGATGATGCAGTAATGGTGCAGTGATGATGCAGTTATGACACCGTGATAATGCTGTGATGCCGCAGTGAGTAAACAGTAATGATTCTGTGATGATGCAGTGATGATGATGTGATGATGCTGCGATGATGCTTTGATGATGCTGTGATGCTGCAGTGATGAAGCTGTGATGATTTTGTGATGATGCAGTTTAGATGCAGTGACGATGCAGTTATGACGCTGTGATGACGCGGTGATGATGCTGTGACGATGCTTTGATGATTTTGTTATGTTGTTGTGATGATGCAGTTATGATGATATGACGATGCTGTAACGATGCCGTGATGATGCTGTGATGATGCTGTGATGATGCAGTGATGACGCTGCGGTGATGCTGTGATGATGCTGTGATGATACAGTCATGATGTTACGATGACGCTGTGATGATGCTGTAATGATGTTGTGATGATGCTGTCGTTACGCTATGATGATTCTGTGATTATGTAGCTAAAATGCTGTGATGATGATGTGATGATGTAGTGATGATGCAGTGGTGATGCTCTGATGACGATGCAAAGATGCTGTGATGATGCAGTAATGATGCTGTGATGATTCTGTGATGATGCTGTGATTATGCTGAGATTATGCTCAGATTATGCTCTGATGATGCAGTGATGGTACAGTGATGATTCAGTGAGGAGTCAGTGATGATGATGTGATTACGATGCGGACATGCTGTGATCATGCAGTAAGGATGCAATGATGATGCTGTGATGACACTGTGATTATGTTGTGTTGATACTTGTAATGATGTTTTGATGATGATGTGATGATGCTGTGATGATGCAGTGATTATGCAGTGATGATGCTGTGATGATGTGGTGATGATGCAGTGATGATGCTGTGATGATGCTGTGATGATGCAGTGATGATGCTGTGATGATATTGTGATGATGATATGAAGATGCTATGATGATTCAGTGATGATTCTGTGATGATGCATTTACGATACTGTGATGATGCTGTGATGATGTTGTTATGATGGTGTGATGATGCTGTGATGATATTTTGATGATACTGTGACAATGATGTGATGATGCAGCAATGATGCAGTGTTGATGCAGTGATGATGCGGTGATGATGCAGTGATTATGCAGTGATGATACTGTGATGATGCATTGGTGGTGCTGTGATGATGCTTGGATGATGCTTGGATGATTCAGTGATGATTCTGTGATGACACTGTGATGATGTGATGATGCAGTGAATATACTGTGATGACACTATGATGATGCAGTGATTATGCAGAAATGATTCTGTGATGATGCTGAGATGATGTTGTTATGATGCAGTGATGATGCTTTGATGACGCTGTCGTGATGGTGAGATGACGCTGTCGTGATGCTTTGATGATGCTGTGATGACACTGTGATGATGCAGTGATGATACTGTGATGACGCTGTGAAAATGCAATGATTATGCAGAAATGATTCTGTGATGATGCTGAGATGATGCTGTGATGATGCAGTGAGTAAGCAGTGATGATGCAGTAATGATGCCATGATGATGCTGAGATGATGCTGTGATGTTGTAGTGATGGTGCAGTGATGATTCAGTGAGGACACTGTGATGATGCTGTGATTACAATCTGATGACGTAGTGATGATGCTGTGATGACCTTATGATGATGCTGTGATGATTCTGTGATGATGCTGTGATTATGCTGCTATGATGCAGTCATGATGCAGTGATGATGCTGAGATGACACTGATGATGCTGTGATAATGATGTGATGATGCTGTGATGATGTATTGATGACAGTGAAGATGCTATAATGATGATGTGATGATGCAGTGATGATGCTGTGATAATGTTCTGATGATGAAGCTATGATGTTATGATGCAGTGATGACACTGTCATGACGCTGTGATGATGCAGTGAGTAAGCAGTAATGATGCTGTGATGATGCTGAGATGATGATGTGATGATGCAGTGGTGATGCTCTGATGACGATGCAAAGATGCTGTGATGATGCAGTAATGATGCTGTGATGATTCTGTGATGATTTGGTGATGATGCTGTGATGACAGTTTGATGACGTTGTTATGATGCTGTGATGACACTGAAAACGTTGTGATGATGATGTGATAATGCTGTGATGATGGAGTGATGATGTATTTATGACATTGTGATTATGCCGAGATGATGCTTTGATGATGCAGTTATGATGCTGTGATGATGATGCACTCATGATGCAGTGAGGATGCAGTGATGATGCTGTGATGATGCTCTGATGATGACGAAGTGATGATGCTGTGATGATGTAGTGATGATGCAGTGATGTGTAGTGATGACGTTGTGATGATATTGTGATGATGATGTGATGATGCTGTGATTATGCGGAGATTATGCAGTGATTATGCAGTGATGATGCTGTCATGACAGTGTGATGATGTTGTGATGATGCTGCGATGTTGCTGTGAGGATGCTGTGATGATGCAGTGATTCTGAAGTAATGATGCTGTGATGGTGCTGTGATGATGCAGTGATGATGCAGTGATGATGCAGTGATGATATGATGATGCAGTGATTATGCTGTAATAATTCTGTGACTATACTGAGATGATGCTGTAATGATGCATTGATGACGCTGTGATGACGCTGTGTTGATGCTGTGAGGATGCTGTGATGATGCAGTGATTATGCAGTGATGATGCTGACATGAAACTGATGATGTTGTGATGATGCTATGATGATGCTATGATGATGCAGTGAGTAAGCAGTAATGATGCTGAGATGATGATGTGATGATGCTGTGATGATGCTCTGATGATGCTGTGATGACGCAGTGATGATTCTGTGATGATGCAGTGATGATGTAGTGATGATGCTGTGATGATACTGTGATTATGCTGTGATGATGCTGTGATGATGCTCTGATGATGCTGTGATGATGCAGTGATGATTCTGTGATGATGCAGTGATGATGTAGTGATGACGCTGTGATGATACTGTGATTATGCTGTGATGATGCTGTGATTATGCGGTGATTATGCAGTGATGATGCTGTCATGACACTGTGATGATGATGCGATGATGCTGTGATGATGCTGCGATGTTGCTGTGAGGATGCTGTGATGATGCAGTGATTCTGCAGTAATGATGCTGTGATGATGCTGTGATGATGCAGTGATGACGCTGTGATGACTATGCGATGATGATGTGATGATGCTGTGATTATGCAGCTATGATGCTGTGATGATGCAGTGATTCTGCAGTAATGATGCTGTGATGGTGCTGTGATGATGCAGTGATGATGCAGTGATGACGATATGATGATGCAGTGATTATGCAGTGATTATGCTGTGACTATACTGAGATGATGCTGTAATGATGCATTGTTGACGTTGTGATGACGCTGTATTGATGCTGTGAGGATGCTGTGATGATGCAGTGATTATGCAGTGATGATGCTGTGATGACTCTGTGATGATGTTGTGATGATGCTGTGATGATGCTCTGATGATGCTGTGATGATGCAGTGATGATGCTGTGATGATGCAGTGATGATGCATTGATGATGTAGTGATGACGCTGTGATGATACTGTGATTATGCTGAGATGATGCTGTGATGATGTGATGATGCAGTGATGATTCACTGAGTAAGAAGTGATTATGTAGTGATGACGCTCTGATGACGCAGTGATGATGTTGTGATGATGTTGTGATAATGCAGTGATGATGCTGTGATGACACTGTAATGACGCTGTCGTGATGCTGTGATGACGTAGTCATGGTGTTGTAATGATGCTGTTATGACACTGTGATTATGCAGTGATGATGCTATGATGATGCTGTGATGATACAGTGATGACAATTTGATGATGTAGTGATGATGCTGTGATGACTCTATGATTATGCAGCTATGATGCTATGATGATGATGTGAGGATGAAGTGATTATGCATTTTTGATGCTGTGATGACGCTGTCATGATGCTGTGATGAAGCTGCGATGATGCAGTGATTATGCAGTTAGGACGCTTTGATGACACTGTGATGATGCATTTATGACACTGTAATGACGCTGTGATGATGTTGTGATGATGCAGTGAATAAGCAGTAATGATACTGTGATGATGCTGAGATGATGCTGTGATAACGCAGTGATGATGCTGTGATGACGCTTTGATGATGTTGTGATTATGATGTGATGCAGTGATGATTTTTTGATGATGCAGTTTAGATGCAGTGACGACGCAGTTATGACGCTGTGATGACGCGGTGATGATGCTGTGATGATGCTTTGATGATTTTGTTATGTTGTTGTGATGATGCAGTTATGATGATATGACGATGCTGTAACGATGCCGTGATGATGCAGTGATGATGCTGTGATTATTCAGTGATGATGCAGTGATGATGCTGTGATGATGATGTGATGATGCTGCAATGATGCTGTGATGATGTTGTGATGATGCTGTGATGACGCTGCGATAACACAGTGATGATGTGGTGATGCAGTAATGATGCTGTGACGATGCACTGATTCTGCTCTGATGATGCTGTAATGATGCAGTCATGATGCAATAATGATGATGCTGTGATGATGCAGTGATGATGTTGTTATGACGCTGTGATGAAGCTGTGATAATATTATGATGATGCTATGATGACATAGCGATGATGCTGTGAAGATTCTTTGATGACGATGTGATGACGATGTGATGATGCTCTGATGATGCTGTTATGACGCTGTGATGATGCTGTGATGGTTCTTTGATGATGCAGTGTTTATGCAGTTATGACGCTGTGATGACGCTGTGATGATGCTTTGATCATGCTGTTATGATGCAGTTATTATGACGCCATGATGTTGTGACAATGCAGTGATGATGCGGTGATGACGCTGTGATGATGCAGTGATGATGCAGTAATGACGCTGTGATGATTTTGTGATGATGCTCTGATGACGCAGTGATGATGCTGTGATGATGTAGTGATGATGCTGTGAAGACGCTCTCATGACACTGTCGTGAAGCTGTGATGATGATGTCGTGATGCTGTGATGACGCTGTGATAACGCTGTGATGACGCTGTGATGATGCTCTATTGATGCTGTGATGATGCAGTAATAACGCTGTGATGACGCTCTTATAATTTTGTGATGATGCTGTGATGATACTGTGGTGATGCAGTGATGATGCAGTGATGACGCTGTGATGAGTCTCTGATGATGCTGAGATGACGCTGTGATGATGCAGTGATGACGCTGTGATGACACTATCGTGATTCTGTGATGATGATGTTATGATGCAGTAATGATGCTGTGATGATGCACTGATGATACTGTGATGACGTTGTGATAATGCAATGATTAGGCAGTAATGATGCTGTGATGATGCTGAGATGACACTGTGATGATGCAGTAATTGTGCAGTGATGATGCAGTTATGACACCGTGATAATGCTGTGATGCCGCAGTGAGTAAACAGTAATGATTCTGTGATGATGCAGTGATGATGATGTGATGATGCTGCGATGATGCTTTGATGATGCTGTGATGCTGCAGTGATGAAGCTGTGATGATTTTGTGATGATGCAGTTTAGATGCAGTGACGATGCAGTTATGACGCTGTGATGACGCGGTGATGATGCTGTGACGATGCTTTGATGATTTTGTTATGTTGTTGTGATGATGCAGTTATGATGATATGACGATGCTGTAACGATGCCGTGATGATGCTGTGATGATGCTGTGATGATGCAGTGATGACGCTGCGGTGATGCTGTGATGATGCTGTGATGATACAGTCATGATGTTACGATGACGCTGTGATGATGCTGTAATGATGTTGTGATGATGCTGTCGTTACGCTATGATGATTCTGTGATTATGTAGCTAAAATGCTGTGATGATGATGTGATGATGTAGTGATGATGCAGTGGTGATGCTCTGATGACGATGCAAAGATGCTGTGATGATGCAGTAATGATGCTGTGATGATTCTGTGATGATGCTGTGATTATGCTGAGATTATGCTCAGATTATGCTCTGATGATGCAGTGATGGTACAGTGATGATTCAGTGAGGAGTCAGTGATGATGATGTGATTACGATGCGGAGGTGCTGTGATCATGCAGTAAGGATGCAATGATGATGCTGTGATGACACTGTGATTATGTTGTGTTGATACTTGTAATGATGTTTTGATGATGATGTGATGATGCTGTGATGATGCAGTGATTATGCAGTGATGATGCTGTGATGATGTGGTGATGATGCAGTGATGATGCTGTGATGATGCTGTGATGATGCAGTGATGATGCTGTGATGATATTGTGATGATGATATGAAGATGCTATGATGATTCAGTGATGATTCTGTGATGATGCATTTACGATACTGTGATGACGCTGTGATGATGTTGTTATGATGGTGTGATGATGCTGTGATGATATTTTGATGATACTGTGACAATGATGTGATGATGCAGCAATGATGCAGTGTTGATGCAGTGATGATGCGGTGATGATGCAGTGATTATGCAGTGATGATACTGTGATGATGCATTGGTGGTGCTGTGATGATGCTTGGATGATGCTTGGATGATTCAGTGATGATTCTGTGATGACACTGTGATGATGTGATGATGCAGTGAATATACTGTGATGACACTATGATGATGCAGTGATTATGCAGAAATGATTCTGTGATGATGCTGAGATGATGTTGTTATGATGCAGTGATGATGCTTTGATGACGCTGTCGTGATGGTGAGATGACGCTGTCGTGATGCTTTGATGATGCTGTGATGACACTGTGATGATGCAGTGATGATACTGTGATGACGCTGTGAAAATGCAATGATTATGCAGAAATGATTCTGTGATGATGCTGAGATGATGCTGTGATGATGCAGTGAGTAAGCAGTGATGATGCAGTAATGATGCCATGATGATGCTGAGATGATGCTGTGATGTTGCAGTGATGGTGCAGTGATGATTCAGTGAGGACACTGTGATGATGCTGTGATTACAATTTGATGACGTAGTGATGATGCTGTGATGACCTTATGATGATGCTGTGATGATTCTGTGATGATGCTGTGATTATGCTGCTATGATGCAGTCATGATGCAGTGATGATGCTGAGATGACACTGATGATGCTGTGATAATGATGTGATGATGCTGTGATGATGTATTGATGACAGTGAAGATGCTATAATGATGATGTGATGATGCAGTGATGATGCTGTGATAATGTTCTGATGATGAAGCTATGATGTTATGATGCAGTGATGACACTGTCATGACGCTGTGATGATGCAGTGAGTAAGCAGTAATGATGCTGTGATGATGCTGAGATGATGATGTGATGATGCAGTGGTGATGCTCTGATGACGATGCAAAGATGCTGTGATGATGCAGTAATGATGCTGTGATGATTCTGTGATGATTTGGTGATGATGCTGTGATGACAGTTTGATGACGTTGTTATGATGCTGTGATGACACTGAAAACGTTGTGATGATGATGTGAAAATGCTGTGATGATGGAGTGATGATGTATTTATGACATTGTGATTATGCCGAGATGATGCTTTGATGATGCAGTTATGATGCTGTGATGATGATGCACTCATGATGCAGTGAGGATGCAGTGATGATGCTGTGATGATGCTCTGATGATGACGAAGTGATGATGCTGTGATGATGTAGTGATGATGCAGTGATGTGTAGTGATGACGCTGTGATGATATTGTGATGATGATGTGATGATGCTGTGATTATGCGGAGATTATGCAGTGATGATGCAGTGATGATGCTGTCATGACAGTGTGATGATGCTGTGATGATGCTGCGATGTTGCTGTGAGGATGCTGTGATGATGCAGTGATTCTGAAGTAATGATGCTGTGATGGTGCTGTGATGATGCAGTGATGATGCAGTGATGATGCAGTGATGATATGATGATGCAGTGATTATGCTGTAATAATTCTGTGACTATACTGAGATGATGCTGTAATGATGCATTGATGACGCTGTGATGACGCTGTGTTGATGCTGTGAGGATGCTGTGATGATGCAGTGATGATGCAGTGATGATGCTGACATGAAACTGATGATGTTGTGATGATGATGTGATGATGCTCTGATGATGCTGTGATGACGCAGTGATGATTCTGTGATGATGATGTGATGATGCTGTGATGATGCTCTGATGATGCTCTGATGATGCAGTGATGATTCTGTGATGATGCAGTGATGATGCTGTGATGACGCAGTGATGATTCTGTGATGATGCATTTACGATACTGTGATGACGCTGTGATGATGTTGTTATGATGGTGTGATGATGCTGCGATGTTGCTGTGAGGATGCTGTGATGATGCAGTGATTCTGCAGTAATGATGCTGTGATGATGCAGTGATGACGCTGTGATGACTATGCGATGATGATGTGATGATGCTGTGATTATGCAGCTATGATGCTGTGATGATGCAGTGATTCTGCAGTAATGATGCTGTGATGGTGCTGTGATGATGCAGTGATGATGCAGTGATGACAATATGATGATGCAGTGATTATGCAGTGATTATGCTGTGACTATACTGAGATGATGCTGTAATGATGCATTGTTGACGTTGTGATGACGCTGTATTGATGCTGTGAGGATGCTGTGATGATGCAGTGATTATGCAGTGATGATGCTGTGATGACTCTGTGATGATGTTGTGATGATGCTGTGATGATGCTCTGATGATGCTGTGATGATGCAGTGATGATGCATTGATGATGTAGTGATGACGCTGTGATGATACTGTGATTATGCTGAGATGATGCTGTGATGATGTGATGATGCAGTGATGATTCACTGAGTAAGAAGTGATTATGTAGTGATGACGCTCTGATGACGCAGTGATGATGTTGTGATGATGTTGTGATAATGCAGTGATGATGCTGTGATGACACTGTAATGACGCTGTCGTGATGCTGTGATGACGTAGTCATGGTGTTGTAATGATGCTGTTATGACACTGTGATTATGCAGTGATGATGCTATGATGATGCTGTGATGATACAGTGATGACAATTTGATGATGTAGTGATGATGCTGTGATGACTCTATGATTATGCAGCTATGATGCTATGATGATGATGTGAGGATGAAGTGATTATGCATTTTTGATGCTGTGATGACGCTGTCATGATGCTGTGATGAAGCTGCGATGATGCAGTGATTATGCAGTTAGGACGCTTTGATGACACTGTGATGATGCATTTATGACACTGTAATGACGCTGTGATGATGTTGTGATGATGCAGTGAATAAGCAGTAATGATACTGTGATGATGCTGAGATGATGCTGTGATAACGCAGTGATGATGCTGTGATGACGCTTTGATGATGTTGTGATTATGATGTGATGCAGTGATGATTTTTTGATGATGCAGTTTAGATGCAGTGACGATGCAGTTATGACGCTGTGATGACGCGGTGATGATGCTGTGATGATGCTTTGATGATTTTGTTATGTTGTTGTGATGATGCAGTTATGATGATATGACGATGCTGTAACGATGCCGTGATGATGCAGTGATGATGCTGTGATTATTCAGTGATGATGCAGTGATGATGCTGTGATGATGCAGTAATGATGCTGTGATGATGCAGTAATGATGCTGTGATGATGCATGATGATGCTACGATGATGTTGTGATGACGCTGTGATGATGATGTGATGATGCTGCGATGATGCTGTGATGATTCTGTGATGATGTTGTGATGATGCTGTGATGACGCTGCGATAACACAGTGGTGATGTGGTGATGCAGTAATGATGCTGTGACGACGCACTGATTCTGCTCTGATGATGCTGTAATGATGCAGTCATGATGCAATAATGATGATGCTGTGATGATGCAGTGATGATGTTGTTATGACGCTGTGATGAAGCTGTGATAATATTATGATGATGCTATGATGACATAGCGATGATGCTGTGAAGATTCTTTGATGACGATGTGATGACGATGTGATGATGCTCTGATGATGCTGTTATGACGCTGTGATGATGCTGTGATGGTTCTTTGATGATGCAGTGTTTATGCAGTTATGACGCTGTGATGACGCTGTGATGATGCTTTGATCATGCTGTTATGATGCAGTTATTATGACGCCATGATGTTGTGACAATGCAGTGATGATGCGGTGATGACGCTGTGATGATGCAGTGATGATGCAGTAATGACGCTGTGATGATTTTGTGATGATGCTCTGATGACGCAGTGATGATGCTGTGATGATGTAGTGATGATGCTGTGAAGACGCTCTCATGACACTGTCGTGAAGCTGTGATGATGATGTCGTGATGCTGTGATGACGCTGTGATAACGCTGTGATGACGCTGTGATGATGCTCTATTGATGCTGTGATGATGCAGTAATAACGCTGTGATGACGCTCTTATAATTTTGTGATGATGCTGTGATGATACTGTGGTGATGCAGTGATGATGCAGTGATGACGCTGTGATGAGTCTCTGATGATGCTGAGATGACGCTGTGATGATGCAGTGATGACGCTGTGATGACACTATCGTGATTCTGTGATGATGCAGTAATGATGCTGTGATGATGCACTGATGATACTGTGATGACGTTGTGATAATGCAATGATTAGGCAGTAATGATGCTGTGATGATGCTGAGATGACACTGTGATGATGCAGTAATGGTGCAGTGATGATGCAGTTATGACACCGTGATAATGCTGTGATGCCGCAGTGAGTAAACAGTAATGATTCTGTGATGATGCAGTGATGATGATGTGATGATGCTGCGATGATGCTTTGATGATGCTGTGATGCTGCAGTGATGAAGCTGTGATGATTTTGTGATGATGCAGTTTAGATGCAGTGACGATGCAGTTATGACGCTGTGATGACGCGGTGATGATGCTGTGACGATGCTTTGATGATTTTGTTATGTTGTTGTGATGATGCAGTTATGATGATATGACGATGCTGTAACGATGCCGTGATGATGCTGTGATGATGCTGTGATGATGCAGTGATGACGCTGCGGTGATGCTGTGATGATGCTGTGATGATACAGTCATGATGTTACGATGACGCTGTGATGATGCTGTAATGATGTTGTGATGATGCTGTCGTTACGCTATGATGATTCTGTGATTATGTAGCTAAAATGCTGTGATGATGATGTGATGATGTAGTGATGATGCAGTGGTGATGCTCTGATGACGATGCAAAGATGCTGTGATGATGCAGTAATGATGCTGTGATGATTCTGTGATGATGCTGTGATTATGCTGAGATTATGCTCAGATTATGCTCTGATGATGCAGTGATGGTACAGTGATGATTCAGTGAGGAGTCAGTGATGATGATGTGATTACGATGCGGAGATGCTGTGATCATGCAGTAAGGATGCAATGATGATGCTGTGATGACACTGTGATTATGTTGTGTTGATACTTGTAATGATGTTTTGATGACGATGTGATGATGCTGTGATGATGCAGTGATTATGCAGTGATGATGCTGTGATGATGTGGTGATGATGCAGTGATTATGCAGTGATGATGCTGTGATGATGCAGTGATGATGCTGTGATGATATTGTGATGATGATATGAAGATGCTATGATGATTCAGTGATGATTCTGTGATGATGCATTTACGATACTGTGATGACGCTGTGATGATGTTGTTATGATGGTGTGATGTTGCTGTGATGATATTTTGATGATACTGTGACAATGATGTGATGATGCAGCAATGATGCAGTGTTGATGATGTGATGATGCGGTGATGATGCAGTGATTATGCAGTGATGATACTGTGATGATGCATTGGTGGTGCTGTGATGATGCTTGGATGATGCTTGGATGATTCAGTGATGATTCTGTGATGACACTGTGATGATGTGATGATGCAGTGAATATACTGTGATGACACTATGATGATGCAGTGATTATGCAGAAATGATTCTGTGATGATGCTGAGATGATGTTATGATGCAGTGATGATGCTTTGATGACGCTGTCGTGATGGTGAGATGACGCTGTCGTGATGCTTTGATGATGTTGTGATGACACTGTGATGATGCAGTGATGATACTGTGATGACGCTGTGAAAATGCAATGATTATGCAGAAATGATTCTGTGATGATGCTGAGATGATGCTGTGATGATGCAGTGAGTAAGCAGTGATGATGCAGTAATGATGCCATGATGATGCTGAGATGATGCTGTGATGTTGTAGTGATGGTGCAGTGATGATTCAGTGAGGACACTGTGATGATGCTGTGATTACAATCTGATGACGTAGTGATGATGCTGTGATGACCTTATGATGATGCTGTGATGATTCTGTGATGATGCTGTGATTATGCTGCTATGATGCAGTCATGATGCAGTGACGATGCTGAGATGACACTGATGATGCTGTGATAATGATGTGATGATGCTGTGATGATGTATTGATGACAGTGAAGATGCTATAATGATGATGTGATGATGCAGTGATGATGCTGTGATAATGTTCTGATGATGAAGCTATGATGTTATGATGCAGTGATGACACTGTCATGACGCTGTGATGATGCAGTGAGTAAGCAGTAATGATGCTGTGATGATGCTGAGATGATGATGTGATGATGCAGTGGTGATGCTCTGATGACGATGCAAAGATGCTGTGATGATGCAGTAATGATGCTGTGATGATTCTGTGATGATTTGGTGATGATGCTGTGATGACAGTTTGATGACGTTGTTATGATGCTGTGATGACACTGAAAACGTTGTGATGATGATGTGATAATGCTGTGATGATGGAGTGATGATGTATTTATGACATTGTGATTATGCCGAGATGATGCTTTGATGATGCAGTTATGATGCTGTGATGATGATGCACTCATGATGCAGTGAGGATGCAGTGATGATGCTGTGATGATGTAGTGATGATGCAGTGATATGTAGTGATGACGCTGTGATGATATTGTGATGATGATGTGATGATGCTGTGATTATGCGGAGATTATGCAGTGATTATGCAGTGATGATGCTGTCATGACAGTGTGATGATGCTGTGATGATGCTGCGATGTTGCTGTGAGGATGCTGTGATGATGCAGTGATTCTGAAGTAATGATGCTGTGATGGTGCTGTGATGATGCAGTGATGATGCAGTGATGATGCAGTGATGATATGATGATGCAGTGATTATGCTGTAATAATTCTGTGACTATACTGAGATGATGCTGTAATGATGCATTGATGACGCTGTGATGACGCTGTGTTGATGCTGTGAGGATGCTGTGATGATGCAGTGATTATGCAGTGATGATGCTGACATGAAACTGATGATGTTGTGATGATGATGTGATGATGCTATGATGATGCAGTGAGTAAGCAGTAATGATGCTGAGATGATGATGTGATGATGCTGTGATGATGCTCTGATGATGCTGTGATGACGCAGTGATGATTCTGTGATGATGCAGTGATGATGTAGTGATGATGCTGTGATGATACTGTGATTATGCTGTGATGATGCTGTGATGATGCTCTGATGATGCTGTGATGACGCAGTGATGATTCTGTGATGATGCAGTGATGATGTAGTGATGACGCTGTGATGATACTGTGATTATGCTGTGATGATGCTGTGATTATGCGGTGATTATGCAGTGATGATGCTGTCATGACACTGTGATTATGTTGTGTTGATACTTGTAATGATGTTTTGATGACGATGTGATGATGCTGTGATGATGCAGTGATTATGCAGTGATGATGCTGTGATGATGTGGTGATGATGCAGTGATTATGCAGTGATGATGCTGTGATGATGCAGTGATGATGCTGTGATGATATTGTGATGATGATATGAAGATGCTATGATGATTCAGTGATGATTCTGTGATGATGCATTTACGATACTGTGATGACGCTGTGATGATGTTGTTATGATGGTGTGATGTTGCTGTGATGATATTTTGATGATACTGTGACAATGATGTGATGATGCAGCAATGATGCAGTGTTGATGATGTGATGATGCGGTGATGATGCAGTGATTATGCAGTGATGATACTGTGATGATGCATTGGTGGTGCTGTGATGATGCTTGGATGATGCTTGGATGATTCAGTGATGATTCTGTGATGACACTGTGATGATGTGATGATGCAGTGAATATACTGTGATGACACTATGATGATGCAGTGATTATGCAGAAATGATTCTGTGATGATGCTGAGATGATGTTATGATGCAGTGATGATGCTTTGATGACGCTGTCGTGATGGTGAGATGACGCTGTCGTGATGCTTTGATGATGTTGTGATGACACTGTGATGATGCAGTGATGATACTGTGATGACGCTGTGAAAATGCAATGATTATGCAGAAATGATTCTGTGATGATGCTGAGATGATGCTGTGATGATGCAGTGAGTAAGCAGTGATGATGCAGTAATGATGCCATGATGATGCTGAGATGATGCTGTGATGTTGTAGTGATGGTGCAGTGATGATTCAGTGAGGACACTGTGATGATGCTGTGATTACAATCTGATGACGTAGTGATGATGCTGTGATGACCTTATGATGATGCTGTGATGATTCTGTGATGATGCTGTGATTATGCTGCTATGATGCAGTCATGATGCAGTGACGATGCTGAGATGACACTGATGATGCTGTGATAATGATGTGATGATGCTGTGATGATGTATTGATGACAGTGAAGATGCTATAATGATGATGTGATGATGCAGTGATGATGCTGTGATAATGTTCTGATGATGAAGCTATGATGTTATGATGCAGTGATGACACTGTCATGACGCTGTGATGATGCAGTGAGTAAGCAGTAATGATGCTGTGATGATGCTGAGATGATGATGTGATGATGCAGTGGTGATGCTCTGATGACGATGCAAAGATGCTGTGATGATGCAGTAATGATGCTGTGATGATTCTGTGATGATTTGGTGATGATGCTGTGATGACAGTTTGATGACGTTGTTATGATGCTGTGATGACACTGAAAACGTTGTGATGATGATGTGATAATGCTGTGATGATGGAGTGATGATGTATTTATGACATTGTGATTATGCCGAGATGATGCTTTGATGATGCAGTTATGATGCTGTGATGATGATGCACTCATGATGCAGTGAGGATGCAGTGATGATGCTGTGATGATGTAGTGATGATGCAGTGATATGTAGTGATGACGCTGTGATGATATTGTGATGATGATGTGATGATGCTGTGATGTTGCTGTGAGGATGCTGTGATGATGCAGTGATTCTGAAGTAATGATGCTGTGATGGTGCTGTGATGATGCAGTGATGATGCAGTGATGATGCAGTGATGATATGATGATGCAGTGATTATGCTGTAATAATTCTGTGACTATACTGAGATGATGCTGTAATGATGCATTGATGACGCTGTGATGACGCTGTGTTGATGCTGTGAGGATGCTGTGATGATGCAGTGATTATGCAGTGATGATGCTGACATGAAACTGATGATGTTGTGATGATGATGTGATGATGCTATGATGATGCAGTGAGTAAGCAGTAATGATGCTGAGATGATGATGTGATGATGCTGTGATGATGCTCTGATGATGCTGTGATGACGCAGTGATGATTCTGTGATGATGCAGTGATGATGTAGTGATGATGCTGTGATGATACTGTGATTATGCTGTGATGATGCTGTGATGATGCTCTGATGATGCTGTGATGACGCAGTGATGATTCTGTGATGATGCAGTGATGATGTAGTGATGACGCTGTGATGATACTGTGATTATGCTGTGATGATGCTGTGATTATGCGGTGATTATGCAGTGATGATGCTGTCATGACACTGTGATGATGATGCGATGATGCTGTGATGATGCTGCGATGTTGCTGTGAGGATGCTGTGATGATGCAGTGATTCTGCAGTAATGATGCTGTGATGATGCTGTGATGATGCAGTGATGACGCTGTGATGACTATGCGATGATGATGTGATGATGCTGTGATTATGCAGCTATGATGCTGTGATGATGCAGTGATTCTGCAGTAATGATGCTGTGATGGTGCTGTGATGATGCAGTGATGATGCAGTGATGACGATACGATGATGCAGTGATTATGCAGTGATTATGCTGTGACTATACTGAGATGATGCTGTAATGATGCATTGTTGACGTTGTGATGACGCTGTATTGATGCTGTGAGGATGCTGTGATGATGCAGTGATTATGCAGTGATGATGCTGTGATGACTCTGTGATGATGTTGTGATGATGCTGTGATGATGCTCTGATGATGCTGTGATGATGCAGTGATGATGCATTGATGATGTAGTGATGACGCTGTGATGATACTGTGATTATGCTGAGATGATGCTGTGATGATGTGATGATGCAGTGATGATTCACTGAGTAAGAAGTGATTATGTAGTGATGACGCTCTGATGACGCAGTGATGATGTTGTGATGATGTTGTGATAATGCAGTGATGATGCTGTGATGACACTGTAATGACGCTGTCGTGATGCTGTGATGACGTAGTCATGGTGTTGTAATGATGCTGTTATGACACTGTGATTATGCAGTGATGATGCTATGATGATGCTGTGATGATACAGTGATGACAATTTGATGATGTAGTGATGATGCTGTGATGACTCTATGATTATGCAGCTATGATGCTATGATGATGATGTGAGGATGAAGTGATTATGCATTTTTGATGCTGTGATGACGCTGTCATGATGCTGTGATGAAGCTGCGATGATGCAGTGATTATGCAGTTAGGACGCTTTGATGACACTGTGATGATGCATTTATGACACTGTAATGACGCTGTGATGATGTTGTGATGATGCAGTGAATAAGCAGTAATGATACTGTGATGATGCTGAGATGATGCTGTGATAACGCAGTGATGATGCTGTGATGACGCTTTGATGATGTTGTGATTATGATGTGATGCAGTGATGATTTTTTGATGATGCAGTTTAGATGCAGTGACGACGCAGTTATGACGCTGTGATGACGCGGTGATGATGCTGTGATGATGCTTTGATGATTTTGTTATGTTGTTGTGATGATGCAGTTATGATGATATGACGATGCTGTAACGATGCCGTGATGATGCAGTGATGATGCTGTGATTATTCAGTGATGATGCAGTGATGATGCTGTGATGATGCAGTAATGATGCTGTGATGATGCATGATGATGCTACGATGATGTTGTGATGACGCTGTGATGATGATGTGATGATGCTGCAATGATGCTGTGATGATTCTGTGATGATGTTGTGATGATGCTGTGATGACGCTGCGATAACACAGTGGTGATGTGGTGATGCAGTAATGATGCTGTGACGACGCACTGATTCTGCTCTGATGATGCTGTAATGATGCAGTCATGATGCAATAATGATGATGCTGTGATGATGCAGTGACGATGTTGTTATGACGCTGTGATGAAGCTGTGATAATATTATGATGATGCTATGATGACATAGCGATGATGCTGTGAAGATTCTTTGATGACGATGTGATGACGATGTGATGATGCTCTGATGATGCTGTTATGACGCTGTGATGATGCTGTGATGGTTCTTTGATGATGCAGTGTTTATGCAGTTATGACGCTGTGATGACGCTGTGATGATGCTTTGATCATGCTGTTATGATGCAGTTATTATGACGCCATGATGTTGTGACAATGCAGTGATGATGCGGTGATGACGCTGTGATGATGCAGTGATGATGCAGTAATGACGCTGTGATGATTTTGTGATGATGCTCTGATGACGCAGTGATGATGCTGTGATGATGTAGTGATGATGCTGTGAAGACGCTCTCATGACACTGTCGTGAAGCTGTGATGATGATGTCGTGATGCTGTGATGACGCTGTGATAACGCTGTGATGACGCTGTGATGATGCTCTATTGATGCTGTGATGATGCAGTAATAACGCTGTGATGACGCTCTTATAATTTTGTGATGATGCTGTGATGATACTGTGGTGATGCAGTGATGACGCTGTGATGAGTCTCTGATGATGCTGAGATGACGCTGTGATGATGCAGTGATGACGCTGTGATGACACTATCGTGATTCTGTGATGATGATGTGATGATGCAGTAATGATGCTGTGATGATGCACTGATGATACTGTGATGACGTTGTGATAATGCAATGATTAGGCAGTAATGATGCTGTGATGATGCTGAGATGACACTGTGATGATGCAGTAATGGTGCAGTGATGATGCAGTTATGACACCGTGATAATGCTGTGATGCCGCAGTGAGTAAACAGTAATGATTCTGTGATGATGCAGTGATGATGATGTGATGATGCTGCGATGATGCTTTGATGATGCTGTGATGCTGCAGTGATGAAGCTGTGATGATTTTGTGATGATGCAGTTTAGATGCAGTGACGATGCAGTTATGACGCTGTGATGACGCGGTGATGATGCTGTGATGATGCTTTGATGATTTTGTTATGTTGTTGTGATGATGCAGTTATGATGATATGACGATGCTGTAACGATGCCGTGATGATGCTGTGATGATGCTGTGATGATGCAGTGATGACGCTGCGGTGATGCTGTGATGATGCTGTGATGATACAGTCATGATGTTACGATGACGCTGTGATGATGCTGTAATGATGTTGTGATGATGCTGTCGTTACGCTATGATGATTCTGTGATTATGTAGCTAAAATGCTGTGATGATGATGTGATGATGTAGTGATGATGCAGTGGTGATGCTCTGATGACGATGCAAAGATGCTGTGATGATGCAGTAATGATGCTGTGATGATTCTGTGATGATGCTGTGATTATGCTGAGATTATGCTCAGATTATGCTCTGATGATGCAGTGATGGTACAGTGATGATTCAGTGAGGAGTCAGTGATGATGATGTGATTACGATGCGGAGATGCTGTGATCATGCAGTAAGGATGCAATGATGATGCTGTGATGACACTGTGATTATGTTGTGTTGATACTTGTAATGATGTTTTGATGACGATGTGATGATGCTGTGATGATGCAGTGATTATGCAGTGATGATGTTGTGATGATGTGGTGATGATGCAGTGATTATGCAGTGATGATGCTGTGATGATGCAGTGATGATGCTGTGATGATATTGTGATGATGATATGAAGATGCTATGATGATTCAGTGATGATTCTGTGATGATGCATTTACGATACTGTGATGACGCTGTGATGATGTTGTTATGATGGTGTGATGATGCTGTGATGATATTTTGATGATACTGTGACAATGATGTGATGATGCAGCAATGATGCAGTGTTGATGCAGTGATGATGCGGTGATGATGCAGTGATTATGCAGTGATGATACTGTGATGATGCATTGGTGGTGCTGTGATGATGCTTGGATGATGCTTGGATGATTCAGTGATGATTCTGTGATGACACTGTGATGATGTGATGATGCAGTGAATATACTGTGATGACACTATGATGATGCAGTGATTATGCAGAAATGATTCTGTGATGATGCTGAGATGATGTTGTTATGATGCAGTGATGATGCTTTGATGACGCTGTCGTGATGGTGAGATGACGCTGTCGTGATGCTTTGATGATGCTGTGATGACACTGTGATGATGCAGTGATGATACTGTGATGACGCTGTGAAAATGCAGTGATTATGCAGAAATGATTCTGTGATGATGCTGAGATGATGCTGTGATGATGCAGTGAGTAAGCAGTGATGATGCAGTAATGATGCCATGATGATGCTGAGATGATGCTGTGATGTTGCAGTGATGGTGCAGTGATGATTCAGTGAGGACACTGTGATGATGCTGTGATTACAATCTGATGACGTAGTGATGATGCTGTGATGACCTTATGATGATGCTGTGATGATTCTGTGATGATGCTGTGATTATGCTGCTATGATGCAGTCATGATGCAGTGATGATGCTGAGATGACACTGATGATGCTGTGATAATGATGTGATGATGCTGTGATGATGTATTGATGACAGTGAAGATGCTATAATGATGATGTGATGATGCAGTGATGATGCTGTGATAATGTTCTGATGATGAAGCTATGATGTTATGATGCAGTGATGACACTGTCATGACGCTGTGATGATGCAGTGAGTAAGCAGTAATGATGCTGTGATGATGCTGAGATGATGATGTGATGATGCAGTGGTGATGCTCTGATGACGATGCAAAGATGCTGTGATGATGCAGTAATGATGCTGTGATGATTCTGTGATGATTTGGTGATGATGCTGTGATGACAGTTTGATGACGTTGTTATGATGCTGTGATGACACTGAAAACGTTGTGATGATGATGTGATAATGCTGTGATGATGGAGTGATGATGTATTTATGACATTGTGATTATGCCGAGATGATGCTTTGATGATGCAGTTATGATGCTGTGATGATGATGCACTCATGATGCAGTGAGGATGCAGTGATGATGCTGTGATGATGCTCTGATGATGACGAAGTGATGATGCTGTGATGATGTAGTGATGATGCAGTGATGTGTAGTGATGACGCTGTGATGATATTGTGATGATGATGTGATGATGCTGTGATTATGCGGAGATTATGCAGTTATTATGTAGTGATGATGCTGTCATGACAGTGTGATGATGCTGTGATGATGCTGCAATGTTGCTGTGAGGATGCTGTGATGATGCAGTGATTCTGAAGTAATGATGCTGTGATGGTGCTGTGATGATGCAGTGATGATGCAGTAATGATATGATGATGCAGTGATTATGCTGTAATAATTCTGTGACTATACTGAGATGATGCTGTAATGATGCATTGATGACGCTGTGATGACGCTGTGTTGATGCTGTGAGGATGCTGTGATGATGCAGTGATTATGCAGTGATGATGCTGACATGAAACTGATGATGTTGTGATGATGATGTGATGATGCTCTGATGATGTTGTGATGACGCAGTGATGATTCTGTGATGATGATGTGATGATGCTGTGATGATGCTCTGATGATGCTGTGATGACGCAGTGATGATTCTGTGATGATGCAGTGATGATGCATTGATGATGTAGTGATGACGCTGTGATGATACTGTGATTATGCTGAGATGATGCTGTGATGATGTGATGATGCAGTGATGATTCACTGAGTAAGAAGTGATTATGTAGTGATGACGCTCTGATGACGCAGTGATGATGTTGTGATGATGTTGTGATAATGCAGTGATGATGCTGTGATGACACTGTAATGACGCTGTCGTGATGCTGTGATGACGTAGTCATGGTGTTGTAATGATGCTGTTATGACACTGTGATTATGCAGTGATGATGCTATGATGATGCTGTGATGATACAGTGATGACAATTTGATGATGTAGTGATGATGCTGTGATGACTCTATGATTATGCAGCTATGATGCTATGATGATGATGTGAGGATGAAGTGATTATGCATTTTTGATGCTGTGATGACGCTGTCATGATGCTGTGATGAAGCTGCGATGATGCAGTGATTATGCAGTTAGGACGCTTTGATGACACTGTGATGATGCATTTATGACACTGTAATGACGCTGTGATGATGTTGTGATGATGCAGTGAATAAGCAGTAATGATACTGTGATGATGCTGAGATGATGCTGTGATAACGCAGTGATGATGCTGTGATGACGCTTTGATGATGTTGTGATTATGATGTGATGCAGTGATGATTTTTTGATGATGCAGTTTAGATGCAGTGACGATGCAGTTATGACGCTGTGATGACGCGGTGATGATGCTGTGACGATGCTTTGATGATTTTGTTATGTTGTTGTGATGATGCAGTTATGATGATATGACGATGCTGTAACGATGCCGTGATGATGCTGTGATGATGCTGTGATGATGCAGTGATGACGCTGCGGTGATGCTGTGATGATGCTGTGATGATACAGTCATGATGTTACGATGACGCTGTGATGATGCTGTAATGATGTTGTGATGATGCTGTCGTTACGCTATGATGATTCTGTGATTATGTAGCTAAAATGCTGTGATGATGATGTGATGATGTAGTGATGATGCAGTGGTGATGCTCTGATGACGATGCAAAGATGCTGTGATGATGCAGTAATGATGCTGTGATGATTCTGTGATGATGCTGTGATTATGCTGAGATTATGCTCAGATTATGCTCTGATGATGCAGTGATGGTACAGTGATGATTCAGTGAGGAGTCAGTGATGATGATGTGATTACGATGCGGAGATGCTGTGATCATGCAGTAAGGATGCAATGATGATGCTGTGATGACACTGTGATTATGTTGTGTTGATACTTGTAATGATGTTTTGATGACGATGTGATGATGCTGTGATGATGCAGTGATTATGCAGTGATGATGCTGTGATGATGTGGTGATGATGCAGTGATTATGCAGTGATGATGCTGTGATGATGCAGTGATGATGCTGTGATGATATTGTGATGATGATATGAAGATGCTATGATGATTCAGTGATGATTCTGTGATGATGCATTTACGATACTGTGATGACGCTGTGATGATGTTGTTATGATGGTGTGATGTTGCTGTGATGATATTTTGATGATACTGTGACAATGATGTGATGATGCAGCAATGATGCAGTGTTGATGATGTGATGATGCGGTGATGATGCAGTGATTATGCAGTGATGATACTGTGATGATGCATTGGTGGTGCTGTGATGATGCTTGGATGATGCTTGGATGATTCAGTGATGATTCTGTGATGACACTGTGATGATGTGATGATGCAGTGAATATACTGTGATGACACTATGATGATGCAGTGATTATGCAGAAATGATTCTGTGATGATGCTGAGATGATGTTATGATGCAGTGATGATGCTTTGATGACGCTGTCGTGATGGTGAGATGACGCTGTCGTGATGCTTTGATGATGTTGTGATGACACTGTGATGATGCAGTGATGATACTGTGATGACGCTGTGAAAATGCAATGATTATGCAGAAATGATTCTGTGATGATGCTGAGATGATGCTGTGATGATGCAGTGAGTAAGCAGTGATGATGCAGTAATGATGCCATGATGATGCTGAGATGATGCTGTGATGTTGTAGTGATGGTGCAGTGATGATTCAGTGAGGACACTGTGATGATGCTGTGATTACAATCTGATGACGTAGTGATGATGCTGTGATGACCTTATGATGATGCTGTGATGATTCTGTGATGATGCTGTGATTATGCTGCTATGATGCAGTCATGATGCAGTGACGATGCTGAGATGACACTGATGATGCTGTGATAATGATGTGATGATGCTGTGATGATGTATTGATGACAGTGAAGATGCTATAATAATGATGTGATGATGCAGTGATGATGCTGTGATAATGTTCTGATGATGAAGCTATGATGTTATGATGCAGTGATGACACTGTCATGACGCTGTGATGATGCAGTGAGTAAGCAGTAATGATGCTGTGATGATGCTGAGATGATGATGTGATGATGCAGTGGTGATGCTCTGATGACGATGCAAAGATGCTGTGATGATGCAGTAATGATGCTGTGATGATTCTGTGATGATTTGGTGATGATGCTGTGATGACAGTTTGATGACGTTGTTATGATGCTGTGATGACACTGAAAACGTTGTGATGATGATGTGATAATGCTGTGATGATGGAGTGATGATGTATTTATGACATTGTGATTATGCCGAGATGATGCTTTGATGATGCAGTTATGATGCTGTGATGATGATGCACTCATGATGCAGTGAGGATGCAGTGATGATGCTGTGATGATGCTCTGATGATGACGAAGTGATGATGCTGTGATGATGTAGTGATGATGCAGTGATGTGTAGTGATGACGCTGTGATGATATTGTGATGATGATGTGATGATGCTGTGATTATGCGGAGATTATGCAGTGATTATGCAGTGATGATGCTGTCATGACAGTGTGATGATGCTGTGATGATGCTGCGATGTTGCTGTGAGGATGCTGTGATGATGCAGTGATTCTGAAGTAATGATGCTGTGATGGTGCTGTGATGATGCAGTGATGATGCAGTGATGATATGATGATGCAGTGATTATGCTGTAATAATTCTGTGACTATACTGAGATGATGCTGTAATGATGCCTTGATGACGCTGTGATGACGCTGTGTTGATGCTGTGAGGATGCTGTGATGATGCAGTGATGATGCAGTGATGATGCTGACATGAAACTGATGATGTTGTGATGATGCTGTGATGATGCTCTGATGATGCTGTGATGACGCAGTGATGATTCTGTGATGATGCAGTGATGATGCATTGATGATGTAGTGATGACGCTGTGATGATACTGTGATTATGCTGAGATGATGCTGTGATGATGTGATGATGCAGTGATGATTCACTGAGTAAGAAGTGATTATGTAGTGATGACGCTCTGATGACGCAGTGATGATGTTGTGATGATGTTGTGATAATGCAGTGATGATGCTGTGATGACACTGTAATGACGCTGTCGTGATGCTGTGATGACGTAGTCATGGTGTTGTAATGATGCTGTTATGACACTGTGATTATGCAGTGATGATGCTATGATGATGCTGTGATGATACAGTGATGACAATTTGATGATGTAGTGATGATGCTGTGATGACTCTATGATTATGCAGCTATGATGCTATGATGATGATGTGAGGATGAAGTGATTATGCATTTTTGATGCTGTGATGACGCTGTCATGATGCTGTGATGAAGCTGCGATGATGCAGTGATTATGCAGTTAGGACGCTTTGATGACACTGTGATGATGCATTTATGACACTGTAATGACGCTGTGATGATGTTGTGATGATGCAGTGAATAAGCAGTAATGATACTGTGATGATGCTGAGATGATGCTGTGATAACGCAGTGATGATGCTGTGATGACGCTTTGATGATGTTGTGATTATGATGTGATGCAGTGATGATTTTGTGATGATGCAGTTTAGATGCAGTGACGATGCAGTTATGACGCTGTGATGACGCGGTGATGATGCTGTGACGATGCTTTGATGATTTTGTTATGTTGTTGTGATGATGCAGTTATGATGATATGACGATGCTGTAACGATGCCGTGATGATGCAGTGATGATGCTGTGATTATTCAGTGATGATGCAGTGATGATGCTGTGATGATGCAGTAATGATGCTGTGATGATGCATGATGATGCTACGATGATGTTGTGATGACGCTGTGATGATGATGTGATGATGCTGCAATGATGCTGTGATGATTCTGTGATGATGTTGTGATGATGCTGTGATGACGCTGCGATAACACAGTGGTGATGTGGTGATGCAGTAATGATGCTGTGACGACGCACTGATTCTGCTCTGATGATGCTGTAATGATGCAGTCATGATGCAATAATGATGATGCCGTGATGATGCAGTGATGATGTTGTTATGACGCTGTGATGAAGCTGTGATAATATTATGATGATGCTATGATGACATAGCGATGATGCTGTGAAGATTCTTTGATGACGATGTGATGACGATGTGATGATGCTCTGATGATGCTGTTATGACGCTGTGATGATGCTGTGATGGTTCTTTGATGATGCAGTGTTTATGCAGTTATGACGCTGTGATGACGCTGTGATGATGCTTTGATCATGCTGTTATGATGCAGTTATTATGACGCCATGATGTTGTGACAATGCAGTGATGATGCGGTGATGACGCTGTGATGATGCAGTGATGATGCAGTAATGACGCTGTGATGATTTTGTGATGATGCTCTGATGACGCAGTGATGATGCTGTGATGATGTAGTGATGATGCTGTGAAGACGCTCTCATGACACTGTCGTGAAGCTGTGATGATGATGTCGTGATGCTGTGATGACGCTGTGATAACGCTGTGATGACGCTGTGATGATGCTCTATTGATGCTGTGATGATGCAGTAATAACGCTGTGATGACGCTCTTATAATTTTGTGATGATGCTGTGATGATACTGTGGTGATGCAGTGATGATGCAGTGATGACGCTGTGATGACACTATCGTGATTCTGTGATGATGATGTGATGATGCAGTAATGATGCTGTGATGATGCACTGATGATACTGTGATGACGTTGTGATAATGCAATGATTAGGCAGTAATGATGCTGTGATGATGCTGAGATGACACTGTGATGATGCAGTAATGGTGCAGTGATGATGCAGTTATGACACCGTGATAATGCTGTGATGCCGCAGTGAGTGAACATTAATGATTCTGTGATGATGCAGTGATGATGATGTGATGATGCTGCGATGATGCTTTGATGATGCTGTGATGCTGCAGTGATGAAGCTGTGATGATTTTGTGATGATGCAGTTTAGATGCAGTGACGATGCAGTTATGACGCTGTGATGACGCGGTGATGATGCTGTGACGATGCTTTGATGATTTTGTTATGTTGTTGTGATGATGCAGTTATGATGATATGACGATGCTGTAACGATGCCGTGATGATGCTGTGATGATGCTGTGATGATGCAGTGATGACGCTGCGGTGATGCTGTGATGATGCTGTGATGATACAGTCATGATGTTACGATGACGCTGTGATGATGCTGTAATGATGTTGTGATGATGCTGTCGTTACGCTATGATGATTCTGTGATTATGTAGCTAAAATGCTGTGATGATGATGTGATGATGTAGTGATGATGCAGTGGTGATGCTCTGATGACGATGCAAAGATGCTGTGATGATGCAGTAATGATGCTGTGATGATTCTGTGATGATGCTGTGATTATGCTGAGATTATGCTCAGATTATGCTCTGATGATGCAGTGATGGTACAGTGATGATTCAGTGAGGAGTCAGTGATGATGATGTGATTACGATGCGGAGATGCTGTGATCATGCAGTAAGGATGCAATGATGATGCTGTGATGACACTGTGATTATGTTGTGTTGATACTTGTAATGATGTTTTGATGACGATGTGATGATGCTGTGATGATGCAGTGATTATGCAGTGATGATGCTGTGATGATGTGGTGATGATGCAGTGATTATGCAGTGATGATGCTGTGATGATGATGCGATGATGCTGTGATGATATTGTGATGATGATATGAAGATGCTATGATGATTCAGTGATGATTCTGTGATGATGCATTTACGATACTGTGATGACGCTGTGATGATGTTGTTATGATGGTGTGATGATGCTGTGATGATATTTTGATGATACTGTGACAATGATGTGATGATGCAGCAATGATGCAGTGTTGATGCAGTGATGATGCGGTGATGATGCAGTGATTATGCAGTGATGATACTGTGATGATGCATTGGTGGTGCTGTGATGATGCTTGGATGATGCTTGGATGATTCAGTGATGATTCTGTGATGACACTGTGATGATGTGATGATGCAGTGAATATACTGTGATGACACTATGATGATGCAGTGATTATGCAGAAATGATTCTGTGATGATGCTGAGATGATGTTGTTATGATGCAGTGATGATGCTTTGATGACGCTGTCGTGATGGTGAGATGACGCTGTCGTGATGCTTTGATGATGCTGTGATGACACTGTGATGATGCAGTGATGATACTGTGATGACGCTGTGAAAATGCAATGATTATGCAGAAATGATTCTGTGATGATGCTGAGATGATGCTGTGATGATGCAGTGAGTAAGCAGTGATGATGCAGTAATGATGCCATGATGATGCTGAGATGATGCTGTGATGTTGCAGTGATGGTGCAGTGATGATTCAGTGAGGACACTGTGATGATGCTGTGATTACAATTTGATGACGTAGTGATGATGCTGTGATGACCTTATGATGATGCTGTGATGATTCTGTGATGATGCTGTGATTATGCTGCTATGATGCAGTCATGATGCAGTGATGATGCTGAGATGACACTGATGATGCTGTGATAATGATGTGATGATGCTGTGATGATGTATTGATGACAGTGAAGATGCTATAATGATGATGTGATGATGCAGTGATGATGCTGTGATAATGTTCTGATGATGAAGCTATGATGTTATGATGCAGTGATGACACTGTCATGACGCTGTGATGATGCAGTGAGTAAGCAGTAATGATGCTGTGATGATGCTGAGATGATGATGTGATGATGCAGTGGTGATGCTCTGATGACGATGCAAAGATGCTGTGATGATGCAGTAATGATGCTGTGATGATTCTGTGATGATTTGGTGATGATGCTGTGATGACAGTTTGATGACGTTGTTATGATGCTGTGATGACACTGAAAACGTTGTGATGATGATGTGATAATGCTGTGATGATGGAGTGATGATGTATTTATGACATTGTGATTATGCCGAGATGATGCTTTGATGATGCAGTTATGATGCTGTGATGATGATGCACTCATGATGCAGTGAGGATGCAGTGATGATGCTGTGATGATGCTCTGATGATGACGAAGTGATGATGCTGTGATGATGTAGTGATGATGCAGTGATGTGTAGTGATGACGCTGTGATGATATTGTGATGATGATGTGATGATGCTGTGATTATGCGGAGATTATGCAGTGATTATGCAGTGATGATGCTGTCATGACAGTGTGATGATGCTGTGATGATGCTGCGATGTTGCTGTGAGGATGCTGTGATGATGCAGTGATTCTGAAGTAATGATGCTGTGATGGTGCTGTGATGATGCAGTGATGATGCAGTGATGATGCAGTGATGATGCAGTGATGATATGATGATGCAGTGATTATGCTGTAATAATTCTGTGACTATACTGAGATGATGCTGTAATGATGCATTGATGACGCTGTGATGACGCTGTGTTGATGCTGTGAGGATGCTGTGATGATGCAGTGATTATGCAGTGATGATGTTGACATGAAACTGATGATGTTGTGATGATGATGTGATGATGCTATGATGATGCAGTGAGTAAGCAGTAATGATGCTGAGATGATGATGTGATGATGCTGTGATGATGCTCTGATGATGCTGTGATGACGCAGTGATGATTCTGTGATGATGCAGTGATGATGTAGTGATGATGCTGTGATGATACTGTGATTATGCTGTGATGATGCTGTGATGATGCTCTGATGATGCTGTGATGATTCTGTGATGATGCAGTGATGATGTAGTGATGACGCTGTGATGATACTGTGATTATGCTGTGATGATGCTGTGATTATGCGGTGATTATGCAGTGATGATGCTGTCATGACACTGTGATGATGATGCGATGATGCTGTGATGATGCTGCGATGTTGCTGTGAGGATGCTGTGATGATGCAGTGATTCTGCAGTAATGATGCTGTGATGATGCTGTGATGATGCAGTGATGACGCTGTGATGACTATGCGATGATGATGTGATGATGCTGTGATTATGCAGCTATGATGCTATGATGATGATGTGAGGATGAAGTGATTATGCATTTTTTATGCTGTGATGACGCTGTCATGATGCTGTGATGAAGCTGCGATGATGCAGTGATTATGCAGTTAGGACGCTTTGATGACACTGTGATGATGCATTTATGACACTGTAATGACGCTGTGATGATGTTGTGATGATGCAGTGAATAAGCAGTAATGATACTGTGATGATGCTGAGATGATGCTGTGATAACGCAGTGATGATGCTGTGATGACGCTTTGATGATGTTGTGATTATGATGTGATGCAGTGATGATTTTTTGATGATGCAGTTTAGATGCAGTGACGATGCAGTTATGACGCTGTGATGACGCGGTGATGATGCTGTGATGATGCTTTGATGATTTTGTTATGTTGTTGTGATGATGCAGTTATGATGATATGACGATGCTGTAACGATGCCGTGATGATGCAGTGATGATGCTGTGATTATTCAGTGATGATGCAGTGATGATGCTGTGATGATGATGTGATGATGCTGCAATGATGCTGTGATGATGATGTGATGATGCTGCAATGATGCTGTGATGATGTTGTGATGATGCTGTGATGACGCTGCGATAACACAGTGATGATGTGGTGATGCAGTAATGATGCTGTGACGACGCACTGATTCTGCTCTGATGATGCTGTAATGATGCAGTCATGATGCAATAATGATGATGCTGTGATGATGCAGTGATGATGTTGTTATGACGCTGTGATGAAGCTGTGATAATATTATGATGATGCTATGATGACATAGCGATGATGCTGTGAAGATTCTTTGATGACGATGTGATGACGATGTGATGATGCTCTGATGATGCTGTTATGACGCTGTGATGATGCTGTGATGGTTCTTTGATGATGCAGTGTTTATGCAGTTATGACGCTGTGATGACGCTGTGATGATGCTTTGATCATGCTGTTATGATGCAGTTATTATGACGCCATGATGTTGTGACAATGCAGTGATGATGCGGTGATGACGCTGTGATGATGCAGTGATGATGCAGTAATGACGCTGTGATGATTTTGTGATGATGCTCTGATGACGCAGTGATGATGCTGTGATGATGTAGTGATGATGCTGTGAAGACGCTCTCATGACACTGTCGTGAAGCTGTGATGATGATGTCGTGATGCTGTGATGATGCTGTGATGATGCTGTGATAACGCTGTGATGACACTGTGATGATGCTCTATTGATGCTGTGATGATGCAGTAATAACGCTGTGATGACGCTCTTATAATTTTGTGATGATGCTGTGATGATACTGTGGTGATGCAGTGATGATGCAGTGATGACGCTGTGATGAGTCTCTGATGATGCTGAGATGACGCTGTGATGATGCAGTGATGACGCTGTGATGACACTATCGTGATTCTGTGATGATGATGTGATGATGCAGTAATGATGCTGTGATGATGCACTGATGATACTGTGATGACGTTGTGATAATGCAATGATTAGGCAGTAATGATGCTGTGATGATGCTGAGATGACACTGTGATGATGCAGTAATGGTGCAGTGATGATGCAGTTATGACACCGTGATAATGCTGTGATGCCGCAGTGAGTAAACAGTAATGATTCTGTGATGATGCAGTGATGATGATGTGATGATGCTGCGATGATGCTTTGATGATGCTGTGATGCTGCAGTGATGAAGCTGTGATGATTTTGTGATGATGCAGTTTAGATGCAGTGACGATGCAGTTATGACGCTGTGATGACGCGGTGATGATGCTGTGACGATGCTTTGATGATTTTGTTATGTTGTTGTGATGATGCAGTTATGATGATATGACGATGCTGTAACGATGCCGTGATGATGCTGTGATGATGCTGTGATGATGCAGTGATGACGCTGCGGTGATGCTGTGATGATGCTGTGATGATACAGTCATGATGTTACGATGACGCTGTGATGATGCTGTAATGATGTTGTGATGATGCTGTCATTACGCTATGATGATTCTGTGATTATGTAGCTAAAATGCTGTGATGATGATGTGATGATGTAGTGATGATGCAGTGGTGATGCTCTGATGACGATGCAAAGATGCTGTGATGATGCAGTAATGATGCTGTGATGATTCTGTGATGATGCTGTGATTATGCTGAGATTATGCTCAGATTATGCTCTGATGATGCAGTGATGGTACAGTGATGATTCAGTGAGGAGTCAGTGATGATGATGTGATTACGATGCGGAGATGCTGTGATCATGCAGTAAGGATGCAATGATGATGCTGTGATGACACTGTGATTATGTTGTGTTGATACTTGTAATGATGTTTTGATGACGATGTGATGATGCTGTGATGATGCAGTGATTATGCAGTGATGATGTTGTGATGATGTGGTGATGATGCAGTGATTATGCAGTGATGATGCTGTGATGATGCAGTGATGATGCTGTGATGATATTGTGATGATGATATGAAGATGCTATGATGATTCAGTGATGATTCTGTGATGATGCATTTACGATACTGTGATGACGCTGTGATGATGTTGTTATGATGGTGTGATGATGCTGTGATGATATTTTGATGATACTGTGACAATGATGTGATGATGCAGCAATGATGCAGTGTTGATGCAGTGATGATGCGGTGATGATGCAGTGATTATGCAGTGATGATACTGTGATGATGCATTGGTGGTGCTGTGATGATGCTTGGATGATGCTTGGATGATTCAGTGATGATTCTGTGATGACACTGTGATGATGTGATGATGCAGTGAATATACTGTGATGACACTATGATGATGCAGTGATTATGCAGAAATGATTCTGTGATGATGCTGAGATGATGTTGTTATGATGCAGTGAGTAAGCAGTGATGATGCAGTAATGATGCCATGATGATGCTGAGATGATGCTGTGATGTTGCAGTGATGGTGCAGTGATGATTCAGTGAGGACACTGTGATGATGCTGTGATTACAATTTGATGACGTAGTGATGATGCTGTGATGACCTTATGATGATGCTGTGATGATTCTGTGATGATGCTGTGATTATGCTGCTATGATGCAGTCATGATGCAGTGATGATGCTGAGATGACACTGATGATGCTGTGATAATGATGTGATGATGCTGTGATGATGTATTGATGACAGTGAAGATGCTATAATGATGATGTGATGATGCAGTGATGATGCTGTGATAATGTTCTGATGATGAAGCTATGATGTTATGATGCAGTGATGACACTGTCATGACGCTGTGATGATGCAGTGAGTAAGCAGTAATGATGCTGTGATGATGCTGAGATGATGATGTGATGATGCAGTGGTGATGCTCTGATGACGATGCAAAGATGCTGTGATGATGCAGTAATGATGCTGTGATGATTCTGTGATGATTTGGTGATGATGCTGTGATGACAGTTTGATGACGTTGTTATGATGCTGTGATGACACTGAAAACGTTGTGATGATGATGTGATAATGCTGTGATGATGGAGTGATGATGTATTTATGACATTGTGATTATGCCGAGATGATGCTTTGATGATGCAGTTATGATGCTGTGATGATGATGCACTCATGATGCAGTGAGGATGCAGTGATGATGCTGTGATGATGCTCTGATGATGACGAAGTGATGATGCTGTGATGATGTAGTGATGATGCAGTGATATGTAGTGATGACGCTGTGATGATATTGTGATGATGATGTGATGATGCTGTGATTATGCGGAGATTATGCAGTGATTATGCAGTGATGATGCTGTCATGACAGTGTGATGATGCTGTGATGATGCTGCGATGTTGCTGTGAGGATGCTGTGATGATGCAGTGATTCTGAAGTAATGATGCTGTGATGGTGCTGTGATGATGCAGTGATGATGCAGTGATGATGCAGTGATGATGCAGTGATGATATGATGATGCAGTGATTATGCTGTAATAATTCTGTGACTATACTGAGATGATGCTGTAATGATGCATTGATGACGCTGTGATGACGCTGTGTTGATGCTGTGAGGATGCTGTGATGATGCAGTGATTATGCAGTGATGATGCTGACATGAAACTGATGATGTTGTGATGATGATGTGATGATGCTATGATGATGATGTGAGTAAGCAGTAATGATGCTCTGATGATGCTGTGATGACGCAGTGATGATTCTGTGATGATGCAGTGATGATGTAGTGATGATGCTGTGATGATACTGTGATTATGCTGTGATGATGCTCTGATGATGCTGTGATGACTCAGTGACGATTCTGTGATGATGCAGTGATGATGCTGTGATGACGCAGTGATGATTCTGTGATGATGCAGTGATGATGTAGTGATGACACTGTGATGATGTTGTTATGATGGTGTGATGATGCTGCGATGTTGCTGTGAGGATGCTGTGATGATGCAGTGATTCTGCAGTAATGATGCTGTGATGATGCTGTGATGATGCAGTGATGACGCTGTGATGACTATGCGATGATGATGTGATGATGCTGTGATTATGCAGCTATGATGCTGTGATGATGCAGTGATTCTGCAGTAATGATGCTGTGATGGTGCTGTGATGATGCAGTGATGATGCAGTGATGACGATATGATGATGCAGTGATTATGCAGTGATTATGCTGTGACTATACTGAGATGATGCTGTAATGATGCATTGTTGACGTTGTGATGACGCTGTATTGATGCTGTGAGGATGCTGTGATGATGCAGTGATTATGCAGTGATGATGCTGTGATGACTCTGTGATGATGTTGTGATGATGCTGTGATGATGCTCTGATGATGCTGTGATGATGCAGTGATGATGCTGTGATGATGCAGTGATGATGCATTGATGATGTAGTGATGACGCTGTGATGATACTGTGATTATGCTGAGATGATGCTGTGATGATGTGATGATGCAGTGATGATTCACTGAGTAAGAAGTGATTATGTAGTGATGACGCTCTGATGACGCAGTGATGATGTTGTGATGATGTTGTGATAATGCAGTGATGATGCTGTGATGACACTGTAATGACGCTGTCGTGATGCTGTGATGACGTAGTCATGGTGTTGTAATGATGCTGTTATGACACTGTGATTATGCAGTGATGATGCTATGATGATGCTGTGATGATACAGTGATGACAATTTGATGATGTAGTGATGATGCTGTGATGACTCTATGATTATGCAGCTATGATGCTATGATGATGATGTGAGGATGAAGTGATTATGCATTTTTGATGCTGTGATGACGCTGTCATGATGCTGTGATGAAGCTGCGATGATGCAGTGATTATGCAGTTAGGACGCTTTGATGACACTGTGATGATGCATTTATGACACTGTAATGACGCTGTGATGATGTTGTGATGATGCAGTGAATAAGCAGTAATGATACTGTGATGATGCTGAGATGATGCTGTGATAACGCAGTGATGATGCTGTGATGACGCTTTGATGATGTTGTGATTATGATGTGATGCAGTGATGATTTTGTGATGATGCAGTTTAGATGCAGTGACGATGCAGTTATGACGCTGTGATGACGCGGTGATGATGCTGTGATGATGCTTTGATGATTTTGTTATGTTGTTGTGATGATGCAGTTATGATGATATGACGATGCTGTAACGATGCCGTGATGATGCAGTGATGATGCTGTGATTATTCAGTGATGATGCAGTGATGATGCTGTGATGATGCTGTGATGATGCAGTAATGATGCTGTGATGATTCTGTGATGATGTTGTGATGATGCTGTGATGACGCTGCGATAACACAGTGATGATGTGGTGATGCAGTAATGATGCTGTGACGATGCACTGATTCTGCTCTGATGATGCTGTAATGATGCAGTCATGATGCAATAATGATGATGCTGTGATGATGCAGTGATGATGTTGTTATGACGCTGTGATGAAGTTGTGATAATATTATGATGATGCTATGATGACATAGCGATGATGCTGTGAAGATTCTTTGATGACGATGTGATGACGATGTGATGATGCTCTGATGATGCTGTTATGACGCTGTGATGATGCTGTGATGGTTCTTTGATGATGCAGTGTTTATGCAGTTATGACGCTGTGATGACGCTGTGATGATGCTTTGATCATGCTGTTATGATGCAGTTATTATGACGCCATGATGTTGTGACAATGCAGTGATGATGCGGTGATGACGCTGTGATGATGCAGTGATGATGCAGTAATGACGCTGTGATGATTTTGTGATGATGCTCTGATGACGCAGTGATGATGCTGTGATGATGTAGTGATGATGCTGTGAAGACGCTCTCATGACACTGTCGTGAAGCTGTGATGATGATGTCGTGATGCTGTGATGACGCTGTGATAACGCTGTGATGACGCTGTGATGATGCTCTATTGATGCTGTGATGATGCAGTAATAACGCTGTGATGACGCTCTTATAATTTTGTGATGATGCTGTGATGATACTGTGGTGATGCAGTGATGATGCAGTGATGACGCTGTGATGAGTCTCTGATGATGCTGAGATGACGCTGTGATGATGCAGTGATGACGCTGTGATGACACTATCGTGATTCTGTGATGATGATGTGATGATGCAGTAATGATGCTGTGATGATGCACTGATGATACTGTGATGACGTTGTGATAATGCAATGATTAGGCAGTAATGATGCTGTGATGATGCTGAGATGACACTGTGATGATGCAGTAATGGTGCAGTGATGATGCAGTTATGACACCGTGATAATGCTGTGATGCCGCAGTGAGTAAACAGTAATGATTCTGTGATGATGCAGTGATGATGATGTGATGATGCTGCGATGATGCTTTGATGATGCTGTGATGCTGCAGTGATGAAGCTGTGATGATTTTGTGATGATGCAGTTTAGATGCAGTGACGATGCAGTTATGACGCTGTGATGACGCGGTGATGATGCTGTGACGATGCTTTGATGATTTTGTTATGTTGTTGTGATGATGCAGTTATGATGATATGACGATGCTGTAACGATGCCGTGATGATGCTGTGATGATGCTGTGATGATGCAGTGATGACGCTGCGGTGATGCTGTGATGATGCTGTGATGATACAGTCATGATGTTACGATGACGCTGTGATGATGCTGTAATGATGTTGTGATGATGCTGTCGTTACGCTATGATGATTCTGTGATTATGTAGCTAAAATGCTGTGATGATGATGTGATGATGTAGTGATGATGCAGTGGTGATGCTCTGATGACGATGCAAAGATGCTGTGATGATGCAGTAATGATGCTGTGATGATTCTGTGATGATGCTGTGATTATGCTGAGATTATGCTCAGATTATGCTCTGATGATGCAGTGATGGTACAGTGATGATTCAGTGAGGAGTCAGTGATGATGATGTGATTACGATGCGGAGATGCTGTGATCATGCAGTAAGGATGCAATGATGATGCTGTGATGACACTGTGATTATGTTGTGTTGATACTTGTAATGATGTTTTGATGACGATGTGATGATGCTGTGATGATGCAGTGATTATGCAGTGATGATGCTGTGATGATGTGGTGATGATGCAGTGATTATGCAGTGATGATGCTGTGATGATGCAGTGATGATGCTGTGATGATATTGTGATGATGATATGAAGATGCTATGATGATTCAGTGATGATTCTGTGATGATGCATTTACGATACTGTGATGACGCTGTGATGATGTTGTTATGATGGTGTGATGATGCTGTGATGATATTTTGATGATACTGTGACAATGATGTGATGATGCAGCAATGATGCAGTGTTGATGCAGTGATGATGCGGTGATGATGCAGTGATTATGCAGTGATGATACTGTGATGATGCATTGGTGGTGCTGTGATGATGCTTGGATGATGCTTGGATGATTCAGTGATGATTCTGTGATGACACTGTGATGATGTGATGATGCAGTGAATATACTGTGATGACACTATGATGATGCAGTGATTATGCAGAAATGATTCTGTGATGATGCTGAGATGATGTTGTTATGATGCAGTGATGATGCTTTGATGACGCTGTCGTGATGGTGAGATGACGCTGTCGTGATGCTTTGATGATGCTGTGATGACACTGTGATGATGCAGTGATGATACTGTGATGACGCTGTGAAAATGCAGTGATTATGCAGAAATGATTCTGTGATGATGCTGAGATGATGCTGTGATGATGCAGTGAGTAAGCAGTGATGATGCAGTAATGATGCCATGATGATGCTGAGATGATGCTGTGATGTTGCAGTGATGGTGCAGTGATGATTCAGTGAGGACACTGTGATGATGCTGTGATTACAATCTGATGACGTAGTGATGATGCTGTGATGACCTTATGATGATGCTGTGATGATTCTGTGATGATGCTGTGATTATGCTGCTATGATGCAGTCATGATGCAGTGATGATGCTGAGATGACACTGATGATGCTGTGATAATGATGTGATGATGTTGTGATGATGTATTGATGACAGTGAAGATGCTATAATGATGATGTGATGATGCAGTGATGATGCTGTGATAATGTTCTGATGATGAAGCTATGATGTTATGATGCAGTGATGACACTGTCATGACGCTGTGATGATGCAGTGAGTAAGCAGTAATGATGCTGTGATGATGCTGAGATGATGATGTGATGATGCAGTGGTGATGCTCTGATGACGATGCAAAGATGCTGTGATGATGCAGTAATGATGCTGTGATGATTCTGTGATGATTTGGTGATGATGCTGTGATGACAGTTTGATGACGTTGTTATGATGCTGTGATGACACTGAAAACGTTGTGATGATGATGTGATAATGCTGTGATGATGGAGTGATGATGTATTTATGACATTGTGATTATGCCGAGATGATGCTTTGATGATGCAGTTATGATGCTGTGATGATGATGCACTCATGATGCAGTGAGGATGCAGTGATGATGCTGTGATGATGCTCTGATGATGACGAAGTGATGATGCTGTGATGATGTAGTGATGATGCAGTGATGTGTAGTGATGACGCTGTGATGATATTGTGATGATGATGTGATGATGCTGTGATTATGCGGAGATTATGCAGTGATTATGCAGTGATGATGCTGTCATGACAGTGTGATGATGCTGTGATGATGCTGCGATGTTGCTGTGAGGATGCTGTGATGATGCAGTGATTCTGAAGTAATGATGCTGTGATGGTGCTGTGATGATGCAGTGATGATGCAGTGATGATATGATGATGCAGTGATTATGCTGTAATAATTCTGTGACTATACTGAGATGATGCTGTAATGATGCATTGATGACGCTGTGATGACGCTGTGTTGATGCTGTGAGGATGCTGTGATGATGCAGTGATTATGCAGTGATGATGCTGACATGAAACTGATGATGTTGTGATGATGATGTGATGATGCTATGATGATGCAGTGAGTAAGCAGTAATGATGCTGAGATGATGATGTGATGATGCTGTGATGATGCTCTGATGATGCTGTGATGACGCAGTGATGATTCTGTGATGATGCAGTGATGATGCATTGATGATGTAGTGATGACGCTGTGATGATACTGTGATTATGCTGACATGATGCTGTGATGATGTGATGATGCAGTGATGATTCACTGAGTAAGAAGTGATTATGTAGTGATGACGCTCTGATGACGCAGTGATGATGTTGTGATGATGTTGTGATAATGCAGTGATGATGCTGTGATGACACTGTAATGACGCTGTCGTGATGCTGTGATGACGTAGTCATGGTGTTGTAATGATGCTGTTATGACACTGTGATTATGCAGTGATGATGCTATGATGATGCTGTGATGATACAGTGATGACAATTTGATGATGTAGTGATGATGCTGTGATGACTCTATGATTATGCAGCTATGATGCTATGATGATGATGTGAGGATGAAGTGATTATGCATTTTTGATGCTGTGATGACGCTGTCATGATGCTGTGATGAAGCTGCGATGATGCAGTGATTATGCAGTTAGGACGCTTTGATGACACTGTGATGATGCATTTATGACACTGTAATGACGCTGTGATGATGTTGTGATGATGCAGTGAATAAGCAGTAATGATACTGTGATGATGCTGAGATGATGCTGTGATAACGCAGTGATGATGCTGTGATGACGCTTTGATGATGTTGTGATTATGATGTGATGCAGTGATGATTTTGTGATGATGCAGTTTAGATGCAGTGACGATGCAGTTATGACGCTGTGATGACGCGGTGATGATGCTGTGACGATGCTTTGATGATTTTGTTATGTTGTTGTGATGATGCAGTTATGATGATATGACGATGCTGTAACGATGCCGTGATGATGCAGTGATGATGCTGTGATTATTCAGTGATGATGCAGTGATGATGCTGTGATGATGCAGTAATGATGCTGTGATGATGCATGATGATGCTACGATGATGTTGTGATGACGCTGTGATGATGATGTGATGATGCTGCAATGATGCTGTGATGATTCTGTGATGATGTTGTGATGATGCTGTGATGACGCTGCGATAACACAGTGGTGATGTGGTGATGCAGTAATGATGCTGTGACGACGCACAGATTCTGCTCTGATGATGCTGTAATGATGCAGTCATGATGCAATAATGATGATGCCGTGATGATGCAGTGATGATGTTGTTATGACGCTGTGATGAAGCTGTGATAATATTATGATGATGCTATGATGACATAGCGATGATGCTGTGAAGATTCTTTGATGACGATGTGATGACGATGTGATGATGCTCTGATGATGCTGTTATGACGCTGTGATGATGCTGTGATGGTTCTTTGATGATGCAGTGTTTATGCAGTTATGACGCTGTGATGACGCTGTGATGATGCTTTGATCATGCTGTTATGATGCAGTTATTATGACGCCATGATGTTGTGACAATGCAGTGATGATGCGGTGATGACGCTGTGATGATGCAGTGATGATGCAGTAATGACGCTGTGATGATTTTGTGATGATGCTCTGATGACGCAGTGATGATGCTGTGATGATGTAGTGATGATGCTGTGAAGACGCTCTCATGACACTGTCGTGAAGCTGTGATGATGATGTCGTGATGCTGTGATGACGCTGTGATAACGCTGTGATGATGCTGTGATGATGCTCTATTGATGCTGTGATGATGCAGTAATAACGCTGTGATGACGCTCTTATAATTTTGTGATGATGCTGTGATGATACTGTGGTGATGCAGTGATGATGCAGTGATGACGCTGTGATGAGTCTCTGATGATGCTGAGATGACGCTGTGATGATGCAGTGATGACGCTGTGATGACACTATCGTGATTCTGTGATGATGATGTGATGATGCAGTAATGATGCTGTGATGATGCACTGATGATACTGTGATGACGTTGTGATAATGCAATGATTAGGCAGTAATGATGCTGTGATGATGCTGAGATGACACTGTGATGATGCAGTAATGGTGCAGTGATGATGCAGTTATGACACCGTGATAATGCTGTGATGCCGCAGTGAGTAAACAGTAATGATTCTGTGATGATGCAGTGATGATGATGTGATGATGCTGCGATGATGCTTTGATGATGCTGTGATGCTGCAGTGATGAAGCTGTGATGATTTTGTGATGATGCAGTTTAGATGCAGTGACGATGCAGTTATGACGCTGTGATGACGCGGTGATGATGCTGTGACGATGCTTTGATGATTTTGTTATGTTGTTGTGATGATGCAGTTATGATGATATGACGATGCTGTAACGATGCCGTGATGATGCTGTGATGATGCTGTGATGATGCAGTGATGACGCTGCGGTGATGCTGTGATGATGCTGTGATGATACAGTCATGATGTTACGATGACGCTGTGATGATGCTGTAATGATGTTGTGATGATGCTGTCGTTACGCTATGATGATTCTGTGATTATGTAGCTAAAATGCTGTGATGATGATGTGATGATGTAGTGATGATGCTGTGATGATTCTGTGATGATGCTGTGATTATGCTGAGATTATGCTCAGATTATGCTCTGATGATGCAGTGATGGTACGTGATGATTCAGTGAGGAGTCAGTGATGATGATGTGATTACGATGCGGAGATGCTGTGATCATGCAGTAAGGATGCAATGATGATGCTGTGATGACACTGTGATTATGTTGTGTTGATACTTGTAATGATGTTTTGATGACGATGTGATGATGCTGTGATGATGCAGTGATTATGCAGTGATGATGCTGTGATGATGTGGTGATGATGCAGTGATTATGCTGTGATGATGCTGTGATGATGCTCTGATGATGCTGTGATGACGCAGTGATGATTCTGTGATGATGCAGTGATGATGTAGTGATGACGCTGTGATGATACTGTGATTATGCTGTGATGATGCTGTGATTATGCGGTGATTATGCAGTGATGATGCTGTCATGACACTGTGATGATGATGTGATGATGCTGTGATGATGCTGCGATGTTGCTGTGAGGATGCTGTGATGATGCAGTGATTCTGCAGTAATGATGCTGTGATGATGCTGTGATGATGCAGTGATGACGCTGTGATGACTATGCGATGATGATGTGATGATGCTGTGATTATGCAGCTATGATGCTGTGATGATGCAGTGATTCTGCAGTAATGATGCTGTGATGGTGCTGTGATGATGCAGTGATGACGATATGATGATGCAGTGATTATGCAGTGATTATGCTGTGACTATACTGAGATGATGCTGTAATGATGCATTGTTGACGTTGTGATGACGCTGTATTGATGCTGTGAGGATGCTGTGATGATGCAGTGATTATGCAGTGATGATGCTGTGATGACTCTGTGATGATGTTGTGTATGATGCTGTGATGATGCTCTGATGATGCTGTGATGATGCAGTGATGATGCTGTGATGATGCAGTGATGATGCATTGATGACGCTGTGATGACTCTGTGATGATGTTGTGATGACGCAGTGATGATGTTGTGATGATGTTGTGATAATGCAGTGATGATGCTGTGATGACACTGTAATGACGCTGTCGTGATGCTGTGATGACGTAGTCATGGTGTTGTAATGATGCTGTTATGACACTGTGATTATGCAGTGATGATGCTATGATGATGCTGTGATGATACAGTGATGACAATTTGATGATGTAGTGATGATGCTGTGATGACTCTATGATTATGCAGCTATGATGCTATGATGATGATGTGAGGATGAAGTGATTATGCATTTTTGATGCTGTGATGACGCTGTCATGATGCTGTGATGAAGCTGCGATGATGCAGTGATTATGCAGTTAGGACGCTTTGATGACACTGTGATGATGCATTTATGACACTGTAATGACGCTGTGATGATGTTGTGATGATGCAGTGAATAAGCAGTAATGATACTGTGATGATGCTGAGATGATGCTGTGATAACGCAGTGATGATGCTGTGATGACGCTTTGATGATGTTGTGATTATGATGTGATGCAGTGATGATTTTGTGATGATGCAGTTTAGATGCAGTGACGATGCAGTTATGACGCTGTGATGACGCGGTGATGATGCTGTGATGATGCTTTGATGATTTTGTTATGTTGTTGTGATGATGCAGTTATGATGATATGACGATGCTGTAACGATGCCGTGATGATGCAGTGATGATGCTGTGATTATTCAGTGATGATGCAGTGATGATGCTGTGATGATGCTGTGATGATGCAGTAATGATGCTGTGATGATGCATGATGATGCTACGATGATGTTGTGATGACGCTGTGATGATGATGTGATGATGCTGCAATGATGCTGTGATGATTCTGTGATGATGTTGTGATGATGCTGTGATGACGCTGCGATAACACAGTGATGATGTGGTGATGCAGTAATGATGCTGTGACGACGCACTGATTCTGCTCTGATGATGCTGTAATGATGCAGTCATGATGCAATAATGATGATGCTGTGATGATGCAGTGATGATGTTGTTATGACGCTGTGATGAAGCTGTGATAATATTATGATGATGCTATGATGACATAGCGATGATGCTGTGAAGATTCTTTGATGACGATGTGATGACGATGTGATGATGCTCTGATGATGCTGTTATGACGCTGTGATGATGCTGTGATGGTTCTTTGATGATGCAGTGTTTATGCAGTTATGACGCTGTGATGACGCTGTGATGATGCTTTGATCATGCTGTTATGATGCAGTTATTATGACGCCATGATGTTGTGACAATGCAGTGATGATGCGGTGATGACGCTGTGATGATGCAGTGATGATGCAGTAATGACGCTGTGATGATTTTGTGATGATGCTCTGATGACGCAGTGATGATGCTGTGATGATGTAGTGATGATGCTGTGAAGACGCTCTCATGACACTGTCGTGAAGCTGTGATGATGATGTCGTGATGCTGTGATGACGCTGTGATAACGCTGTGATGACGCTGTGATGATGCTCTATTGATGCTGTGATGATGCAGTAATAACGCTGTGATGACGCTCTTATAATTTTGTGATGATGCTGTGATGATACTGTGGTGATGCAGTGATGATGCAGTGATGACGCTGTGATGAGTCTCTGATGATGCTGAGATGACGCTGTGATGATGCAGTGATGACGCTGTGATGATGCACTGATGATACTGTGATGACGTTGTGATAATGCAATGATTAGGCAGTAATGATGCTGTGATGATGCTGAGATGACACTGTGATGATGCAGTAATGGTGCAGTGATGATGCAGTTATGACACCGTGATAATGCTGTGATGCCGCAGTGAGTAAACAGTAATGATTCTGTGATGATGCAGTGATGATGATGTGATGATGCTGCGATGATGCTTTGATGATGCTGTGATGCTGCAGTGATGAAGCTGTGATGATTTTGTGATGATGCAGTTTAGATGCAGTGACGATGCAGTTATGACGCTGTGATGACGCGGTGATGATGCTGTGACGATGCTTTGATGATTTTGTTATGTTGTTGTGATGATGCAGTTATGATGATATGACGATGCTGTAACGATGCCGTGATGATGCTGTGATGATGCTGTGATGATGCAGTGATGACGCTGCGGTGATGCTGTGATGATGCTGTGATGATACAGTCATGATGTTACGATGACGCTGTGATGATGCTGTAATGATGTTGTGATGATGCTGTCGTTACGCTATGATGATTCTGTGATTATGTAGCTAAAATGCTGTGATGATGATGTGATGATGTAGTGATGATGCAGTGGTGATGCTCTGATGACGATGCAAAGATGCTGTGATGATGCAGTAATGATGCTGTGATGATTCTGTGATGATGCTGTGATTATGCTGAGATTATGCTCAGATTATGCTCTGATGATGCAGTGATGGTACAGTGATGATTCAGTGAGGAGTCAGTGATGATGATGTGATTACGATGCGGAGATGCTGTGATCATGCAGTAAGGATGCAATGATGATGCTGTGATGACACTGTGATTATGTTGTGTTGATACTTGTAATGATGTTTTGATGACGATGTGATGATGCTGTGATGATGCAGTGATTATGCAGTGATGATGCTGTGATGATGTGGTGATGATGCAGTGATTATGCAGTGATGATGCTGTGATGATGCAGTGATGATGCTGTGATGATATTGTGATGATGATATGAAGATGCTATGATGATTCAGTGATGATTCTGTGATGATGCATTTACGATACTGTGATGACGCTGTGATGATGTTGTTATGATGGTGTGATGATGCTGTGATGATATTTTGATGATACTGTGACAATGATGTGATGATGCAGCAATGATGCAGTGTTGATGCAGTGATGATGCGGTGATGATGCAGTGATTATGCAGTGATGATACTGTGATGATGCATTGGTGGTGCTGTGATGATGCTTGGATGATGCTTGGATGATTCAGTGATGATTCTGTGATGACACTGTGATGATGTGATGATGCAGTGAATATACTGTGATGACACTATGATGATGCAGTGATTATGCAGAAATGATTCTGTGATGATGCTGAGATGATGTTGTTATGATGCAGTGATGATGCTTTGATGACGCTGTCGTGATGGTGAGATGACGCTGTCGTGATGCTTTGATGATGCTGTGATGACACTGTGATGATGCAGTGATGATACTGTGATGACGCTGTGAAAATGCAATGATTATGCAGAAATGATTCTGTGATGATGCTGAGATGATGCTGTGATGATGCAGTGAGTAAGCAGTGATGATGCAGTAATGATGCCATGATGATGCTGAGATGATGCTGTGATGTTGTAGTGATGGTGCAGTGATGATTCAGTGAGGACACTGTGATGATGCTGTGATTACAATCTGATGACGTAGTGATGATGCTGTGATGACCTTATGATGATGCTGTGATGATTCTGTGATGATGCTGTGATTATGCTGCTATGATGCAGTCATGATGCAGTGATGATGCTGAGATGACACTGATGATGCTGTGATAATGATGTGATGATGCTGTGATGATGTATTGATGACAGTGAAGATGCTATAATGATGATGTGATGATGCAGTGATGATGCTGTGATAATGTTCTGATGATGAAGCTATGATGTTATGATGCAGTGATGACACTGTCATGACGCTGTGATGATGCAGTGAGTAAGCAGTAATGATGCTGTGATGATGCTGAGATGATGATGTGATGATGCAGTGGTGATGCTCTGATGACGATGCAAAGATGCTGTGATGATGCAGTAATGATGCTGTGATGATTCTGTGATGATTTGGTGATGATGCTGTGATGACAGTTTGATGACGTTGTTATGATGCTGTGATGACACTGAAAACGTTGTGATGATGATGTGATAATGCTGTGATGATGGAGTGATGATGTATTTTTGACATTGTGATTATGCCGAGATGATGCTTTGATGATGCAGTTATGATGCTGTGATGATGATGCACTCATGATGCAGTGAGGATGCAGTGATGATGCTGTGATGATGCTCTGATGATGACGAAGTGATGATGCTGTGATGATGTAGTGATGATGCAGTGATGTGTAGTGATGACGCTGTGATGATATTGTGATGATGATGTGATGATGCTGTGATTATGCGGAGATTATGCAGTGATTATGCAGTGATGATGCTGTCATGACAGTGTGATGATGCTGTGATGATGCTGCGATGTTGCTGTGAGGATGCTGTGATGATGCAGTGATTCTGAAGTAATGATGCTGTGATGGTGCTGTGATGATGCAGTGATGATGCAGTGATGATATGATGATGCAGTGATTATGCTGTAATAATTCTGTGACTATACTGAGATGATGCTGTAATGATGCATTGAGACGCTGTGATGACGCTGTGTTGATGCTGTGAGGATGCTGTGATGATGCAGTGATTCTGCAGTGATGATGCTGACATGAAACTGATGATGTTGTGATGATGATGTGATGATGCTATGATGATGCAGTGAGTAAGCAGTAATGATGCTGAGATGATGATGTGATGATGCTGTGATTATGCTGAGATGATGCTGTGATGACGCAGTGATGATTCTGTGATGATGCAGTGATGATGTAGTGATGATGCTGTGATGATACTGTGATTATGCTGTGATGATGCTGTGATGATGCTCTGATGATGCTGTGATGACGCAGTGATGATTCTGTGATGATGCATTGATGATGTAGTGATGACGCTGTGATGATACTGTGATTATGCTGAGATGATGCTGTGATGATGTGATGATGCAGTGATGATTCACTGAGTAAGAAGTGATTATGTAGTGATGACGCTCTGATGACGCAGTGATGATGTTGTGATGATGTTGTGATAATGCAGTGATGATGCTGTGATGACACTGTAATGACGCTGTCGTGATGCTGTGATGACGTAGTCATGGTGTTGTAATGATGCTGTTATGACACTGTGATTATGCAGTGATGATGCTATGATGATGCTGTGATGATACAGTGATGACAATTTGATGATGTAGTGATGATGCTGTGATGACTCTATGATTATGCAGCTATGATGCTATGATGATGATGTGAGGATGAAGTGATTATGCATTTTTGATGCTGTGATGACGCTGTCATGATGCTGTGATGAAGCTGCGATGATGCAGTGATTATGCAGTTAGGACGCTTTGATGACACTGTGATGATGCATTTATGACACTGTAATGACGCTGTGATGATGTTGTGATGATGCAGTGAATAAGCAGTAATGATACTGTGATGATGCTGAGATGATGCTGTGATAACGCAGTGATGATGCTGTGATGACGCTTTGATGATGTTGTGATTATGATGTGATGCAGTGATGATTTTGTGATGATGCAGTTTAGATGCAGTGACGATGCAGTTATGACGCTGTGATGACGCGGTGATGATGCTGTGATGATGCTTTGATGATTTTGTTATGTTGTTGTGATGATGCAGTTATGATGATATGACGATGCTGTAACGATGCCGTGATGATGCAGTGATGATGCTGTGATTATTCAGTGATGATGCAGTGATGATGCTGTGATGATGCTGTGATGATGCAGTAATGATGCTGTGATGATGCATGATGATGCTACGATGATGTTGTGATGACGCTGTGATGATGATGTGATGATGCTGCAATGATGCTGTGATGATTCTGTGATGATGTTGTGATGATGCTGTGATGACGCTGCGATAACACAGTGGTGATGTGGTGATGCAGTAATGATGCTGTGACGACGCACAGATTCTGCTCTGATGATGCTGTAATGATGCAGTCATGATGCAATAATGATGATGCCGTGATGATGCAGTGATGATGTTGTTATGACGCTGTGATGAAGCTGTGATAATATTATGATGATGCTATGATGACATAGCGATGATGCTGTGAAGATTCTTTGATGACGATGTGATGACGATGTGATGATGCTCTGATGATGCTGTTATGACGCTGTGATGATGCTGTGATGGTTCTTTGATGATGCAGTGTTTATGCAGTTATGACGCTGTGATGACGCTGTGATGATGCTTTGATCATGCTGTTATGATGCAGTTATTATGACGCCATGATGTTGTGACAATGCAGTGATGATGCGGTGATGACGCTGTGATGATGCAGTGATGATGCAGTAATGACGCTGTGATGATTTTGTGATGATGCTCTGATGACGCAGTGATGATGCTGTGATGATGTAGTGATGATGCTGTGAAGACGCTCTCATGACACTGTCGTGAAGCTGTGATGATGATGTCGTGATGCTGTGATGACGCTGTGATAACGCTGTGATGATGCTGTGATGATGCTCTATTGATGCTGTGATGATGCAGTAATAACGCTGTGATGACGCTCTTATAATTTTGTGATGATGCTGTGATGATACTGTGGTGATGCAGTGATGATGCAGTGATGACGCTGTGATGAGTCTCTGATGATGCTGAGATGACGCTGTGATGATGCAGTGATGACGCTGTGATGACACTATCGTGATTCTGTGATGATGATGTGATGATGCAGTAATGATGCTGTGATGATGCACTGATGATACTGTGATGACGTTGTGATAATGCAATGATTAGGCAGTAATGATGCTGTGATGATGCTGAGATGACACTGTGATGATGCAGTAATGGTGCAGTGATGATGCAGTTATGACACCGTGATAATGCTGTGATGCCGCAGTGAGTAAACAGTAATGATTCTGTGATGATGCAGTGATGATGATGTGATGATGCTGCGATGATGCTTTGATGATGCTGTGATGCTGCAGTGATGAAGCTGTGATGATTTTGTGATGATGCAGTTTAGATGCAGTGACGATGCAGTTATGACGCTGTGATGATGCTGTGACGATGCTTTGATGATTTTGTTATGTTGTTGTGATGATGCAGTTATGATGATATGACGATGCTGTAACGATGCCGTGATGATGCTGTGATGATGCTGTGATGATGCAGTGATGACGCTGCGGTGATGCTGTGATGATGCTGTGATGATACAGTCATGATGTTACGATGACGCTGTGATGATGCTGTAATGATGTTGTGATGATGCTGTCGTTACGCTATGATGATTCTGTGATTATGTAGCTAAAATGCTGTGATGATGATGTGATGATGTAGTGATGATGCTGTGATGATTCTGTGATGATGCTGTGATTATGCTGAGATTATGCTCAGATTATGCTCTGATGATGCAGTGATGGTACAGTGATGATTCAGTGAGGAGTCAGTGATGATGATGTGATTACGATGCGGAGATGCTGTGATCATGCAGTAAGGATGCAATGATGATGCTGTGATGACACTGTGATTATGTTGTGTTGATACTTGTAATGATGTTTTGATGACGATGTGATGATGCTGTGATGATGCAGTGATTATGCAGTGATGATGCTGTGATGATGTGGTGATGATGCAGTGATTATGCTGTGATGATGCTGTGATGATGCTCTGATGATGCTGTGATGACGCAGTGATGATTCTGTGATGATGCAGTGATGATGTAGTGATGACGCTGTGATGATACTGTGATTATGCTGTGATGATGCTGTGATTATGCGGTGATTATGCAGTGATGATGCTGTCATGACACTGTGATGATGATGTGATGATGCTGTGATGATGCTGCGATGTTGCTGTGAGGATGCTGTGATGATGCAGTGATTCTGCAGTAATGATGCTGTGATGATGCTGTGATGATGCAGTGATGACGCTGTGATGACTATGCGATGATGATGTGATGATGCTGTGATTATGCAGCTATGATGCTGTGATGATGCAGTGATTCTGCAGTAATGATGCTGTGATGGTGCTGTGATGATGCAGTGATGACGATATGATGATGCAGTGATTATGCAGTGATTATGCTGTGACTATACTGAGATGATGCTGTAATGATGCATTGTTGACGTTGTGATGACGCTGTATTGATGCTGTGAGGATGCTGTGATGATGCAGTGATTATGCAGTGATGATGCTGTGATGACTCTGTGATGATGTTGTGTATGATGCTGTGATGATGCTCTGATGATGCTGTGATGATGCAGTGATGATGCTGTGATGATGCAGTGATGATGCATTGATGACGCTGTGATGACTCTGTGATGATGTTGTGATGACGCAGTGATGATGTTGTGATGATGTTGTGATAATGCAGTGATGATGCTGTGATGACACTGTAATGACGCTGTCGTGATGCTGTGATGACGTAGTCATGGTGTTGTAATGATGCTGTTATGACACTGTGATTATGCAGTGATGATGCTATGATGATGCTGTGATGATACAGTGATGACAATTTGATGATGTAGTGATGATGCTGTGATGACTCTATGATTATGCAGCTATGATGCTATGATGATGATGTGAGGATGAAGTGATTATGCATTTTTGATGCTGTGATGACGCTGTCATGATGCTGTGATGAAGCTGCGATGATGCAGTGATTATGCAGTTAGGACGCTTTGATGACACTGTGATGATGCATTTATGACACTGTAATGACGCTGTGATGATGTTGTGATGATGCAGTGAATAAGCAGTAATGATACTGTGATGATGCTGAGATGATGCTGTGATAACGCAGTGATGATGCTGTGATGACGCTTTGATGATGTTGTGATTATGATGTGATGCAGTGATGATTTTGTGATGATGCAGTTTAGATGCAGTGACGATGCAGTTATGACGCTGTGATGACGCGGTGATGATGCTGTGATGATGCTTTGATGATTTTGTTATGTTGTTGTGATGATGCAGTTATGATGATATGACGATGCTGTAACGATGCCGTGATGATGCAGTGATGATGCTGTGATTATTCAGTGATGATGCAGTGATGATGCTGTGATGATGCTGTGATGATGCAGTAATGATGCTGTGATGATGCATGATGATGCTACGATGATGTTGTGATGACGCTGTGATGATGATGTGATGATGCTGCAATGATGCTGTGATGATTCTGTGATGATGTTGTGATGATGCTGTGATGACGCTGCGATAACACAGTGATGATGTGGTGATGCAGTAATGATGCTGTGACGACGCACTGATTCTGCTCTGATGATGCTGTAATGATGCAGTCATGATGCAATAATGATGATGCTGTGATGATGCAGTGATGATGTTGTTATGACGCTGTGATGAAGCTGTGATAATATTATGATGATGCTATGATGACATAGCGATGATGCTGTGAAGATTCTTTGATGACGATGTGATGACGATGTGATGATGCTCTGATGATGCTGTTATGACGCTGTGATGATGCTGTGATGGTTCTTTGATGATGCAGTGTTTATGCAGTTATGACGCTGTGATGACGCTGTGATGATGCTTTGATCATGCTGTTATGATGCAGTTATTATGACGCCATGATGTTGTGACAATGCAGTGATGATGCGGTGATGACGCTGTGATGATGCAGTGATGATGCAGTAATGACGCTGTGATGATTTTGTGATGATGCTCTGATGACGCAGTGATGATGCTGTGATGATGTAGTGATGATGCTGTGAAGACGCTCTCATGACACTGTCGTGAAGCTGTGATGATGATGTCGTGATGCTGTGATGACGCTGTGATAACGCTGTGATGACGCTGTGATGATGCTCTATTGATGCTGTGATGATGCAGTAATAACGCTGTGATGACGCTCTTATAATTTTGTGATGATGCTGTGATGATACTGTGGTGATGCAGTGATGATGCAGTGATGACGCTGTGATGAGTCTCTGATGATGCTGAGATGACGCTGTGATGATGCAGTGATGACGCTGTGATGATGCACTGATGATACTGTGATGACGTTGTGATAATGCAATGATTAGGCAGTAATGATGCTGTGATGATGCTGAGATGACACTGTGATGATGCAGTAATGGTGCAGTGATGATGCAGTTATGACACCGTGATAATGCTGTGATGCCGCAGTGAGTAAACAGTAATGATTCTGTGATGATGCAGTGATGATGATGTGATGATGCTGCGATGATGCTTTGATGATGCTGTGATGCTGCAGTGATGAAGCTGTGATGATTTTGTGATGATGCAGTTTAGATGCAGTGACGATGCAGTTATGACGCTGTGATGACGCGGTGATGATGCTGTGACGATGCTTTGATGATTTTGTTATGTTGTTGTGATGATGCAGTTATGATGATATGACGATGCTGTAACGATGCCGTGATGATGCTGTGATGATGCTGTGATGATGCAGTGATGACGCTGCGGTGATGCTGTGATGATGCTGTGATGATACAGTCATGATGTTACGATGACGCTGTGATGATGCTGTAATGATGTTGTGATGATGCTGTCGTTACGCTATGATGATTCTGTGATTATGTAGCTAAAATGCTGTGATGATGATGTGATGATGTAGTGATGATGCAGTGGTGATGCTCTGATGACGATGCAAAGATGCTGTGATGATGCAGTAATGATGCTGTGATGATTCTGTGATGATGCTGTGATTATGCTGAGATTATGCTCAGATTATGCTCTGATGATGCAGTGATGGTACAGTGATGATTCAGTGAGGAGTCAGTGATGATGATGTGATTACGATGCGGAGATGCTGTGATCATGCAGTAAGGATGCAATGATGATGCTGTGATGACACTGTGATTATGTTGTGTTGATACTTGTAATGATGTTTTGATGACGATGTGATGATGCTGTGATGATGCAGTGATTATGCAGTGATGATGCTGTGATGATGTGGTGATGATGCAGTGATTATGCAGTGATGATGCTGTGATGATGCAGTGATGATGCTGTGATGATATTGTGATGATGATATGAAGATGCTATGATGATTCAGTGATGATTCTGTGATGATGCATTTACGATACTGTGATGACGCTGTGATGATGTTGTTATGATGGTGTGATGATGCTGTGATGATATTTTGATGATACTGTGACAATGATGTGATGATGCAGCAATGATGCAGTGTTGATGCAGTGATGATGCGGTGATGATGCAGTGATTATGCAGTGATGATACTGTGATGATGCATTGGTGGTGCTGTGATGATGCTTGGATGATGCTTGGATGATTCAGTGATGATTCTGTGATGACACTGTGATGATGTGATGATGCAGTGAATATACTGTGATGACACTATGATGATGCAGTGATTATGCAGAAATGATTCTGTGATGATGCTGAGATGATGTTGTTATGATGCAGTGATGATGCTTTGATGACGCTGTCGTGATGGTGAGATGACGCTGTCGTGATGCTTTGATGATGCTGTGATGACACTGTGATGATGCAGTGATGATACTGTGATGACGCTGTGAAAATGCAATGATTATGCAGAAATGATTCTGTGATGATGCTGAGATGATGCTGTGATGATGCAGTGAGTAAGCAGTGATGATGCAGTAATGATGCCATGATGATGCTGAGATGATGCTGTGATGTTGTAGTGATGGTGCAGTGATGATTCAGTGAGGACACTGTGATGATGCTGTGATTACAATCTGATGACGTAGTGATGATGCTGTGATGACCTTATGATGATGCTGTGATGATTCTGTGATGATGCTGTGATTATGCTGCTATGATGCAGTCATGATGCAGTGATGATGCTGAGATGACACTGATGATGCTGTGATAATGATGTGATGATGCTGTGATGATGTATTGATGACAGTGAAGATGCTATAATGATGATGTGATGATGCAGTGATGATGCTGTGATAATGTTCTGATGATGAAGCTATGATGTTATGATGCAGTGATGACACTGTCATGACGCTGTGATGATGCAGTGAGTAAGCAGTAATGATGCTGTGATGATGCTGAGATGATGATGTGATGATGCAGTGGTGATGCTCTGATGACGATGCAAAGATGCTGTGATGATGCAGTAATGATGCTGTGATGATTCGGTGATGATTTGGTGATGATGCTGTGATGACAGTTTGATGACGTTGTTATGATGCTGTGATGACACTGAAAACGTTGTGATGATGATGTGATAATGCTGTGATGATGGAGTGATGATGTATTTTTGACATTGTGATTATGCCGAGATGATGCTTTGATGATGCAGTTATGATGCTGTGATGATGATGCACTCATGATGCAGTGAGGATGCAGTGATGATGCTGTGATGATGCTCTGATGATGACGAAGTGATGATGCTGTGATGATGTAGTGATGATGCAGTGATATGTAGTGATGACGCTGTGATGATATTGTGATGATGATGTGATGATGCTGTGATTATGCGGAGATTATGCAGTGATTATGCAGTGATGATGCTGTCATGACAGTGTGATGATGCTGTGATGATGCTGCGATGTTGCTGTGAGGATGCTGTGATGATGCAGTGATTCTGAAGTAATGATGCTGTGATGGTGCTGTGATGATGCAGTGATGATGCAGTGATGATATGATGATGCAGTGATTATGCTGTAATAATTCTGTGACTATACTGAGATGATGCTGTAATGATGCATTGAGACGCTGTGATGACGCTGTGTTGATGCTGTGAGGATGCTGTGATGATGCAGTGATTATGCAGTGATGATGCTGACATGAAACTGATGATGTTGTGATGATGATGTGATGATGCTATGATGATGCAGTGAGTAAGCAGTAATGATGCTGAGATGATGATGTGATGATGCTGTGATTATGCTGAGATGATGCTGTGATGACGCAGTGATGATTCTGTGATGATGCAGTGATGATGTAGTGATGATGCTGTGATGATACTGTGATTATGCTGTGATGATGCTGTGATGATGCTCTGATGATGCTGTGATGACGCAGTGATGATTCTGTGATGATGCATTGATGATGTAGTGATGACGCTGTGATGATACTGTGATTATGCTGAGATGATGCTGTGATGATGTGATGATGCAGTGATGATTCACTGAGTAAGAAGTGATTATGTAGTGATGACGCTCTGATGACGCAGTGATGATGTTGTGATGATGTTGTGATAATGCAGTGATGATGCTGTGATGACACTGTAATGACGCTGTCGTGATGCTGTGATGACGTAGTCATGGTGTTGTAATGATGCTGTTATGACACTGTGATTATGCAGTGATGATGCTATGATGATGCTGTGATGATACAGTGATGACAATTTGATGATGTAGTGATGATGCTGTGATGACTCTATGATTATGCAGCTATGATGCTATGATGATGATGTGAGGATGAAGTGATTATGCATTTTTGATGCTGTGATGACGCTGTCATGATGCTGTGATGAAGCTGCGATGATGCAGTGATTATGCAGTTAGGACGCTTTGATGACACTGTGATGATGCATTTATGACACTGTAATGACGCTGTGATGATGTTGTGATGATGCAGTGAATAAGCAGTAATGATACTGTGATGATGCTGAGATGATGCTGTGATAACGCAGTGATGATGCTGTGATGACGCTTTGATGATGTTGTGATTATGATGTGATGCAGTGATGATTTTGTGATGATGCAGTTTAGATGCAGTGACGATGCAGTTATGACGCTGTGATGACGCGGTGATGATGCTGTGATGATGCTTTGATGATTTTGTTATGTTGTTGTGATGATGCAGTTATGATGATATGACGATGCTGTAACGATGCCGTGATGATGCAGTGATGATGCTGTGATTATTCAGTGATGATGCAGTGATGATGCTGTGATGATGCTGTGATGATGCAGTAATGATGCTGTGATGATGCATGATGATGCTACGATGATGTTGTGATGATGCTGTGATGATGATGTGATGATGCTGCAATGATGCTGTGATGATTCTGTGATGATGTTGTGATGATGCTGTGATGACGCTGCGATAACACAGTGGTGATGTGGTGATGCAGTAATGATGCTGTGACGACGCACAGATTCTGCTCTGATGATGCTGTAATGATGCAGTCATGATGCAATAATGATGATGCTGTGATGATGCAGTGATGATGTTGTTATGACGCTGTGATGAAGCTGTGATAATATTATGATGATGCTATGATGACATAGCGATGATGCTGTGAAGATTCTTTGATGACGATGTGATGACGATGTGATGATGCTCTGATGATGCTGTTATGACGCTGTGATGATGCTGTGATGGTTCTTTGATGATGCAGTGTTTATGCAGTTATGACGCTGTGATGACGCTGTGATGATGCTTTGATCATGCTGTTATGATGCAGTTATTATGACGCCATGATGTTGTGACAATGCAATGATGATGCGGTGATGACGCTGTGATGATGCAGTGATGATGCAGTAATGACGCTGTGATGATTTTGTGATGATGCTCTGATGACGCAGTGATGATGCTGTGATGATGTAGTGATGATGCTGTGAAGACGCTCTCATGACACTGTCGTGAAGCTGTGATGATGATGTCGTGATGCTGTGATGACGCTGTGATAACGCTGTGATGACGCTGTGATGATGCTCTATTGATGCTGTGATGATGCAGTAATAACGCTGTGATGACGCTCTTATAATTTTGTGATGATGCTGTGATGATACTGTGGTGATGCAGTGATGATGCAGTGATGACGCTGTGATGAGTCTCTGATGATGCTGAGATGACGCTGTGATGATGCAGTGATGACGCTGTGATGACACTATCGTGATTCTGTGATGATGATGTGATGATGCAGTAATGATGCTGTGATGATGCACTGATGATACTGTGATGACGTTGTGATAATGCAATGATTAGGCAGTAATGATGCTGTGATGATGCTGAGATGACACTGTGATGATGCAGTAATGGTGCAGTGATGATGCAGTTATGACACCGTGATAATGCTGTGATGCCGCAGTGAGTAAACAGTAATGATTCTGTGATGATGCAGTGATGATGATGTGATGATGCTGCGATGATGCTTTGATGATGCTGTGATGCTGCAGTGATGAAGCTGTGATGATTTTGTGATGATGCAGTTTAGATGCAGTGACGATGCAGTTATGATGCTGTGATGACGCGGTGATGATGCTGTGACGATGCTTTGATGATTTTGTTATGTTGTTGTGATGATGCAGTTATGATGATATGACGATGCTGTAACGATGCCGTGATGATGCTGTGATGATGCTGTTATGATGCAGTGATGACGCTGTGGTGATGCTGTGATGATGCTGTGATGATACAGTCATGATGTTACGATGACGCTGTGATGATGCTGTAATGATGTTGTGATGATGCTGTCGTTACGCTATGATGATTCTGTGATTATGTAGCTAAAATGCTGTGATGATGATGTGATGATGTAGTGATGATGCAGTGGTGATGCTCTGATGACGATGCAAAGATGCTGTGATGATGCAGTAATGATGCTGTGATGATTCTGTGATGATGCTGTGATTATGCTGAGATTATGCTCTGATGATGCAGTGATGGTACAGTGATGATTCAGTGAGGAGTCAGTGATGATGATGTGATTACGATGCGGAGATGCTGTGATCATGCAGTAAGGATGCAATGATGATGTTGTGATGACACTGTGATTATGTTGTGTTGATACTTGTAATGATGTTTTGATGACGATGTGATGATGCTGTGATGATGCAGTGATTATGCAGTGATGATGCTGTGATGATGTGGTGATGATGCAGTGATTATGCAGTGATGATGCTGTGATGATGATGCGATGATGCTGTGATGATATTGTGATGATGATATGAAGATGCTATGATGATTCAGTGATGATTCTGTGATGATGCATTTACGATACTGTGATGACGCTGTGATGATGTTGTTATGATGGTGTGATGATGCTGTGATGATATTTTGATGATACTGTGACAATGATGTGATGATGCAGCAATGATGCAGTGTTGATGATGTGATGATGCGGTGATGATGCAGTGATTATGCAGTGATGATACTGTGATGATGCATTGGTGGTGCTGTGATGATGCTTGGATGATGCTTGGATGATTCAGTGATGATTCTGTGATGACACTGTGATGATGTGATGATGCAGTGAATATACTGTGATGACACTATGATGATGCAGTGATTATGCAGAAATGATTCTGTGATGATGCTGAGATGATGTTGTTATGATGCAGTGATGATGCTTTGATGACGCTGTCGTGATGGTGAGATGACGCTGTCGTGATGCTTTGATGATGCTGTGATGACACTGTGATGATGCAGTGATGATACTGTGATGACGCTGTGAAAATGCAATGATTATGCAGTAATGATTCTGTGATGATGCTGAGATGATGCTGTGATGATGCAGTGAGTAAGCAGTGATGATGCAGTAATGATGCCATGATGATGCTGAGATGATGCTGTGATGTTGTAGTGATGGTGCAGTGATGATTCAGTGAGGACACTGTGATGATGCTGTGATTACAATCTGATGACGTAGTGATGATGCTGTGATGACCTTATGATGATGCTGTGATGATTCTGTGATGATGCTGTGATTATGCTGCTATGATGCAGTCATGATGTAGTGACGATGCTGAGATGACACTGATGATGCTGTGATAATGATGTGATGATGCTGTGATGATGTATTGATGACAGTGAAGATGCTATAATGATGATGTGATGATGCAGTGATGATGCTGTGATAATGTTCTGATGATGAAGCTATGATGTTATGATGCAGTGATGACACTGTCATGACGCTGTGATGATGCAGTGAGTAAGCAGTAATGATGCTGTGATGATTCTGTGATGATTTGGTGATGATGCTGTGATGACAGTTTGATGACGTTGTTATGATGCTGTGATGACACTGAAAACGTTGTGATGATGATGTGATAATGCTGTGATGATGGAGTGATGATGTATTTATGACATTGTGATTATGCCGAGATGATGCTTTGATGATGCAGTTATGATGCTGTGATGATGATGCACTCATGATGCAGTGAGGATGCAGTGATGATGCTGTGATGATGCTCTGATGATGACGAAGTGATGATGCTGTGATGATGTAGTGATGATGCAGTGATATGTAGTGATGACGCTGTGATGATATTGTGATGATGATGTGATGATGCTGTGATTATGCGGAGATTATGCAGTGATTATGCAGTGATGATGCTGTCATGACAGTGTGATGATGCTGTGATGATGCTGCGATGTTGCTGTGAGGATGCTGTGATGATGCAGTGATTCTGAAGTAATGATGCTGTGATGGTGCTGTGATGATGCAGTGATGATGCAGTGATGATGCAGTGATGATATGATGATGCAGTGATTATGCTGTAATAATTCTGTGACTATACTGAGATGATGCTGTAATGATGCATTGATGACGCTGTGATGACGCTGTGTTGATGCTGTGAGGATGCTGTTATGATGCAGTGATTATGCAGTGATGATGCTGACATGAAACTGATGATGTTGTGATGATGATGTGATGATGCTATGATGATGCAGTGAGTAAGCAGTAATGATGCTGAGATGATGATGTGATGATGCTGTGATGATGCTCTGATGATGCTGTGATGACGCAGTGATGATTCTGTGATGATGCAGTGATGATGTAGTGATGATGCTGTGATGATACTGTGATGATGCTGTGATGATGCTGTGATGATGCTCTGATGATGCTGTGATGACTCAGTGATGATTCTGTGATGATGCAGTGATGATGTAGTGATGACGCTGTGATGATACTGTGATTATGCTGTGATGATGCTGTGATTATGCAGTGATGATGCTGTCATGAAACTGTGATGATGATGCGATGATGCTGTGATGATGCTGCGATGTTGTTGTGAGGATGCTCTGATGATGCAGTGATTCTGCAGTAATGATGCTGTGATGATGCTGTGATGATGCAGTGATGACGCTGTGATGACTATGCGATGATGATGTGATGATGCTGTGATTATGCAGCTATGATGCTGTGATGATGCAGTGATTCTGCAGTAATGATGCTGTGATGGTGCTGTGATGATGCAGTGATGATGCAGTGATGACGATATGATGATGCAGTGATTATGCAGTGATTATGCTGTGACTATACTGAGATGATGCTGTAATGATGCATTGTTGACGTTGTGATGACGCTGTATTGATGCTGTGAGGATGCTGTGATTATGCAGTGATTATGCAGTGATGATGCTGTGATGACGCTGTGATGATGTTGTGATGATGCTGTGATGATGCTCTGATGATGCTGTGATGATGCAGTGATGATGCTGTGATGATGCAGTGATGATGCATTGATGATGTAGTGATGACGCTGTGATGATACTGTGATTATGCTGAGATGATGCTGTGATGATGTGATGATGCAGTGATGATTCACTGAGTAAGAAGTGATTATGTAGTGATGACGCTCTGATGACGCAGTGATGATGTTGTGATGATGTTGTGATAATGCAGTGATGATGCTGTGATGACACTGTAATGACGCTGTCGTGATGCTGTGATGACGTAGTCATGGTGTTGTAATGATGCTGTTATGACACTGTGATTATGCAGTGATGATGCTATGATGATGCTGTGATGATACAGTGATGACAATTTGATGATGTAGTGATGATGCTGTGATGACTCTATGATTATGCAGCTATGATGCTATGATGATGATGTGAGGATGAAGTGATTATGCATTTTTGATGCTGTGATGACGCTGTCATGATGCTGTGATGAAGCTGCGATGATGCAGTGATTATGCAGTTAGGACGCTTTGATGACACTGTGATGATGCATTTATGACACTGTAATGACGCTGTGATGATGTTGTGATGATGCAGTAAATAAGCAGTAATGATACTGTGATGATGCTGAGATGATGCTGTGATAACGCAGTGATGATGCTGTGATGACGCTTTGATGATGTTGTGATTATGATGTGATGCAGTGATGATTTTGTGATGATGCAGTTTAGATGCAGTGACGATGCAGTTATGACGCTGTGATGACGCGGTGATGATGCTGTGATGATGCTTTGATGATTTTGTTATGTTGTTGTGATGATGCAGTTATGATGATATGACGATGCTGTAACGATGCCGTGATGATGCAGTGATGATGCTGTGATTATTCAGTGATGATGCAGTGATGATGCTGTGATGATGCTGTGATGATGCAGTAATGATGCTGTGATGATGCATGATGATGCTACGATGATGTTGTGATGACGCTGTGATGATGATGTGATGATGCTGCAATGATGCTGTGATGATGCACTGATGATACTGTGATGACGTTGTGATAATGCAATGATTAGGCAGTAATGATGCTGTGATGATGCTGAGATGACACTGTGATGATGCAGTAATGGTGCAGTGATGATGCAGTTATGACACCGTGATAATGCTGTGATGCCGCAGTGAGTAAACAGTAATGATTCTGTGATGATGCAGTGATGATGATGTGATGATGCTGCGATGATGCTTTGATGATGCTGTGATGCTGCAGTGATGAAGCTGTGATGATTTTGTGATGATGCAGTTTAGATGCAGTGACGATGCAGTTATGACGCTGTGATGACGCGGTGATGATGCTGTGACGATGCTTTGATGATTTTGTTATGTTGTTGTGATGATGCAGTTATGATGATATGACGATGCTGTAACGATGCCGTGATGATGCTGTGATGATGCTGTGATGATGCAGTGATGACGCTGCGGTGATGCTGTGATGATGCTGTGATGATACAGTCATGATGTTACGATGACGCTGTGATGATGCTGTAATGATGTTGTGATGATGCTGTCGTTACGCTATGATGATTCTGTGATTATGTAGCTAAAATGCTGTGATGATGATGTGATGATGTAGTGATGATGCAGTGGTGATGCTCTGATGACGATGCAAAGATGCTGTGATGATGCAGTAATGATGCTGTGATGATTCTGTGATGATGCTGTGATTATGCTGAGATTATGCTCAGATTATGCTCTGATGATGCAGTGATGGTACAGTGATGATTCAGTGAGGAGTCAGTGATGATGATGTGATTACGATGCGGAGATGCTGTGATCATGCAGTAAGGATGCAATGATGATGCTGTGATGACACTGTGATTATGTTGTGTTGATACTTGTAATGATGTTTTGATGACGATGTGATGATGCTGTGATGATGCAGTGATTATGCAGTGATGATGCTGTGATGATGTGGTGATGATGCAGTGATTATGCAGTGATGATGCTGTGATGATGCAGTGATGATGCTGTGATGATATTGTGATGATGATATGAAGATGCTATGATGATTCAGTGATGATTCTGTGATGATGCATTTACGATACTGTGATGACGCTGTGATGATGTTGTTATGATGGTGTGATGATGCTGTGATGATATTTTGATGATACTGTGACAATGATGTGATGATGCAGCAATGATGCAGTGTTGATGATGTGATGATGCGGTGATGATGCAGTGATTATGCAGTGATGATACTGTGATGATGCATTGGTGGTGCTGTGATGATGCTTGGATGATGCTTGGATGATTCAGTGATGATTCTGTGATGACACTGTGATGATGTGATGATGCAGTGAATATGCTGTGATGACACTATGATGATGCAGTGATTATGCAGAAATGATTCTGTGATGATGCTGAGATGATGTTGTTATGATGCAGTGATGATGCTTTGATGACGCTGTCGTGATGGTGAGATGACGCTGTCGTGATGCTTTGATGATGCTGTGATGACACTGTGATGATGCAGTGATGATACTGTGATGACGCTGTGAAAATGCAGTGATTATGCAGAAATGATTCTGTGATGATGCTGAGATGATGCTGTGATGATGCAGTGAGTAAGCAGTGATGATGCAGTAATGATGCCATGATGATGCTGAGATGATGCTGTGATTACAATCTGATGACGTAGTGATGATGCTGTGATGACCTTATGATGATGCTGTGATGATTCTGTGATGATGCTGTGATTATGCTGCTATGATGCAGTCATGATGTAGTGACGATGCTGAGATGACACTGATGATGCTGTGATAATGATGTGATGATGCTGTGATGATGTATTGATGACAGTGAAGATGCTATAATGATGATGTGATGATGCAGTGATGATGCTGTGATAATGTTCTGATGATGAAGCTATGATGTTATGATGCAGTGATGACACTGTCATGACGCTGTGATGATGCAGTGAGTAAGCAGTAATGATGCTGTGATGATGCTGAGATGATGATGTGATGATGCAGTGGTGATGCTCTGATGACGATGCAAAGATGCTGTGATGATGCAGTAATGATGCTGTGATGATTCTGTGATGATTTGGTGATGATGCTGTGATGACAGTTTGATGACGTTGTTATGATGCTGTGATGACACTGAAAACGTTGTGATGATGATGTGATAATGCTGTGATGATGGAGTGATGATGTATTTATGACATTGTGATTATGCCGAGATGATGCTTTGATGATGCAGTTATGATGCTGTGATGATGATGCACTCATGATGCAGTGAGGATGCAGTGATGATGCTGTGATGATGCTCTGATGATGACGAAGTGATGATGCTGTGATGATGTAGTGATGATGCAGTGATGTGTAGTGATGACGCTGTGATGATATTGTGATGATGATGTGATGATGCTGTGATTATGCGGAGATTATGCAGTGATGATGCAGTGATGATGCTGTCATGACAGTGTGATGATGCTGTGATGATGCTGCGATGTTGCTGTGAGGATGCTGTGATGATGCAGTGATTCTGAAGTAATGATGCTGTGATGGTGCTGTGATGATGCAGTGATGATGCAGTGATGATGCAGTGATGATATGATGATGCAGTGATTATGCTGTAATAATTCTGTGACTATACTGAGATGATGCTGTAATGATGCATTGATGACGCTGTGATGACGCTGTGTTGATGCTGTGAGGATGCTGTGATGATGCAGTGATTATGCAGTGATGATGCTGACATGAAACTGATGATGTTGTGATGATGATGTGATGATGCTATGATGATGCAGTGAGTAAGCAGTAATGATGCTGAGATGATGATGTGATGATGCTGTGATGATGCTCTGATGATGCTCTGATGATGCTCTGATGATGCTGTGATGACGCAGTGATGATTCTGTGATGATGCAGTGATGATGTAGTGATGACGCTGTGATGATACTGTGATTATGCTGTGATGATGCTGTGATTATGCGGTGATTATGCAGTGATGATGCTGTCATGACACTGTGATGATGTTGTGATGATGATGCGATGATGCTGTGATGATGCTGCGATGTTGCTGTGAGGATGCTGTGATGATGCAGTGATTCTGCAGTAATGATGCTGTGATGATGCTGTGATGATGCAGTGATGACGCTGTGATGACTATGCGATGATGATGTGATGATGCTGTGATTATGCAGCTATGATGCTGTGATGATGCAGTGATTCTGCAGTAATGATGCTGTGATGGTGCTGTGATGATGCAGTGATGATGCAGTGATGACGATATGATGATGCAGTGATTATGCAGTGATTATGCTGTGACTATACTGAGATGATGCTGTAATGATGCATTGTTGACGTTGTGATGACGCTGTATTGATGCTGTGAGGATGCTGTGATGATGCAGTGATTATGCAGTGATGATGCTGTGATGACTCTGTGATGATGTTGTGATGATGCTGTGATGATGCTCTGATGATGCTGTGATGATGCAGTGATGATGCTGTGATGATGCAGTGATGATGCATTGATGATGTAGTGATGACGCTGTGATGATACTGTGATTATGCTGAGATGATGCTGTGATGATGTGATGATGCAGTGATGATTCACTGAGTAAGAAGTGATTATGTAGTGATGACGCTCTGATGACGCAGTGATGATGTTGTGATGATGTTGTGATAATGCAGTGATGATGCTGTGATGACACTGTAATGACGCTGTCGTGATGCTGTGATGACGTAGTCATGGTGTTGTAATGATGCTGTTATGACACTGTGATTATGCAGTGATGATGCTATGATGATGCTGTGATGATACAGTGATGACAATTTGATGATGTAGTGATGATGCTGTGATGACTCTATGATTATGCAGCTATGATGCTATGATGATGATGTGAGGATGAAGTGATTATGCATTTTTGATGCTGTGATGACGCTGTCATGATGCTGTGATGAAGCTGCGATGATGCAGTGATTATGCAGTTAGGACGCTTTGATGACACTGTGATGATGCATTTATGACACTGTAATGACGCTGTGATGATGTTGTGATGATGCAGTGAATAAGCAGTAATGATACTGTGATGATGCTGAGATGATGCTGTGATAACGCAGTGATGATGCTGTGATGACGCTTTGATGATGTTGTGATTATGATGTGATGCAGTGATGATTTTGTGATGATGCAGTTTAGATGCAGTGACGATGCAGTTATGACGCTGTGATGACGCGGTGATGATGCTGTGATGATGCTTTGATGATTTTGTTATGTTGTTGTGATGATGCAGTTATGATGATATGACGATGCTGTAACGATGCCGTGATGATGCAGTGATGATGCTGTGATTATTCAGTGATGATGCAGTGATGATGCTGTGATGATGCAGTAATGATGCTGTGATGATGCATGATGATGCTACGATGATGTTGTGATGACGCTGTGATGATGATGTGATGATGCTGCAATGATGCTGTGATGATTCTGTGATGATGTTGTGATGATGCTGTGATGACGCTGCGATAACACAGTGGTGATGTGGTGATGCAGTAATGATGCTGTGACGACGCACTGATTCTGCTCTGATGATGCTGTAATGATGCAGTCATGATGCAATAATGATGATGCTGTGATGATGCAGTGATGATGTTGTTATGACGCTGTGATGAAGCTGTGATAATATTATGATGATGCTATGATGACATAGCGATGATGCTGTGAAGATTCTTTGATGACGATGTGATGACGATGTGATGATGCTCTGATGATGCTGTTATGACGCTGTGATGATGCTGTGATGGTTCTTTGATGATGCAGTGTTTATGCAGTTATGACGCTGTGATGACGCTGTGATGATGCTTTGATCATGCTGTTATGATGCAGTTATTATGACGCCATGATGTTGTGACAATGCAGTGATGATGCGGTGATGACGCTGTGATGATGCAGTGATGATGCAGTAATGACGCTGTGATGATTTTGTGATGATGCTCTGATGACGCAGTGATGATGCTGTGATGATGTAGTGATGATGCTGTGAAGACGCTCTCATGACACTGTCGTGAAGCTGTGATGATGATGTCGTGATGCTGTGATGACGCTGTGATAACGCTGTGATGACGCTGTGATGATGCTCTATTGATGCTGTGATGATGCAGTAATAACGCTGTGATGACGCTCTTATAATTTTGTGATGATGCTGTGATGATACTGTGGTGATGCAGTGATGATGCAGTGATGACGCTGTGATGAGTCTCTGATGATGCTGAGATGACGCTGTGATGATGCAGTGATGACGCTGTGATGACACTATCGTGATTCTGTGATGATGATGTGATGATGCAGTAATGATGCTGTGATGATGCACTGATGATACTGTGATGACGTTGTGATAATGCAATGATTAGGCAGTAATGATGCTGTGATGATGCTGAGATGACACTGTGATGATGCAGTAATGGTGCAGTGATGATGCAGTTATGACACCGTGATAATGCTGTGATGCCGCAGTGAGTAAACAGTAATGATTCTGTGATGATGCAGTGATGATGATGTGATGATGCTGCGATGATGCTTTGATGATGCTGTGATGCTGCAGTGATGAAGCTGTGATGATTTTGTGATGATGCAGTTTAGATGCAGTGACGATGCAGTTATGACGATGTGATGACGCGGTGATGATGCTGTGACGATGCTTTGATGATTTTGTTATGTTGTTGTGATGATGCAGTTATGATGATATGACGATGCTGTAACGATGCCGTGATGATGCTGCGATGATTCTGTGATGATGCAGTGATGACGCTGCGGTGATGCTGTGATGATGCTGTGATGATACAGTCATGATGTTACGATGACGCTGTGATGATGCTGTAATGATGTTGTGATGATGCTGTCGTTACGCTATGATGATTCTGTGATTATGTAGCTATAATGCTGTGATGATGATGTGATGATGTAGTGATGATGCAGTGGTGATGCTCTGATGACGATGCAAAGATGCTGTGATGATGCAGTAATGATGCTGTGATGATTCTGTGATGATGCTGTGATTATGCTGAGATTATGCTCAGATTATGCTCTGATGATGCAGTGATGGTACAGTGATGATTCAGTGAGGAGTCAGTGATGATGATGTGATTACGATGCGGAGATGCTGTGATCATGCAGTAAGGATGCAATGATGATGCTGTGATGACACTGTGATTATGTTGTGTTGATACTTGTAATGATGTTTTGATGACGATGTGATGATGCTGTGATGATGCAGTGATTATGCAGTGATGATGCTGTGATGATGTGGTGATGATGCAGTGATTATGCAGTGATGATGCTGTGATGATGCAGTGATGATGCTGTGATGATATTGTGATGATGATATGAAGATGCTATGATGATTCAGTGATGATTCTGTGATGATGCATTTACGATACTGTGATGACGCTGTGATGATGTTGTTATGATGGTGTGATGATGCTGTGATGATATTTTGATGATACTGTGACAATGATGTGATGATGCAGCAATGATGCAGTGTTGATGATGTGATGATGCGGTGATGATGCAGTGATTATGCAGTGATGATACTGTGATGATGCATTGGTGGTGCTGTGATGATGCTTGGATGATGCTTGGATGATTCAGTGATGATTCTGTGATGACACGGTGATGATGTGATGATGCAGTGAATATGCTGTGATGACACTATGATGATGCAGTGATTATGCAGAAATGATTCTGTGATGATGCTGAGATGATGTTGTTATGATGCAGTGATGATGCTTTGATGACGCTGTCGTGATGGTGAGATGACGCTGTCGTGATGCTTTGATGATGCTGTGATGACACTGTGATGATGCAGTGATGATACTGTGATGACGCTGTGAAAATGCAATGATTATGCAGAAATGATTCTGTGATGATGCTGAGATGATGCTGTGATGATGCAGTGAGTAAGCAGTGATGATGCAGTAATGATGCCATGATGATGCTGAGATGATGCTGTGATGTTGCAGTGATGGTGCAGTGATGATTCAGTGAGGACACTGTGATGATGCTGTGATTACAATCTGATGACGTAGTGATGATGCTGTGATGACCTTATGATGATGCTGTGATGATTCTGTGATGATGCTGTGATTATGCTGCTATGATGCAGTCATGATGCAGTGATGATGCTGAGATGACACTGATGATGCTGTGATAATGATGTGATGATGCTGTGATGATGTATTGATGACAGTGAAGATGCTATAATGATGATGTGATGATGCAGTGATGATGCTGTGATAATGTTCTGATGATGAAGCTATGATGTTATGATGCAGTGATGACACTGTCATGACGCTGTGATGATGCAGTGAGTAAGCAGTAATGATGCTGTGATGATGCTGAGATGATGATGTGATGATGCAGTGGTGATGCTCTGATGACGATGCAAAGATGCTGTGATGATGCAGTAATGATGCTGTGATGATTCTGTGATGATTTGGTGATGATGCTGTGATGACAGTTTGATGACGTTGTTATGATGCTGTGATGACACTGAAAACGTTGTGATGATGATGTGATAATGCTGTGATGATGGAGTGATGATGTATTTATGACATTGTGATTATGCCGAGATGATGCTTTGATGATGCAGTTATGATGCTGTGATGATGATGCACTCATGATGCAGTGAGGATGCAGTGATGATGCTGTGATGATGCTCTGATGATGACGAAGTGATGATGCTGTGATGATGTAGTGATGATGCAGTGATGTGTAGTGATGACGCTGTGATGATATTGTGATGATGATGTGATGATGCTGTGATTATGCGGAGATTATGCAGTGATGATGCAGTGATGATGCTGTCATGACAGTGTGATGATGCTGTGATGATGCTGCGATGTTGCTGTGAGGATGCTGTGATGATGCAGTGATTCTGAAGTAATGATGCTGTGATGGTGCTGTGATGATGCAGTGATGATATGATGATGCAGTGATTATGCTGTAATAATTCTGTGACTATACTGAGATGATGCTGTAATGATGCATTGATGACGCTGTGATGACGCTGTGTTGATGCTGTGAGGATGCTGTGATGATGCAGTGATTATGCAGTGATGATGCTGACATGAAACTGATGATGTTGTGATGATGATGTGATGATGCTATGATGATGCAGTGAGTAAGCAGTAATGATGCTGAGTTGATGATGTGATGATGCTGTGATGATGCTCTGATGATGCTGTGATGACGCAGTGATGATTCTGTGATGATGCAGTGATGATGTAGTGATGATGCTGTGATGATACTGTGATTATGCTGTGATGATGCTGTGATTATGCGGTGATTATGCAGTGATGATGTTGTCATGACACTGTGATGATGTTGTGATGATGATGCGATGATGCTGTGATGATGCTGCGATGTTGCTGTGAGGATGCTGTGATGATGCAGTGATTCTGAAGTAATGATGCTGTGATGATGCTGTGATGATGCAGTGATGACGCTGTGATGACTATGCGATGATGATGTGATGATGCTGTGATTATGCAGCTATGATGCTGTGATGATGCAGTGATTCTGCAGTAATGATGCTGTGATGGTGCTGTGATGATGCAGTGATGATGCAGTGATGACGATATGATGATGCAGTGATTATGCAGTGATTATGCTGTGACTATACTGAGATGATGCTGTAATGATGCATTGTTGACGTTGTGATGACGCTGTATTGATGCTGTGAGGATGCTGTGATGATGCAGTGATTATGCAGTGATGATGCTGTGATGACTCTGTGATGATGTTGTGATGATGCTGTGATGATGCTCTGATGATGCTGTGATGATGCTCTGATGATGCTGTGATGATGCAGTGATGATGCATTGATGATGTAGTGATGACGCTGTGATGATACTGTGATTATGCTGAGATGATGCTGTGATGATGTGATGATGCAGTGATGATTCACTGAGTAAGAAGTGATTATGTAGTGATGACGCTCTGATGACGCAGTGATGATGTTGTGATGATGTTGTGATAATGCAGTGATGATGCTGTGATGACACTGTAATGACGCTGTCGTGATGCTGTGATGACGTAGTCATGGTGTTGTAATGATGCTGTTATGACACTGTGATTATGCAGTGATGATGCTATGATGATGCTGTGATGATACAGTGATGACAATTTGATGATGTAGTGATGATGCTGTGATGACTCTATGATTATGCAGCTATGATGCTATGATGATGATGTGAGGATGAAGTGATTATGCATTTTTGATGCTGTGATGACGCTGTCATGATGCTGTGATGAAGCTGCGATGATGCAGTGATTATGCAGTTAGGACGCTTTGATGACACTGTGATGATGCATTTATGACACTGTAATGACGCTGTGATGATGTTGTGATGATGCAGTGAATAAGCAGTAATGATACTGTGATGATGCTGAGATGATGCTGCGATAACGCAGTGATGATGCTGTGATGACGCTTTGATGATGTTGTGATTATGATGTGATGCAGTGATGATTTTTTGATGATGCAGTTATGATGATATGACGATGCTGTAACGATGCCGTGATGATGCAGTGATGATGCTGTGATTATTCAGTGATGATGCAGTGATGATGCTGTGATGATGCTGTGATGATGCAGTAATGATGCTGTGATGATGCATGATGATGCTACGATGATGTTGTGATGACGCTGTGATGATGATGTGATGATGCTGCAATGATGCTGTGATGATTCTGTGATGATGTTGTGATGATGCTGTGATGACGCTGCGATAACACAGTGATGATGTGGTGATGCAGTAATGATGCTGTGACGACGCACTGATTCTGCTCTGATGATGCTGTAATGATGCAGTCATGATGCAATAATGATGATGCTGTGATGATGCAGTGATGATGTTGTTATGACGCTGTGATGAAGCTGTGATAATATTATGATGATGCTATGATGACATAGCGATGATGCTGTGAAGATTCTTTGATGACGATGTGATGACGATGTGATGATGCTCTGATGATGCTGTTATGACGCTGTGATGATGCTGTGATGGTTCTTTGATGATGCAGTGTTTATGCAGTTATGACGCTGTGATGACGCTGTGATGATGCTTTGATCATGCTGTTATGATGCAGTTATTATGACGCCATGATGTTGTGACAATGCAGTGATGATGCGGTGATGACGCTGTGATGATGCAGTGATGATGCAGTAATGACGCTGTGATGATTTTGTGATGATGCTCTGATGACGCAGTGATGATGCTGTGATGATGTAGTGATGATGCTGTGAAGACGCTCTCATGACACTGTCGTGAAGCTGTGATGATGATGTCGTGATGCTGTGATGACGCTGTGATAACGCTGTGATGACGCTGTGATGATGCTCTATTGATGCTGTGATGATGCAGTAATAACGCTGTGATGACGCTCTTATAATTTTGTGATGATGCTGTGATGATACTGTGGTGATGCAGTGATGATGCAGTGATGACGCTGTGATGAGTCTCTGATGATGCTGAGATGACGCTGTGATGATGCAGTGATGACGCTGTGATGACACTATCGTGATTCTGTGATGATGATGTGATGATGCAGTAATGATGCTGTGATGATGCACTGATGATACTGTGATGACGTTGTGATAATGCAATGATTAGGCAGTAATGATGCTGTGATGATGCTGAGATGACACTGTGATGATGCAGTAATGGTGCAGTGATGATGCAGTTATGACACCGTGATAATGCTGTGATGCCGCAGTGAGTAAACAGTAATGATTCTGTGATGATGCAGTGATGATGATGTGATGATGCTGCGATGATGCTTTGATGATGCTGTGATGCTGCAGTGATGAAGCTGTGATGATTTTGTGATGATGCAGTTTAGATGCAGTGACGATGCAGTTATGACGCTGTGATGACGCGGTGATGATGCTGTGACGATGCTTTGATGATTTTGTTATGTTGTTGTGATGATGCAGTTATGATGATATGACGATGCTGTAACGATGCCGTGATGATGCTGTGATGATGCAGTGATGACGCTGCGGTGATGCTGTGATGATGCTGTGATGATACAGTCATGATGTTACGATGACGTTGTGATGATGCTGTAATGATGTTGTGATGATGCTGTCGTTACGCTATGATGATTCTGTGATTATGTAGCTAAAATGCTGTGATGATGATGTGATGATGTAGTGATGATGCAGTGGTGATGCTCTGATGACGATGCAAAGATGCTGTGATGATGCAGTAATGATGCTGTGATGATTCTGTGATGATGCTGTGATTATGCTGAGATTATGCTCAGATTATGCTCTGATGATGCAGTGATGGTACAGTGATGATTCAGTGAGGAGTCAGTGATGATGATGTGATTACGATGCGGAGATGCTGTGATCATGCAGTAAGGATGCAATGATGATGCTGTGATGACACTGTGATTATGTTGTGTTGATACTTGTAATGATGTTTTGATGACGATGTGATGATGCTGTGATGATGCAGTGATTATGCAGTGATGATGCTGTGATGATGTGGTGATGATGCAGTGATTATGCAGTGATGATGCTGTGATGATGCAGTGATGATGCTGTGATGATATTGTGATGATGATATGAAGATGCTATGATGATTCAGTGATGATTCTGTGATGATGCATTTACGATACTGTGATGACGCTGTGATGATGTTGTTATGATGGTGTGATGATGCTGTGATGATATTTTGATGATACTGTGACAATGATGTGATGATGCAGCAATGATGCAGTGTTGATGCAGTGATGATGCGGTGATGATGCAGTGATTATGCAGTGATGATACTGTGATGATGCATTGGTGGTGCTGTGATGATGCTTGGATGATGCTTGGATGATTCAGTGATGATTCTGTGATGACACTGTGATGATGTGATGATGCAGTGAATATACTGTGATGACACTATGATGATGCAGTGATTATGCAGAAATGATTCTGTGATGATGCTGAGATGATGTTGTTATGATGCAGTGATGATGCTTTGATGACGCTGTCGTGATGGTGAGATGACGCTGTCGTGATGCTTTGATGATGCTGTGATGACACTGTGATGATGCAGTGATGATACTGTGATGACGCTGTGAAAATGCAGTGATTATGCAGAAATGATTCTGTGATGATGCTGAGATGATGCTGTGATGATGCAGTGAGTAAGCAGTGATGATGCAGTAATGATGCCATGATGATGCTGTGATGATGCATGATGATGCTACGATGATGTTGTGATGACGCTGTGATGATGATGTGATGATGCTGCAATGATGCTGTGATGATTCTGTGATGATGTTGTGATGATGCTGTGATGACGCTGCGATAACACAGTGATGATGTGGTGATGCAGTAATGATGCTGTGACGACGCACTGATTCTGCTCTGATGATGCTGTAATGATGCAGTCATGATGCAATAATGATGATGCTGTGATGATGCAGTGATGATGTTGTTATGACGCTGTGATGAAGCTGTGATAATATTATGATGATGCTATGATGACATAGCGATGATGCTGTGAAGATTCTTTGATGACGATGTGATGACGATGTGATGATGCTCTGATGATGCTGTTATGACGCTGTGATGATGCTTTGATCATGCTGTTATGATGCAGTTATTATGACGCCATGATGTTGTGACAATGCAGTGATGATGCGGTGATGACGCTGTGATGATGCAGTGATGATGCAGTAATGACGCTGTGATGATTTTGTGATGATGCTCTGATGACGCAGTGATGATGCTGTGATGATGTAGTGATGATGCTGTGAAGACGCTCTCATGACACTGTCGTGAAGCTGTGATGATGATGTCGTGATGCTGTGATGACGCTGTGATAACGCTGTGATGACGCTGTGATGATGCTCTATTGATGCTGTGATGATGCAGTAATAACGCTGTGATGACGCTCTTATAATTTTGTGATGATGCTGTGATGATACTGTGGTGATGCAGTGATGATGCAGTGATGACGCTGTGATGAGTCTCTGATGATGCTGAGATGACGCTGTGATGATGCAGTGATGACGCTGTGATGACACTATCGTGATTCTGTGATGATGATGTGATGATGCAGTAATGATGCTGTGATGATGCACTGATGATACTGTGATGACGTTGTGATAATGCAATGATTAGGCAGTAATGATGCTGTGATGATGCTGAGATGACACTGTGATGATGCAGTAATGGTGCAGTGATGATGCAGTTATGACACCGTGATAATGCTGTGATGCCGCAGTGAGTAAACAGTAATGATTCTGTGATGATGCAGTGATGATGATGTGATGATGCTGCGATGATGCTTTGATGATGCTGTGATGCTGCAGTGATGAAGCTGTGATGATTTTGTGATGATGCAGTTTAGATGCAGTGACGATGCAGTTATGACGCTGTGATGACGCGGTGATGATGCTGTGACGATGCTTTGATGATTTTGTTATGTTGTTGTGATGATGCAGTTATGATGATATGACGATGCTGTAACGATGCCGTGATGATGCTGTGATGATGCTGTGATGATGCAGTGATGACGCTGCGGTGATGCTGTGATGATGCTGTGATGATACAGTCATGATGTTACGATGACGCTGTGATGATGCTGTAATGATGTTGTGATGATGCTGTCGTTACCCTATGATGATTCTGTGATTATGTAGCTAAAATGCTGTGATGATGATGTGATGATGTAGTGATGATGCAGTGGTGATGCTCTGATGACGATGCAAAGATGCTGTGATGATGCAGTAATGATGCTGTGATGATTCTGTGATGATGCTGTGATTATGCTGAGATTATGCTCAGATTATGCTCTGATGATGCAGTGATGGTACAGTGATGATTCAGTGAGGAGTCAGTGATGATGATGTGATTACGATGCGGAGATGCTGTGATCATGCAGTAAGGATGCAATGATGATGCTGTGATGACACTGTGATTATGTTGTGTTGATACTTGTAATGATGTTTTGATGACGATGTGATGATGCTGTGATGATGCAGTGATTATGCAGTGATGATGCTGTGATGATGTGGTGATGATGCAGTGATTATGCAGTGATGATGCTGTGATGATGCAGTGATGATGCTGTGATGATATTGTGATGATGATATGAAGATGCTATGATGATTCAGTGATGATTCTGTGATGATGCATTTACGATACTGTGATGACGCTGTGATGATGTTGTTATGATGGTGTGATGATGCTGTGATGATATTTTGATGATACTGTGACAATGATGTGATGATGCAGCAATGATGCAGTGTTGATGATGTGATGATGCGGTGATGATGCAGTGATTATGCAGTGATGATACTGTGATGATGCATTGGTGGTGCTGTGATGATGCTTGGATGATGCTTGGATGATTCAGTGATGATTCTGTGATGACACTGTGATGATGTGATGATGCAGTGAATATACTGTGATGACACTATGATGATGCAGTGATTATGCAGAAATGATTCTGTGATGATGCTGAGATGATGTTGTTATGATGCAGTGATGATGCTTTGATGACGCTGTCGTGATGGTGAGATGATGCTGTCGTGATGCTTTGATGATGCTGTGATGACACTGTGATGATGCAGTGATGATACTGTGATGACGCTGTGAAAATGCAATCATAGAATCATAGAATCATAGAATATCCTGAGTTGGAAGGGACCCTTAAGGATCATCTAGTCCAACTCTTGACACCGCACAGGTCTACCCAAGAGTTCAGACCATGTGACTAAGTGCACAGTCCAATCTCTTCTTAAATTCCGACAGGCTCGGTGCAGTGACCACTTCCCTGGGGAGCCTGTTCCAGTGTGCAACCACCCTCTCTGTGAAGAACCCCCTCCTGATGTCTAGCCTAAATTTCCCCTGCCTCAGCTTAACCCCGTTCCCGCGGGTCCTGTCACTGGTGTTAATGGAGAAAAGGTCTCCTGCCTCTCGACACCCCCTTACGAGGAAGTTGTAGACTGTGATGAGGTCTCCCCTCAGCCTCCTCTTCTCCAGGCTGAACAGGCCCAGTGACCTCAGCCGTTCCTCGTACGTCTTCCCCTCTAGGCCTTTCACCATCTTCGTAGCCCTCCTCTGGACACTCTCCAACAGTTTCATGTCCTTTTTATACTGTGGTGCCCAGAACTGCACACAGTACTCGAGGTGAGGCCGCACCAGTGCAGAGTAGAGCGGGACAATCACCTCCCGTGACCTACTAGCGATGCCGTGCTTGATGCACCCCAGGACACGGTTGGCCCTCCTGGCTGCCAGGGCACACTGCTGGCTCATATTCAACTTGCTGTCTACCACGACCCGCAGATCCCTCTCTTCTAGGCTGCTCTCCAGCGTCTCATCGCCCAGTCTGTACGTGCAGCCAGGGTTTCCCCGTCCCAGGTGCAGGACCCTGCACTTGCTCTTGTTGAACTTCATGCGGTTGGTGATCGTCCAGCTCTCCAACCTATCCAGGTCCCTCTGCAAGGCCTTTCCACCCTCATTCGAGTCCACAACTCCTCCAAGTTTGGTGTCATCAGCAAACTTGCTCAAAATACCCTCTATTCCTACATCCAGATCGTTTATAAAAATATTGAAAAGTACCGGCCCTAAAATGGAGCCTTGAGGGACCCCACTGGTGACCGCCCGCCAGCCTGACGCAGCCCCATTTACCATAACCCTTTGGGCCCTGCCCGTTAGCCAATTGCTCACCCATCGTATGATGTTTTTATTTAGCTGTATGGTGGACATTTTGTCCAGTAGGATCCTATGGGAAACCGTGTCAAAAGCCTTGCTGAAGTCCAAAAAAATCACATCAGCTGGTTTCCCTTGGTCCACCATACGGGTGATCTTATCATAAAAGGAAATCAGGTTAGTTAGGCAGGACCTACCCTTCACAAACCCATGCTGGCTGGGACCAATGACTGCTTTGTCCCCCAGGTGCGCCTCAATAAGTTCAAGAACCATCTTCTCCATGATTTTACCAGGCACTGACGTGAGACTGACAGGCCTGTAATTGCTAGGGTCTTCTTTCTGACCCTTCTTGAAAATCGGCACAACATTTGCCAGCTTCCAGTCTACCAGGACCTCTCCAAATTCCCAGGATCGTTGAAAAATAATTGAGAGAGGTTCCGCGATGACGTCCGCCAGCTCTTTCAGCACCCGGGGATGAATCCCATCCGGACCCATGGACTTGTAGGGATCCAGGTGGAGTAGCAAATCCCGCACACGTTCAGGGTCGGTTGGGAGTTTGTCATCCCCACTGTCCCGGTCCTCCAGCTCAGGGCACCCTGGGTCCCAAAGCCCATCATCGGCATTGAAGACAGAGGCAAAGAAGGCGTTAAGCGTCTCTGCTTTGCCTATGTCATTGTCTGTGAGGAGACCTTCCCTATCAAGGAGCGGCCCTATGTATTCTTTAGTTCTCCTTTTTCCATTCACATATCTAAAAAAACCCTTTTTATTTTCTCTCACAGACACAGCCAGCTTCAACTCTAGGTGTGCTTTGGCCACACGAATTTTCTCCCTACAAACACGAACAGCATCCCTGTATTCTTTCCATGACACCTGGCCCTCCTTCCAGTAGCGAAACACTCTCTGTTTCCGCCTAATCTCCATTAGAATGTTCCTGGTCAGCCACGCTGGCCTCCTGCCCCGCCTGCCTGACTTGCGATATTTAGGAATTGCCTGATCTTGTGCTTCTAGGAGGCAACGCTTAAAGAATGACCAGCACTGGTGGACATCGAGGCCTTCAAGAGCAGTTTCCCAGGGGACCTTGCTGACTAGTTCCCTGAGCAGCCTGAAGTCCGCTTTCCCCATATCTAGGGATGAGGTTTTAGTGGCACTTTTCCTGCTGTCACCGTAAATTTTGAACTCAACCACTTCATGGTCGCTATGACCAAGGCGGCCACCAATCACCACATCTCCCACCAGACCCTCTCTGTTTACTAGCAACAGGTCTAGGAGGGCACCTTTCCTAGTTGGTTCCGTTAGCACCTGCACCAAGAAGTTATCATCTAGGTGCTTCATGAACCTCCTGGACTTGCTTGTGTCAGCCGTGATTATGCAGAAATGATTCTGTGATGATGCTGAGATGATGCTGTGATGATGCAGTGAGTAAGCAGTGATGATGCAGTAATGATGCCATGATGATGCCGAGATGATGCTGTGATGTTGCAGTGATGGTGCAGTGATGATTCAGTGAGGACACTGTGATGAAGCTGTGATTACAATCTGATGACGTAGTGATGATGCTGTGATGACCTTATGATGATGCTGTGATGATTCTGTGATGATGCTGTGATTATGCTGCTATGATGCAGTCATGATGCAGTGATGATGCTGAGATGACACTGATGATGCTGTGATAATGATGTGATGATGCTGTGATGATGTATTGATGACAGTGAAGATGCTATAATGATGATGTGATGATGCAGTGATGATGCTGTGATAATGTTCTGATGATGAAGCTATGATGTTATGATGCAGTGATGACACTGTCATGACGCTGTGATGATGCAGTGAGTAAGCAGTAATGATGCTGTGATGATGCTGAGATGATGATGTGATGATGCAGTGGTGATGCTCTGATGACGATGCAAAGATGCTGTGATGATGCAGTAATGATGCTGTGATGATTCTGTGATGATTTGGTGATGATGCTGTGATGACAGTTTGATGACGTTGTTATGATGCTGTGATGACACTGAAAACGTTGTGATGATGATGTGATAATGCTGTGATGATGGAGTGATGATGTATTTATGACATTGTGATTATGCCGAGATGATGCTTTGATGATGCAGTTATGATGCTGTGATGATGATGCACTCATGATGCAGTGAGGATGCAGTGATGATGCTGTGATGATGCTCTGATGATGACGAAGTGATGATGCTGTGATGATGTAGTGATGATGCAGTGATGTGTAGTGATGACGCTGTGATGATATTGTGATGATGATGTGATGATGCTGTGATTATGCGGAGATTATGCAGTGATGATGCAGTGATGATGCTGTCATGACAGTGTGATGATGCTGTGATGATGCTGCGATGTTGCTGTGAGGATGCTGTGATGATGCAGTGATTCTGAAGTAATGATGCTGTGATGGTGCTGTGATGATGCAGTGATGATGCAGTGATGATGCAGTGATGATATGATGATGCAGTGATTATGCTGTAATAATTCTGTGACTATACTGAGATGATGCTGTAATGATGCATTGATGACGCTGTGATGACGCTGTGTTGATGCTGTGAGGATGCTGTGATGATGCAGTGATGATGCAGTGATGATGCTGACATGAAACTGATGATGTGATGATGATGTGATGATGCTATGATGATGCAGTGAGTAAGCAGTAATGATGCTGAGATGATGATGTGATGATGCTGTGATGATGCTCTGATGATGCTGTGATGACGCAGTGATGATTCTGTGATGATGCAGTGATGATGTAGTGATGATGCTGTGATGATACTGTGATTATGCTGTGATGATGCTGTGATGATGCTCTGATGATGCTGTGATGACGCAGTGATGATTCTGTGATGATGCAGTGATGATGTAGTGATGACGCTGTGATGATACTGTGATTATGCTGTGATGATGCTGTGATTATGCGGTGATTATGCAGTGATGATGCTGTCATGACACTGTGATGATGATGCGATGATGCTGTGATGATGCTGCGATGTTGCTGTGAGGATGCTGTGATGATGCAGTGATTCTGCAGTAATGATGTTGTGATGATGCTGTGATGATGCAGTGATGACGCTGTGATGACTATGCGATGATGATGTGATGATGCTGTGATTATGCAGCTATGATGCTGTGATGGTGCTGTGATGATGCAGTGATGATGCAGTGATGACGATATGATGATGCAGTGATTATGCAGTGATTATGCTGTGACTATACTGAGATGATGCTGTAATGATGCATTGTTGACGTTGTGATGACGCTGTATTGATGCTGTGAGGATGCTGTGATGATGCAGTGATTATGCAGTGATGATGCTGTGATGACTCTGTGATGATGTTGTGATGATGCTGTGATGATGCTCTGATGATGCTGTGATGATGCTCTGATGATGCTGTGATGATGCAGTGATGATGCATTGATGATGTAGTGATGACGCTGTGATGATACTGTGATTATGCTGAGATGATGCTGTGATGATGTGATGATGCAGTGATGATTCACTGAGTAAGAAGTGATTATGTAGTGATGACGCTCTGATGACGCAGTGATGATGTTGTGATGATGTTGTGATAATGCAGTGATGATGCTGTGATGACACTGTAATGACGCTGTCGTGATGCTGTGATGACGTAGTCATGGTGTTGTAATGATGCTGTTATGACACTGTGATTATGCAGTGATGATGCTATGATGATGCTGTGATGATACAGTGATGACAATTTGATGATGTAGTGATGATGCTGTGATGACTCTATGATTATGCAGCTATGATGCTATGATGATGATGTGAGGATGAAGTGATTATGCATTTTTGATGCTGTGATGACACTGTCATGATGCTGTGATGAAGCTGCGATGATGCAGTGATTATGCAGTTAGGACGCTTTGATGACACTGTGATGATGCATTTATGACACTGTAATGACGCTGTGATGATGTTGTGATGATGCAGTGAATAAGCAGTAATGATACTGTGATGATGCTGAGATGATGCTGTGATAACGCAGTGATGATGCTGTGATGACGCTTTGATGATGTTGTGATTATGATGTGATGCAGTGATGATTTTGTGATGATGCAGTTTAGATGCAGTGACGATGCAGTTATGACGCTGTGATGACGCGGTGATGATGCTGTGATGATGCTTTGATGATTTTGTTATGTTGTTGTGATGATGCAGTTATGATGATATGACGATGCTGTAACGATGCCGTGATGATGCAGTGATGATGCTGTGATTATTCAGTGATGATGCAGTGATGATGCTGTGATGATGCTGTGATGATGCAGTAATGATGCTGTGATGATGCATGATGATGCTACGATGATGTTGTGATGACGCTGTGATGATGATGTGATGATGCTGCAATGATGCTGTGATGATTCTGTGATGATGTTGTGATGATGCTGTGATGACGCTGCGATAACACAGTGATGATGTGGTGATGCAGTAATGATGCTGTGACGACGCACTGATTCTGCTCTGATGATGCTGTAATGATGCAGTCATGATGCAATAATGATGATGCTGTGATGATGCAGTGATGATGTTGTTATGACGCTGTGATGAAGCTGTGATAATATTATGATGATGCTATGATGACATAGCGATGATGCTGTGAAGATTCTTTGATGACGATGTGATGACGATGTGATGATGCTCTGATGATGCTGTTATGACGCTGTGATGATGCTGTGATGGTTCTTTGATGATGCAGTGTTTATGCAGTTATGACGCTGTGATGACGCTGTGATGATGCTTTGATCATGCTGTTATGATGCAGTTATTATGACGCCATGATGTTGTGACAATGCAGTGATGATGCGGTGATGACGCTGTGATGATGCAGTGATGATGCAGTAATGACGCTGTGATGATTTTGTGATGATGCTCTGATGACGCAGTGATGATGCTGTGATGATGTAGTGATGATGCTGTGAAGACGCTCTCATGATACTGTCATGAAGCTGTGATGATGATGTCGTGATGCTGTGATGATGCTGTGATGACGCTGTGATAACGCTGTGATGACGCTGTGATGATGCTCTATTGATGCTGTGATGATGCAGTAATAACGCTGTGATGACGCTCTTATAATTTTTTGATGATACTGTGGTGATGCAGTGATGATGCAGTGATGACGCTGTGATGAGTCTCTGATGATGCTGAGATGACGCTGTGATGATGCAGTGATGACGCTGTGATGACACTATCGTGATTCTGTGATGATGATGTGATGATGCAGTAATGATGCTGTGATGATGCACTGATGATACTGTGATGACGTTGTGATAATGCAATGATTAGGCAGTAATGATGCTGTGATGATGCTGAGATGACACTGTGATGATGCAGTAATGGTGCAGTGATGATGCAGTTATGACACCGTGATAATGCTGTGATGCCGCAGTGAGTAAACAGTAATGATTCTGTGATGATGCAGTGATGATGATGTGATGATGCTGCGATGATGCTTTGATGATGCTGTGATGCTGCAGTGATGAAGCTGTGATGATTTTGTGATGATGCAGTTTAGATGCAGTGACGATGCAGTTATGACGCTGTGATGACGCGGTGATGATGCTGTGACGATGCTTTGATGATTTTGTTATGTTGTTGTGATGATGCAGTTATGATGATATGACGATGCTGTAACGATGCCGTGATGATGCTGTGATGATGCTGTGATGATGCAGTGATGACGCTGCGGTGATGCTGTGATGATGCTGTGATGATACAGTCATGATGTTACGATGACGCTGTGATGATGCTGTAATGATGTTGTGATGATGCTGTCGTTACGCTATGATGATTCTGTGATTATGTAGCTAAAATGCTGTGATGATGATGTGATGATGTAGTGATGATGCAGTGGTGATGCTCTGATGACGATGCAAAGATGCTGTGATGATGCAGTAATGATGCTGTGATGATTCTGTGATGATGCTGTGATTATGCTGAGATTATGCTCAGATTATGCTCTGATGATGCAGTGATGGTACAGTGATGATTCAGTGAGGAGTCAGTGATGATGATGTGATTACGATGCGGAGATGCTGTGATCATGCAGTAAGGATGCAATGATGATGCTGTGATGACACTGTGATTATGTTGTGTTGATACTTGTAATGATGTTTTGATGACGATGTGATGATGCTGTGATGATGCAGTGATTATGCAGTGATGATGCTGTGATGATGTGGTGATGATGCAGTGATTATGCAGTGATGATGCTGTGATGATGCAGTGATGATGATATGAAGATGCTATGATGATTCAGTGATGATTCTGTGATGATGCATTTACGATACTGTGATGACGCTGTGATGATGTTGTTATGATGGTGTGATGATGCTGTGATGATATTTTGATGATACTGTGACAATGATGTGATGATGCAGCAATGATGCAGTGTTGATGATGTGATGATGCGGTGATGATGCAGTGATTATGCAGTGATGATACTGTGATGATGCATTGGTGGTGCTGTGATGATGCTTGGATGATGCTTGGATGATTCAGTGATGATTCTGTGATGACACGGTGATGATGTGATGATGCAGTGAATATGCTGTGATGACACTATGATGATGCAGTGATTATGCAGAAATGATTCTGTGATGATGCTGAGATGATGTTGTTATGATGCAGTGATGATGCTTTGATGACGCTGTCGTGATGGTGAGATGACGCTGTCGTGATGCTTTGATGATGCTGTGATGACACTGTGATGATGCAGTGATGATACTGTGATGACGCTGTGAAAATGCAATGATTATGCAGAAATGATTCTGTGATGATGCTGAGATGATGCTGTGATGATGCAGTGAGTAAGCAGTGATGATGCAGTAATGATGCCATGATGATGCTGAGATGATGCTGTGATGTTGCAGTGATGGTGCAGTGATGATTCAGTGAGGACACTGTGATGATGCTGTGATTACAATCTGATGACGTAGTGATGATGCTGTGATGACCTTATGATGATGCTGTGATGATTCTGTGATGATGCTGTGATTATGCTGCTATGATGCAGTCATGATGCAGTGATGATGCTGAGATGACACTGATGATGCTGTGATAATGATGTGATGATGCTGTGATGATGTATTGATGACAGTGAAGATGCTATAATGATGATGTGATGATGCAGTGATGATGCTGTGATAATGTTCTGATGATGAAGCTATGATGTTATGATGCAGTGATGACACTGTCATGACGCTGTGATGATGCAGTGAGTAAGCAGTAATGATGCTGTGATGATGCTGAGATGATGATGTGATGATGCAGTGGTGATGCTCTGATGACGATGCAAAGATGCTGTGATGATGCAGTAATGATGCTGTGATGATTCGGTGATGATTTGGTGATGATGCTGTGATGACAGTTTGATGACGTTGTTATGATGCTGTGATGACACTGAAAACGTTGTGATGATGATGTGAAAATGCTGTGATGATGGAGTGATGATGTATTTATGGCATTGTGATTATGCCGAGATGATGCTTTGATGATGCAGTTATGATGCTGTGATGATGATGCACTCATGATGCAGTGAGGATGCAGTGATGATGCTGTGATGATGCTCTGATGATGACGAAGTGATGATGCTGTGATGATGTAGTGATGATGCAGTGATGTGTAGTGATGACGCTGTGATGATATTGTGATGATGATGTGATGATGCTGTGATTATGCGGAGATTATGCAGTGATGATGCTGTCATGACAGTGTGATGATGCTGTGATGATGCTGCGATGTTGCTGTGAGGATGCTGTGATGATGCAGTGATTCTGAAGTAATGATGCTGTGATGGTGCTGTGATGATGCAGCGATGATGCAGTGATGATGCAGTGATGATATGATGATGCAGTGATTATGCTGTAATAATTCTGTGACTATACTGAGATGATGCTGTAATGATGCATTGATGACGCTGTGATGACGCTGTGTTGATGCTGTGAGGATGCTGTGATGATGCAGTGATTATGCAGTGATGATGCTGACATGAAACTGATGATGTTGTGATGATGATGTGATGATGCTATGATGATGCAGTGAGTAAGCAGTAATGATGCTGAGATGATGATGTGATGATGCTGTGATGATGCTCTGATGATGCTGTGATGACGCAGTGATGATTCTGTGATGATGCAGTGATGATGTAGTGATGATGCTGTGATGATACTGTGATTATGCTGTGATGATGCTGTGATGATGCTCTGATGATGCTGTGATGACGCAGTGATGATTCTGTGATGATGCAGTGATGATGTAGTGATGACGCTGTGATGATACTGTGATTATGCTGTGATGATGCTGTGATTATGCGGTGATTATGCAGTGATGATGCTGTCATGACACTGTGATGATGATGCGATGATGCTGTGATGATGCTGCGATGTTGCTGTGAGGATGCAGTGATGATGCAGTGATTCTGCAGTAATGATGCTGTGATGATGCAGTGATGACGCTGTGATGACTATGCGATGATGATGTGATGATGCTGTGATTATGCAGCTATGATGCTGTGATGATGCAGTGATTCTGCAGTAATGATGCTGTGATGGTGCTGTGATGATGCAGTGATGATGCAGTGATGACGATATGATGATGCAGTGATTATGCAGTGATTATGCTGTGACTATACTGAGATGATGCTGTAATGATGCATTGTTGACGTTGTGATGACGCTGTATTGATGCTGTGAGGATGCTGTGATGATGCAGTGATTATGCAGTGATGATGCTGTGATGACTCTGTGATGATGTTGTGATGATGCTGTGATGATGCTCTGATGATGCTGTGATGATGCTCTGATGATGCTGTGATGATGCAGTGATGATGCATTGATGATGTAGTGATGACGCTGTGATGATACTGTGATTATGCTGAGATGATGCTGTGATGATGTGATGATGCAGTGATGATTCACTGAGTAAGAAGTGATTATGTAGTGATGACGCTCTGATGACACAGTGATGATGTTGTGATGATGTTGTGATAATGCAGTGATGATGCTGTGATGACACTGTAATGACGCTGTCGTGATGCTGTGATGACGTAGTCATGGTGTTGTAATGATGCTGTTATGACACTGTGATTATGCAGTGATGATGCTATGATGATGCTGTGATGATACAGTGATGACAATTTGATGATGTAGTGATGATGCTGTGATGACTCTATGATTATGCAGCTATGATGCTATGATGATGATGTGAGGATGAAGTGATTATGCATTTTTGATGCTGTGATGACACTGTCATGATGCTGTGATGAAGCTGCGATGATGCAGTGATTATGCAGTTAGGACGCTTTGATGACACTGTGATGATGCATTTATGACACTGTAATGACGCTGTGATGATGTTGTGATGATGCAGTGAATAAGCAGTAATGATACTGTGATGATGCTGAGATGATGCTGTGATAACGCAGTGATGATGCTGTGATGACGCTTTGATGATGTTGTGATTATGATGTGATGCAGTGATGATTTTGTGATGATGCAGTTTAGATGCAGTGACGATGCAGTTATGACGCTGTGATGACGCGGTGATGATGCTGTGATGATGCTTTGATGATTTTGTTATGTTGTTGTGATGATGCAGTTATGATGATATGACGATGCTGTAACGATGCCGTGATGATGCAGTGATGATGCTGTGATTATTCAGTGATGATGCAGTGATGATGCTGTGATGATGCTGTGATGATGCAGTAATGATGCTGTGATGATGCATGATGATGCTACGATGATGTTGTGATGACGCTGTGATGATGATGTGATGATGCTGCAATGATGCTGTGATGATTCTGTGATGATGTTGTGATGATGCTGTGATGACGCTGCGATAACACAGTGATGATGTGGTGATGCAGTAATGATGTTGTGACGACGCACTGATTCTGCTCTGATGATGCTGTAATGATGCAGTCATGATGCAATAATGATGATGCTGTGATGATGCAGTGATGATGTTGTTATGACGCTGTGATGAAGCTGTGATAATATTATGATGATGCTATGATGACATAGCGATGATGCTGTGAAGATTCTTTGATGACGATGTGATGACGATGTGATGATGCTCTGATGATGCTGTTATGACGCTGTGATGATGCTGTGATGGTTCTTTGATGATGCAGTGTTTATGCAGTTATGACGCTGTGATGACGCTGTGATGATGCTTTGATCATGCTGTTATGATGCAGTTATTATGACGCCATGATGTTGTGACAATGCAGTGATGATGCGGTGATGACGCTGTGATGATGCAGTGATGATGCAGTGATGATGCAGTAATGACGCTGTGATGATTTTGTGATGATGCTCTGATGACGCAGTGATGATGCTGTGATGATGTAGTGATGATGCTGTGAAGACGCTCTCATGACACTGTCGTGAAGCTGTGATGATGATGTCGTGATGCTGTGATGACGCTGTGATAACGCTGTGATGACGCTGTGATGATGCTCTATTGATGCTGTGATGATGCAGTAATAACGCTGTGATGACGCTCTTATAATTTTGTGATGATGCTGTGATGATACTGTGGTGATGCAGTGATGATGCAGTGATGACGCTGTGATGAGTCTCTGATGATGCTGAGATGACGCTGTGATGATGCAGTGATGACGCTGTGATGACACTATCGTGATTCTGTGATGATGATGTGATGATGCAGTAATGATGCTGTGATGATGCACTGATGATACTGTGATGACGTTGTGATAATGCAATGATTAGGCAGTGATGATGCTGAGATGACACTGTGATGATGCAGTAATGGTGCAGTGATGATGCAGTTATGACACCGTGATAATGCTGTGATGCCGCAGTGAGTAAACAGTAATGATTCTGTGATGATGCAGTGATGATGATGTGATGATGCTGCGATGATGCTTTGATGATGCTGTGATGCTGCAGTGATGAAGCTGTGATGATTTTGTGATGATGCAGTTTAGATGCAGTGACGATGCAGTTATGACGCTGTGATGACGCGGTGATGATGCTGTGACGATGCTTTGATGATTTTGTTATGTTGTTGTGATGATGCAGTTATGATGATATGACGATGCTGTAACGATGCCGTGATGATGCTGTGATGATGCTGTGATGATGCAGTGATGACGCTGCGGTGATGCTGTGATGATGCTGTGATGATACAGTCATGATGTTACGATGACGCTGTGATGATGCTGTAATGATGTTGTGATGATGCTGTCGTTACGCTATGATGATTCTGTGATTATGTAGCTAAAATGCTGTGATGATGCTGAGATGATGATGTGATGATGCAGTGGAGATGCTCTGATGACGATGCAAAGATGCTGTGATGATGCAGTAATGATGCTGTGATGATTCTGTGATGATTTGGTGATGATGCTGTGATGACATTTTTATGACGTTGTTATGATGCTGTGATGACACTGAAAACGTTGTGATGATGATGTGATAATGCTGTGATGATGGAGTGATGATGTATTTATGACATTGTGATTATGCCGAGATGATGCTTTGATGATGCAGTAATGATGCTGTGATGATTCTGTGATTATGCTGAGATTATGCTCAGATTATGCTCTGATGATGCAGTGATGGTACAGTGATGATTCAGTGAGGAGTCAGTGATGATGATGTGATTACGATGCGGAGATGCTGTGATCATGCAGTAAGGATGCAATGATGATGCTGTGATGACACTGTGATTATGTTGTGTTGATACTTGTAATGATGTTTTGATGACGATGTGATGATGCTGTGATGATGCAGTGATTATGCAGTGATGATGCTGTGATGATGTGGTGATGATGCAGTGATTATGCAGTGATGATGCTGTGATGATGCAGTGATGATGCTGTGATGATATTGTGATGATGATATGAAGATGCTATGATGATTCAGTGATGATTCTGTGATGATGCATTTACGATACTGTGATGACGCTGTGATGATGTTGTTATGATGGTGTGATGATGCTGTGATGATATTTTGATGATACTGTGACAATGATGTGATGATGCAGCAATGATGCAGTGTTGATGCAGTGATGATGCGGTGATGATGCAGTGATTATGCAGTGATGATACTGTGATGATGCATTGGTGGTGCTGTGATGATGCTTGGATGATGCTTGGATGATTCAGTGATGATTCTGTGATGACACTGTGATGATGTGATGATGCAGTGAATATACTGTGATGACACTATGATGATGCAGTGATTATGCAGAAATGATTCTGTGATGATGCTGAGATGATGTTGTTATGATGCAGTGATGATGCTTTGATGACGCTGTCGTGATGGTGAGATGACGCTGTCGTGATGCTTTGATGATGCTGTGATGACACTGTGATGATGCAGTGATGATACTGTGATGACCTTATGATGATGCTGTGATGATTCTGTGATGATGCTGTGATTATGCTGCTATGATGCAGTCATGATGCAGTGATGATGCTGAGATGACACTGATGATGCTGTGATAATGATGTGATGATGCTGTGATGATGTATTGATGACAGTGAAGATGCTATAATGATGATGTGATGATGCAGTGATGATTCTGTGATAATGTTCTGATGATGAAGCTATGATGTTATGATGCAGTGATGACACTGTCATGACGCTGTGATGATGCAGTGAGTAAGCAGTGATGATGCTGAGATGATGATGTGATGATGCAGTGGTGATGCTCTGATGACGATGCAAAGATGCTGTGATGATGCAGTAATGATGCTGTGATGATTCTGTGATGATTTGGTGATGATGCTGTGATGACAGTTTGATGACGTTGTTATGATGCTGTGATGACACTGAAAACGTTGTGATGATGATGTGATAATGCTGTGATGATGGAGTGATGATGTATTTATGACATTGTGATTATGCCGAGATGATGCTTTGATGATGCAGTTATGATGCTGTGATGATGATGCACTCATGATGCAGTGAGGATGCAGTGATGATGCTGTGATGATGCTCTGATGATGACGAAGTGATGATGCTGTGATGATGTAGTGATGATGCAGTGATGTGTAGTGATGACGCTGTGATGATGATGTGATGATGCTATGATGATGCAGTGAGTAAGCAGTAATGATGCTGAGATGATGATGTGATGATGTTGTGATGATGCTCTGATGATGCTGTGATGACGCAGTGATGATTCTGTGATGATGCAGTGATGATGTAGTGATGATGCTGTGATGATACTGTGATTATGCTGTGATGATGCTGTGATGATGCTCTGATGATGCTGTGATGACGCAGTGATGATTCTGTGATGATGCAGTGATGATGTAGTGATGACGCTGTGATGATACTGTGATTATGCTGTGATGATGCTGTGATTATGCGGTGATTATGCAGTGATGATGCTGTCATGACACTGTGATGATGATGCGATGATGCTGTGATGATGCTGCGATGTTGCTGTGAGGATGCTGTGATGATGCAGTGATTCTGCTGTAATGATGCTGTGATGATGCTGTGATGATGCAGTGATGACGCTGTGATGACTATGCGATGATGATGTGATGATGCTGTGATTATGCAGCTATGATGCTGTGATGATGCAGTGATTCTGCAGTAATGATGCTGTGATGGTGCTGTGATAATGCAGTGATGATGCAGTGATGACGATATGATGATGCAGTGATTATGCAGTGATTATGCTGTGACTATACTGAGATGATGCTGTAATGATGCATTGTTGACGTTGTGATGACGCTGTATTGATGCTGTGAGGATGCTGTGATGATGCAGTGATTATGCAGTGATGATGCTGTGATGACTCTGTGATGATGTTGTGATGATGCTGTGATGATGCTCTGATGATGCTGTGATGATGCAGTGATGATGCTGTGATGATGCAGTGATGATGCATTGATGATGTAGTGATGACGCTGTGATGATACTGTGATTATGCTGAGATGATGCTGTGATGATGTGATGATGCAGTGAGGATTCACTGAGTAAGAAGTGATTATGTAGTGATGACGCTCTGATGACGCAGTGATGATGTTGTGATAATGTTGTGATAATGCAGTGATGATGCTGTGATGACGCTGTAATGACGCTGTCGTGATGCTGTGATGACGTAGTCATGGTGTTGTAATGATGCTGTTATGACACTGTGATTATGCAGTGATGATGCTATGATGATGCTGTGATGATACAGTGATGACAATTTGATGATGTAGTGATGATGCTGTGATGACTCTATGATTATGCAGCTATGATGCTATGATGATGATGTGAGGATGAAGTGATTATGCATTTTTGATGCTGTGATGACGCTGTCATGATGCTGTGATGAAGCTGCGATGATGCAGTGATTATGCAGTTAGGACGCTTTGATGACACTGTGATGATGCATTTATGACACTGTAATGACGCTGTGATGATGTTGTGATGATGCAGTAAATAAGCAGTAATGATACTGTGATGATGCTGAGATGATGCTGTGATAACGCAGTGATGATGCTGTGATGACGCTTTGATGATGTTGTGATTATGATGTGATGCAGTGATGATTTTTTGATGATGCAGTTTAGATGCAGTGACGATGCAGTTATGACGCTGTGATGACGCGGTGATGATGCTGTGATGATGCTTTGATGATTTTGTTATGTTGTTGTGATGATGCAGTTATGATGATATGACGATGCTGTAACGATGCCGTGATGATGCAGTGATGATGCTGTGATTATTCAGTGATGATGCAGTGATGATGCTGTGATGATGCTGTGATGATGCAGTAATGATGCTGTGATGATGCATGATGATGCTACGATGATGTTGTGATGACGCTGTGATGATGATGTGATGATGCTGCAATGATGCTGTGATGATTCTGTGATGATGTTGTGATGATGCTGTGATGACGCTGCGATAACACAGTGATGATGTGGTGATGCAGTAATGATGCTGTGACGACGCACTGATTCTGCTCTGATGATGCTGTAATGATGCAGTCATGATGCAATAATGATGATGCTGTGATGATGCAGTGATGATGTTGTTATGACGCTGTGATGAAGCTGTGATAATATTATGATGATGCTATGATGACATAGCGATGATGCTGTGAAGATTCTTTGATGACGATGTGATGACGATGTGATGATGCTCTGATGATGCTGTTATGACGCTGTGATGATGCTGTGATGGTTCTTTGATGATGCAGTGTTTATGCAGTTATGACGCTGTGATGACGCTGTGATGATGCTTTGATCATGCTGTTATGATGCAGTTATTATGACGCCATGATGTTGTGACAATGCAGTGATGATGCGGTGATGACGCTGTGATGATGCAGTGATGATGCAGTAATGACGCTGTGATGATTTTGTGATGATGCTCTGATGACGCAGTGATGATGCTGTGATGATGTAGTGATGATGCTGTGAAGACGCTCTCATGACACTGTCGTGAAGCTGTGATGATGATGTCGTGATGCTGTGATGACGCTGTGATAACGCTGTGATGACGCTGTGATGATGCTCTATTGATGCTGTGATGATGCAGTAATAACGCTGTGATGACGCTCTTATAATTTTGTGATGATGCTGTGATGATACTGTGGTGATGCAGTGATGATGCAGTGATGACGCTGTGATGAGTCTCTGATGATGCTGAGATGACGCTGTGATGATGCAGTGATGACGCTGTGATGACACTATCGTGATTCTGTGATGATGATGTGATGATGCAGTAATGATGCTGTGATGATGCACTGATGATACTGTGATGACGTTGTGATAATGCAATGATTAGGCAGTAATGATGCTGTGATGATGCTGAGATGACACTGTGATGATGCAGTAATGGTGCAGTGATGATGCAGTTATGACACCGTGATAATGCTGTGATGCCGCAGTGAGTAAACAGTAATGATTCTGTGATGATGCAGTGATGATGATGTGATGATGCTGCGATGATGCTTTGATGATGCTGTGATGCTGCAGTGATGAAGCTGTGATGATTTTGTGATGATGCAGTTTAGATGCAGTGACGATGCAGTTATGACGCTGTGATGACGCGGTGATGATGCTGTGACGATGCTTTGATGATTTTGTTATGTTGTTGTGATGATGCAGTTATGATGATATGACGATGCTGTAACGATGCCGTGATGATGCTGTGATGATGCTGTGATGATGCAGTGATGACGCTGCGGTGATGCTGTGATGATGCTGTGATGATACAGTCATGATGTTACGATGACGCTGTGATGATGCTGTAATGATGTTGTGATGATGCTGTCGTTACCCTATGATGATTCTGTGATTATGTAGCTAAAATGCTGTGATGATGATGTGATGATGTAGTGATGATGCAGTGGTGATGCTCTGATGACGATGCAAAGATGCTGTGATGATGCAGTAATGATGCTGTGATGATTCTGTGATGATGCTGTGATTATGCTGAGATTATGCTCAGATTATGCTCTGATGATGCAGTGATGGTACAGTGATGATTCAGTGAGGAGTCAGTGATGATGATGTGATTACGATGCGGAGATGCTGTGATCATGCAGTAAGGATGCAATGATGATGCTGTGATGACACTGTGATTATGTTGTGTTGATACTTGTAATGATGTTTTGATGACGATGTGATGATGCTGTGATGATGCAGTGATTATGCAGTGATGATGCTGTGATGATGTGGTGATGATGCAGTGATTATGCAGTGATGATGCTGTGATGATGCAGTGATGATGCTGTGATGATATTGTGATGATGATATGAAGATGCTATGATGATTCAGTGATGATTCTGTGATGATGCATTTACGATACTGTGATGACGCTGTGATGATGTTGTTATGATGGTGTGATGATGCTGTGATGATATTTTGATGATACTGTGACAATGATGTGATGATGCAGCAATGATGCAGTGTTGATGCAGTGATGATGCGGTGATGATGCAGTGATTATGCAGTGATGATACTGTGATGATGCATTGGTGGTGCTGTGATGATGCTTGGATGATGCTTGGATGATTCAGTGATGATTCTGTGATGACACTGTGATGATGTGATGATGCAGTGAATATACTGTGATGACACTATGATGATGCAGTGATTATGCAGAAATGATTCTGTGATGATGCTGAGATGATGTTGTTATGATGCAGTGATGATGCTTTGATGACGCTGTCGTGATGGTGAGATGACGCTGTCGTGATGCTTTGATGATGCTGTGATGACACTGTGATGATGCAGTGATGATACTGTGATGACCTTATGATGATGCTGTGATGATTCTGTGATGATGCTGTGATTATGCTGCTATGATGCAGTCATGGTGCAGTGATGATGCTGAGATGACACTGATGATGCTGTGATAATGATGTGATGATGCTGTGATGATGTATTGATGACAGTGAAGATGCTATAATGATGATGTGATGATGCAGTGATGATGCTGTGATAATGTTCTGATGATGAAGCTATGATGTTATGATGCAGTGATGACACTGTCATGACGCTGTGATGATGCAGTGAGTAAGCAGTAATGATGCTGTGATGATGCTGAGATGATGATGTGATGATGCAGTGGTGATGCTCTGATGACGATGCAAAGATGCTGTGATGATGCAGTAATGATGCTGTGATGATTCTGTGATGATTTGGTGATGATGCTGTGATGACAGTTTGATGACGTTGTTATGATGCTGTGATGACAGTGAAAACGTTGTGATGATGATGTGATAATGCTGTGATGATGGAGTGATGATGTATTTATGACATTGTGATTATGCCGAGATGATGCTTTGATGATGCAGTTATGATGCTGTGATGATGATGCACTCATGATGCAGTGAGGATGCAGTGATGATGCTGTGATGATGCTCTGATGATGACGAAGTGATGATGCTGTGATGATGTAGTGATGATGCAGTGATGTGTAGTGATGACGCTGTGATGATATTGTGATGATGATGTGATGATGCTGTGATTATGCGGAGATTATGCAGTGATTATGCAGTGATGATGCTGTCATGACAGTGTGATGATGCTGTGATGATGCTGCGATGTTGCTGTGAGGATGCTGTGATGATGCAGTGATGATATGATGATGCAGTGATTATGCTGTAATAATTCTGTGACTATACTGAGATGATGCTGTAATGATGCATTGATGACGCTGTGATGACGCTGTGTTGATGCTGTGAGGATGCTGTGATGATGCAGTGATTATGCAGTGATGATGCTGACATGAAACTGATGATGTTGTGATGATGATGTGATGATGCTATGATGATGCAGTGAGTAAGCAGTAATGATGCTGAGATGATGATGTGATGATGTTGTGATGATGCTCTGATGATGCTGTGATGACGCAGTGATGATTCTGTGATGATGCAGTGATGATGTAGTGATGATGCTGTGATGATACTGTGATTATGCTGTGATGATGCTGTGATGATGCTCTGATGATGCTGTGATGACGCAGTGATGATTCTGTGATGATGCAGTGATGATGTAGTGATGACGCTGTGATGATACTGTGATTATGCTGTGATGATGCTGTGATTATGCGGTGATTATGCAGTGATGATGCTGTCATGACACTGTGATGATGATGCGATGATGCTGTGATGATGCTGCGATGTTGCTGTGAGGATGCTGTGATGATGCAGTGATTCTGCAGTAATGATGCTGTGATGATGCTGTGATGATGCAGTGATGACGCTGTGATGACTATGCGATGATGATGTGATGATGCTGTGATTATGCAGCTATGATGCTGTGATGATGCAGTGATTCTGCAGTAATGATGCTGTGATGGTGCTGTGATAATGCAGTGATGATGCAGTGATGACGATATGATGATGCAGTGATTATGCAGTGATTATGCTGTGACTATACTGAGATGATGCTGTAATGATGCATTGTTGACGTTGTGATGACGCTGTATTGATGCTGTGATGATGCAGTGATTATGCAGTGATGATGCTGTGATGACTCTGTGATGATGTTGTGATGATGCTGTGATGATGCTCTGATGATGCTGTGATGATGCAGTGATGATGCTGTGATGATGCAGTGATGATGCATTGATGATGTAGTGATGACGCTGTGATGATACTGTGATTATGCTGAGATGATGCTGTGATGATGTGATGATGCAGTGATGATTCACTGAGTAAGAAGTGATTATGTAGTGATGACGCTCTGATGACGCAGTGATGATGTTGTGATGATGTTGTGATAATGCAGTGATGATGCTGTGATGACACTGTAATGACGCTGTCGTGATGCTGTGATGACGTAGTCATGGTGTTGTAATGATGCTGTTATGACACTGTGATTATGCAGTGATGATGCTATGATGATGCTGTGATGATACAGTGATGACAATTTGATGATGTAGTGATGATGCTGTGATGACTCTATGATTATGCAGCTATGATGCTATGATGATGATGTGAGGATGAAGTGATTATGCATTTTTGATGCTGTGATGACGCGGTGATGATGCTGTGATGATGCTTTGATGATTTTGTTATGTTGTTGTGATGATGCAGTTATGATGATATGACGATGCTGTAACGATGCCGTGATGATGCAGTGATGATGCTGTGATTATTCAGTGATGATGCAGTGATGATGCTGTGATGATGCTGTGATGATGCAGTAATGATGCTGTGATGATGCATGATGATGCTACGATGATGTGATGATGCTGTGATGATGATGTGATGATGCTGCAATGATGCTGTGATGATTCTGTGATGATGTTGTGATGATGCTGTGATGACGCTGCGATAACACAGTGATGATGTGGTGATGCAGTAATGATGCTGTGACGACGCACTGATTCTGCTCTGATGATGCTGTAATGATGCAGTCATGATGCAATAATGATGATGCTGTGATGATGCAGTGATGATGTTGTTATGACGCTGTGATGAAGCTGTGATAATATTATGATGATGCTATGATGACATAGCGATGATGCTGTGAAGATTCTTTGATGACGATGTGATGACGATGTGATGATGCTCTGATGATGCTGTTATGACGCTGTGATGATGCTGTGATGGTTCTTTGATGATGCAGTGTTTATGCAGTTATGACGCTGTGATGACGCTGTGATGATGCTTTGATCATGCTGTTATGATGCAGTTATTATGACGCCATGATGTTGTGACAATGCAGTGATGATGCGGTGATGACGCTGTGATGATGCAGTGATGATGCAGTAATGACGCTGTGATGATTTTGTGATGATGCTCTGATGACGCAGTGATGATGCTGTGATGATGTAGTGATGATGCTGTGAAGACGCTCTCATGACACTGTCGTGAAGCTGTGATGATGATGTCGTGATGCTGTGATGACGCTGTGATGACGCTGTGATGATGCTCTATTGATGCTGTGATGATGCAGTGATTATGCAGTGATGATACTGTGATGATGCATTGGTGGTGCTGTGATGATGCTTGGATGATGCTTGGATGATTCAGTGATGATTCTGTGATGACACTGTGATGATGTGATGATGCAGTGAATATACTGTGATGACACTATGATGATGCAGTGATTATGCAGAAATGATTCTGTGATGATGCTGAGATGATGTTGTTATGATGCAGTGATGATGCTTTGATGACGCTGTCGTGATGGTGAGATGACGCTGTCGTGATGCTTTGATGATGCTGTGATGACACTGTGATGATGCAGTGATGATACTGTGATGACGCTGTGAAAATGCAATGATTATGCAGAAATGATTCTGTGATGATGCTGAGATGATGCTGTGATGATGCAGTGAGTAAGCAGTGATGATGCAGTAATGATGCCATGATGATGCTGAGATGATGCTGTGATGTTGCAGTGATGGTGCAGTGATGATTCAGTGAGGACACTGTGATGATGCTGTGATTACAATTTGATGACGTAGTGATGATGCTGTGATGACCTTATGATGATGCTGTGATGATTCTGTGATGATGCTGTGATTATGCTGCTATGATGCAGTCATGATGCAGTGATGATGCTGAGATGACACTGATGATGCTGTGATAATGATGTGATGATGCTGTGATGATGTATTGATGACAGTGAAGATGCTATAATGATGATGTGATGATGCAGTGATGATGCTGTGATAATGTTCTGATGATGAAGCTATGATGTTATGATGCAGTGATGACACTGTCATGACGCTGTGATGATGCAGTGAGTAAGCAGTAATGATGCTGTGATGATGCTGAGATGATGATGTGATGATGCAGTGATTATGCAGTGATGATGCTGTGATGATGCAGTGATGATGCTGTGATGATATTGTGATGATGATATGAAGATGCTATGATGATTCAGTGATGATTCTGTGATGATGCATTTACGATACTGTGATGACGCTGTGATGATGTTGTTATGATGGTGTGATGATGCTGTGATGATATTTTGATGATACTGTGACAATGATGTGATGATGCAGCAACGATGCAGTGTTGATGCAGTGAGGATGCAGTGATGATGCTGTGATGATGCTCTGATGATGACGAAGTGATGATGCTGTGATGATGTAGTGATGATGCAGTGATGTGTAGTGATGACGCTGTGATGATATTGTGATGATGATGTGATGATGCTGTGATTATGCGGAGATTATGCAGTGATTATGCAGTGATGATGCTGTCATGACAGTGTGATGATGCTGTGATGATGCTGCGATGTTGCTGTGAGGATGCTGTGATGATGCAGTGATTCTGAAGTAATGATGCTGTGATGGTGCTGTGATGATGCAGTGATGATGCAGTGATGATGCAGTGATGATATGATGATGCAGTGATTATGCTGTAATAATTCTGTGACTATACTGAGATGATGCTGTAATGATGCATTGATGACGCTGTGATGACGCTGTGTTGATGCTGTGAGGATGCTGTGATGATGCAGTGATTATGCAGTGATGATGCTGACATGAAACTGATGATGTTGTGATGATGATGTGATGATGCTCTGATGATGCTGTGATGACGCAGTGATGATTCTGTGATGATGATGTGATGATGCTCTGATGATGCTGTGATGACGCAGTGATGATTCTGTGATGATGCAGTGATGATGCATTGATGATGTAGTGATGACGCTGTGATGATACTGTGATTATGCTGTGATGATGCTGTGATGATGTGATGATGCAGTGATGATTCACTGAGTAAGAAGTGATTATGTAGTGATGACGCTCTGATGACGCAGTGATGATGTTGTGATGATGTTGTGATAATGCAGTGATGATGCTGTGATGACACTGTAATGACGCTGTCGTGATGCTGTGTTGACGTAGTCATGGTGTTGTAATGATGCTGTTATGACACTGTGATTATGCAGTGATGATGCTATGATGATGTTGTGATGACTCTATGATTATGCAGCTATGATGCTATGATGATGATGTGAGGATGAAGTGATTATGCATTTTTGATGCTGTGATGACGCTGTCATGATGCTGTGATGAAGCTGCGATGATGCAGTGATTATGCAGTTAGGACGCTTTGATGACACTGTGATGATGCATTTATGGCACTGTAATGACGCTGTGATGATGTTGTGATGATGCAGTGAATAAGCAGTAATGATACTGTGATGATGCTGAGATGATGCTGTGATAACGCAGTGATGATGCTGTGATGACGCTTTGATGATTTTGTTATGTTGTTGTGATGATGCAGTTATGATGATATGACGATGCTGTAACGATGCCGTGATGATGCAGTGATGATGCTGTGATTATTCAGTGATGATGCAGTGATGATGCTGTGATGATGCAGTAATGATGCTGTGATGATGCATGATGATGCTACGATGATGTTGTGATGACGCTGTGATGATGATGTGATGATGCTGCAATGATGCTGTGATGATTCTGTGATGATGTTGTGATGATGCTGTGATGACGCTGCGATAACACAGTGATGATGTGGTGATGCAGTAATGATGCTGTGACGACGCACTGATTCTGCTCTGATGATGCTGTAATGATGCAGTCATGATGCAATAATGATGATGCTGTGATGATGCAGTGATGATGTTGTTATGACGCTGTGATGAAGCTGTGATAATATTATGATGATGCTATGATGACATAGCGATGATGCTGTGAAGATTCTTTGATGACGATGTGATGACGATGTGATGATGCTCTGATGATGCTGTTATGACGCTGTGATGATGCTGTGATGGTTCTTTGATGATGCAGTGTTTATGCAGTTATGACGCTGTGATGACGCTGTGATGATGCTTTGATCATGCTGTTATGATGCAGTTATTATGACGCCATGATGTTGTGACAATGCAGTGATGATGCGGTGATGACGCTGTGATGATGCAGTGATGATGCAGTAATGACGCTGTGATGATTTTGTGATGATGCTCTGATGACGCAGTGATGATGCTGTGATGATGTAGTGATGATGCTGTGAAGACGCTCTCATGACACTGTCGTGAAGCTGTGATGATGATGTCGTGATGCTGTGATGATGCTGTGATGACGCTGTGATAACGCTGTGATGACGCTGTGATGATGCTCTATTGATGCTGTGATGATGCAGTAATAACGCTGTGATGACGCTCTTATAATTTTGTGATGATGCTGTGATGATACTGTGGTGATGCAGTGATGATGCAGTGATGACGCTGTGATGAGTCTCTGATGATGCTGAGATGACGCTGTGATGATGCAGTGATGACGCTGTGATGACACTATCGTGATTCTGTGATGATGATGTGATGATGCAGTAATGATGCTGTGATGATGCACTGATGATACTGTGATGACGTTGTGATAATGCAATGATTAGGCAGTAATGATGCTGTGATGATGCTGAGATGACACTGTGATGATGCAGTAATGGTGCAGTGATGATGCAGTTATGACACCGTGATAATGCTGTGATGCCGCAGTGAGTAAACAGTAATGATTCTGTGATGATGCAGTGATGATGATGTGATGATGCTGCGATGATGCTTTGATGATGCTGTGATGATGCAGTAATGATGCTGTGATGATTCTGTGATGATGCTGTGATTATGCTGAGATTATGCTCAGATTATGCTCTGATGATGCAGTGATGGTACAGTGATGATTCAGTGAGGAGTCAGTGATGATGATGTGATTACGATGCGGAGATGCTGTGATCATGCAGTAAGGATGCAATGATGATGCTGTGATGACACTGTGATTATGTTGTGTTGATACTTGTAATGATGTTTTGATGACGATGTGATGATGCTGTGATGATGCAGTGATTATGCAGTGATGATGCTGTGATGATGTGGTGATGATGCAGTGATTATGCAGTGATGATGCTGTGATGATGCTGTGATGACGCTGTGATGATGTTGTTATGATGATATGAAGATGCTATGATGATTCAGTGATGATTCTGTGATGATGCATTTACGATACTGTGATGACGCTGTGATGATGTTGTTATGATGGTGTGATGATGCTGTGATGATATTTTGATGATACTGTGACAATGATGTGATGATGCAGCAATGATGCAGTGTTGATGCAGTGATGATGCGGTGATGATGCAGTGATTATGCAGTGATGATACTGTGATGATGCATTGGTGGTGCTGTGATGATGCTTGGATGATGCTTGGATGATTCAGTGATGATTCTGTGATGACACTGTGATGATGTGATGATGCAGTGAATATACTGTGATGACACTATGATGATGCAGTGATTATGCAGAAATGATTCTGTGATGATGCTGAGATGATGTTGTTATGATGCAGTGATGATGCTTTGATGACGCTGTCGTGATGGTGAGATGACGCTGTCGTGATGCTTTGATGATGCTGTGATGACACTGTGATGATGCAGTGATGATACTGTGATGACGCTGTGAAAATGCAATGATTATGCAGAAATGATTCTGTGATGATGCTGAGATGATGCTGTGATGATGCAGTGAGTAAGCAGTGATGATGCAGTAATGATGCCATGATGATGCTGAGATGATGCTGTGATGTTGCAGTGATGGTGCAGTGATGATTCAGTGAGGACACTGTGATGATGCTGTGATTACAATCTGATGACGTAGTGATGATGCTGTGATGACCTTATGATGATGCTGTGATGATTCTGTGATGATGCTGTGATTATGCTGCTATGATGCAGTCATGATGCAGTGATGATGCTGAGATGACACTGATGATGCTGTGATAATGATGTGATGATGCTGTGATGATGTATTGATGACAGTGAAGATGCTATAATGATGATGTGATGATGCAGTGATGATGCTGTGATAATGTTCTGATGATGAAGCTATGATGTTATGATGCAGTGATGACACTGTCATGACGCTGTGATGATGCAGTGAGTAAGCAGTAATGATGCTGTGATGATGCTGAGATGATGATGTGATGATGCAGTGGTGATGCTCTGATGACGATGCAAAGATGCTGTGATGATGCAGTAATGATGCTGTGATGATTCTGTGATGATTTGGTGATGATGCTGTGATGACAGTTTGATGACGTTGTTATGATGCTGTGATGACACTGAAAACGTTGTGATGATGATGTGATAATGCTGTGATGATGGAGTGATGATGTATTTATGACATTGTGATTATGCCGAGATGATGCTTTGATGATGCAGTTATGATGCTGTGATGATGATGCACTCATGATGCAGTGAGGATGCAGTGATGATGCTGTGATGATGCTCTGATGATGACGAAGTGATGATGCTGTGATGATGTAGTGATGATGCAGTGATGTGTAGTGATGACGCTGTGATGATATTGTGATGATGATGTGATGATGCTGTGATTATGCGGAGATTATGCAGTGATTATGCAGTGATGATGCTGTCATGACAGTGTGATGATGCTGTGATGATGCTGCGATGTTGCTGTGAGGATGCTGTGATGATGCAGTGATTCTGAAGTAATGATGCAGTGATGATGCAGTGATGATATGATGATGCAGTGATTATGCTGTAATAATTCTGTGACTATACTGAGATGATGCTGTAATGATGCATTGATGACGCTGTGATGACGCTGTGTTGATGCTGTGAGGATGCTGTGATGATGCAGTGATTATGCAGTGATGATGCTGACATGAAACTGATGATGTTGTGATGATGATGTGATGATGCTATGATGATGCAGTGAGTAAGCAGTAATGATGCTGAGATGATGATGTGATGATGCTGTGATTATGCTGAGATGATGCTGTGATGACGCAGTGATGATTCTGTGATGATGCAGTGATGATGTAGTGATGATGCTGTGATGATACTGTGATTATGCTGTGATGATGCTGTGATTATGCGGTGATTATGCAGTGATGATGCTGTCATGACACTGTGATGATGATGCGATGATGCTGTGATGATGCCGCGATGTTGCTGTGAGGATGCTGTGATGATGCAGTGATTCTGCAGTAATGATGCTGTGATGATGCTGTGATGATGCAGTGATGACGCTGTGATGACTATGCGATGATGATGTGATGATGCTGTGATTATGCAGCTATGATGCTGTGATGATGCAGTGATTCTGCAGTAATGATGTTGTGATTGTGCTGTGATGATGCAGTGATGATGCAGTGATGACGATATGATGATGCAGTGATTATGCAGTGATTATGCTGTGACTATACTGAGATGATGCTGTAATGATGCATTGTTGACGTTGTGATGACGCTGTATTGATGCTGTGAGGATGCTGTGATGATGCAGTGATTATGCAGTGATGACGCTGTGATGACTCTGTGATGATGCTGTGATGATGCTCTGATGATGCTGTGATGATGCAGTGATGATGCTGTGATGATGCAGTGATGATGCATTGACGATGTAGTGATGACGCTGTGATGATACTGTGATTATGCTGAGATGATGCTGTGATGATGTGATGATGCAGTGATGATTCACTGAGTAAGAAGTGATTATGTAGTGATGACGCTCTGATGACACAGTGATGATGTTGTGATGATGTTGTGATAATGCAGTGATGATGCTGTGATGACACTGTAATGACGCTGTCGTGATGCTGTGATGACGTAGTCATGGTGTTGTAATGATGCTGTTATGACACTGTGATTATGCAGTGATGATGCTATGATGATGCTGTGATGATACAGTGATGACAATTTGATGATGTAGTGATGATGCTGTGATGACTCTATGATTATGCAGCTATGATGCTATGATGATGATGTGAGGATGAAGTGATTATGCATTTTTGATGCTGTGATGACGCTGTCATGATGCTGTGATGAAGCTGCGATGATGCAGTGATTATGCAGTTAGGACGCTTTGATGACACTGTGATGATGCATTTATGACACTGTAATGACGCTGTGATGATGTTGTGATGATGCAGTAAATAAGCAGTAATGATACTGTGATGATGCTGAGATGATGCTGTGATAACGCAGTGATGATGCTGTGATGACGCTTTGATGATGTTGTGATTATGATGTGATGCAGTGATGATTTTTTGATGATGCAGTTTAGATGCAGTGACGATGCAGTTATGACGCTGTGATGACGCGGTGATGATGCTGTGATGATGCTTTGATGATTTTGTTATGTTGTTGTGATGATGCAGTTATGATGATATGACGATGCTGTAACGATGCCGTGATGATGCAGTGATGATGCTGTGATTATTCAGTGATGATGTAGTGATGATGCTGTGATGATGCTGTGATGATGCAGTAATGATGCTGTGATGATGCATGATGATGCTACGATGATGTTGTGATGACGCTGTGATGATGATGTGATGATGCTGCAATGATGCTGTGATGATTCTGTGATGATGTGATGATGCTGTGATGACGCTGCGATAACACAGTGATGATGTGGTGATGCAGTAATGATGCTGTGACGACGCACTGATTCTGCTCTGATGATGCTGTAATGATGCAGTCATGATGCAATAATGATGATGCTGTGATGATGCAGTGATGATGTTGTTATGACGCTGTGATGAAGCTGTGATAATATTATGATGATGCTATGATGACATAGCGATGATGCTGTGAAGATTCTTTGATGACGATGTGATGACGATGTGATGATGCTCTGATGATGCTGTTATGATGCAGTTATTATGACGCCATGATGTTGTGACAATGCAGTGATGATGCGGTGATGACGCTGTGATGATGCAGTGATGATGCAGTAATGACGCTGTGATGATTTTGTGATGATGCTCTGATGACGCAGTGATGATGCTGTGATGATGTAGTGATGATGCTGTGAAGACGCTCTCATGACACTGTCGTGAAGCTGTGATGATGATGTCGTGATGCTGTGATGACGCTGTGATAACGCTGTGATGACGCTGTGATGATGCTCTATTGATGCTGTGATGATGCAGTAATAACGCTGTGATGACGCTCTTATAATTTTGTGATGATGCTGTGATGATACTGTGGTGATGCAGTGATGATGCAGTGATGACGCTGTGATGAGTCTCTGATGATGCTGAGATGACGCTGTGATGATGCAGTGATGACGCTGTGATGACACTATCGTGATTCTGTGATGATGATGTGATGATGCAGTAATGATGCTGTGATGATGCACTGATGATACTGTGATGACGTTGTGATAATGCAATGATTAGGCAGTAATGATGCTGTGATGATGCTGAGATGACACTGTGATGATGCAGTAATGGTGCAGTGATGATGCAGTTATGACACCGTGATAATGCTGTGATGCCGCAGTGAGTAAACAGTAATGATTCTGTGATGATGCAGTGATGATGATGTGATGATGCTGCGATGATGCTTTGATGATGCTGTGATGCTGCAGTGATGAAGCTGTGATGATTTTGTGATGATGCAGTTTAGATGCAGTGACGATGCAGTTATGACGCTGTGATGACGCGGTGATGATGCTGTGACGATGCTTTGATGATTTTGTTATGTTGTTGTGATGATGCAGTTATGATGATATGACGATGCTGTAACGATGCCGTGATGATGCTGTGATGATGCTGTGATGATGCAGTGATGATGCTGTGATGATGCTGTGATGATGCAGTAATGATGCTGTGATGATGCAGTGATGATGCTGTGATGATGCAGTGATGATGCTGTGATGATGCTGTGATGATGCAGTAATGATGCTGTGATGATGCATGATGATGCTACGATGATGTTGTGATGACGCTGTGATGATGATGTGATGATGCTGCAATGATGCTGTGATGATTCTGTGATGATGTTGTGATGATGCTGTGATGACGCTGCGATAACACAGTGATGATGTGGTGATGCAGTAATGATGCTGTGACGATGCACTGATTCTGCTCTGATGATGCTGTAATGATGCAGTCATGATGCAATAATGATGATGCTGTGATGATGCAGTGATGATGTTGTTATGACGCTGTGATGAATCTGTGATAATATTATGATGATGCTATGATGACATAGCGATGATGCTGTGAAGATTCTTTGATGACGATGTGATGACGATGTGATGATGCTCTGATGATGCTGTTATGACGCTGTGATGATGCTGTGATGGTTCTTTGATGATGCAGTGTTTATGCAGTTATGACGCTGTGATGACGCTGTGATGATGCTTTGATCATGCTGTTATGATGCAGTTATTATGACGCCATGATGTTGGGACAATGCAGTGATGATGCGGTGATGACGCTGTGATGATGCAGTGATGATGCAGTAATGACGCTGTGATGATTTTGTGATGATGCTCTGATGACGCAGTGATGATGCTGTGATGATGTAGTGATGATGCTGTGAAGACGCTCTCATGACACTGTCGTGAAGCTGTGATGATGATGTCGTGATGCTGTGATGACGCTGTGATAACGCTGTGATGACGCTGTGATGATGCTCTATTGATGCTGTGATGATGCAGTAATAACGCTGTGATGACGCTCTTATAATTTTGTGATGATGCTGTGATGATACTGTGGTGATGCAGTGATGATGCAGTGATGACGCTGTGATGAGTCTCTGATGATGCTGAGATGACGCTGTGATGATGCAGTGATGACGCTGTGATGACACTATCGTGATTCTGTGATGATGATGTGATGATGCAGTAATGATGCTGTGATGATGCACTGATGATACTGTGATGACGTTGTGATAATGCAATGATTAGGCAGTAATGATGCTGTGATGATGCTGAGATGACACTGTGATGATGCAGTAATGGTGCAGTGATGATGCAGTTATGACACCGTGATAATGCTGTGATGCCGCAGTGAGTAAACAGTAATGATTCTGTGATGATGCAGTGATGATGATGTGATGATGCTGCGATGATGCTTTGATGATGCTGTGATGCTGCAGTGATGAAGCTGTGATGATTTTGTGATGATGCAGTTTAGATGCAGTGACGATGCAGTTATGACGCTGTGATGATGCGGTGATGATGCTGTGACGATGCTTTGATGATTTTGTTATGTTGTTGTGATGATGCAGTTATGATGATATGACGATGCTGTAACGATGCCGTGATGATGCTGTGATGATGCTGTGATGATGCAGTGATGATGTTACGATGACGCTGTGATGATGCTGTAATGATGTTGTGATGATGCTGTCGTTACGCTATGATGATTCTGTGATTATGTAGCTAAAATGCTGTGATGATGATGTGATGATGTAGTGATGATGCAGTGGTGATGCTCTGATGACGATGCAAAGATGCTGTGATGATGCAGTAATGATGCTGTGATGATTCTGTGATGATGCTGTGATTATGCTGAGATTATGCTCAGATTATGCTCTGATGATGCAGTGATGGTACAGTGATGATTCAGTGAGGAGTCAGTGATGATGATGTGATTACGATGCGGAGATGCTGTGATCATGCAGTAAGGATGCAATGATGATGCTGTGATGACACTGTGATTATGTTGTGTTGATACTTGTAATGATGTTTTGATGACGATGTGATGATGCTGTGATGATGCAGTGATTATGCAGTGATGATGCTGTGATGATGTGGTGATGATGCAGTGATTATGCAGTGATGATGCTGTGATGATGCAGTGATGATGCTGTGATGATATTGTGATGATGATATGAAGATGCTATGATGATTCAGTGATGATTCTGTGATGATGCATTTACGATACTGTGATGACGCTGTGATGATGTTGTTATGATGGTGTGATGATGCTGTGATGATATTTTGATGATACTGTGACAATGATGTGATGATGCAGCAATGATGCAGTGTTGATGCAGTGATGATGCGGTGATGATGCAGTGATTATGCAGTGATGATACTGTGATGATGCATTGGTGGTGCTGTGATGATGCTTGGATGATGATGTGATGATGCAGTGGTGATGCTCTGATGACGATGCAAAGATGCTGTGATGATGCAGTAATGATGCTGTGATGATTCTGTGATGATTTGGTGTGGTTCTGTGATGACAGTTTGATGACGTTGTTATGATGCTGTGATGACACTGAAAACGTTGTGATGATGATGTGATAATGCTGTGATGATGGAGTGATGATGTATTTATGACATTGTGATTATGCCGAGATGATGCTTTGATGATGCAGTTATGATGCTGTGATGATGATGCACTCATGATGCAGTGAGGATGCAGTGATGATGCTGTGATGATGCAGTGATGATGCTGTGATGATATTGTGATGATGATATGAAGATGCTATGATGATTCAGTGATGATTCTGTGATGATGCATTTACGATACTGTGATGACGCTGTGATGATGTTGTTATGATGGTGTGATGATGCTGTGATGATATTTTGATGATACTGTGACAATGATGTGATGATGCAGCAATGATGCAGTGTTGATGCAGTGATGATGCGGTGATGATGCAGTGATTATGCAGTGATGATACTGTGATGATGCATTGGTGGTGCTGTGATGATGCTGAGATGATGATGTGATGATGCAGTGGTGATGCTCTGATGACGATGCAAAGATGCTGTGATGATGCAGTAATGATGCTGTGATGATTCTGTGATGATTTGGTGTGGTTCTGTGATGACAGTTTGATGACGTTGTTATGATGCTGTGATGACACTGAAAACGTTGTGATGATGATGTGATAATGCTGTGATGATGGAGTGATGATGTATTTATGACATTGTGATTATGCCGAGATGATGCTTTGATGATGCAGTTATGATGCTGTGATGATGATGCACTCATGATGCAGTGAGGATGCAGTGATGATGCTGTGATGATGCTCTGATGATGACGAAGTGATGATGCTGTGATGATGTAGTGATGATGCAGTGATGTGTAGTGATGACGCTGTGATGATATTGTGATGATGATGTGATGATGCTGTGATTATGCGGAGATTATGCAGTGATTATGCAGTGATGATGCTGTCATGACAGTGTGATGATGCTGTGATGATGCTGCGATGTTGCTGTGAGGATGCTGTGATGATGCAGTGATTCTGAAGTAATGATGCAGTGATGATGCAGTGATGATATGATGATGCAGTGATTATGCTGTAATAATTCTGTGACTATACTGAGATGATGCTGTAATGATGCATTGATGACGCTGTGATGACGCTGTGTTGATGCTGTGAGGATGCTGTGATGATGCAGTGATTATGCAGTGATGATGCTGACATGAAACTGATGATGTTGTGATGATGATGTGATGATGCTATGATGATGCAGTGAGTAAGCAGTAATGATGCTGAGATGATGATGTGATGATGCTGTGATTATGCTGAGATGATGCTGTGATGACGCAGTGATGATTCTGTGATGATGCAGTGATGATGTAGTGATGATGCTGTGATGATACTGTGATTATGCTGTGATGATGCTGTGATTATGCGGTGATTATGCAGTGATGATGCTGTCATGACACTGTGATGATGATGCGATGATGCTGTGATGATGCCGCGATGTTGCTGTGAGGATGCTGTGATGATGCAGTGATTCTGCAGTAATGATGCTGTGATGATGCTGTGATGATGCAGTGATGACGCTGTGATGACTATGCGATGATGATGTGATGATGCTGTGATTATGCAGCTATGATGCTGTGATGATGCAGTGATTCTGCAGTAATGATGCTGTGATTGTGCTGTGATGATGCAGTGATGATGCAGTGATGACGATATGATGATGCAGTGATTATGCAGTGATTATGCTGTGACTATACTGAGATGATGCTGTAATGATGCATTGTTGACGTTGTGATGACGCTGTATTGATGCTGTGAGGATGCTGTGATGATGCAGTGATTATGCAGTGATGACGCTGTGATGACTCTGTGATGATGCTGTGATGATGCTCTGATGATGCTGTGATGATGCAGTGATGATGCTGTGATGATGCAGTGATGATGCATTGACGATGTAGTGATGACGCTGTGATGATACTGTGATTATGCTGAGATGATGCTGTGATGATGTGATGATGCAGTGATGATTCACTGAGTAAGAAGTGATTATGTAGTGATGACGCTCTGATGACACAGTGATGATGTTGTGATGATGTTGTGATAATGCAGTGATGATGCTGTGATGACACTGTAATGACGCTGTCGTGATGCTGTGATGACGTAGTCATGGTGTTGTAATGATGCTGTTATGACACTGTGATTATGCAGTGATGATGCTATGATGATGCTGTGATGATACAGTGATGACAATTTGATGATGTAGTGATGATGCTGTGATGACTCTATGATTATGCAGCTATGATGCTATGATGATGATGTGAGGATGAAGTGATTATGCATTTTTGATGCTGTGATGACGCTGTCATGATGCTGTGATGATGCTTTGATGATTTTGTTATGTTGTTGTGATGATGCAGTTATGATGATATGACGATGCTGTAACGATGCCGTGATGATGCAGTGATGATGCTGTGATTATTCAGTGATGATGTAGTGATGATGCTGTGATGATGCTGTGATGATGCAGTAATGATGCTGTGATGATGCATGATGATGCTACGATGATGTTGTGATGACGCTGTGATGATGATGTGATGATGCTGCAATGATGCTGTGATGATTCTGTGATGATGTTGTGATGATGCTGTGATGACGCTGCGATAACACAGTGATGATGTGGTGATGCAGTAATGATGCTGTGACGACGCACTGATTCTGCTCTGATGATGCTGTAATGATGCAGTCATGATGCAATAATGATGATGCTGTGATGATGCAGTGATGATGTTGTTATGACGCTGTGATGAAGCTGTGATAATATTATGATGATGCTATGATGACATAGCGATGATGCTGTGAAGATTCTTTGATGACGATGTGATGACGATGTGATGATGCTCTGATGATGCTGTTATGACGCTGTGATGATGCTGTGATGGTTCTTTGATGATGCAGTGTTTATGCAGTTATGACGCTGTGATGACGCTGTGATGATGCTTTGATCATGCTGTTATGATGCAGTTATTATGACGCCATGATGTTGTGACAATGCAGTGATGATGCGGTGATGACGCTGTGATGATGCAGTGATGATGCAGTAATGACGCTGTGATGATTTTGTGATGATGCTCTGATGACGCAGTGATGATGCTGTGATGATGTAGTGATGATGCTGTGAAGACGCTCTCATGACACTGTCGTGAAGCTGTGATGATGATGTCGTGATGCTGTGATGACGCTGTGATAACGCTGTGATGACGCTGTGATGATGCTCTATTGATGCTGTGATGATGCAGTAATAACGCTGTGATGACGCTCTTATAATTTTGTGATGATGCTGTGATGATACTGTGGTGATGCAGTGATGATGCAGTGATGACGCTGTGATGAGTCTCTGATGATGCTGAGATGACGCTGTGATGATGCAGTGATGACGCTGTGATGACACTATCGTGATTCTGTGATGATGATGTGATGATGCAGTAATGATGCTGTGATGATGCACTGATGATACTGTGATGACGTTGTGATAATGCAATGATTAGGCAGTAATGATGCTGTGATGATGCTGAGATGACACTGTGATGATGCAGTAATGGTGCAGTGATGATGCAGTTATGACACCGTGATAATGCTGTGATGCCGCAGTGAGTAAACAGTAATGATTCTGTGATGATGCAGTGATGATGATGTGATGATGCTGCGATGATGCTTTGATGATGCTGTGATGCTGCAGTGATGAAGCTGTGATGATTTTGTGATGATGCAGTTTAGATGCAGTGACGATGCAGTTATGACGCTGTGATGACGCGGTGATGATGCTGTGACGATGCTTTGATGATTTTGTTATGTTGTTGTGATGATGCAGTTATGATGATATGACGATGCTGTAACGATGCCGTGATGATGCTGTGATGATGCTGTGATGATGCAGTGATGATGCTGTGATGATGCTGTGATGATGCAGTAATGATGCTGTGATGATGCTGTGATGATGCTGTGATGATGCAGTAATGATGCTGTGATGATGCATGATGATGCTACGATGATGTTGTGATGACGCTGTGATGATGATGTGATGATGCTGCAATGATGCTGTGATGATTCTGTGATGATGTTGTGATGATGCTGTGATGACGCTGCGATAACACAGTGATGATGTGGTGATGCAGTAATGATGCTGTGACGATGCACTGATTCTGCTCTGATGATGCTGTAATGATGCAGTCATGATGCAATAATGATGATGCTGTGATGATGCAGTGATGATGTTGTTATGACGCTGTGATGAAGCTGTGATAATATTATGATGATGCTATGATGACATAGCGATGATGCTGTGAAGATTCTTTGATGACGATGTGATGACGATGTGATGATGCTCTGATGATGCTGTTATGACGCTGTGATGACGCTGTGATGATGCTTTGATCATGCTGTTATGATGCAGTTATTATGACGCCATGATGTTGTGACAATGCAGTGATGATGCGGTGATGACGTTGTGATGATGCAGTGATGATGCAGTAATGACGCTGTGATGATTTTGTGATGATGCTCTGATGACGCAGTGATGATGCTGTGATGATGTAGTGATGATGCTGTGAAGACGCTCTCATGACACTGTCGTGAAGCTGTGATGATGATGTCGTGATGCTGTGATGACGCTGTGATAACGCTGTGATGACGCTGTGATGATGCTCTATTGATGCTGTGATGATGCAGTAATAACGCTGTGATGACGCTCTTATAATTTTGTGATGATGCTGTGATGATACTGTGGTGATGCAGTGATGATGCAGTGATGACGCTGTGATGAGTCTCTGATGATGCTGAGATGACGCTGTGATGATGCAGTGATGACGCTGTGATGACACTATCGTGATTCTGTGATGATGATGTGATGATGCAGTAATGATGCTGTGATGATGCACTGATGATACTGTGATGACGTTGTGATAATGCAATGATTAGGCAGTAATGATGCTGTGATGATGCTGAGATGACACTGTGATGATGCAGTAATGGTGCAGTGATGATGCAGTTATGACACCGTGATAATGCTGTGATGCCGCAGTGAGTAAACAGTAATGATTCTGTGATGATGCAGTGATGATGATGTGATGATGCTGCGATGATGCTTTGATGATGCTGTGATGCTGCAGTGATGAAGCTGTGATGATTTTGTGATGATGCAGTTTAGATGCAGTGACGATGCAGTTATGACGCTGTGATGATGCGGTGATGATGCTGTGACGATGCTTTGATGATTTTGTTATGTTGTTGTGATGATGCAGTTATGATGATATGACGATGCTGTAACGATGCCGTGATGATGCTGTGATGATGCTGTGATGATGCAGTGATGATGTTACGATGACGCTGTGATGATGCTGTAATGATGTTGTGATGATGCTGTCGTTACGCTATGATGATTCTGTGATTATGTAGCTAAAATGCTGTGATGATGATGTGATGATGTAGTGATGATGCAGTGGTGATGCTCTGATGACGATGCAAAGATGCTGTGATGATGCAGTAATGATGCTGTGATGATTCTGTGATGATGCTGTGATTATGCTGAGATTATGCTCAGATTATGCTCTGATGATGCAGTGATGGTACAGTGATGATTCAGTGAGGAGTCAGTGATGATGATGTGATTACGATGCGGAGATGCTGTGATCATGCAGTAAGGATGCAATGATGATGCTGTGATGACACTGTGATTATGTTGTGTTGATACTTGTAATGATGTTTTGATGACGATGTGATGATGCTGTGATGATGCAGTGATTATGCAGTGATGATGCTGTGATGATGTGGTGATGATGCAGTGATTATGCAGTGATGATGCTGTGATGATGCAGTGATGATGCTGTGATGATATTGTGATGATGATATGAAGATGCTATGATGATTCAGTGATGATTCTGTGATGATGCATTTACGATACTGTGATGACGCTGTGATGATGTTGTTATGATGGTGTGATGATGCTGTGATGATATTTTGATGATACTGTGACAATGATGTGATGATGCAGCAATGATGCAGTGTTGATGCAGTGATGATGCGGTGATGATGCAGTGATTATGCAGTGATGATACTGTGATGATGCATTGGTGGTGCTGTGATGATGCTTGGATGATGCTTGGATGATTCAGTGATGATTCTGTGATGACACTGTGATGATGTGATGATGCAGTGAATATACTGTGATGACACTATGATGATGCAGTGATTATGCAGAAATGATTCTGTGATGATGCTGAGATGATGTTGTTATGATGCAGTGATGATGCTTTGATGACGCTGTCGTGATGGTGAGATGACGCTGTCGTGATGCTTTGATGATGCTGTGATGACACTGTGATGATGCAGTGATGATACTGTGATGACGCTGTGAAAATGCAATGATTATGCAGAAATGATTCTGTGATGATGCTGAGATGATGCTGTGATGATGCAGTGAGTAAGCAGTGATGATGCAGTAATGATGCCATGATGATGCTGAGATGATGCTGTGATGTTGCAGTGATGGTGCAGTGATGATTCAGTGAGGACACTGTGATGATGCTGTGATTACAATCTGATGACGTAGTGATGATGCTGTGATGACCTTATGATGATGCTGTGATGATTCTGTGATGATGCTGTGATTATGCTGCTATGATGCAGTCATGATGCAGTGATGATGCTGAGATGACACTGATGATGCTGTGATAATGATGTGATGATGCTGTGATGATGTATTGATGACAGTGAAGATGCTATAATGATGATGTGATGATGCAGTGATGATGCTGTGATAATGTTCTGATGATGAAGCTATGATGTTATGATGCAGTGATGACACTGTCATGACGCTGTGATGATGCAGTGAGTAAGCAGTAATGATGCTGTGATGATGCTGAGATGATGATGTGATGATGCAGTGGTGATGCTCTGATGACGATGCAAAGATGCTGTGATGATGCATTAATGATGCTGTGATGATTCTGTGATGATTTGGTGATGATGCTGTGATGACAGTTTGATGACGTTGTTATGATGCTGTGATGACACTGAAAACGTTGTGATGATGATGTGATAATGCTGTGATGATGGAGTGATGATGTATTTATGACATTGTGATTATGCCGAGATGATGCTTTGATGATGCAGTTATGATGCTGTGATGATGATGCACTCATGATGCAGTGAGGATGCAGTGATGATGCTGTGATGATGCTCTGATGATGACGAAGTGATGATGCTGTGATGATGTAGTGATGATGCAGTGATGTGTAGTGATGACGCTGTGATGATATTGTGATGATGATGTGATGATGCTGTGATTATGCGGAGATTATGCAGTGATTATGCAGTGATGATGCTGTCATGACAGTGTGATGATGCTGTGATGATGCTGCGATGTTGCTGTGAGGATGCTGTGATGATGCAGTGATTCTGAAGTAATGATGCTGTGATGGTGCTGTGATGGTGCTGTGATGATGCAGTGATGATGCAGTGATGATATGATGATGCAGTGATTATGCTGTAATAATTCTGTGACTATACTGAGATGATGCTGTAATGATGCATTGATGACGCTGTGATGACGCTGTGTTGATGCTGTGAGGATGCTGTGATGATGCAGTGATTATGCAGTGATGATGCTGACATGAAACTGATGATGTTGTGATGATGATGTGATGATGCTCTGATGATGCAGTGAGTAAGCAGTAATGATGCTGAGATGATGCTGTGATGATGCTGTGATGATGCTGTGATGATGCTGTGATGATGTTGTGATGACGCAGTGATGATTCTGTGATGATGCAGTGATGATGTAGTGATGACGCTGTGATGATACTGTGATTATGCTGTGATGATGCTGTGATTATGCGGTGATTATGCGGTGATGATGCTGTCATAACGCTGTGATGATGATGCGATGATGCTGTGATGATGCTGTGATGATGCTGCGATGTTGCTTTGAGGATGCTGTGATGATGCAGTGATTCTGCAGTAATGATGCTGTGATGGTGCTGTGATGATGCAGTGATGACGCTGTGATGACTATGCGATGATGATGTGATGATGCTGTGATTATGCAGCTATGATGCTGTGATGATGCAGTGATTCTGCAGTAATGATGCTGTGATGGTGCTGTGATGATGCAGTGATGATGCAGTGATGACGATATGATGATGCAGTGATTATGCAGTGATTATGCTGTGACTATACTGAGATGATGCTGTAATGATGCATTGTTGACGTTGTGATGACGCTGTATTGATGCTGTGAGGATGCTGTGATGATGCAGTGATTATGCAGTGATGATGCTGTGATGACTCTGTGATGATGTTGTGATGATGCTGTGATGATGCTCTGATGATGCTGTGATGATGCAGTGATGATGCTGTGATGATGCAGTGATGATGCATTGATGATGTAGTGATGACGCTGTGATGATACTGTGATTATGCTGAGATGATGCTGTGATGATGTGATGATGCAGTGATGATTCACTGAGTAAGAAGTGATTATATAGTGATGACGCTCTGATGACGCAGTGATGATGTTGTGATGATGTTGTGATAATGCAGTGATGATGCTGTGATGACGCTGTAATGACGCTGTCGTGATGCTGTGATGACGTAGTCATGGTGTTGTAATGATGCTGTTATGACACTGTGATTATGCAGTGATGATGCTATGATGATGCTGTGATGATACAGTGATGACAATTTGATGATGTAGTGATGATGCTGTGATGACTCTATGATTATGCAGCTATGATGCTATGATGATGATGTGAGGATGAAGTGATTATGCATTTTTGATGCTGTGATGACGCTGTCATGATGCTGTGATGAAGCTGCGATGATGCAGTGATTATGCAGTTAGGACGCTTTGATGACACTGTGATGATGCATTTATGACACTGTAATGACGCTGTGATGATGTTGTGATGATGCAGTGAATAAGCAGTAATGATACTGTGATGATGCTGAGATGATGCTGTGATGACGCTTTGATGATGTTGTGATTATGATGTGATGCAGTGATGATTTTGTGATGATGCAGTTTAGATGCAGTGACGATGCAGTTATGACGCTGTGATGACGCGGTGATGATGCTGTGATGATGCTTTGATGATTTTGTTATGTTGTTGTGATGATGCAGTTATGATGATATGACGATGCTGTAACGATGCCGTGATGATGCTGTGATTATTCAGTGATGATGCAGTGATGATGCTGTGATGATGCAGTAATGATGCTGTGATGATGCATGATGATGCTACGATGATGTTTTGATGACGCTGTGATGATGATGTGATGATGCTGCAATGATGCTGTGATGATTCTGTGATGATGCAGTAATGATGCTGTGACGACGCACTGATTCTGCTCTGATGATGCTGTAATGATGCAGTCATGATGCAATAATGATGATGCTGTGATGATGCAGTGATGATGTTGTTATGACGCTGTGATGAAGCTGTGATAATATTATGATGATGCTATGATGACATAGCGATGATGCTGTGAAGATTCTTTGATGACGATGTGATGACGATGTGATGATGCTCTGATGATGCTGTTATGACGCTGTGATGATGCTGTGATGGTTCTTTGATGATGCAGTGTTTATGCAGTTATGACGCTGTGATGACGCTGTGATGATGCTTTGATCATGCTGTTATGATGCAGTTATTATGACGCCATGATGTTGTGACAATGCAGTGATGATGCGGTGATGACGCTGTGATGATGCAGTGATGATGCAGTAATGACGCTGTGATGATTTTGTGATGATGCTCTGATGACGCAGTGATGATGCTGTGATGATGTAGTGATGATGCTGTGAAGACGCTCTCATGACACTGTCGTGACGCTGTGATGATGATGTCGTGATGCTGTGATGATGCTGTGATGACGCTGTGATAACGCTGTGATGACGCTGTGATGATGCTCTATTGATGATGCAGTAATAACGCTGTGATGACGCTCTTATAATTTTGTGATGATGCTGTGATGATACTGTGGTGATGCAGTGCTGATGCAGTGATGACGCTGTGATGAGTCTCTGATGATGCTGAGATGACGTTGTGATGATGCAGTGATGACGCTGTGATGACACTATCGTGATTCTGTGATGATGCTGTGATGATGCAGTGATGATGCTGTGATGATGCTGTGATGATGCAGTAATGATGCTGTGATGATGCATGATGATGCTACGATGATGTTGTGATGACGCTGTGATGATGATGTGATGATGCTGCAATGATGCTGTGATGATTCTGTGATGATGTTGTGATGATGCTGTGATGACGCTGCGATAACACAGTGATGATGTGGTGATGCAGTAATGATGCTGTGACGACGCACTGATTCTGCTCTGATGATGCTGTAATGATGCAGTCATGATGCAATAATGATGACGCTGTGATGATGCAGTGATGACGCTGTGATGACACTATCGTGATTCTGTGATGATGATGTGATGATGCAGTAATGATGCTGTGATGATGCACTGATGATACTGTGATGACGTTGTGATAATGCAATGATTAGGCAGTAATGATGCTGTGATGATGCTGAGATGACACTGTGATGATGCAGTAATGGTGCAGTGATGATGCAGTTATGACACCGTGATAATGCTGTGATGCCGCAGTGAGTAAACAGTAATGATTCTGTGATGATGCAGTGATGATGATGTGATGATGCTGCGATGATGCTTTGATGATGCTGTGATGCTGCAGTGATGAAGCTGTGATGATTTTGTGATGATGCAGTTTAGATGCAGTGACGATGCAGTTATGACGCTGTGATGACGCGGTGATGATGCTGTGACGATGCTTTGATGATTTTGTTATGTTGTTGTGATGATGCAGTTATGATGATATGACGATGCTGTAACGATGCCGTGATGATGCCGTGATTGTGCTGTGATGATGCAGTGATGATGTTGTGATGATGCTGTGATGATACAGTCATGATGTTACGATGACGCTGTGATGATGCTGTAATGATGTTGTGATGATGCTGTCGTTACGCTATGATGATTCTGTGATTATGTAGCTAAAATGCTGTGATGATGATGTGATGATGTAGTGATGATGCAGTGGTGATGCTCTGATGACGATGCAAAGATGCTGTGATGATGCAGTAATGATGCTGTGATGATTCTGTGATGATGCTGTGATTATGCTGAGATTATGCTCAGATTATGCTCTGATGATGCAGTGATGGTACAGTGATGATTCAGTGAGGAGTCAGTGATGATGATGTGATTACGATGCGGAGATGCTGTGATCATGCAGTAAGGATGCAATGATGATGCTGTGATGACACTGTGATTATGTTGTGTTGATACTTGTAATGATGTTTTGATGACGATGTGATGATGCTGTGATGATGCAGTGATTATGCAGTGATGATGCTGTGATGATGTGGTGATGATGCAGTGATTATGCAGTGATGATGCTGTGATGATGCAGTGATGATGCTGTGATGATATTGTGATGATGCTGTGATGACACTGTGATGATTCAGTGATGATTCTGTGATGATGCATTTACGATACTGTGATGACGCTGTGATGATGTTGTTATGATGGTGTGATGATGCTGTGATGATATTTTGATGATACTGTGACAATGATGTGATGATGCAGCAATGATGCAGTGTTGATGCAGTGATGATGCGGTGATGATGCAGTGATTATGCAGTGATGATACTGTGATGATGCATTGGTGGTGCTGTGATGATGCTTGGATGATGCTTGGATGATTCAGTGATGATTCTGTGATGACACTGTGATGATGTGATGATGCAGTGAATATACTGTGATGACACTATGATGATGCAGTGATTATGCAGAAATGATTCTGTGATGATGCTGAGATGATGTTGTTATGATGCAGTGATGATGCTTTGATGACGCTGTCGTGATGGTGAGATGACGCTGTCGTGATGCTTTGATGATGCTGTGATGACACTGTGATGATGCAGTGATGATACTGTGATGACGCTGTGAAAATGCAATGATTATGCAGAAATGATTCTGTGATGATGCTGAGATGATGCTGTGATGATGCAGTGAGTAAGCAGTGATGATGCAGTAATGATGCCATGATGATGCTGAGATGATGCTGTGATGTTGTAGTGATGGTGCAGTGATGATTCAGTGAGGACACTGTGATGATGCTGTGATTACAATCTGATGACGTAGTGATGATGCTGTGATGACCTTATGATGATGCTGTGATGATTCTGTGATGATGCTGTGATTATGCTGCTATGATGCAGTCATGATGCAGTGATGATGCTGAGATGACACTGATGATGCTGTGATAATGATGTGATGATGCTGTGATGATGTATTGATGACAGTGAAGATGCTATAATGATGATGTGATGATGCAGTGATGATGCTGTGATAATGTTCTGATGATGAAGCTATGATGTTATGATGCAGTGATGACACTGTCATGACGCTGTGATGATGCAGTGAGTAAGCAGTAATGATGCTGTGATGATGCTGAGATGATGATGTGATGATGCAGTGGTGATGCTGTGATGATTCTGTGATGATTTGGTGATGATGCTGTGATGACAGTTTGATGACGTTGTTATGATGCTGTGATGACACTGAAAACGTTGTGATGATGATGTGATAATGCTGTGATGATGGAGTGATGATGTATTTATGACATTGTGATTATGCCGAGATGATGCTTTGATGATGCAGTTATGATGCTGTGATGATGATGCACTCATGATGCAGTGAGGATGCAGTGATGATGCTGTGATGATGCTCTGATGATGACGAAGTGATGATGCTGTGATGATGTAGTGATGATGCAGTGATGTGTAGTGATGACGCTGTGATGATATTGTGATGATGATGTGATGATGCTGTGATTATGCGGAGATTATGCAGTGATTATGCAGTGATGATGCTGTCATGACAGTGTGATGATGCTGTGATGATGCTGCGATGTTGCTGTGAGGATGCAGTGATGATGCAGTGATGATGCAGTGATGATATGATGATGCAGTGATTATGCTGTAATAATTCTGTGACTATACTGAGATGATGCTGTAATGATGCATTGATGACGCTGTGATGACGCTGTGATGACGCTGTGTTGATGCTGTGAGGATGCTGTGATGATGCAGTGAGTAAGCAGTAATGATGCTGACATGAAACTGATGATGTTGTGATGATGATGTGATGATGCTCTGATGATGCAGTGAGTAAGCAGTAATGATGCTGAGATGATGATGTGATGACGCTGTGATGATGCTGTGATTATGCTGTGATGATGCTGTGATTATGCGGTGATTATGCAGTGATGATGCTGTCATGACACTGTGATGATGATGCGATGATGCTGTGATGATGCTGCGATGTTGCTGTGAGGATGCTGTGATGATGCAGTGATTCTGCAGTAATGATGCTGTGATGGTGCTGTGATGATGCAGTGATGACGCTGTGATGACTATGCGATGATGATGTGATGATGCTGTGATTATGCAGCTATGATGCTGTGATGATGCAGTGATTCTGCAGTAATGATGCTGTGATGGTGCTGTGATGATGCAGTGATGACGCTGTGATGACTATGCGATGATGATGTGATGATGCTGTGATTATGCAGCTATGATGCAGTGATGATGCAGTGATGACGATATGATGATGCAGTGATTATGCAGTGATTATGCAGTGATTATGCTGTGACTATACTGAGATGATGCTGTAATGATGCATTGTTGACGTTGTGATGACGCTGTATTGATGCTGTGAGGATGCTGTGATGATGCAGTGATTATGCAGTGATGATGCTGTGATGACTCTGTGATGATGTTGTGATGATGCTGTGATGATGCTCTGATGATGCTGTGATGATGCAGTGATGATGCTGTGATGATGCAGTGATGATGCATTGATGATGTAGTGATGACGCTGTGATGATACTGTGATTATGCTGAGATGATGCTGTGATGATGTGATGATGCAGTGATGATTCACTGAGTAAGAAGTGATTATGTAGTGATGACGCTCTGATGACGCAGTGATGATGTTGTGATGATGTTGTGATAATGCAGTGATGATGCTGTGATGACACTGTAATGACGCTGTCGTGATGCTGTGATGACGTAGTCCTGGTGTTGTAATGATGCTGTTATGACACTGTGATTATGCAGTGATGATGCTATGATGATGCTGTGGTGATACAGTGATGACAATTTGATGATGTAGTGATGATGCTGTGATGACTCTATTATTATGCAGCTATGATGCTATGATGATGATGTGATGATGCAGTCATGATGCTGTAATGATTCTGTTATTACGGTCTGATGATGCAGTGATGACGATGTGATGATGCAGTGATAATGCTGTGATGATGCTGTAATGACGCTCTGATGATGCTGTGATAATGCAGTTATGATGTTGTGATGATGATGTGATGACGCATTGATGATGCAGTGATGAAGCTATGATGACTCTGATGATGATGTGATGATGCTGTGATGATGTAGTGATGACGCTGTGATGACTCAGCAATTATGCTGTGATGGTGCTGTCATTATGCAGTGATGATGCTGTGATGATGATGTGATGATGCAGTTATGATGCAGTGAGTAAGCAGTAATGATGCTGTGATGATGTTGAGATAATTCTGTGATGATGCAGAGAGTATGCAGTAATGATGCTGTGATGATGCTGAGGTGATGCTGTGATGATGCTGCGATGATGCTTTCATGATGATGTGATGATGCTATCATGAGTGTAATGATGCTTTGATGACAATCTGATGATGCTGTGATGATGCTTTGATGACGCAGTGATGACGCTGTGATGATGCTGTAATGACCCTGCAATGATGCAGTGATGATTTTGTGATGATGCTGTCATGACACTGTGATGATGTTTTGATGATGCAGTGATGAATCTGTAATGATGCAGTGATGATGCAGTGATGATTCAGTGATGACGCCGCGATGATGATGTGGTGCTGCTGTGAGAATGCTGTGATGATGCTCTGATAACGCTTTGCTGACACTGTAATGATGTTGTGATGATGCAGTGATGATTTTGTGATGATGCTTTGATGATGTGATGATGCAGTGGTGATGCAGGGATGACGATGCGATGATGCTGTAATGATGCGATGATGATGCAGTCATGATTCTTTGATGATGCTGCGATGATGATGTTGTGATGGTGTGATGATGCTATGAGTATGTCGGTGGTCCCTCGTGTGCTAGAGTCCAGACATGACCCTGTGACGACACTCGGGGACCCGATCCGACGCGGGGTTTTTTGGCTGGTATGGGGAATCGAACCTGCGACCTTGGGTGCCAGAGTCCAGACATTACCCTGTGACGGCACCTGGGGACCCGACCCGACCCAGGGTTTCTTGGCCTGTATGGGGAATCGAACCTGCAACCTCGGGTGCCAGAGTCCAGACATTACCCTGTGACGCCACCTGGGGACCCGACCCGACCCGGGGTTTTTTGGCCGGTATGGGGAATCGAACCTGCGACCTCGACCCTAACCCTGACCCTGACCCTAGCCCTGAACCTGACCCTGACACTGACACTGACCCTGACCCTGAACCTAACCCTGACCCTGACCCTAAACCTGACCCTGACCCTGACGCTGACACTAACCCTAAGTCTGACCCTGACCCTAAACCTGATCCTGACCCTGACCCTAAACCTGATCCTAAACCTGACCCTGACCCTGACCCTAACCATGACACTGACCCTGAGCCTAACCCTAAGTCTGAACCTGACCCTAACCCTAAGTCTGAACCTGACCCTAACCCTAAGTCTGAACCTGACCCTGACCCTGACCCTGACCCTGACCCTGACCCTAACACTAATGCTAACCCTGATGATGACCCTGACCCTGACCCTAAACCTGACCCGTACCCTGACCCTGACCATGACCCTGACCATGACCCTTAACCTGATCTTGATCCTGACCCTGACACTAACCCTGACCCTGACCCTGACCCTGAATCTGAACCTGACCCTAACCCTGACCCTGACCCTGAACCTGACCCTGAACTTCACCCTGACCCTAACCCTGACCCTTACCCTGACCCTAACCCTGACTCTAACCCTAAACCTGACCCTAACCCTGACCCTGACCGTAACCCTGACTGGGACTCTGACCCTTACCCTGACACTGACCCTGACACTAACCCTGACCATGACCCTGACAATAACCCTGACCCTAACCATAAGTCTAACCCTGACCCTGAAGCTGACCCTGACCCTAAACCTGACCCTGAACCTAACCCTAAGTCTGACCCTGACCCTGGCCCTAATCCTAACCCTGACCCTGATCATCACATTGGCCCTGACCCTGAAGTTGACCATGAACCTAAACCTAACCCTGACCCTGACCCTAACCCTGACCCTAAACCTGACACTGACCCTGACCCTGACCCTAAGTCTGACCATGACCCTGACCCTGACCCTGACCTTGACCTTGACCCTGACCCTGACTTTGACCTTCACCTTGACCCTGACCCTGACCTTGACCTTGACCCTGACCCTGACCTTGACCTTGAAATTGACCCTGACCATGACCCTGACCCTGACCTTGACCTTGAAATTGACCCTGACCCTGACCCTGACCCTGACCTTGAAATTGACCCTGACCCTGACCCTGACCCTGACCCTGACTTTGAAATTGACCCTGACCGTGACCGTGACCTTGACCTTGACCTTGACCTTGACCTTGACCTTGACACTAAGTCTGACCGTGACCCTGACCCTGCACCTGACCCTGACGCTTACTGTGACCCTGACCTTGACCCTATCCCTGACTATAATCCTGACCCTGACCCTAACCCTGACCCTGACCCTAATCCTCACCCTTACCCTGACCCTAACCCTGAAACTGACTTTGACGCTTACCTTGACCTTGACCCTGACCGTTACCTTGACCTTGATCTTTAACCTGCCTTTGACCCTGACCCTGACCCTGACCGTGACCCTGAACCTGAACCTGACCCTGATCCTGACCTTGACCTTGACAATGACCCTGACCCTGACCTTGACCTTGACCATGACCCTGACCTTGACCTTGACACTGAGCTTGACACTGACATTGACCCTGACGTTGACCTTGACCTTGACCTTGACACTGACCCTGAACTTGATCTTGACCTTGAACCTGACATTGACTTAACCTTGACACTGAACCTGACCTTGACCTTGTATTGGCCCTGACCTTGACCCTGACCTTGACCTTGACCTTGACCCTGACAATCACACTGACACTCACCCTAAAACTGACATTGACCCTGACACTGAACTTGACCTTGAGCCTGACCCTGACCTTGCTCTTGACGTTGACTTTGACCCTAAATCTAACACTCACCCTCACCCTAAAACTGAACCTGACCCTGACCCTGACCCTGACCCTGACACTGACCTTGACCCTGACACTGAACTTGACCTTGACCCTGACCTTGAACTTGACCCTGACCCTGACCCTGACCTTGACCTTGACCCTGACCCTGAACCTGACATTGAACTTGACTCTGACCCTGACCCTGCACCTGACCCTGACCCTGACTGTGAACCTGAACTTGACCCTAACCCTGACTCTAATCCTGACCCTGACCCTAACCCTGAACCTGACTTTGACCCTGACCTTGACCTTGACCCTGACCCTTACCTTGACCTTGACCTTTAACCTGCCCTTGACCCTGACCCTGACCCTGACCGTGACCCTGAAACTGACCCTGATCCTGACCTTGACCTTGACCGTGATTCTGACCTTGAACTTGACACTGAGCTTGACGCTGACCTTGACACTGACATTGAACTTGACCTTGACCTTGACCCTGACCCTGACCCTGACCTTGACCTTGACACTGAGCTTGACCTTGAACTTGACCCTGACCCTGACCCTGACCCTAAGTCTGACCATGACCATGACGCTGACCCTGACCCTGACCTTGACCTTGACCCTGACCGTGACCCTGACCTTCACCTTGACCTTGACCCAGACCTTGACCCTGACCCTGACCTTGAACTTGAACTTGACCCTGACCCTGACCCTGACCTTGTACTTGACCCTGACCCTGACCCTGACCTTGACCTTGACCTTGACCTTGACACTAATCTGACCGTGACCCTGACCCTGCACCTGACCCTGACGCTTACTGTGACCCTGACCTTGACCCTAACCCTGACTATAATCCTGACCCTGACCCTAACCCTGACCCTGACCCTAATCCTCACACTCACCGTGACCCTAACCCTGAAACTGACTTTGACGCTTACCTTGACCTTGACCCTGACCGTTACCTTGACCTTGATCTTTAACCTGCCCTTGACCCTGAACCTGACCCCGACCCTGACCGTGACCCAGAACATGAACCTGACTTTGACCCCGAAATTGACATTCACCTTGATCTTGACCTTGACCCTGACCCTGACATTGACCTAGACCTTGACCTTTACCTTGACACTGACCCTGACCTTGACCTTGACCCTGACCCTGACCCTGACCTTGACCTTGACCCTGACACTGACCCTGACAATGAACCTGACCTTGAACTTGACCTTACCCTGACCTTGAACTTGACCCAGACCTTGACCCTGACACTTAGTCTGACCGTGACCCTGACCCTGACCCTGACCGTGACCCTGAAACTGACCCTGACCCTGACCTTGACCTTGACCGTGATTCTGACCTTGAACTTGACACTGAGCTTGACGCTGACATTGACACTGACCCTGACCCTGACCTTGACCTTGACCCTGACCGTGACCCTGACCTTCACCTTGACCTTGACCCAGACCTTGACCCTGACCCTGACCCTGACCTTGAACTTGAACTTGACCCTGACCCTGACCCTGACCTTGTACTTGACCTTGACCCTGACCCTGACCTTGACCTTGACCTTGACCCTGACACTAAGTCTGACCGTGACCCTGACCCTGCACCTGACCCTGACGCTTACTGTGACCCTGACCTTGACCCTAACCCTGACTATAATCCTGACCGTGACCCTAACACTGACCATGACCCTAATCCTCACCCTCACCCTGACCCTAACCCTGAAACTGACTTTGACCCTGACTTTGACCTTGACCCTGACCGTGACCGAGAACCTGAACCTGACTTTGACCCCGAAATTGACATTCACCTTGATCTTGACCTTGACCCTGACCCTGACATTGACCTAGACCTTGACCTTTACCTTGACACTGACCCTGACCTTGACCTTGACCCTGACCCTGACCCTGACCTTGACCTTGACCCTGACACTGACCCTGACAATGAACCTGACCTTGAACTTGACCTTACCCTGACCTTGAACTTGACCCAGACCTTGACCCTGACACTTAGTCTGACCGTGACCCTGACCCTGACCCTGACCCTGACCCTGACCCTGACTGTAAACTTGAACTTGACCCTAACCCTGACTCTAATCCAAACCCTACCCTGAACCTGACTTTGACCCTGACCTTGACCTTGACCCTGACCCTGACCTTGACCTTGATCTTTAACCTGCCCTTGACCCTGACCCTTACCCTGACCCTGACCCTGACCTTGAACTTGAACCTGACCCTGACCTTGAACTTGATCTTGACCCTGACCCTCACCCTGACACTCACCCTAAACCTGACCCTGACCCTAGAACTGAACCTGACGCTCACCCTAAACCTGACCGTGACCTTAACACTAAAACTGACACTCACCCTGAACTTGACTCTGACCTTGAACTTGACCCTGACCCTGAACTTGACCCTGACCCTCAACCTAAAACTGACCCTGACCCTAACCCGAAACTTGGCCTTGACCCTCACCCCGACAATGACCCTGACCCTGAACTTGACCTTGACCCTGACCCTGACCTTGACATTGACATGGACCCTGAACTTAAACTTGACCTTGACCCTAACCCTCAACCTGAGCTTGACCTTGACCTTAACCCTGACCCTAAGTCTGACCTGACTCTGACCCTGACCCTGACCTTGAACTTGAACCTGTCTCTGACCTTGACCTTGACCTTGACCCGGACCTTGACCTTGACCATGACCCTGAACATGAACCTGAACCTAACCCTGACACTGACCGGGACACTGACACTATCCCTCACCTTGGCCTTGACCTTGACCTTGACCCTGACCCTGACCTTGACCCTGACCCTCACCCTAAAACGGACCCTGACCCTGACCCTGACCCGGCCCTTGGCCTTGACCCTCACCCTGACAATGACCCTGACACTGAACTTGACAATGACCCTGACACTGACCCTGACCCTGACCTTGACCTTGACCTTGACCCTGACCCTCACCCTCACCCTAAACTTGACACTGACTCTTACAATGACCTTGAACTTGACCCTTACCCTGAACTTGACCTTGACCCTGACCCTGACCTTATCTTTGACATTGAACCTGACCTTGACCTTGACCTTGACCTTGACACTGACCCGCACCCTGAGCTTGACCTTGAACTTTTCCCTGACATTGACCTTGACCTTGAGCCTGACCCTGACCTTGAACTTGAGCCTGACCCTTACCTTGCCCTTGACCCTGACCCTGACCCTCACCCTAAACCAATCCCGGACCCGGACCTTGGCCTTGAACCTCACCCTGTCAATGACCCTGACCCTGACCCTGACCTTGACCTTGACCTTGACCCTGACGCTGACCCTCACCTTAAACCTGACACGGACTCTGAAAATGACCTTGACCTTGACCCTGACCCTAAACTTGACCTTGACCCTGACCCTCACCATGTGCTTGACCTTGAACTTGTCCCTGACCCTGACCTTGACCTTGACCCTGACCCTCACCCTGACACTCACCCTAAACCTGACCCTGACCCTGACCTTGAACTTGAACCTGACCCTGACCTTGATCTTGACCCTGACCCTCACCCTCACCCTGACCCTGACCCTTATACTGAACCTGACCTTGACCTTCACACTGACCCTGAAATTGACCTTGAACTTCACCTTGACCCTGACCCTTACCTTGACCTTGACCCTGACATCAAACTTGACAATGACCCTGGACTTGAACTTGACCTTGACCCTCACCCTGACCCTGACCCTGACCTTGACCTTGACCCGGACCTTTACCTTGACCTTGACCCTAAGTCTGACCCTGACCCTGACAATGAACCTGACCTTGAACCTGAACCTAACCCTGCCCCTCACACTAAACCTGACCCTGACGCTGACCCTGGCCTTGACCTTGACCGTGACCCTGACCTTGACCTTGACCTTGAACGTTACCTTCACCCTGACCCTGACCCTGACCCTGACCCTGAACTTGACCTTGACCTTGACAATGACCCTGACCCTGACCCGGCACCTGACCCTCACCCTGACCGTGACCCTGACCTAATCCTAACCCTGGTCCTAATGCTGACCCTGACCCTAAACCTGACCCTCACCATAATCGTCAGCCTGACCCTGAACCTGAGTTTGACCCTGACATTGACCTTGTCCCTGATCTTGACCCTGACCCTAAGTCTGACCGTGACACTGAACGTGACCTTGACCCTGACCCTGACCTTGACCCTGAAACTGACCCTGACCCTGACACTGGCCCTAACCCTAAACCTGACCCTGACCCTGACCTTGACCTTGACCCTGACCCTGACCTTGAACTTGAGCCTGACCCTTACCTTGAACTTGAACTTTAATTTGACCTTGACCCTGACCCTGACCCTCAGCCTAAATCTGACCCTGACCCTGAACCTGAACCTCACCCTCACCCTAAACCTAACCCTGACCCTGACCCTGACCTTGACCTTGACCTTGACCTGACCCTCACCCTGAGCTTGACCTTGAACTTGACCCTGACCCTGACCTTGACCCTGACTTTAAGTCTTACCGTGACCCTGAAACTGACCCGGCACCTGACCCTCACCCTGACCTGACCCTAACCCTGATCCTAATGCTGACCCTGACCCTGACCCTCACCATAATCCTCAGCCTGACCCTGAACCTAACCCTGAACCTGACTTTGACCCTGACATTGACCTTGACCCTGACCTTGACCCTGACCCGAAGTCTGACCGTGACCGTGACACTGAACGTGACCTTGACCCTGACCCTGACCCTGACCTTGACCCTGACCCTCACCCTAAAACTGACCCTGACCCTGACACTGAACTTGACCTTGACCCTGACCCTGACCTTGACCTTGACCTTGACCCTGACCTTGACCTTGACCTTGACCCTGACCCTGACCCTGACCACGAACTTCAACCTGACCCTCAACCTGACACTCACCCTAAACCTGACCCTGACCCTGAACCTGACCTGGAACTTCAACCTGACCCTGACCTTGACCTTGATCTTGACCCTGACCCTGACCCTCACTCGCACCCTGACACTGACCCTGATACTGAACCTGACCTTGATCTTGACCCTGACCCTGAAATTGACCTTGACCTTGACCTTGACCCTGACCCTGACCCTGACCTTGACCCTGAACTTGAACTTGACCTTGACCTTGACCCTGACCCTCACCCTGACCATGACCCTGACCCTGACATTGACCCTAACCCTGACCCTGACCTTGACCCTGACCCTGACCTTGAACTTGACCCTGACCCTGACCCTGACCTTCAACTTGAGCCTGAACCTTACCTTGAACTTGAACTTTAACTTGATTTTGACCCTGATGCTGACCCTCACCCTAAACCTGACACTGACTCTGACAATGACCTTGACCTTCACCCTGACCCTGACCATCACCCTGAGCTTGACCTTGAACTTGTCCCTGACCCTGACACTGACTATGACCCTGTCCTTGACCTTGACCCTGTCCCTTTCCCTGACGTTGACCATGACCCGACCTTGACCTTGACCTTGACCCTGACCCTGACACTGACCCTGCACCTGACCTGGCCCTGACCAAGACGCTGACCCTACCCCTCACCTTGACCTTGAACTTGACCCTGACCCTGACCCTGACCTTGACCTTGACCCTGACCATGACACTGATCCTGCACCTGACCTGACTCTGACCTTGAACTTGACCTTGACCCTGAACTTGACCTTGACCCTGACCCTGATCTTGACTTTGACATTGACCCTGACCCTCACCCTGACACTCACCCTAAACCTGACCCTGACCCTGACCTTGAACTTGACCCTGACCATGAACTTGACCTTGACACTGACCCTGATCTTGACTTTGACATTGACCTTTAAATTGAACTTGACCTTGATCTTGACCCTGACCCTCACCCTGACCATGACCCTGACCTTGACCTTGTCCCTTACCCTGACCTTGACCTTGACCCTGCCGTTGACCTTGACCTTGACCCTGACCCTGACACTGATCCTGCACCTGACCTGACTCTGACCAAGACGCTGCTACCCCTCACCTTGACCTTGACCTTGATCTTGACCCTGACCCTCACTCGCACCCTGACCCTGACCCTGATACTGAACCTGACCTTGACCTTGACCCTGACCCCGAAATTGACCTTGAACTTGACCTTGACCCTGACTCTGACCCTGACCTTGACATTGACCCTGAACTTGAACTTAACCTTGACCTTGACACTGACATTGACCTTGACATTGACCCTGAACTTTAACTTGAACTTGACCCTCAACCTGACCCTGACCCTGACCTTGACCTTGTCCCTTACCCTGACCTTGACCTTGACCGGGACCTTGACCTTGACCTTGACCCTAAGTCTGACCCTGACCATGACCATGACCCTGACCTTGAACCTGAACCTAACCCTGCCCCTCACACTAAACCTGACCCTGACGCTGACCCTGACCTTGAACTTGACCCTGACCCTGACCCTGACCCTGACCTTGACCTTGACAATGACCCGCACCCTGAGCTTGACCTTGAACTTTTCCCTGACATTGACCTTGACCTTGAGCCTGACCCTGACCTTGAACTTGAGCCTGACCCTTACCTTGCCCTTGACCCTGACCCTGACCCTCACCCTAAACCAATCCCGGACCCGGACCTTGGCCTTGAACCTCACCCTGTCAATGACCCTGACCCTGACCCTGACCTTGACCTTGACCTTGACCCTGACGCTGACCCTCACCTTAAACCTGACACGGACTCTGAAAATGACCTTGACCTTGACCCTGACCCTAAACTTGACCTTGACCCTGACCCTCACCATGTGCTTGACCTTGAACTTGTCCCTGACCCTGACCTTGACCTTGACCCTGACCCTCACCCTGACACTCACCCTAAACCTGACCCTGACCCTGACCTTGAACTTGAACCTGACCCTGACCTTGATCTTGACCCTGACCCTCACCCTCACCCTGACCCTGACCCTTATACTGAACCTGACCTTGACCTTCACACTGACCCTGAAATTGACCTTGAACTTCACCTTGACCCTGACCCTTACCTTGACCTTGACCCTGACATCAAACTTGACAATGACCCTGGACTTGAACTTGACCTTGACCCTCACCCTGACCCTGACCCTGACCTTGACCTTGACCCGGACCTTTACCTTGACCTTGACCCTAAGTCTGACCCTGACCCTGACAATGAACCTGACCTTGAACCTGAACCTAACCCTGCCCCTCACACTAAACCTGACCCTGACGCTGACCCTGGCCTTGACCTTGACCGTGACCCTGACCTTGACCTTGACCTTGAACGTTACCTTCACCCTGACCCTGACCCTGACCCTGACCCTGAACTTGACCTTGACCTTGACAATGACCCTGACCCTGACCCGGCACCTGACCCTCACCCTGACCGTGACCCTGACCTAATCCTAACCCTGGTCCTAATGCTGACCCTGACCCTAAACCTGACCCTCACCATAATCGTCAGCCTGACCCTGAACCTAAACCTGAACCTGACTTTAACCCTGACATTGACCTTGTCCCTGATCTTGACCCTGACCCTAAGTCTGACCGTGACACTGAACGTGACCTTGACCCTGACCCTGACCTTGACCCTGAAACTGACCCTGACCCTGACCTTGACCTTGACCCTGACCCTGACCTTGAACTTGAGCCTGACCCTTACCTTGAACTTGAACTTTAATTTGACCTTGACCCTGACCCTGACCCTCAGCCTAAATCTGACCCTGACCCTGAACCTGAACCTCACCCTCACCCTAAACCTAACCCTGACCCTGACCCTGACCTTGACCTTGACCTTGACCTGACCCTCACCCTGAGCTTGACCTTGAACTTGACCCTGACCCTGACCTTGACCCTGACTTTAAGTCTTACCGTGACCCTGAAACTGACCCGGCACCTGACCCTCACCCTGACCTGACCCTAACCCTGATCCTAATGCTGACCCTGACCCTGACCCTCACCATAATCCTCAGCCTGACCCTGAACCTAACCCTGAACCTGACTTTGACCCTGACATTGACCTTGACCCTGACCTTGACCCTGACCCGAAGTCTGACCGTGACCGTGACACTGAACGTGACCTTGACCCTGACCCTGACCCTGACCTTGACCCTGACCCTCACCCTAAAACTGACCCTGACCCTGACACTGAACTTGACCTTGACCCTGACCCTGACCTTGACCTTGACCTTGACCCTGACCTTGACCTTGACCTTGACCCTGACCCTGACCCTGACCACGAACTTCAACCTGACCCTCAACCTGACACTCACCCTAAACCTGACCCTGACCCTGAACCTGACCTGGAACTTCAACCTGACCCTGACCTTGACCTTGATCTTGACCCTGACCCTGACCCTCACTCGCACCCTGACACTGACCCTGATACTGAACCTGACCTTGATCTTGACCCTGACCCTGAAATTGACCTTGACCTTGACCTTGACCCTGACCCTGACCCTGACCTTGACCCTGAACTTGAACTTGACCTTGACCTTGACCCTGACCCTCACCCTGACCATGACCCTGACCCTGACATTGACCCTAACCCTGACCCTGACCTTGACCCTGACCCTGACCTTGAACTTGACCCTGACCCTGACCCTGACCTTCAACTTGAGCCTGAACCTTACCTTGAACTTGAACTTTAACTTGATTTTGACCCTGATGCTGACCCTCACCCTAAACCTGACACTGACTCTGACAATGACCTTGACCTTCACCCTGACCCTGACCATCACCCTGAGCTTGACCTTGAACTTGTCCCTGACCCTGACACTGACTATGACCCTGTCCTTGACCTTGACCCTGTCCCTTTCCCTGACGTTGACCATGACCCGACCTTGACCTTGACCTTGACCCTGACCCTGACACTGACCCTGCACCTGACCTGGCCCTGACCAAGACGCTGACCCTACCCCTCACCTTGACCTTGAACTTGACCCTGACCCTGACCCTGACCTTGACCTTGACCCTGACCATGACACTGATCCTGCACCTGACCTGACTCTGACCTTGAACTTGACCTTGACCCTGAACTTGACCTTGACCCTGACCCTGATCTTGACTTTGACATTGACCCTGACCCTCACCCTGACACTCACCCTAAACCTGACCCTGACCCTGACCTTGAACTTGACCCTGACCATGAACTTGACCTTGACACTGACCCTGATCTTGACTTTGACATTGACCTTTAAATTGAACTTGACCTTGATCTTGACCCTGACCCTCACCCTGACCATGACCCTGACCTTGACCTTGTCCCTTACCCTGACCTTGACCTTGACCCTGCCGTTGACCTTGACCTTGACCCTGACCCTGACACTGATCCTGCACCTGACCTGACTCTGACCAAGACGCTGCTACCCCTCACCTTGACCTTGACCTTGATCTTGACCCTGACCCTCACTCGCACCCTGACCCTGACCCTGATACTGAACCTGACCTTGACCTTGACCCTGACCCCGAAATTGACCTTGAACTTGACCTTGACCCTGACTCTGACCCTGACCTTGACATTGACCCTGAACTTGAACTTAACCTTGACCTTGACACTGACATTGACCTTGACATTGACCCTGAACTTTAACTTGAACTTGACCCTCAACCTGACCCTGACCCTGACCTTGACCTTGTCCCTTACCCTGACCTTGACCTTGACCGGGACCTTGACCTTGACCTTGACCCTAAGTCTGACCCTGACCATGACCATGACCCTGACCTTGAACCTGAACCTAACCCTGCCCCTCACACTAAACCTGACCCTGACGCTGACCCTGACCTTGAACTTGACCCTGACCCTGACCCTGACCCTGACCTTGACCTTGACAATGACCCCGACCCTGACTTTATGTCTTACCGTGACCCTGACCCGGCACCTGACCCTAACCCTGACCATGACCCTGACCTAACCCTAACCCTGGTCCTAATGCTGACCCTGACCCTAACCCTGACCCTCACCATAATCGTCAGCCTGACCCTGAACCTGACTTTGACCCTGACATTGACCTTGTCCCTGATCTTGACCCTGACCCTAAGTCTGACCGTGACCCTGACCCTGACCTTGACCCTGAAACTGACCCTGACCCTGACACTGACCCTAACCCTAAACCTGACCCTGACCCTGACCTTGACCTTGACCCTGACCCTGACCTTGAACTTGAGCCTGACCCTTACCTTGAACTTGAACTTTAATTTGACCTTGACCCTGACCCTGACCCTCAGCCTAAATCTGACCCTGACCCTGAACCTGAACCTCACCCTCACCCTAAACCTAACCCTGACCCTTACCTTGACCTTGACCTTGACCTGACCCTCACCCTGAGCTTGACCTTGAACTTGACCCTGACCCTGACCTTGACCCTGACCCTGACCTTGACCTTGACACTGAGCTTGACCTGGACCTTGACCCTGACCTTGACCCTGACTTTAAGTCTTACCGTGACCCTGAAACTGACCCGGCACCTGACCCTCACCCTGACCTGACCCTAACCCTGGTCCTAATGCTGACCCTGACCCTGAACCTCACCATAATCCTCAGCCTGACCCTGAACCTAACCCTGAACCTGACTTTGACCCTGACATTGACCTTGACCCTGACCTTGACCCTGACCCGAAGTCTGACCGTGACCGTGACACTGAACGTGACCTTGACCCTGACCCTGACCCTGACCTTGACCCTGAACCTCACCCTAAAACTGACCCTGACCCTGACCCGGACCTTGGCCTTGACCCTCACCCTGACAATGACCCTGACACTGAACTTGACAATGACCCTGACCCTGACCCTGACCCTGACCTTGACCCTGATGCTGACCCTCACCCTAAACCTGACACTGACTCTGACAATGACCTTGACCTTGACCCTGACCTTGACCCTGACCCTGAACCTGACCCTGACCCTGAACCACAACCTAAAACTGACCCTGACACTGACCGGGACCTTGGCCTTGACCCTCACCCTGACAATGACCCTGACACTGAACCTGACAATGACCCTGACCCTGACCCTGACCCTGACCTTGACCCTGACCCTGACCTTGACCTTGACACTGAGCTTGACCTGGACCTTGACCCTGACCTTGACCCTGACTTTAAGTCTTACCGTGACCCTGAAACTGACCCGGCACCTGACCCTCACCCTGACCTGACCCTAACCCTGATCCTAATTCTGACCCTGACCCTGACCCTCACCATAATCCTCAGCCTGACCCTGAACCTAACCCTGAACCTGACTTTGACCCTGACATTGACCTTGACCCTGACCTTGACCCTGACCCGAAGTCTGACCGTGACCGTGACACTGAACGTGACCTTGACCCTGACCCTGACCCTGACCTTGACCCTGACCCTCACCCTAAAACTGACCCTGACCCTGACACTGAACTTGACCTTGACCCTGACCCTGACCTTGACCTTGACCTTGACCCTGACCTTGACCTTGACCTTGACCCTGACCCTGACCCTGACCACGAACTTCAACCTGACCCTCAACCTGACACTCACCCTAAACCTGACCCTGACCCTGAACCTGACCTGGAACTTCAACCTGACCCTGACCTTGACCTTGATCTTGACCCTGACCCTGACCCTCACTCGCACCCTGACACTGACCCTGATACTGAACCTGACCTTGATCTTGACCCTGACCCTGAAATTGACCTTGACCTTGACCTTGACCCTGACCCTGACCCTGACCTTGACCCTGAACTTGAACTTGACCTTGACCTTGACCCTGACCCTCACCCTGACCATGACCCTGACCCTGACATTGACCCTAACCCTGACCCTGACCTTGACCCTGACCCTGACCTTGAACTTGACCCTGACCCTGACCCTGAACTTGACCCTGACCCTGACCCTGACCTTCAACTTGAGCCTGAACCTTACCTTGAACTTGAACTTTAACTTGATTTTGACCCTGATGCTGACCCTCACCCTAAACCTGACACTGACTCTGACAATGACCTTGACCTTCACCCTGACCCTGACCATCACCCTGAGCTTGACCTTGAACTTGTCCCTGACCCTGACACTGACTATGACCCTGTCCTTGACCTTGACCCTGTCCCTTTCCCTGACGTTGACCATGACCCGACCTTGACCTTGACCTTGACCCTGACCCTGACACTGACCCTGCACCTGACCTGGCCCTGACCAAGACGCTGACCCTACCCCTCACCTTGACCTTGAACTTGACCCTGACCCTGACCCTGACCTTGACCTTGACCCTGACCATGACACTGATCCTGCACCTGACCTGACTCTGACCTTGAACTTGACCTTGACCCTGAACTTGACCTTGACCCTGACCCTGATCTTGACTTTGACATTGACCCTGACCCTCACCCTGACACTCACCCTAAACCTGACCCTGACCCTGACCTTGAACTTGACCCTGACCATGAACTTGACCTTGACACTGACCCTGATCTTGACTTTGACATTGACCTTTAAATTGAACTTGACCTTGATCTTGACCCTGACCCTCACCCTGACCATGACCCTGACCTTGACCTTGTCCCTTACCCTGACCTTGACCTTGACCCTGCCGTTGACCTTGACCTTGACCCTGACCCTGACACTGATCCTGCACCTGACCTGACTCTGACCAAGACGCTGCTACCCCTCACCTTGACCTTGACCTTGATCTTGACCCTGACCCTCACTCGCACCCTGACCCTGACCCTGATACTGAACCTGACCTTGACCTTGACCCTGACCCCGAAATTGACCTTGAACTTGAGCTTGACCCTGACTCTGACCCTGACCTTGACATTGACCCTGAACTTGAACTTAACCTTGACCTTGACACTGACATTGACCTTGACATTGACCCTGAACTTTAACTTGAACTTGACCCTCAACCTGACCCTGACCCTGACCTTGACCTTGTCCCTTACCCTGACCTTGACCTTGACCGGGACCTTGACCTTGACCTTGACCCTAAGTCTGACCCTGACCATGACCATGACCCTGACCTTGAACCTGAACCTAACCCTGCCCCTCACACTAAACCTGACCCTGACGCTGACCCTGACCTTGAACTTGACCCTGACCCTGACCCTGACCCTGACCTTGACCTTGACAATGACCCCGACCCTGACTTTATGTCTTACCGTGACCCTGACCCGGCACCTGACCCTAACCCTGACCATGACCCTGACCTAACCCTAACCCTGGTCCTAATGCTGACCCTGACCCTAACCCTGACCCTCACCATAATCGTCAGCCTGACCCTGAACCTGACTTTGACCCTGACATTGACCTTGTCCCTGATCTTGACCCTGACCCTAAGTCTGACCGTGACCCTGACCCTGACCTTGACCCTGAAACTGACCCTGACCCTGACACTGACCCTAACCCTAAACCTGACCCTGACCCTGACCTTGACCTTGACCCTGACCCTGACCTTGAACTTGAGCCTGACCCTTACCTTGAACTTGAACTTTAATTTGACCTTGACCCTGACCCTGACCCTCAGCCTAAATCTGACCCTGACCCTGAACCTGAACCTCACCCTCACCCTAAACCTAACCCTGACCCTTACCTTGACCTTGACCTTGACCTGACCCTCACCCTGAGCTTGACCTTGAACTTGACCCTGACCCTGACCTTGACCCTGACCCTGACCTTGACCTTGACACTGAGCTTGACCTGGACCTTGACCCTGACCTTGACCCTGACTTTAAGTCTTACCGTGACCCTGAAACTGACCCGGCACCTGACCCTCACCCTGACCTGACCCTAACCCTGGTCCTAATGCTGACCCTGACCCTGAACCTCACCATAATCCTCAGCCTGACCCTGAACCTAACCCTGAACCTGACTTTGACCCTGACATTGACCTTGACCCTGACCTTGACCCTGACCCGAAGTCTGACCGTGACCGTGACACTGAACGTGACCTTGACCCTGACCCTGACCCTGACCTTGACCCTGACCCTCACCCTAAAACTGACCCTGACCCTGACCCGGACCTTGGCCTTGACCCTCACCCTGACAATGACCCTGACACTGAACTTGACAATGACCCTGACCCTGACCCTGACCCTGACCTTGACCCTGATGCTGACCCTCACCCTAAACCTGACACTGACTCTGACAATGACCTTGACCTTGACCCTGACTCTGAACTTGACCTTGACCCTGACCCTGATCTTGACCTTAACATTGACCCTGACCTTGACCTTGATCTTGACCTTGACCCTGAGCTTGACCTTGAACTTATCCCTGACCCTGACACTGACCCTGCACCTGACCCTGACCCTGACCCTGAACCTGACCTTGACCTTGACCCTGACCCCGAAATTGACCTTGAAGTTGACCTTGACCCTGACCCTGACCCTGACATTGACCTTGACCTTGACCCTGACGCTGACCCTCACTCTAAACCTGACAATGACTCTGACAATGACCTTGACCCTGACCCTGAACTTGACCTTGACCATGACCCTGACCTTGACCTTTACATTGACCATGACCTTGACCTTGACCTTGACCCTCACCCTGAGCTTGATCTTGACATTGTCCCTGACCCTGACCTTGACCTGGACCCTGACCTTGACCCTGACCCTAAGTCTGACCCTGACCCTGACCATGACCCTGACCTTTGTCTTGACCCTGTCCTTTACCCTGATGTTGACCTTGACCCTGACCATGACACTGATCCTGCACCTGACCTGACTCTGACCTTGAACTTGACCCTGACCCTGAACTTGACCATGACCCTGACCCTGATCTTGACTTTGACATTGACCCTGACCCTCACCCTGACCATGACCCTGACGTTGACCTTGACCTTGTCCCTTACCCTGACCTTGACCTTGACCCTGCCCTTGATTTTGACCTTGACCCTAAGTCTGACCCTGACCCTGACCATGACCCTGAACTTGAACCTGAACCTAACCCTGACCCTGAACGGGACACTGACACTATCCCTCATCTTGAACTTAACCTTGAACCTGACCCTGACCCTGACCTTGACCCTGACCCTGACCCTGACCTTGACCCTGACCCTGACCTTGAACTTGACCCTGACCCTGACCTTCAACTTGAGCCTGAACCTTACCTTGAACTTGAACTTTAACTTGACTTTGACCCAGACCCTGACACTCACCCTAAACCTGACCCTGACTCTGACCTTGAACTTGACCCTGACACTGAACTTGACCTTGACCCTGACCCTGATCTTGACTTTGACATTGACCCTTAAATTGAATTTGACCTTGACCTTGACCCTGACCCTCACCCTTACTATGACCCTGACCTTGACCTTGATCTTGTCCCTGACCCTGGCCTTGACCTGGACCCTGACCTTGAACTTGACCTTGACGCTGACCCTGACACTGACCCTGCACCTGACATGACCCTGACCAAGACGCTGACCCTACCCCTCACCTTGACGTTGACCTTGACCCTACCCTTCACCTTGACCTTGACCCTGACCCTGACCTTGACCTTGACCCTGACCCTCACCCTGACACTCACCCTAAACCTGACCCTGAACCTGACCTTGAACTTGAACCTGACCCTGACCTTGACCTTGACCCTGACCCTCACCCTCACCCTCACCCTGACCCTGACCCTGATACTGAACCTGACCTTGACCTTGACCTTGACCCTGACCCCGAAATTGACCTTGAACTTGACCTTGACCCTGACCCTGACCCTGACCTTGACCTTGACCCTGACCCTTACCTTGACCTTGACCCAGACCCTGACCTTGACCTTGACATTGACCCTGAACTTTAAATTGACCTTGACCTTGACCCTGACCCTGACCTTGACCTTGACATTGTCCCTTACCCTGACCTTGAACTTGACCCGGACCTTGACTTTGACCTTGACCCTAAGTCTGACACTTACCCTGACCATGACCCTGACCTTGAACCTGAACCTAACCTTGACCCTGAACGGGACACTGACACTAACCCTCATCTTGACCTTAACCTTGAACCTGACCCTGACCCTGACCTTGACCCTGACCCTGACTCTGACCTTGACCCTGACCCTGACCTTGAACTTGACCCTGACCCTGACCTTCAACTTGAGCCTGAACCTTACCTCGAACGTGAACTTTAACTTGACCTTGACCCTGACCCTGACCCTCACCCTAAACCTAACCCTGACCCTGACCTTGACCTTGACCTTGACCTTGACCTTGACCCTGACCCTGACCCGGACCTTGGCCTTGACCCTCACCCTGACAATGACCCTTACACTGAATTTGACAATGACCCTGACCTTGAACCTGACCTTGACCTTGACCTTGACCCTGATGCTGACCCTCACCCTAAACCTGAAACTAACTCTGACAATGACCTTGACCTTGACCCTGACTCTGAACTTGACCTTGACCCTGACCCTGACCTTGAATTTGACATTGACCCTGACCTTGACCTTGATCTTGACCTTGACCCTGACCCTCAACCTGAGCTTGACCTTGAACTTGTCCCTGACCCTGACCCTGACCATGACCCTGACCTTGCCCTTGACCTTGACCCTGACCCTGACCCTGACCCTGCAGCTGACCTGACCCTGACCAAGACGCTGACCCTACCCCTCACCTTGACCTTGACCTTGACCCTAACTCTCACCTTGACCTTGACCCTGACCCTCACCCTGACCCTGACCTTGACCTTGACCCTGACCCTCAACCTGATACTCACCCTAAACCTGACCCTGACCTTGAACTTGAACTTGAACCTGACCCTGACCTTGACCTTGACCTTGACCCTTACCCTGACCTTGACCTTGACCGGGACCTTGACCTTGACCTTGACACTAAGTCTGACCCTGACCCTGACCATGACCCTGACCTTGAACCTGAACCTAACCCTGCCCCTCACACTAAACCTGACCCTGACGCTGACCCTGGCCTTGACCTTGACCGTGACCCTGACCTTGACCTTGACCTTGAACTTGACCCTGACCCTGACCCTGACCCTGACCTTGACCTTGACAATGACCCTGACCCTGACTTTATGTCTTACCGTGACCCTGACCCGGCACCTGACCCTCACCCTGACCATGACCCTGACCTAACCCTAACCCTGGTCCTAATGCTGACCCTAACCCTAACCCTGACCCTCACCATAATCCTCAGCCTGACCCTGAACCTAACCCTGAACCTGACTTTGACCCTGACATTGACCTTGACCCTGACCTTGACCCTGACCCTGACCCTGACCTTGACCCTGAACCTCACCCTAAAACTGACCCTGACCCTGACCCGGACCTTGGCCTTGACCCTCACCCTGACAATGACCCTGACACTGAACTTGACAATGACCCTGACCCTGACCCTGACCTTGACCTTGACCCTGATGCTGACCCTCACCCTAAACCTGACACTGACTCTGACAATGACCTTGACCTTGACCCTGACCCTGAACTTGACCTTGACCGTGACACTGACATTGACCTTGACATTGACTCTGACCTTGACCTTGACCCTGACCGTCACCCTGAGCTTGACCTTGAACTTGTCCCTGACCCTGACCCTGACATTGACCCTGTCCTTGACCTTGACCCTGTCCCTTTCGCTGATGTTTACCTTGACCCTGACCCTGACACTGACCCTGCACCTGACCTGGCCCTGACCAAGACGCTGACCCTGACCCTGACCTTGACCTTGACCCTGACCCTCAACCAGACACTCACCCTAAACCTGACCCTGACCCTGACCCTGACCTTGAACTTGAACCTGACCCTTACCCTGACCATGACCCTGACCTTGAACCTGAACCTAACCCTGCCCCTCACACTAAACCTGACCCTGACGCTGACCCTGGCCTTGACCTTGACCATGACCCTGACCTTGACCTTGACCTTGAACTTGACCCTGACCCTGACCCTTACCCTGACCCTGACCCTGACTTTATGCCTTACCGTGATCCTGACCCTGACCCGGCACCTGACCCTCACCCTGACCGTGACCCTGACCTAATCCTAACCCTGGTCCTAATGCTGACCCTGACCCTAACCCTGACCCTCACCATAATCGTCAGCCTGACCCTGAACCTGACTTTGACCCTGACATTGACCTTGTCCCTGATCTTGACCCTGACCCTAAGTCTGACCGTGACACTGAACGTGACCTTGACCCTGACCCTGACCCTGACCTTGACCCTGAAACTGACCCTGACCCTGACACTGACCCTAACCCTAAACCTGACCCTGACCCTGACCTTGACCTTGACCCTGACCCTGACCTTGAACTTGAGCCTGACCCTTACCTTGAACTTGAACTTTAATTTGACCTTGACCCTGACCCTGACCCTCAGCCTAAATCTGACCCTGACCCTGAACCTGAACCTCACCCTCACCCTAAACCTAACCCTGACCCTGACCTTGACCTGGACCTTGACCTGACCCTCACCCTGAGCTTGACCTTGAACTTGACCCTGACCCTGACCTTGACCCTGACCCTGACCTTGACCTTGACACTGAGCTTGACCTGGACCTTGACCCTGACCTTGACCCTGACTTTAAGTCTTACCGTGACCCTGAAACTGACCCGGCACCTGACCCTCACCCTGACCTGACCCTAACCCTGATCCTAATGCTGACCCTGACCCTGACCCTCACCATAATCCTCAGCCTGACCCTGAACCTAACCCTGAACCTGACTTTGACCCTGACATTGACCTTGACCCTGACCTTGACCCTGACCCGAAGTCTGACCGTGACCGTGACACTGAACGTGACCTTGACCCTGACCCTGACCCTGACCTTGACCCTGAACCTCACCCTAAAACTGACCCTGACCCTGACCCGGACCTTGGCCTTGACCCTCACCCTGACAATGACCCTGACACTGAACTTGACAATGACCCTGACCCTGACCCTGACCTTGACCTTGACCCTGATGCTGACCCTCACCCTAAATCTGACACTGACTCTGACAATGACCTTGACCTTGACCCTGACACTGAACTTGACCTTGACCCTGACCCTGACCCTGACCTTGACCTTGACATTGACCCTGACCTTGACCTTGACCTTGACCTTGTCCCTTACCCTGACCTTGACCTTGACCCTGACATTGACCTTGACCTTGACCCTAAGTCTGACCCTGACCCTGACCATGACCCTGACCTTGAACCTGAACCTAACCCTGACCCTGAACAGGACACTGACACTATCCCTCATCTTGACCTTGACCTTGTCCCTGACCTTGACCTTCACCTTGATCCTGACCCTCACCCTGCCCCTCACATTAAACCTGACCCTGACGCTGACCCTGACCTTGACCTTGACCGTGACCCTGACCTTGACCTTGACACTGAGCTTGACCTGGACCTTGACCCTGACCTTGACCCTGACTTTAAGTCTTACCATGACCCTGACCCTGACCCGGCGCCTGACCCTCACCCTGACCTGAGCCTAACCCTGATCCTAATGCTGACCCTGACACTCACCATAATCCTCAGCCTGACCCTGAACCTAACCCTGAACCTGACTTTGACCCTGACATTAACCTTGACCCTGACCTTGACCCTGACCCGAAGTCTGACCGTGACCATGACACTGAACGAGACCTTAGCCCTGACCCTGACCTTAACCCTGAAACTAACCCTGACCCTGACACTGTCCCTAAACCTAAACCTGCCCTGACCGTGACCTTGACCTTGACCTTGACCTTGAACCTCACACTAAAACTGACCCTGACACTGAACTTGACAATGACCCTGACCCTGACCCTGACCTTGACCTTGAACCTCACACTAAAACTGACCCTGACACTGAACTTGACAATGACCCTGACCCTGACTCTGACAATGACATTGACCTTGACCCTGACCCTTACCTTGACCTTGACCCTGACCCTTACCCTGACCCTGACCCTGACCCTGACCTTGACATTGACATTGACCCTGAACTTGACCTTGAACTTGACCCTGACCATCACCCTGACCCTGACCCTGACCCTGACCTTGAACTTGAACATGACCCTGACCTTGAACTTGCTCTTGACCCTGACCCTCACCCTAAACCTAACCCTGACCCTAAAATTGCCCCTGACCCTCACCCTAAAACTGACCCTGAACCTGACCCTGACCCGGCCCTTGGCCTTGACCCTCACCCTGACAATGACCCTGACCCTGACCTTGACCTTGACCTTGACCCTGACGCTGACCCTTACCCTAAACCTGACACTGACTCTGACAATGACCTTGACCTTGACCCTGACCCTGAACTTGACCTTGACCCTGACACTGACATTCACCCTGATCCTGACCCTGACCTTGACGTTGACCCTGACCTTGATATTCACCCTGACCCAAAGTCTGACCCTGACCCTGACCCTGTCCCTGACATTGACCCTGACCTTGACCTTGACCTTGACCCTGACCCTCAACCTGACCCTGAACCTGACCTTGACCTTGACCTTGTCCCTGACCCTGACATTGACCTTGACCCGGACCATGATCTTGACCTTGACCCTAAGTCTGAGCCTGACCATGACCCTGAACTTGAACCTGAACCTAACCCTGACCCTGACCTGGACACTGACACTATCCCTCAATTTGACCTTGACCTTGACTTTGACCTTGACCTTGACCTTGACCTTGACCCTGACCCTGACCCTGACCTTGACCCTGACCCTCACCCTGAAACTGAACCTGACCCTGACACTGACCCGGACCTTGGCCTTGACCTTGACCCTGACCCAGAACTTGACCTTGACCCTGACCCTGACCTTGACCTTGACATTGACCCTGACCCTGACCTTGACCTTGACATTGAACCTCACCTTGACCTTGACCTTGACCCTGACCCGCACCCTGAGCTTGACCTTGAACTTGTCCCTGCCCCTGACCTTGACCTTGAGCCTGACCCTGACCTTGAACTTGAGCCTTACCCTTACCTTGCCCTTGACCCTGACCCTGACCCTGACCCTCACCCTAAACCTAACCCTGACCCTGACCCTGACCTTGACCCTGACCCTCACCCTAAAACTGAACCTGACCCTGACCCGGACCTTGGCCTTGAACCTCACCCTGTCAATGACCCTGACCCTGACCCTGACATTGACCTTGACCTTGACCCTCACGCTGACCCTCACCTTAAACCTGACACGGACTCTGACAATAACCTTCACCTTGACCCTGACCCTGAACTTGACCTTGACCCTGACCCTGACCTTGACTTTGAGCTTGACCCTGACCTTGACCTTGACCCTGACCCTCACCCTGTGCTTGACCTTGAACTTGTCCCTGACCCTGATCTTGACCTTTACCCTGACCCTCACCCTGACACTCACCCTAAACCTGACCCTGACCCTGACCTTGAACTTGAACCTGACCCTGACCTTGATCTTGACCCTGACCCTCACCCTCACCCTCACCCTGATCCTGACCCTTATACTGACCCTGACCTTGACCTTGACCCTGACCCTGACCTTGACCTTGACCCTGACCCTGACATTAACCTTGACATTGACCCTGAACTTGAACTTGACCTTGACCCTCACTCTACCTTGACCTTGACCCTGACCCTGACACTGACCCTGCACCTGACCTGACCCTGACCAAGACGCTGACCCTACCCCTCACCTTGACCTTGACCTTGACCCTACCCCTCACCTTGATGTTGACCTTGACCCTGACCCTGACCCTGACCTTGACCTTGACCCTGACCCTCAACCTGACACTCACCCTAAACCTGACCCTGACCCTGACCTTGACCTTGACCCTGACCCTCAACCAGACACTCACCCTAAACCTGACCCTGACCCTGACCTTGAACTTGAACCTGACCCTTACCCTGACCATGACCCTGACCTTGAACCTGAACCTAACCCTGCCCCTCACACTAAACCTGACCCTGACGCTGACCCTGGCCTTGACCTTGACCATGACCCTGACCTTGACCTTGACCTTGAACTTGACCCTGACCCTGACCCTTACCCTGACCCTGACCCTGACTTTATGCCTTACCGTGATCCTGACCCTGACCCGGCACCTGACCCTCACCCTGACCGTGACCCTGACCTAATCCTAACCCTGGTCCTAATGCTGACCCTGACCCTAACCCTGACCCTCACCATAATCGTCAGCCTGACCCTGAACCTGACTTTGACCCTGACATTGACCTTGTCCCTGATCTTGACCCTGACCCTAAGTCTGACCGTGACACTGAACGTGACCTTGACCCTGACCCTGACCTTGACCCTGAAACTGACCCTGACCCTGACACTGACCCTAACCCTAAACCTGACCCTGACCCTGACCTTGACCTTGACCCTGACCCTGACCTTGAACTTGAGCCTGACCCTTACCTTGAACTTGAACTTTAATTTGACCTTGACCCTGACCCTGACCCTCAGCCTAAATCTGACCCTGACCCTGAACCTGAACCTCACCCTCACCCTAAACCTAACCCTGACCCTGACCTTGACCTTGACCTTGACCTGACCCTCACCCTGAGCTTGACCTTGAACTTGACCCTGACCCTGACCTTGACCCTGACCCGAAGTCTGACCGTGACCGTGACACTGAACGTGACCTTGACCCTGACCCTGACCCTGACCTTGACCCTGAACCTCACCCTAAAACTGACCCTGACCCTGACCCAGACCTTGACCTTGACCCTGATGCTGACCCTCACCCTAAATCTGACACTGACTCTGACAATGACCTTGACCTTGACCCTGACACTGAACTTGACCTTGACCCTGACCCTGACCTTGACCTTGACATTGACCCTGACCTTGACCGTGACCTTGACCTTGTCCCTTACCCTGACCTTGACCTTGACCCTGACCTTGACCTTGACCTTGACCCTAAGTCTGACCCTGACCCTGACCATGACCCTGACCTTTGTCTTGACCCTCACCCTAAACCTAACCCTGACCCTGACCCTGACCCTGATCTTGACCTTGACCCTGACCCTGACACTGCTCCTGCACCTGACCTGACTCTGACCAAGACGCTGACACTGCCCTTCATCTTGATCTTGACCCTGACCCTGACCCTGACCATGACCTTGACCTTGACCTTGTCCCTTACCCTGACCTTGACCTTGACCCTGACCTTGACCTTGACCTTGACCCTAAGTCTGACCCTGACCCTGACCATGACCCTGACCTTGAACCTCAACCTAACCCTGACCCTGAACGGGACACTGACACTATCCCTCATCTTGACCTTGACCTTGTCCCTGACCTTGACCTTCACCTTGATCCTGACCCTCACCCTGCCCCTCACACTAAACCTGACCCTGACGCTGTCCCTGACCCTGACCTTGACCTTGACCTTGACCTTGAACGTGACCCTGACCCTGACCCTTACCCTGACCTGGATCTTGACAATGACCATTAACTTGACCTTGATCTTCACCCTGACCCTGACCTTGACCTTGACACTGAGCTTGACCTGGACCTTGACCCTGACCTTGACCCTGACTTTAAGTCTTACCATGACCCTGACCCTGACCCGGCGCCTGACCCTCACCCTGACCTGACCCTAACCCTGATCCTAATGCTGACCCTGACCCTGACCCTCACCATAATCCTCAGCCTGACCCTGAACCTAACCCTGAACCTGACTTTGACCCTGACATTGACCTTGACCCTGACCATGACCCTGACCCGAAGTCTGACCGTGACCATGACACTGAACGAGACCTTAGCCCTGACCCTGACCTTAACCCTGAAACTAACCCTGACCCTGACACTGTCCCTAAACCTAAACCTGCCCTGACCGTGACCTTGACCTTGACCTTGACCTTGACCTTGACCTTGACCCTGACCCTGACCCTGACCTTGACCTTGAACCTCACACTAAAACTGACCCTGACACTGAACTTGACAATGACCCTGACCCTGACCCTGACCTTGACCTTGAACCTCACACTAAAACTGACCCTGACACTGAACTTGACAATGACCCTGACCCTGACTCTGACAATGACATTGACCTTGACCCTGACCCTTACCTTGACCTTGACCCTGACCCTTACCCTGACCCTGACCCTGACCCTGACCTTGACATTGACATTGACCCTGAACTTGACCTTGAACTTGACCCTGACCATCACCCTGACCCTGACCCTGACCCTGACCTTGAACTTGAACATGACCCTGACCTTGAACTTGCTCTTGACCCTGACCCTCACCCTAAACCTAACCCTGACCCTAAAATTGCCCCTGACCCTCACCCTAAAACTGACCCTGAACCTGACCCTGACCCGGCCCTTGGCCTTGACCCTCACCCTGACAATGACCCTGACCCTGACCTTGACCTTGACCTTGACCCTGACGCTGACCCTTACCCTAAACCTGACACTGACTCTGACAATGACCTTGACCTTGACCCTGACCCTGAACTTGACCTTGACCCTGACACTGACATTCACCCTGATCCTGACCCTGACCTTGACGTTGACCCTGACCTTGATATTCACCCTGACCCAAAGTCTGACCCTGACCCTGACCCTGTCCCTGACATTGACCCTGACCTTGACCTTGACCTTGACCCTGACCCTCAACCTGACCCTGAACCTGACCTTGACCTTGACCTTGTCCCTGACCCTGACATTGACCTTGACCCGGACCATGATCTTGACCTTGACCCTAAGTCTGAGCCTGACCATGACCCTGAACTTGAACCTGAACCTAACCCTGACCCTGACCTGGACACTGACACTATCCCTCAATTTGACCTTGACCTTGACCTTGACTTTGACCTTGACCTTGACCTTGACCTTGACCCTGACCCTGACCTTGACCCTGACCCTCACCCTGAAACTGAACCTGACCCTGACACTGACCCGGACCTTGGCCTTGACCTTGACCCTGACCCTGACCCTCACCCTAAACTTGACACTGACTCTGACAATGACCTTGACCTTGACCCTGACCCAGAACTTGACCTTGACCCTGACCCTGACCTTGACCTTGACATTGAACCTCACCTTGACCTTGACCTTGACCCTGACCCGCACCCTGAGCTTGACCTTGAACTTGTCCCTGCCCCTGACCTTGACCTTGAGCCTGACCCTGACCTTGAACTTGAGCCTTACCCTTACCTTGCCCTTGACCCTGACCCTGACCCTGACCCTCACCCTAAACCTAACCCTGACCCTGACCCTGACCTTGACCCTGACCCTCACCCTAAAACTGAACCTGACCCTGACCCGGACCTTGGCCTTGAACCTCACCCTGTCAATGACCCTGACCCTGACCCTGACATTGACCTTGACCTTGACCCTCACGCTGACCCTCACCTTAAACCTGACACGGACTCTGACAATAACCTTCACCTTGACCCTGACCCTGAACTTGACCTTGACCCTGACCCTGACCTTGACTTTGAGCTTGACCCTGACCTTGACCTTGACCCTGACCCTCACCCTGTGCTTGACCTTGAACTTGTCCCTGACCCTGATCTTGACCTTTACCCTGACCCTCACCCTGACACTCACCCTAAACCTGACCCTGACCCTGACCTTGAACTTGAACCTGACCCTGACCTTGATCTTGACCCTGTCCCTCACCCTCACCCTCACCCTGATCCTGACCCTTATACTGAACCTGACCTTGATCTTGACCCTGACCCTGACCTTGACCTTGACCCTGACCCTTACCTTGACCTTGACCCTGACCCTGACATTAACCTTGACATTGACCCTGAACTTGAACTTGACCTTGACCCTCACTCTACGTTTTCCTTTGACCCTGACCCTGACACTGACACTGCACCTGACCTGACCCTGACCAAGACGCTGACCCTACCCCTCACCTTGACCTTGACCTTGACCCTACCCCTCACCTTGACCTTGATCTTGACCCTGACCCTGACCCTCACTCGCACCCTGACCCTGACCCTGATACTGAACCTGACCTTGACCTTGACCCTGACCCCGAAATTGACCTCGAACTTGACTTTGACCCTGACCCTGACACTGACCTTGACCTTGACCCTGACCCTCACCATGACCCTCACCCTCACCCTGACCCTGACCCAGACCCAGACCTCGAACCTTAACCTAACCCTGACCCTGACCGGGACACTGACACTATCCCTCAACTTGACCTTGACCCTGATGCTGACCCTGACCCTGACCTTGACCTTGATCTTGACCCTGACCCTCACTCGCACCCTAACCCTGACCCTGATACTGAACCTGACCTTGACCTTGACCCTGACCCCGAAATTGACCTTGAACTTGACCTTGACCCTGACCCTGACTCTGACCTTGACATTGACCCTGCACCTGACCTGGCCCTGACCAAGACGCTGACCCTACCCCTCACCTTGAACTTGACCTTGACCCTGACCCTGAACCTGACCTTGGCCTTGATCTTGACCCTGACACTGACCCTCACTCGCACCCTGACCCTGACCCTGATACTGAACCTGACCTTGACCTTGACCCTGACCCCGAAATTGACCTTGACCTTGACCCTGACCCTGACCTTGAACTTCAACCTGACCCTGACCTTGACCTTGATCTTGACCCTGACCCTCACTCGCACCCTGACCCTGATCATGATACTGAACCTGACCTTGACCTTGACCCTGACCCCGAAATTGACCTTGAACCTGAACCTAACCCTGCCCCTCACACTAAACCTGACCCTGACGCTGACCCTGAACTTGACCTTGACCGTGACCCTGACCTTGACCTTGACCTTGACCTTGAACTTGACCCTGACCCAGACCCAGACCTCGAACCTTAACCTAACCCAGACCCTGACCGGGACACTGACACTATCCCTCAACTTGACCTTGACCCTGATGCTGACCCTGACCCTGACCTTGACCCTGACCTTGACCCTGACCCGAAGTCTGACCGTGACCGTGACACTGAACGTGACCTTGACCCTGACCCTGACCCTGACCTTGACCCTGAACCTCACCCTAAAACTGACCCTGACCCTGACCCGGACCTTGGCCTTGACCCTCACCCTGACAATGACCCTGACACTGAACTTGACAATGACCCTGACCCTGACACTGACCTTGACCTTGACCATGATGCTGACTCTCACCCTAAATCTGACACTGACTCTGAAGTTGAACTTGACCTTGACCCTGACCCTGAACTTGACCTTGAACCTGACCCTGACTTTGACCTTGACCTTGACATTGACCCTGACCTTGACCTTGACCCTGACCGTCACCCTGAGCTTGACCTTGAACTTGTCCCTGACCCTGACCATGACCATGACCCTGTCCTTGACCTTGACCCTGTCCCTTTCCCTGACGTTGACCTTGACCCGACCTTGACCATGACCTTGACCCTGACCCTGACACTGACCCTGCACCTGACCTGGCCCTGACCAAGACGCTGACCCTACCCCTCACCTTGAACTTGACCTTGACCCTGACCCTGACCCTGACCTTGAACTTCAACCTGACCCTGACCCTGACCTTGATCTTGACCCTGACCCTGACCCTCACTCGCACCCTGACCCTGACCCTGATACTGAACCTGACCTTGACCTTGACCCTGACCCCGAAATTGACCTTGAACTTGACCTTGACCCTGACCCTGACCCTGACCTTGACATTGACCCTGAACTTGAACTTGACCTTGACCTTGACTCTGACCCTGACCCTGACCATGACCCTATCCTTGACCTTGACCCTGTCCCTTTCCCTGACGTTGACCTTGACCCGACCTTGACCTTGACCTTGACCCTGACCCTGACACTGACCCTGCACCTGACCTGTCCCTGACCAAGACGCTGACCCTACCCCTCACCTTGACCTTGACCTTGACACTGACACTGAACTTGACCTTGACCCTGACCCTGACCTTGACCTTGACCTTGACCCGACCTTGACCTTGACCTTGACCCTGACCCTGACACTGACCCTGCACCTGACCTGGCCCTGACCAAGACGCTGACCCTACCCCTCACCTTGACCTTGACCTTGACACTGACGCTGACCCTGACCTTGACCTTGACCCTGACCCTCAACCTGACACTCACCCTAAACCTGACCCTGACCCTGACCTTGAACTTCAACCTGACACTCACCCTAAACCTGACCCTGACCCTGACCCTGACCTTGAACTTCAACCTGACCCTGACCTTGACCTTGATCTTGAGCCTGACCCTCACTCGCACCCTGACCCTGACCCTGATACTGAACCTGACCTTGAACTTGACCCTGACCCCGAAATTGACCTTGAACTTGACCTTGACCATGAGCCTGACCTTGACATTGACCCTGAACTTGAACTTGACCTTGACCTTGACCTTGACCCTCACCCTCACCCTGACCCTGACCCTGACCTTGAACCTGAACCTGACCTTGAACCCTGACCCTGACCCTGACCTTCAACTTGAGCCTGAACCTTACCTTGAACTTAAACTTTAACTTGAACTTGACCCTGACCCTGAACCTCACCCTAAACCAAACCCTGACCCTGACCTTCACCTTGATCTTGACCTTGACCCTGACCCTCACCCTGAGCGTGACCTTGAACTTGTCCCTGACCCTGAGCTTGACCTGGACCCTGACCTTGACCTTGACCCTGACCCTGACACTGACCTTGACCTTGACCCTGACCCTCAACCTGACACTCACCTTAAACCTGACCCTGATATTGAACATGACCTTGACCTTGACCCTGACCCTCACACTCACCCTGACCCTGACCCTGACCCTGATATTGAACATGAACTTGACTTTGACCCTGACCCCGAAATTGACCTTGAACTTGACCTTGACTCTGACCCTAACCCTGACCTTCACCCTGACGCTGACCCTCACCCTAAACCTGACACTGACTCTGAAAATGACCTTGACCTTGACCCTGACCCTGACCTTGACCTTGACCTTGACCTTGACCTTGAACTTGACCCTGACCCTTACCCTGACCCTGACCCCGACTTTATGCCTTACCGTGATCCTGACCCTGACCCGGCACCTGACCCTCACCCTGACCGTGACCCTGACCTAATCCTAACCCTGGTCCTAATGCTGACCCTGACCCTAACCCTGACCCTCACCATAATCGTCAGCCTGACCCTGAACCTGACTTTGACCCTGACATTGACCTTGTCCCTGATCTTGACCCTGACCCTAAGTCTGACCGTGACACTGAACGTGACCTTGACCCTGACCCTGACCCTGACCTTGACCCTGAAACTGACCCTGACCCTGACACTGACCCTAACCCTAAACCTGACCCTGACCCTGACCTTGACCTTGACCCTGACCCTGACCTTGAACTTGAGCCTGACCCTTACCTTGAACTTGAACTTTAATTTGACCTTGACCCTGACCCTGACCCTCAGCCTAAATCTGACCCTGACCCTGAACCTGAACCTCACCCTCACCCTAAACCTAACCCTGACCCTGACCTTGACCTGGACCTTGACCTGACCCTCACCCTGAGCTTGACCTTGAACTTGACCCTGACCCTGACCTTGACCCTGACCCTGACCTTGACCTTGACACTGAGCTTGACCTGGACCTTGACCCTGACCTTGACCCTGACTTTAAGTCTTACCGTGACCCTGACCCTGACCCGGCACCTGACCCTCACCCTGACCTGACCCTAACCCTGATCCTAATGCTGACCCTGACCCTGACCCTCACCATAATCCTCAGCCTGACCCTGAACCTAACCCTGAACCTGACTTTGACCCTGACATTGACCTTGACCCTGACCTTGACCCTGACCTTGAACTTCAACCTGACCCTGACCTTGACCTTGATCTTGACCCTGACCCTCACTCGCACCCTGACCCTGACCCTGATACTGAACCTGACCTTGAACTTGACCCTGACCCCGAAATTGACCTTGAACTTGACCTTGACCATGAGCCTGACCTTGACATTGACCCTGAACTTGACCTTGACCTTGACCTTGACCCTCACCCTCACCCTGACCCTGACCTTGAACCTGAACCTGACCTTGAACTTGACCCTGACCCTGACCTTCAACTTGAGCCTGAACCTTACCTTGAACTTGAACTTTAACTTGACCTTGACCCTGACCCTCACCCTCACCCTAAACCTAACTCTGACCCAGACCTTGACCTTGACCTTGAGCTTGACCTTGACCCTGATGCTGACCCACATCCTAAACCTGACACTGACTCTGACAATGACCTTGACCTTGACCCTGACTCTGAACTTGGCCTTGACCTGACCCTGACCTTGACCTTGAAATTGACCCTAACCTTGACTTTGATCTTGACCTTGACCCTACCCTCACCCTGAGCTTGACCTTTAACTTGTCCCTGACTCTGACCTTGACCCTGACCCTGACCCTGACCCTGCACCTGACCTGACTCTGACCAAGACGCTGACCCTACCCCTCACCTTGACCTTGACCTTGACCTTGATCTTGACCCTGACCCTGACCCTCACTCGCACCCTGACCCTGATACTGAACCTGACCTTGACCTTGACCCTGACCCCGAAATTGACCTCGAACTTGACTTTGACCCTGACCCTGACCCTGACCCTGACCTTGACCTTGACCCTGACCCTCACCATGACCCTCACCCTCACCCTGACCCTGACCCAGACCCAGACCTCGAAACTTAACCTAACCCTGACCCTGACCGGGACACTGACACTATCCCTCAACTTGACCTTGACCCTGATGCTGACCCTGACCCTGACCTTGACCCTGACCTTGACCTTCAACCTAAACCTAACCCTGACCCTGATCCTGACCTTGACCTTGACCTTGACCCTGACCCTGACCCGGACCTTGGCCTTGACCCTCACCCTGACAATGACCCTGACACTGAACTTGACAATGACCCTGACCTTGACCTTGACCTTGACCCTGATGCTGACCCTCACCCTAAACCTGACACTGACTCTGACAATGACCTTGACCCTGACCCTGACCCTGACCCTGAACTTGTCCTTGACCCTGACCCTGACCTTGACCTTGACCCTGACCCTGACACTGACCCTGCACCTGACCTGGCCCTGACCAAGACGCTGACCCTACCCCTCACCTTGAACTTGACCTTGACCCTGACCCTGACCTTGACCTTGATCTTGACCCTGACCCTGACCCTCACTCGCACCCTGACCCTGACCCTGATACTGAACCTGACCTTGACCTTGACCCTGACCCCGAAATTGACCTTGAACTTGACCTTGACCCTGACCCTGACCCTGACCTTGTAATTGACCCTGAACTTGACCTTGACCTTGACCTTGACCCTGACCCTGACCATGACCATGACCTTGTCCTTGACCTTGACCCTGTCCCTTTCCCTGACGTTGACCTTGACCCGACCTTGACCTTGACCTTGACCCTGACCCTGACACTGACCCTGCACCTGACCTGGCCCTGACCAAGACGCTGACCCTACCCCTCACCTTGACCTTGACCTTGACACTGACGCTGACCCTGACCTTGACCTTGACCCTGACCCTCACCCTAAATCTGACACTGACTCTGACAATGACCTTGACCTTGAACTTCAATCTGACACTCACCCTAAACCTGACCCTGACCCTGACCCTGACCTTGAACTTCAACCTGACCCTGACCTTGACCTTGATCTTGACCCTGACCCTCACTCGCACCCTGACCCTGACCCTGATACTGAACCTGACCTTGAACTTGACCCTGACCCCGAAATTGACCTTGAACTTGACCTTGACCATGAGCCTGACCTTGACATTGACCCTGAACTTGACCTTGACCTTGACCTTGACCCTCACCCTCACCCTGACCCTGACCTTGAACCTGAACCTGACCTTGAACTTGACCCTGACCCTGACCTTCAACTTGAGCCTGAACCTTACCTTGAACTTGAACTTTAACTTGACCTTGACCCTGACCCTCACCCTCACCCTAAACCTAACTCTGACCCAGACCTTGACCTTGACCTTGAGCTTGACCTTGACCCTGATGCTGACCCACATCCTAAACCTGACACTGACTCTGACAATGACCTTGACCTTGACCCTGACTCTGAACTTGGCCTTGACCTGACCCTGACCTTGACCTTGAAATTGACCCTAACCTTGACTTTGATCTTGACCTTGACCCTACCCTCACCCTGAGCTTGACCTTTAACTTGTCCCTGACTCTGACCTTGACCCTGACCCTGACCCTGACCCTGCACCTGACCTGACTCTGACCAAGACGCTGACCCTACCCCTCACCTTGACCTTGACCTTGACCTTGATCTTGACCCTGACCCTGACCCTCACTCGCACCCTGACCCTGATACTGAACCTGACCTTGACCTTGACCCTGACCCCGAAATTGACCTCGAACTTGACTTTGACCCTGACCCTGACCCTGACCCTGACCTTGACCTTGACCCTGACCCTCACCATGACCCTCACCCTCACCCTGACCCTGACCCAGACCCAGACCTCGAAACTTAACCTAACCCTGACCCTGACCGGGACACTGACACTATCCCTCAACTTGACCTTGACCCTGATGCTGACCCTGACCCTGACCTTGACCCTGACCTTGACCTTCAACCTAAACCTAACCCTGACCCTGATCCTGACCTTGACCTTGACCTTGACCCTGACCCTGACCCGGACCTTGGCCTTGACCCTCACCCTGACAATGACCCTGACACTGAACTTGACAATGACCCTGACCTTGACCTTGACCTTGACCCTGATGCTGACCCTCACCCTAAACCTGACACTGACTCTGACAATGACCTTGACCCTGACCCTGACCCTGACCCTGAACTTGTCCTTGACCCTGACCCTGACCTTGACCTTGACCCTGACCCTGACACTGACCCTGCACCTGACCTGGCCCTGACCAAGACGCTGACCCTACCCCTCACCTTGAACTTGACCTTGACCCTGACCCTGACCTTGACCTTGATCTTGACCCTGACCCTGACCCTCACTCGCACCCTGACCCTGACCCTGATACTGAACCTGACCTTGACCTTGACCCTGACCCCGAAATTGACCTTGAACTTGACCTTGACCCTGACCCTGACCCTGACCTTGTAATTGACCCTGAACTTGACCTTGACCTTGACCTTGACCCTGACCCTGACCATGACCATGACCTTGTCCTTGACCTTGACCCTGTCCCTTTCCCTGACGTTGACCTTGACCCGACCTTGACCTTGACCTTGACCCTGACCCTGACACTGACCCTGCACCTGACCTGGCCCTGACCAAGACGCTGACCCTACCCCTCACCTTGACCTTGACCTTGACACTGACGCTGACCCTGACCTTGACCTTGACCCTGACCCTCACCCTAAATCTGACACTGACTCTGACAATGACCTTGACCTTGAACTTCAATCTGACACTCACCCTAAACCTGACCCTGACCCTGACCCTGACCTTGAACTTCAACCTGACCCTGACCTTGACCTTGATCTTGACCCTGACCCTCACTCGCACCCTGACCCTGACCCTGATACTGAACCTGACCTTGAACTTGACCCTGACCCCGAAATTGACCTTGAACTTGACCTTGACCATGAGCCTGACCTTGACATTGACCCTGAACTTGACCTTGACCTTGACCTTGACCCTCACCCTCACCCTGACCCTGACCTTGAACCTGAACCTGACCTTGAACTTGACCCTGACCCTGACCTTCAACTTGAGCCTGAACCTTACCTTGAACTTGAACTTTAACTTGACCTTGACCCTGACCCTCACCCTCACCCTAAACCTAACTCTGACCCAGACCTTGACCTTGACCTTGAGCTTGACCTTGACCCTGATGCTGACCCACATCCTAAACCTGACACTGACTCTGACAATGACCTTGACCTTGACCCTGACTCTGAACTTGGCCTTGACCTGACCCTGACCTTGACCTTGAAATTGACCCTAACCTTGACTTTGATCTTGACCTTGACCCTACCCTCACCCTGAGCTTGACCTTTAACTTGTCCCTGACTCTGACCTTGACCCTGACCCTGACCCTGACCCTGCACCTGACCTGACTCTGACCAAGACGCTGACCCTACCCCTCACCTTGACCTTGACCTTGACCTTGATCTTGACCCTGACCCTGACCCTCACTCGCACCCTGACCCTGATACTGAACCTGACCTTGACCTTGACCCTGACCCCGAAATTGACCTCGAACTTGACTTTGACCCTGACCCTGACCCTGACCCTGACCTTGACCTTGACCCTGACCCTCACCATGACCCTCACCCTCACCCTGACCCTGACCCAGACCCAGACCTCGAAACTTAACCTAACCCTGACCCTGACCGGGACACTGACACTATCCCTCAACTTGACCTTGACCCTGATGCTGACCCTGACCCTGACCTTGACCCTGACCTTGACCTTCAACCTAAACCTAACCCTGACCCTGATCCTGACCTTGACCTTGACCTTGACCCTGACCCTGACCCGGACCTTGGCCTTGACCCTCACCCTGACAATGACCCTGACACTGAACTTGACAATGACCCTGACCTTGACCTTGACCTTGACCCTGATGCTGACCCTCACCCTAAACCTGACACTGACTCTGACAATGACCTTGACCCTGACCCTGACCCTGACCCTGAACTTGTCCTTGACCCTGACCCTGACCTTGACCTTGACCCTGACCCTGACACTGACCCTGCACCTGACCTGGCCCTGACCAAGACGCTGACCCTACCCCTCACCTTGAACTTGACCTTGACCCTGACCCTGACCTTGAACTTCAACCTGACCCTGACCTTGACCTTGATCTTGACCCTGACCCTCACTCGCACCCTGACCCTGACCCTGATACTGAACCTGACCTTGACCTTGACCCTGACCCCGAAATTGACCTTGAACTTGACCTTGACCCTGACCCTGACCCTGACCTTGTAATTGACCCTGAACTTGACCTTGACCTTGACCTTGACCCTGACCCTGACCATGACCATGACCTTGTCCTTGACCTTGACCCTGTCCCTTTCCCTGACGTTGACCTTGACCCGACCTTGACCTTGACCTTGACCCTGACCCTGACACTGACCCTGCACCTGACCTGGCCCTGACCAAGACGCTGACCCTACCCCTCACCTTGACCTTGACCTTGACACTGACGCTGACCCTGACCTTGACCTTGACCCTGACCCTCACCCTAAATCTGACACTGACTCTGACAATGACCTTGACCTTGAACTTCAATCTGACACTCACCCTAAACCTGACCCTGACCCTGACCCTGACCTTGAACTTCAACCTGACCCTGACCTTGACCTTGATCTTGACCCTGACCCTCACTCGCACCCTGACCCTGACCCTGATACTGAACCTGACCTTGAACTTGACCCTGACCCCGAAATTGACCTTGAACTTGACCTTGACCATGAGCCTGACCTTGACATTGACCCTGAACTTGACCTTGACCTTGACCTTGACCCTCACCCTCACCCTGACCCTGACCTTGAACCTGAACCTGACCTTGAACTTGACCCTGACCCTGACCTTCAACTTGAGCCTGAACCTTACCTTGAACTTGAACTTTAACTTGACCTTGACCCTGACCCTCACCCTCACCCTAAACCTAACTCTGACCCAGACCTTGACCTTGACCTTGAGCTTGACCTTGACCCTGATGCTGACCCACATCCTAAACCTGACACTGACTCTGACAATGACCTTGACCTTGACCCTGACTCTGAACTTGGCCTTGACCTGACCCTGACCTTGACCTTGAAATTGACCCTAACCTTGACTTTGATCTTGACCTTGACCCTACCCTCACCCTGAGCTTGACCTTTAACTTGTCCCTGACTCTGACCTTGACCCTGACCCTGACCCTGACCCTGCACCTGACCTGACTCTGACCAAGACGCTGACCCTACCCCTCACCTTGACCTTGACCTTGACCTTGATCTTGACCCTGACCCTGACCCTCACTCGCACCCTGACCCTGATACTGAACCTGACCTTGACCTTGACCCTGACCCCGAAATTGACCTCGAACTTGACTTTGACCCTGACCCTGACCCTGACCCTGACCTTGACCTTGACCCTGACCCTCACCATGACCCTCACCCTCACCCTGACCCTGACCCAGACCCAGACCTCGAAACTTAACCTAACCCTGACCCTGACCGGGACACTGACACTATCCCTCAACTTGACCTTGACCCTGATGCTGACCCTGACCCTGACCTTGACCCTGACCTTGTCCTTGACCCTGACCCTGACCTTGACCTTGACCCTGACCCTGACACTGACCCTGCACCTGACCTGGCCCTGACCAAGACGCTGACCCTACCCCTCACCTTGAACTTGACCTTGACCCTGACCCTGACCTTGAACTTCAACCTGACCCTGACCTTGACCTTGATCTTGACCCTGACCCTCACTCGCACCCTGACCCTGACCCTGATACTGAACCTGACCTTGACCTTGACCCTGACCCCGAAATTGACCTTGAACTTGACCTTGACCCTGACCCTGACCCTGACCTTGTAATTGACCCTGAACTTGACCTTGACCTTGACCTTGACCCTGACCCTGACCATGACCATGACCTTGTCCTTGACCTTGACCCTGTCCCTTTCCCTGACGTTGACCTTGACCCGACCTTGACCTTGACCTTGACCCTGACCCTGACACTGACCCTGCACCTGACCTGGCCCTGACCAAGACGCTGACCCTACCCCTCACCTTGACCTTGACCTTGACACTGACGCTGACCCTGACCTTGACCTTGACCCTGACCCTCACCCTAAATCTGACACTGACTCTGACAATGACCTTGACCTTGAACTTCAATCTGACACTCACCCTAAACCTGACCCTGACCCTGACCCTGACCTTGAACTTCAACCTGACCCTGACCTTGACCTTGATCTTGACCCTGACCCTCACTCGCACCCTGACCCTGACCCTGATACTGAACCTGACCTTGAACTTGACCCTGACCCCGAAATTGACCTTGAACTTGACCTTGACCATGAGCCTGACCTTGACATTGACCCTGAACTTGACCTTGACCTTGACCTTGACCCTCACCCTCACCCTGACCCTGACCTTGAACCTGAACCTGACCTTGAACTTGACCCTGACCCTGACCTTCAACTTGAGCCTGAACCTTACCTTGAACTTGAACTTTAACTTGACCTTGACCCTGACCCTCACCCTCACCCTAAACCTAACTCTGACCCAGACCTTGACCTTGACCTTGAGCTTGACCTTGACCCTGATGCTGACCCACATCCTAAACCTGACACTGACTCTGACAATGACCTTGACCTTGACCCTGACTCTGAACTTGGCCTTGACCTGACCCTGACCTTGACCTTGAAATTGACCCTAACCTTGACTTTGATCTTGACCTTGACCCTACCCTCACCCTGAGCTTGACCTTTAACTTGTCCCTGACTCTGACCTTGACCCTGACCCTGACCCTGACCCTGCACCTGACCTGACTCTGACCAAGACGCTGACCCTACCCCTCACCTTGACCTTGACCTTGACCTTGATCTTGACCCTGACCCTGACCCTCACTCGCACCCTGACCCTGATACTGAACCTGACCTTGACCTTGACCCTGACCCCGAAATTGACCTCGAACTTGACTTTGACCCTGACCCTGACCCTGACCCTGACCCTGACCTTGACCTTGACCCTGACCCTCACCATGACCCTCACCCTCACCCTGACCCTGACCCAGACCCAGACCTCGAAACTTAACCTAACCCTGACCCTGACCGGGACACTGACACTATCCCTCAACTTGACCTTGACCCTGATGCTGACCCTGACCCTGACCTTGACCCTGACCTTGACCTTCAACCTAAACCTAACCCTGACCCTGATCCTGACCTTGACCTTGACCTTGACCCTGACCCTGACCCGGACCTTGGCCTTGACCCTCACCCTGACAATGACCCTGACACTGAACTTGACAATGACCCTGACCTTGACCTTGACCTTGACCCTGATGCTGACCCTCACCCTAAACCTGACACTGACTCTGACAATGACCTTGACCCTGACCCTGACCCTGACCCTGAACTTGTCCTTGACCCTGACCCTGACCTTGACCTTGACCCTGACCCTGACACTGACCCTGCACCTGACCTGGCCCTGACCAAGACGCTGACCCTACCCCTCACCTTGAACTTGACCTTGACCCTGACCCTGACCTTGAACTTCAACCTGACCCTGACCTTGACCTTGATCTTGACCCTGACCCTCACTCGCACCCTGACCCTGACCCTGATACTGAACCTGACCTTGACCTTGACCCTGACCCCGAAATTGACCTTGAACTTGACCTTGACCCTGACCCTGACCCTGACCTTGTAATTGACCCTGAACTTGACCTTGACCTTGACCTTGACCCTGACCCTGACCATGACCATGACCTTGTCCTTGACCTTGACCCTGTCCCTTTCCCTGACGTTGACCTTGACCCGACCTTGACCTTGACCTTGACCCTGACCCTGACACTGACCCTGCACCTGACCTGGCCCTGACCAAGACGCTGACCCTACCCCTCACCTTGACCTTGACCTTGACACTGACGCTGACCCTGACCTTGACCTTGACCCTGACCCTCACCCTAAATCTGACACTGACTCTGACAATGACCTTGACCTTGAACTTCAATCTGACACTCACCCTAAACCTGACCCTGACCCTGACCCTGACCTTGAACTTCAACCTGACCCTGACCTTGACCTTGATCTTGACCCTGACCCTCACTCGCACCCTGACCCTGACCCTGATACTGAACCTGACCTTGAACTTGACCCTGACCCCGAAATTGACCTTGAACTTGACCTTGACCATGAGCCTGACCTTGACATTGACCCTGAACTTGACCTTGACCTTGACCTTGACCCTCACCCTCACCCTGACCCTGACCTTGAACCTGAACCTGACCTTGAACTTGACCCTGACCCTGACCTTCAACTTGAGCCTGAACCTTACCTTGAACTTGAACTTTAACTTGACCTTGACCCTGACCCTCACCCTCACCCTAAACCTAACTCTGACCCAGACCTTGACCTTGACCTTGAGCTTGACCTTGACCCTGATGCTGACCCACATCCTAAACCTGACACTGACTCTGACAATGACCTTGACCTTGACCCTGACTCTGAACTTGGCCTTGACCTGACCCTGACCTTGACCTTGAAATTGACCCTAACCTTGACTTTGATCTTGACCTTGACCCTACCCTCACCCTGAGCTTGACCTTTAACTTGTCCCTGACTCTGACCTTGACCCTGACCCTGACCCTGACCCTGCACCTGACCTGACTCTGACCAAGACGCTGACCCTACCCCTCACCTTGACCTTGACCTTGACCTTGATCTTGACCCTGACCCTGACCCTCACTCGCACCCTGACCCTGATACTGAACCTGACCTTGACCTTGACCCTGACCCCGAAATTGACCTCGAACTTGACTTTGACCCTGACCCTGACCCTGACCCTGACCCTGACCTTGACCTTGACCCTGACCCTCACCATGACCCTCACCCTCACCCTGACCCTGACCCAGACCCAGACCTCGAAACTTAACCTAACCCTGACCCTGACCGGGACACTGACACTATCCCTCAACTTGACCTTGACCCTGATGCTGACCCTGACCCTGACCTTGACCCTGACCTTGACCTTCAACCTAAACCTAACCCTGACCCTGATCCTGACCTTGACCTTGACCTTGACCCTGACCCTGACCCGGACCTTGGCCTTGACCCTCACCCTGACAATGACCCTGACACTGAACTTGACAATGACCCTGACCTTGACCTTGACCTTGACCCTGATGCTGACCCTCACCCTAAACCTGACACTGACTCTGACAATGACCTTGACCCTGACCCTGACCCTGACCCTGAACTTGTCCTTGACCCTGACCCTGACCTTGACCTTGACCCTGACCCTGACACTGACCCTGCACCTGACCTGGCCCTGACCAAGACGCTGACCCTACCCCTCACCTTGACCTTGACCTTGACACTGACGCTGACCCTGACCTTGACCTTGACCCTGACCCTCACCCTAAATCTGACACTGACTCTGACAATGACCTTGACCTTGAACTTCAATCTGACACTCACCCTAAACCTGACCCTGACCCTGACCCTGACCTTGAACTTCAACCTGACCCTGACCTTGACCTTGATCTTGACCCTGACCCTCACTCGCACCCTGACCCTGACCCTGATACTGAACCTGACCTTGAACTTGACCCTGACCCCGAAATTGACCTTGAACTTGACCTTGACCATGAGCCTGACCTTGACATTGACCCTGAACTTGACCTTGACCTTGACCTTGACCCTCACCCTCACCCTGACCCTGACCTTGAACCTGAACCTGACCTTGAACTTGACCCTGACCCTGACCTTCAACTTGAGCCTGAACCTTACCTTGAACTTGAACTTTAACTTGACCTTGACCCTGACCCTCACCCTCACCCTAAACCTAACTCTGACCCAGACCTTGACCTTGACCTTGAGCTTGACCTTGACCCTGATGCTGACCCACATCCTAAACCTGACACTGACTCTGACAATGACCTTGACCTTGACCCTGACTCTGAACTTGGCCTTGACCTGACCCTGACCTTGACCTTGAAATTGACCCTAACCTTGACTTTGATCTTGACCTTGACCCTACCCTCACCCTGAGCTTGACCTTTAACTTGTCCCTGACTCTGACCTTGACCCTGACCCTGACCCTGACCCTGCACCTGACCTGACTCTGACCAAGACGCTGACCCTACCCCTCACCTTGACCTTGACCTTGACCTTGATCTTGACCCTGACCCTGACCCTCACTCGCACCCTGACCCTGATACTGAACCTGACCTTGACCTTGACCCTGACCCCGAAATTGACCTCGAACTTGACTTTGACCCTGACCCTGACCCTGACCCTGACCCTGACCTTGACCTTGACCCTGACCCTCACCATGACCCTCACCCTCACCCTGACCCTGACCCAGACCCAGACCTCGAAACTTAACCTAACCCTGACCCTGACCGGGACACTGACACTATCCCTCAACTTGACCTTGACCCTGATGCTGACCCTGACCCTGACCTTGACCCTGACCTTGACCTTCAACCTAAACCTAACCCTGACCCTGATCCTGACCTTGACCTTGACCTTGACCCTGACCCTGACCCGGACCTTGGCCTTGACCCTCACCCTGACAATGACCCTGACACTGAACTTGACAATGACCCTGACCTTGACCTTGACCTTGACCCTGATGCTGACCCTCACCCTAAACCTGACACTGACTCTGACAATGACCTTGACCCTGACCCTGACCCTGACCCTGAACTTGTCCTTGACCCTGACCCTGACCTTGACCTTGACCCTGACCCTGACACTGACCCTGCACCTGACCTGGCCCTGACCAAGACGCTGACCCTACCCCTCACCTTGAACTTGACCTTGACCCTGACCCTGACCTTGAACTTCAACCTGACCCTGACCTTGACCTTGATCTTGACCCTGACCCTCACTCGCACCCTGACCCTGACCCTGATACTGAACCTGACCTTGACCTTGACCCTGACCCCGAAATTGACCTTGAACTTGACCTTGACCCTGACCCTGACCCTGACCTTGTAATTGACCCTGAACTTGACCTTGACCTTGACCTTGACCCTGACCCTGACCATGACCATGACCTTGTCCTTGACCTTGACCCTGTCCCTTTCCCTGACGTTGACCTTGACCCGACCTTGACCTTGACCTTGACCCTGACCCTGACACTGACCCTGCACCTGACCTGGCCCTGACCAAGACGCTGACCCTACCCCTCACCTTGACCTTGACCTTGACACTGACGCTGACCCTGACCTTGACCTTGACCCTGACCCTCACCCTAAATCTGACACTGACTCTGACAATGACCTTGACCTTGAACTTCAATCTGACACTCACCCTAAACCTGACCCTGACCCTGACCCTGACCTTGAACTTCAACCTGACCCTGACCTTGACCTTGATCTTGACCCTGACCCTCACTCGCACCCTGACCCTGACCCTGATACTGAACCTGACCTTGAACTTGACCCTGACCCCGAAATTGACCTTGAACTTGACCTTGACCATGAGCCTGACCTTGACATTGACCCTGAACTTGACCTTGACCTTGACCTTGACCCTCACCCTCACCCTGACCCTGACCTTGAACCTGAACCTGACCTTGAACTTGACCCTGACCCTGACCTTCAACTTGAGCCTGAACCTTACCTTGAACTTGAACTTTAACTTGACCTTGACCCTGACCCTCACCCTCACCCTAAACCTAACTCTGACCCAGACCTTGACCTTGACCTTGAGCTTGACCTTGACCCTGATGCTGACCCACATCCTAAACCTGACACTGACTCTGACAATGACCTTGACCTTGACCCTGACTCTGAACTTGGCCTTGACCTAACCCTGACCTTGACCTTGAAATTGACCCTAACCTTGACTTTGATCTTGACCTTGACCCTACCCTCACCCTGAGCTTGACCTTTAACTTGTCCCTGACTCTGACCTTGACCCTGACCCTGACCCTGACCCTGCACCTGACCTGACTCTGACCAAGACGCTGACCCTACCCCTCACCTTGACCTTGACCTTGACCTTGATCTTGACCCTGACCCTGACCCTCACTCGCACCCTGACCCTGATACTGAACCTGACCTTGACCTTGACCCTGACCCCGAAATTGACCTCGAACTTGACTTTGACCCTGACCCTGACCCTGACCCTGACCCTGACCTTGACCTTGACCCTGACCCTCACCATGACCCTCACCCTCACCCTGACCCTGACCCAGACCCAGACCTCGAAACTTAACCTAACCCTGACCCTGACCGGGACACTGACACTATCCCTCAACTTGACCTTGACCCTGATGCTGACCCTGACCCTGACCTTGACCCTGACCTTGACCTTCAACCTAAACCTAACCCTGACCCTGATCCTGACCTTGACCTTGACCTTGACCCTGACCCTGACCCGGACCTTGGCCTTGACCCTCACCCTGACAATGACCCTGACACTGAACTTGACAATGACCCTGACCTTGACCTTGACCTTGACCCTGATGCTGACCCTCACCCTAAACCTGACACTGACTCTGACAATGACCTTGACCCTGACCCTGACCCTGACCCTGAACTTGTCCTTGACCCTGACCCTGACCTTGACCTTGACCCTGACCCTGACACTGACCCTGCACCTGACCTGGCCCTGACCAAGACGCTGACCCTACCCCTCACCTTGAACTTGACCTTGACCCTGACCCTGACCTTGAACTTCAACCTGACCCTGACCTTGACCTTGATCTTGACCCTGACCCTCACTCGCACCCTGACCCTGACCCTGATACTGAACCTGACCTTGACCTTGACCCTGACCCCGAAATTGACCTTGAACTTGACCTTGACCCTGACCCTGACCCTGACCTTGTAATTGACCCTGAACTTGACCTTGACCTTGACCTTGACCCTGACCCTGACCATGACCATGACCTTGTCCTTGACCTTGACCCTGTCCCTTTCCCTGACGTTGACCTTGACCCGACCTTGACCTTGACCTTGACCCTGACCCTGACACTGACCCTGCACCTGACCTGGCCCTGACCAAGACGCTGACCCTACCCCTCACCTTGACCTTGACCTTGACACTGACGCTGACCCTGACCTTGACCTTGACCCTGACCCTCACCCTAAATCTGACACTGACTCTGACAATGACCTTGACCTTGAACTTCAATCTGACACTCACCCTAAACCTGACCCTGACCCTGACCCTGACCTTGAACTTCAACCTGACCCTGACCTTGACCTTGATCTTGACCCTGACCCTCACTCGCACCCTGACCCTGACCCTGATACTGAACCTGACCTTGAACTTGACCCTGACCCCGAAATTGACCTTGAACTTGACCTTGACCATGAGCCTGACCTTGACATTGACCCTGAACTTGACCTTGACCTTGACCTTGACCCTCACCCTCACCCTGACCCTGACCTTGAACCTGAACCTGACCTTGAACTTGACCCTGACCCTGACCTTCAACTTGAGCCTGAACCTTACCTTGAACTTGAACTTTAACTTGACCTTGACCCTGACCCTCACCCTCACCCTAAACCTAACTCTGACCCAGACCTTGACCTTGACCTTGAGCTTGACCTTGACCCTGATGCTGACCCACATCCTAAACCTGACACTGACTCTGACAATGACCTTGACCTTGACCCTGACTCTGAACTTGGCCTTGACCTGACCCTGACCTTGACCTTGAAATTGACCCTAACCTTGACTTTGATCTTGACCTTGACCCTACCCTCACCCTGAGCTTGACCTTTAACTTGTCCCTGACTCTGACCTTGACCCTGACCCTGACCCTGACCCTGCACCTGACCTGACTCTGACCAAGACGCTGACCCTACCCCTCACCTTGACCTTGACCTTGACCTTGATCTTGACCCTGACCCTGACCCTCACTCGCACCCTGACCCTGATACTGAACCTGACCTTGACCTTGACCCTGACCCCGAAATTGACCTCGAACTTGACTTTGACCCTGACCCTGACCCTGACCCTGACCTTGACCTTGACCCTGACCCTCACCATGACACTCACCCTCACCCTGACCCTGACCCAGACCCAGACCTCGAAACTTAACCTAACCCTGACCCTGACCGGGACACTGACACTATCCCTCAACTTGACCTTGACCCTGATGCTGACCCTGACCCTGACCTTGACCCTGACCTTGACCTTCAACCTAAACCTAACCCTGACCCTGATCCTGACCTTGACCTTGACCTTGACCCTGACCCTGACCCGGACCTTGGCCTTGACCCTCACCCTGACAATGACCCTGACACTGAACTTGACAATGACCCTGACCTTGACCTTGACCTTGACCCTGATGCTGACCCTCACCCTAAACCTGACACTGACTCTGACAATGACCTTGACCCTGACCCTGACCCTGACCCTGAACTTGTCCTTGACCCTGACCCTGACCTTGACCTTGACCCTGACCCTGACACTGACCCTGCACCTGACCTGGCCCTGACCAAGACGCTGACCCTACCCCTCACCTTGAACTTGACCTTGACCCTGACCCTGACCTTGAACTTCAACCTGACCCTGACCTTGACCTTGATCTTGACCCTGACCCTCACTCGCACCCTGACCCTGACCCTGATACTGAACCTGACCTTGACCTTGACCCTGACCCCGAAATTGACCTTGAACTTGACCTTGACCCTGACCCTGACCCTGACCTTGTAATTGACCCTGAACTTGACCTTGACCTTGACCTTGACCCTGACCCTGACCATGACCATGACCTTGTCCTTGACCTTGACCCTGTCCCTTTCCCTGACGTTGACCTTGACCCGACCTTGACCTTGACCTTGACCCTGACCCTGACACTGACCCTGCACCTGACCTGGCCCTGACCAAGACGCTGACCCTACCCCTCACCTTGACCTTGACCTTGACACTGACGCTGACCCTGACCTTGACCTTGACCCTGACCCTCACCCTAAATCTGACACTGACTCTGACAATGACCTTGACCTTGAACTTCAATCTGACACTCACCCTAAACCTGACCCTGACCCTGACCCTGACCTTGAACTTCAACCTGACCCTGACCTTGACCTTGATCTTGACCCTGACCCTCACTCGCACCCTGACCCTGACCCTGATACTGAACCTGACCTTGAACTTGACCCTGACCCCGAAATTGACCTTGAACTTGACCTTGACCATGAGCCTGACCTTGACATTGACCCTGAACTTGACCTTGACCTTGACCTTGACCCTCACCCTCACCCTGACCCTGACCTTGAACCTGAACCTGACCTTGAACTTGACCCTGACCCTGACCTTCAACTTGAGCCTGAACCTTACCTTGAACTTGAACTTTAACTTGACCTTGACCCTGACCCTCACCCTCACCCTAAACCTAACTCTGACCCAGACCTTGACCTTGACCTTGAGCTTGACCTTGACCCTGATGCTGACCCACATCCTAAACCTGACACTGACTCTGACAATGACCTTGACCTTGACCCTGACTCTGAACTTGGCCTTGACCTGACCCTGACCTTGACCTTGAAATTGACCCTAACCTTGACTTTGATCTTGACCTTGACCCTACCCTCACCCTGAGCTTGACCTTTAACTTGTCCCTGACTCTGACCTTGACCCTGACCCTGACCCTGACCCTGCACCTGACCTGACTCTGACCAAGACGCTGACCCTACCCCTCACCTTGACCTTGACCTTGACCTTGATCTTGACCCTGACCCTGACCCTCACTCGCACCCTGACCCTGATACTGAACCTGACCTTGACCTTGACCCTGACCCCGAAATTGACCTCGAACTTGACTTTGACCCTGACCCTGACCCTGACCCTGACCTTGACCTTGACCCTGACCCTCACCATGACCCTCACCCTCACCCTGACCCTGACCCAGACCCAGACCTCGAAACTTAACCTAACCCTGACCCTGACCGGGACACTGACACTATCCCTCAACTTGACCTTGACCCTGATGCTGACCCTGACCCTGACCTTGACCCTGACCTTGACCTTCAACCTAAACCTAACCCTGACCCTGATCCTGACCTTGACCTTGACCTTGACCCTGACCCTGACCCGGACCTTGGCCTTGACCCTCACCCTGACAATGACCCTGACACTGAACTTGACAATGACCCTGACCTTGACCTTGACCTTGACCCTGATGCTGACCCTCACCCTAAACCTGACACTGACTCTGACAATGACCTTGACCCTGACCCTGACCCTGACCCTGAACTTGTCCTTGACCCTGACCCTGACCTTGACCTTGACCCTGACCCTGACACTGACCCTGCACCTGACCTGGCCCTGACCAAGACGCTGACCCTACCCCTCACCTTGAACTTGACCTTGACCCTGACCCTGACCTTGAACTTCAACCTGACCCTGACCTTGACCTTGATCTTGACCCTGACCCTGACCCTCACTCGCACCCTGACCCTGACCCTGATACTGAACCTGACCTTGACCTTGACCCTGACCCCGAAATTGACCTTGAACTTGACCTTGACCCTGACCCTGACCCTGACCTTGTAATTGACCCTGAACTTGACCTTGACCTTGACCTTGACCCTGACCCTGACCATGACCATGACCTTGTCCTTGACCTTGACCCTGTCCCTTTCCCTGACGTTGACCTTGACCCGACCTTGACCTTGACCTTGACCCTGACCCTGACACTGACCCTGCACCTGACCTGGCCCTGACCAAGACGCTGACCCTACCCCTCACCTTGACCTTGACCTTGACACTGACGCTGACCCTGACCTTGACCTTGACCCTGACCCTCACCCTAAATCTGACACTGACTCTGACAATGACCTTGACCTTGAACTTCAATCTGACACTCACCCTAAACCTGACCCTGACCCTGACCCTGACCTTGAACTTCAACCTGACCCTGACCTTGACCTTGATCTTGACCCTGACCCTCACTCGCACCCTGACCCTGACCCTGATACTGAACCTGACCTTGAACTTGACCCTGACCCCGAAATTGACCTTGAACTTGACCTTGACCATGAGCCTGACCTTGACATTGACCCTGAACTTGACCTTGACCTTGACCTTGACCCTCACCCTCACCCTGACCCTGACCTTGAACCTGAACCTGACCTTGAACTTGACCCTGACCCTGACCTTCAACTTGAGCCTGAACCTTACCTTGAACTTGAACTTTAACTTGACCTTGACCCTGACCCTGACCCTCACCCTAAACCTAACTCTGACCCAGACCTTGACCTTGACCTTGAGCTTGACCTTGACCCTGATGCTGACCCACATCCTAAACCTGACACTGACTCTGACAATGACCTTGACCTTGACCCTGACTCTGAACTTGGCCTTGACCTGACCCTGACCTTGACCTTGAAATTGACCCTAACCTTGACTTTGATCTTGACCTTGACCCTACCCTCACCCTGAGCTTGACCTTTAACTTGTCCCTGACTCTGACCTTGACCCTGACCCTGACCCTGACCCTGCACCTGACCTGACTCTGACCAAGACGCTGACCCTACCCCTCACCTTGACCTTGACCTTGACCTTGATCTTGACCCTGACCCTGACCCTCACTCGCACCCTGACCCTGATACTGAACCTGACCTTGACCTTGACCCTGACCCCGAAATTGACCTCGAACTTGACTTTGACCCTGACCCTGACCCTGACCCTGACCTTGACCTTGACCCTGACCCTCACCATGACCCTCACCCTCACCCTGACCCTGACCCAGACCCAGACCTCGAAACTTAACCTAACCCTGACCCTGACCGGGACACTGACACTATCCCTCAACTTGACCTTGACCCTGATGCTGACCCTGACCCTGACCTTGACCCTGACCTTGACCTTCAACCTAAACCTAACCCTGACCCTGATCCTGACCTTGACCTTGACCTTGACCCTGACCCTGACCCGGACCTTGGCCTTGACCCTCACCCTGACAATGACCCTGACACTGAACTTGACAATGACCCTGACCTTGACCTTGACCTTGACCCTGATGCTGACCCTCACCCTAAACCTGACACTGACTCTGACAATGACCTTGACCCTGACCCTGACCCTGACCCTGAACTTGTCCTTGACCCTGACCCTGACCTTGACCTTGACCCTGACCCTGACACTGACCCTGCACCTGACCTGGCCCTGACCAAGACGCTGACCCTACCCCTCACCTTGAACTTGACCTTGACCCTGACCCTGACCTTGAACTTCAACCTGACCCTGACCCTGACCTTGACCTTGATCTTGACCCTGACCCTCACTCGCACCCTGACCCTGACCCTGATACTGAACCTGACCTTGACCTTGACCCTGACCCCGAAATTGACCTTGAACTTGACCTTGACCCTGACCCTGACCCTGACCTTGTAATTGACCCTGAACTTGACCTTGACCTTGACCTTGACCCTGACCCTGACCATGACCATGACCTTGTCCTTGACCTTGACCCTGTCCCTTTCCCTGACGTTGACCTTGACCCGACCTTGACCTTGACCTTGACCCTGACCCTGACACTGACCCTGCACCTGACCTGGCCCTGACCAAGACGCTGACCCTACCCCTCACCTTGACCTTGACCTTGACACTGACGCTGACCCTGACCTTGACCTTGACCCTGACCCTCACCCTAAATCTGACACTGACTCTGACAATGACCTTGACCTTGAACTTCAATCTGACACTCACCCTAAACCTGACCCTGACCCTGACCCTGACCTTGAACTTCAACCTGACCCTGACCTTGACCTTGATCTTGACCCTGACCCTCACTCGCACCCTGACCCTGACCCTGATACTGAACCTGACCTTGAACTTGACCCTGACCCCGAAATTGACCTTGAACTTGACCTTGACCATGAGCCTGACCTTGACATTGACCCTGAACTTGACCTTGACCTTGACCTTGACCCTCACCCTCACCCTGACCCTGACCTTGAACCTGAACCTGACCTTGAACTTGACCCTGACCCTGACCTTCAACTTGAGCCTGAACCTTACCTTGAACTTGAACTTTAACTTGACCTTGACCCTGACCCTCACCCTCACCCTAAACCTAACTCTGACCCAGACCTTGACCTTGACCTTGAGCTTGACCTTGACCCTGATGCTGACCCACATCCTAAACCTGACACTGACTCTGACAATGACCTTGACCTTGACCCTGACTCTGAACTTGGCCTTGACCTGACCCTGACCTTGACCTTGAAATTGACCCTAACCTTGACTTTGATCTTGACCTTGACCCTACCCTCACCCTGAGCTTGACCTTTAACTTGTCCCTGACTCTGACCTTGACCCTGACCCTGACCCTGACCCTGCACCTGACCTGACTCTGACCAAGACGCTGACCCTACCCCTCACCTTGACCTTGACCTTGACCTTGATCTTGACCCTGACCCTGACCCTCACTCGCACCCTGACCCTGATACTGAACCTGACCTTGACCTTGACCCTGACCCCGAAATTGACCTCGAACTTGACTTTGACCCTGACCCTGACCCTGACCCTGACCCTGACCTTGACCTTGACCCTGACCCTCACCATGACCCTCACCCTCACCCTGACCCTGACCCAGACCCAGACCTCGAAACTTAACCTAACCCTGACCCTGACCGGGACACTGACACTATCCCTCAACTTGACCTTGACCCTGATGCTGACCCTGACCCTGACCTTGACCCTGACCTTGACCTTCAACCTAAACCTAACCCTGACCCTGATCCTGACCTTGACCTTGACCTTGACCCTGACCCTGACCCGGACCTTGGCCTTGACCCTCACCCTGACAATGACCCTGACACTGAACTTGACAATGACCCTGACCTTGACCTTGACCTTGACCCTGATGCTGACCCTCACCCTAAACCTGACACTGACTCTGACAATGACCTTGACCCTGACCCTGACCCTGACCCTGAACTTGTCCTTGACCCTGACCCTGACCTTGACCTTGACCCTGACCCTGACACTGACCCTGCACCTGACCTGGCCCTGACCAAGACGCTGACCCTACCCCTCACCTTGAACTTGACCTTGACCCTGACCCTGACCTTGAACTTCAACCTGACCCTGACCCTGACCTTGACCTTGATCTTGACCCTGACCCTCACTCGCACCCTGACCCTGACCCTGATACTGAACCTGACCTTGACCTTGACCCTGACCCCGAAATTGACCTTGAACTTGACCTTGACCCTGACCCTGACCCTGACCTTGTAATTGACCCTGAACTTGACCTTGACCTTGACCTTGACCCTGACCCTGACCATGACCATGACCTTGTCCTTGACCTTGACCCTGTCCCTTTCCCTGACGTTGACCTTGACCCGACCTTGACCTTGACCTTGACCCTGACCCTGACACTGACCCTGCACCTGACCTGGCCCTGACCAAGACGCTGACCCTACCCCTCACCTTGACCTTGACCTTGACACTGACGCTGACCCTGACCTTGACCTTGACCCTGACCCTCACCCTAAATCTGACACTGACTCTGACAATGACCTTGACCTTGAACTTCAATCTGACACTCACCCTAAACCTGACCCTGACCCTGACCCTGACCTTGAACTTCAACCTGACCCTGACCTTGACCTTGATCTTGACCCTGACCCTCACTCGCACCCTGACCCTGACCCTGATACTGAACCTGACCTTGAACTTGACCCTGACCCCGAAATTGACCTTGAACTTGACCTTGACCATGAGCCTGACCTTGACATTGACCCTGAACTTGACCTTGACCTTGACCTTGACCCTCACCCTCACCCTGACCCTGACCTTGAACCTGAACCTGACCTTGAACTTGACCCTGACCCTGACCTTCAACTTGAGCCTGAACCTTACCTTGAACTTGAACTTTAACTTGACCTTGACCCTGACCCTCACCCTCACCCTAAACCTAACTCTGACCCAGACCTTGACCTTGACCTTGAGCTTGACCTTGACCCTGATGCTGACCCACATCCTAAACCTGACACTGACTCTGACAATGACCTTGACCTTGACCCTGACTCTGAACTTGGCCTTGACCTGACCCTGACCTTGACCTTGAAATTGACCCTAACCTTGACTTTGATCTTGACCTTGACCCTACCCTCACCCTGAGCTTGACCTTTAACTTGTCCCTGACTCTGACCTTGACCCTGACCCTGACCCTGACCCTGCACCTGACCTGACTCTGACCAAGACGCTGACCCTACCCCTCACCTTGACCTTGACCTTGACCTTGATCTTGACCCTGACCCTGACCCTCACTCGCACCCTGACCCTGATACTGAACCTGACCTTGACCTTGACCCTGACCCCGAAATTGACCTCGAACTTGACTTTGACCCTGACCCTGACCCTGACCCTGACCCTGACCTTGACCTTGACCCTGACCCTCACCATGACCCTCACCCTCACCCTGACCCTGACCCAGACCCAGACCTCGAAACTTAACCTAACCCTGACCCTGACCGGGACACTGACACTATCCCTCAACTTGACCTTGACTCTGATGCTGACCCTGACCCTGACCTTGACCCTGACCTTGACCTTCAACCTAAACCTAACCCTGACCCTGATCCTGACCTTGACCTTGACCTTGACCCTGACCCTGACCCGGACCTTGGCCTTGACCCTCACCCTGACAATGACCCTGACACTGAACTTGACAATGACCCTGACCTTGACCTTGACCTTGACCCTGATGCTGACCCTCACCCTAAACCTGACACTGACTCTGACAATGACCTTGACCCTGACCCTGACCCTGACCCTGAACTTGTCCTTGACCCTGACCCTGACCTTGACCTTGACCCTGACCCTGACACTGACCCTGCACCTGACCTGGCCCTGACCAAGACGCTGACCCTACCCCTCACCTTGAACTTGACCTTGACCCTGACCCTGACCTTGAACTTCAACCTGACCCTGACCTTGACCTTGATCTTGACCCTGACCCTCACTCGCACCCTGACCCTGACCCTGATACTGAACCTGACCTTGACCTTGACCCTGACCCCGAAATTGACCTTGAACTTGACCTTGACCCTGACCCTGACCCTGACCTTGTAATTGACCCTGAACTTGACCTTGACCTTGACCTTGACCCTGACCCTGACCATGACCATGACCTTGTCCTTGACCTTGACCCTGTCCCTTTCCCTGACGTTGACCTTGACCCGACCTTGACCTTGACCTTGACCCTGACCCTGACACTGACCCTGCACCTGACCTGGCCCTGACCAAGACGCTGACCCTACCCCTCACCTTGACCTTGACCTTGACACTGACGCTGACCCTGACCTTGACCTTGACCCTGACCCTCACCCTAAATCTGACACTGACTCTGACAATGACCTTGACCTTGAACTTCAATCTGACACTCACCCTAAACCTGACCCTGACCCTGACCCTGACCTTGAACTTCAACCTGACCCTGACCTTGACCTTGATCTTGACCCTGACCCTCACTCGCACCCTGACCCTGACCCTGATACTGAACCTGACCTTGAACTTGACCCTGACCCCGAAATTGACCTTGAACTTGACCTTGACCATGAGCCTGACCTTGACATTGACCCTGAACTTGACCTTGACCTTGACCTTGACCCTCACCCTCACCCTGACCCTGACCTTGAACCTGAACCTGACCTTGAACTTGACCCTGACCCTGACCTTCAACTTGAGCCTGAACCTTACCTTGAACTTGAACTTTAACTTGACCTTGACCCTGACCCTCACCCTCACCCTAAACCTAACTCTGACCCAGACCTTGACCTTGACCTTGAGCTTGACCTTGACCCTGATGCTGACCCACATCCTAAACCTGACACTGACTCTGACAATGACCTTGACCTTGACCCTGACTCTGAACTTGGCCTTGACCTGACCCTGACCTTGACCTTGAAATTGACCCTAACCTTGACTTTGATCTTGACCTTGACCCTACCCTCACCCTGAGCTTGACCTTTAACTTGTCCCTGACTCTGACCTTGACCCTGACCCTGACCCTGACCCTGCACCTGACCTGACTCTGACCAAGACGCTGACCCTACCCCTCACCTTGACCTTGACCTTGACCTTGATCTTGACCCTGACCCTGACCCTCACTCGCACCCTGACCCTGATACTGAACCTGACCTTGACCTTGACCCTGACCCCGAAATTGACCTCGAACTTGACTTTGACCCTGACCCTGACCCTGACCCTGACCTTGACCTTGACCCTGACCCTCACCATGACCCTCACCCTCACCCTGACCCTGACCCAGACCCAGACCTCGAAACTTAACCTAACCCTGACCCTGACCGGGACACTGACACTATCCCTCAACTTGACCTTGACCCTGATGCTGACCCTGACCCTGACCTTGACCCTGACCTTGACCTTCAACCTAAACCTAACCCTGACCCTGATCCTGACCTTGACCTTGACCTTGACCCTGACCCTGACCCGGACCTTGGCCTTGACCCTCACCCTGACAATGACCCTGACACTGAACTTGACAATGACCCTGACCTTGACCTTGACCTTGACCCTGATGCTGACCCTCACCCTAAACCTGACACTGACTCTGACAATGACCTTGACCCTGACCCTGACCCTGACCCTGAACTTGTCCTTGACCCTGACCCTGACCTTGACCTTGACCCTGACCCTGACACTGACCCTGCACCTGACCTGGCCCTGACCAAGACGCTGACCCTACCCCTCACCTTGAACTTGACCTTGACCCTGACCCTGACCTTGAACTTCAACCTGACCCTGACCCTGACCTTGACCTTGATCTTGACCCTGACCCTCACTCGCACCCTGACCCTGACCCTGATACTGAACCTGACCTTGACCTTGACCCTGACCCCGAAATTGACCTTGAACTTGACCTTGACCCTGACCCTGACCCTGACCTTGTAATTGACCCTGAACTTGACCTTGACCTTGACCTTGACCCTGACCCTGACCATGACCATGACCTTGTCCTTGACCTTGACCCTGTCCCTTTCCCTGACGTTGACCTTGACCCGACCTTGACCTTGACCTTGACCCTGACCCTGACACTGACCCTGCACCTGACCTGGCCCTGACCAAGACGCTGACCCTACCCCTCACCTTGACCTTGACCTTGACACTGACGCTGACCCTGACCTTGACCTTGACCCTGACCCTCACCCTAAATCTGACACTGACTCTGACAATGACCTTGACCTTGAACTTCAATCTGACACTCACCCTAAACCTGACCCTGACCCTGACCCTGACCTTGAACTTCAACCTGACCCTGACCTTGACCTTGATCTTGACCCTGACCCTCACTCGCACCCTGACCCTGACCCTGATACTGAACCTGACCTTGAACTTGACCCTGACCCCGAAATTGACCTTGAACTTGACCTTGACCATGAGCCTGACCTTGACATTGACCCTGAACTTGACCTTGACCTTGACCTTGACCCTCACCCTCACCCTGACCCTGACCTTGAACCTGAACCTGACCTTGAACTTGACCCTGACCCTGACCTTCAACTTGAGCCTGAACCTTACCTTGAACTTGAACTTTAACTTGACCTTGACCCTGACCCTCACCCTCACCCTAAACCTAACTCTGACCCAGACCTTGACCTTGACCTTGAGCTTGACCTTGACCCTGATGCTGACCCACATCCTAAACCTGACACTGACTCTGACAATGACCTTGACCTTGACCCTGACTCTGAACTTGGCCTTGACCTGACCCTGACCTTGACCTTGAAATTGACCCTAACCTTGACTTTGATCTTGACCTTGACCCTACCCTCACCCTGAGCTTGACCTTTAACTTGTCCCTGACTCTGACCTTGACCCTGACCCTGACCCTGACCCTGCACCTGACCTGACTCTGACCAAGACACTGACCCTACCCCTCACCTTGACCTTGACCTTGACCTTGATCTTGACCCTGACCCTGACCCTCACTCGCACCCTGACCCTGATACTGAACCTGACCTTGACCTTGACCCTGACCCCGAAATTGACCTCGAACTTGACTTTGACCCTGACCCTGACCCTGACCCTGACCTTGACCTTGACCCTGACCCTCACCATGACCCTCACCCTCACCCTGACCCTGACCCAGACCCAGACCTCGAAACTTAACCTAACCCTGACCCTGACCGGGACACTGACACTATCCCTCAACTTGACCTTGACCCTGATGCTGACCCTGACCCTGACCTTGACCCTGACCTTGACCTTCAACCTAAACCTAACCCTGACCCTGATCCTGACCTTGACCTTGACCTTGACCCTGACCCTGACCCGGACCTTGGCCTTGACCCTCACCCTGACAATGACCCTGACACTGAACTTGACAATGACCCTGACCTTGACCTTGACCTTGACCCTGATGCTGACCCTCACCCTAAACCTGACACTGACTCTGACAATGACCTTGACCCTGACCCTGACCCTGACCCTGAACTTGTCCTTGACCCTGACCCTGACCTTGACCTTGACCCTGACCCTGACCCTGACCCTGCACCTGACCTGGCCCTGACCAAGACGCTGACCCTACCCCTCACCTTGAACTTGACCTTGACCCTGACCCTGACCTTGAACTTCAACCTGACCCTGACCCTGACCTTGACCTTGATCTTGACCCTGACCCTCACTCGCACCCTGACCCTGACCCTGATACTGAACCTGACCTTGACCTTGACCCTGACCCCGAAATTGACCTTGAACTTGACCTTGACCCTGACCCTGACCCTGACCTTGTAATTGACCCTGAACTTGACCTTGACCTTGACCTTGACCCTGACCCTGACCATGACCATGACCTTGTCCTTGACCTTGACCCTGTCCCTTTCCCTGACGTTGACCTTGACCCGACCTTGACCTTGACCTTGACCCTGACCCTGACACTGACCCTGCACCTGACCTGGCCCTGACCAAGACGCTGACCCTACCCCTCACCTTGACCTTGACCTTGACACTGACGCTGACCCTGACCTTGACCTTGACCCTGACCCTCACCCTAAATCTGACACTGACTCTGACAATGACCTTGACCTTGAACTTCAATCTGACACTCACCCTAAACCTGACCCTGACCCTGACCCTGACCTTGAACTTCAACCTGACCCTGACCTTGACCTTGATCTTGACCCTGACCCTCACTCGCACCCTGACCCTGACCCTGATACTGAACCTGACCTTGAACTTGACCCTGACCCCGAAATTGACCTTGAACTTGACCTTGACCATGAGCCTGACCTTGACATTGACCCTGAACTTGACCTTGACCTTGACCTTGACCCTCACCCTCACCCTGACCCTGACCTTGAACCTGAACCTGACCTTGAACTTGACCCTGACCCTGACCTTCAACTTGAGCCTGAACCTTACCTTGAACTTGAACTTTAACTTGACCTTGACCCTGACCCTCACCCTCACCCTAAACCTAACTCTGACCCAGACCTTGACCTTGACCTTGAGCTTGACCTTGACCCTGATGCTGACCCACATCCTAAACCTGACACTGACTCTGACAATGACCTTGACCTTGACCCTGACTCTGAACTTGGCCTTGACCTGACCCTGACCTTGACCTTGAAATTGACCCTAACCTTGACTTTGATCTTGACCTTGACCCTACCCTCACCCTGAGCTTGACCTTTAACTTGTCCCTGACTCTGACCTTGACCCTGACCCTGACCCTGACCCTGCACCTGACCTGACTCTGACCAAGACGCTGACCCTACCCCTCACCTTGACCTTGACCTTGACCTTGATCTTGACCCTGACCCTGACCCTCACTCGCACCCTGACCCTGATACTGAACCTGACCTTGACCTTGACCCTGACCCCGAAATTGACCTCGAACTTGACTTTGACCCTGACCCTGACCCTGACCCTGACCTTGACCTTGACCCTGACCCTCACCATGACCCTCACCCTCACCCTGACCCTGACCCAGACCCAGACCTCGAAACTTAACCTAACCCTGACCCTGACCGGGACACTGACACTATCCCTCAACTTGACCTTGACCCTGATGCTGACCCTGACCCTGACCTTGACCCTGACCTTGACCTTCAACCTAAACCTAACCCTGACCCTGATCCTGACCTTGACCTTGACCTTGACCCTGACCCTGACCCGGACCTTGGCCTTGACCCTCACCCTGACAATGACCCTGACACTGAACTTGACAATGACCCTGACCTTGACCTTGACCTTGACCCTGATGCTGACCCTCACCCTAAACCTGACACTGACTCTGACAATGACCTTGACCCTGACCCTGACCCTGACCCTGAACTTGTCCTTGACCCTGACCCTGACCTTGACCTTGACCCTGACCCTGACCCTGACCCTGCACCTGACCTGGCCCTGACCAAGACGCTGACCCTACCCCTCACCTTGAACTTGACCTTGACCCTGACCCTGACCTTGAACTTCAACCTGACCCTGACCCTGACCTTGACCTTGATCTTGACCCTGACCCTCACTCGCACCCTGACCCTGACCCTGATACTGAACCTGACCTTGACCTTGACCCTGACCCCGAAATTGACCTTGAACTTGACCTTGACCCTGACCCTGACCCTGACCTTGTAATTGACCCTGAACTTGACCTTGACCTTGACCTTGACCCTGACCCTGACCATGACCATGACCTTGTCCTTGACCTTGACCCTGTCCCTTTCCCTGACGTTGACCTTGACCCGACCTTGACCTTGACCTTGACCCTGACCCTGACACTGACCCTGCACCTGACCTGGCCCTGACCAAGACGCTGACCCTACCCCTCACCTTGACCTTGACCTTGACACTGACGCTGACCCTGACCTTGACCTTGACCCTGACCCTCACCCTAAATCTGACACTGACTCTGACAATGACCTTGACCTTGAACTTCAATCTGACACTCACCCTAAACCTGACCCTGACCCTGACCCTGACCTTGAACTTCAACCTGACCCTGACCTTGACCTTGATCTTGACCCTGACCCTCACTCGCACCCTGACCCTGACCCTGATACTGAACCTGACCTTGAACTTGACCCTGACCCCGAAATTGACCTTGAACTTGACCTTGACCATGAGCCTGACCTTGACATTGACCCTGAACTTGACCTTGACCTTGACCTTGACCCTCACCCTCACCCTGACCCTGACCTTGAACCTGAACCTGACCTTGAACTTGACCCTGACCCTGACCTTCAACTTGAGCCTGAACCTTACCTTGAACTTGAACTTTAACTTGACCTTGACCCTGACCCTCACCCTCACCCTAAACCTAACTCTGACCCAGACCTTGACCTTGACCTTGAGCTTGACCTTGACCCTGATGCTGACCCACATCCTAAACCTGACACTGACTCTGACAATGACCTTGACCTTGACCCTGACTCTGAACTTGGCCTTGACCTGACCCTGACCTTGACCTTGAAATTGACCCTAACCTTGACTTTGATCTTGACCTTGACCCTACCCTCACCCTGAGCTTGACCTTTAACTTGTCCCTGACTCTGACCTTGACCCTGACCCTGACCCTGACCCTGCACCTGACCTGACTCTGACCAAGACGCTGACCCTACCCCTCACCTTGACCTTGACCTTGACCTTGATCTTGACCCTGACCCTGACCCTCACTCGCACCCTGACCCTGATACTGAACCTGACCTTGACCTTGACCCTGACCCCGAAATTGACCTCGAACTTGACTTTGACCCTGACCCTGACCCTGACCCTGACCTTGACCTTGACCCTGACCCTCACCATGACCCTCACCCTCACCCTGACCCTGACCCAGACCCAGACCTCGAAACTTAACCTAACCCTGACCCTGACCGGGACACTGACACTATCCCTCAACTTGACCTTGACCCTGATGCTGACCCTGACCCTGACCTTGACCCTGACCTTGACCTTCAACCTAAACCTAACCCTGACCCTGATCCTGACCTTGACCTTGACCTTGACCCTGACCCTGACCCGGACCTTGGCCTTGACCCTCACCCTGACAATGACCCTGACACTGAACTTGACAATGACCCTGACCTTGACCTTGACCTTGACCCTGATGCTGACCCTCACCCTAAACCTGACACTGACTCTGACAATGACCTTGACCCTGACCCTGACCCTGACCCTGACCCTGAACTTGTCCTTGACCCTGACCCTGACCTTGACCTTGACCCTGACCCTGACACTGACCCTGCACCTGACCTGGCCCTGACCAAGACGCTGACCCTACCCCTCACCTTGAACTTGACCTTGACCCTGACCCTGACCTTGAACTTCAACCTGACCCTGACCTTGACCTTGACCTTGATCTTGACCCTGACCCTCACTCGCACCCTGACCCTGACCCTGATACTGAACCTGACCTTGACCTTGACCCTGACCCCGAAATTGACCTTGAACTTGACCTTGACCCTGACCCTGACCCTGACCTTGTAATTGACCCTGAACTTGACCTTGACCTTGACCTTGACCCTGACCCTGACCATGACCATGACCTTGTCCTTGACCTTGACCCTGTCCCTTTCCCTGACGTTGACCTTGACCCGACCTTGACCTTGACCTTGACCCTGACCCTGACACTGACCCTGCACCTGACCTGGCCCTGACCAAGACGCTGACCCTACCCCTCACCTTGACCTTGACCTTGACACTGACGCTGACCCTGACCTTGACCTTGACCCTGACCCTCACCCTAAATCTGACACTGACTCTGACAATGACCTTGACCTTGAACTTCAATCTGACACTCACCCTAAACCTGACCCTGACCCTGACCCTGACCTTGAACTTCAACCTGACCCTGACCTTGACCTTGATCTTGACCCTGACCCTCACTCGCACCCTGACCCTGACCCTGATACTGAACCTGACCTTGAACTTGACCCTGACCCCGAAATTGACCTTGAACTTGACCTTGACCATGAGCCTGACCTTGACATTGACCCTGAACTTGACCTTGACCTTGACCTTGACCCTCACCCTCACCCTGACCCTGACCTTGAACCTGAACCTGACCTTGAACTTGACCCTGACCCTGACCTTCAACTTGAGCCTGAACCTTACCTTGAACTTGAACTTTAACTTGACCTTGACCCTGACCCTCACCCTCACCCTAAACCTAACTCTGACCCAGACCTTGACCTTGACCTTGAGCTTGACCTTGACCCTGATGCTGACCCACATCCTAAACCTGACACTGACTCTGACAATGACCTTGACCTTGACCCTGACTCTGAACTTGGCCTTGACCTGACCCTGACCTTGACCTTGAAATTGACCCTAACCTTGACTTTGATCTTGACCTTGACCCTACCCTCACCCTGAGCTTGACCTTTAACTTGTCCCTGACTCTGACCTTGACCCTGACCCTGACCCTGACCCTGCACCTGACCTGACTCTGACCAAGACGCTGACCCTACCCCTCACCTTGACCTTGACCTTGACCTTGATCTTGACCCTGACCCTGACCCTCACTCGCACCCTGACCCTGATACTGAACCTGACCTTGACCTTGACCCTGACCCCGAAATTGACCTCGAACTTGACTTTGACCCTGACCCTGACCCTGACCCTGACCTTGACCTTGACCCTGACCCTCACCATGACCCTCACCCTCACCCTGACCCTGACCCAGACCCAGACCTCGAAACTTAACCTAACCCTGACCCTGACCGGGACACTGACACTATCCCTCAACTTGACCTTGACCCTGATGCTGACCCTGACCCTGACCTTGACCCTGACCTTGACCTTCAACCTAAACCTAACCCTGACCCTGATCCTGACCTTGACCTTGACCTTGACCCTGACCCTGACCCGGACCTTGGCCTTGACCCTCACCCTGACAATGACCCTGACACTGAACTTGACAATGACCCTGACCTTGACCTTGACCTTGACCCTGATGCTGACCCTCACCCTAAACCTGACACTGACTCTGACAATGACCTTGACCCTGACCCTGACCCTGACCCTGAACTTGTCCTTGACCCTGACCCTGACCTTGACCTTGACCCTGACCCTGACACTGACCCTGCACCTGACCTGGCCCTGACCAAGACGCTGACCCTACCCCTCACCTTGAACTTGACCTTGACCCTGACCCTGACCTTGAACTTCAACCTGACCCTGACCTTGACCTTGATCTTGACCCTGACCCTGACCCTCACTCGCACCCTGACCCTGACCCTGATACTGAACCTGACCTTGACCTTGACCCTGACCCCGAAATTGACCTTGAACTTGACCTTGACCCTGACCCTGACCCTGACCTTGTAATTGACCCTGAACTTGACCTTGACCTTGACCTTGACCCTGACCCTGACCATGACCATGACCTTGTCCTTGACCTTGACCCTGTCCCTTTCCCTGACGTTGACCTTGACCCGACCTTGACCTTGACCTTGACCCTGACCCTGACACTGACCCTGCACCTGACCTGGCCCTGACCAAGACGCTGACCCTACCCCTCACCTTGACCTTGACCTTGACACTGACGCTGACCCTGACCTTGACCTTGACCCTGACCCTCACCCTAAATCTGACACTGACTCTGACAATGACCTTGACCTTGAACTTCAATCTGACACTCACCCTAAACCTGACCCTGACCCTGACCCTGACCTTGAACTTCAACCTGACCCTGACCTTGACCTTGATCTTGACCCTGACCCTCACTCGCACCCTGACCCTGATACTGAACCTGACCTTGAACTTGACCCTGACCCCGAAATTGACCCTGAACTTGACCTTGACCTTGACCTTGACCCTGACCTTGTAATTGACCCTGAACTTGACCTTGACCTTGACCTTGACCCTGACCCTGACCATGACCATGACCTTGTCCTTGACCTTGACCCTGTCCCTTTCCCTGACGTTGACCTTGACCCGACCTTGACCTTGACCTTGACCCTGACCCTGACACTGACCCTGCACCTGACCTGGCCCTGACCAAGACGCTGACCCTACCCCTCACCTTGACCTTGACCTTGACACTGACGCTGACCCTGACCTTGACCTTGACCCTGACCCTCACCCTAAATCTGACACTGACTCTGACAATGACCTTGACCTTGAACTTCAATCTGACACTCACCCTAAACCTGACCCTGACCCTGACCCTGACCTTGAACTTCAACCTGACCCTGACCTTGACCTTGATCTTGACCCTGACCCTCACTCGCACCCTGACCCTGACCCTGATACTGAACCTGACCTTGAACTTGACCCTGACCCCGAAATTGACCTTGAACTTGACCTTGACCATGAGCCTGACCTTGACATTGACCCTGAACTTGACCTTGACCTTGACCTTGACCCTCACCCTCACCCTGACCCTGACCTTGAACCTGAACCTGACCTTGAACTTGACCCTGACCCTGACCTTCAACTTGAGCCTGAACCTTACCTTGAACTTGAACTTTAACTTGACCTTGACCCTGACCCTCACCCTCACCCTAAACCTAACTCTGACCCAGACCTTGACCTTGACCTTGAGCTTGACCTTGACCCTGATGCTGACCCACATCCTAAACCTGACACTGACTCTGACAATGACCTTGACCTTGACCCTGACTCTGAACTTGGCCTTGACCTGACCCTGACCTTGACCTTGAAATTGACCCTAACCTTGACTTTGATCTTGACCTTGACCCTACCCTCACCCTGAGCTTGACCTTTAACTTGTCCCTGACTCTGACCTTGACCCTGACCCTGACCCTGACCCTGCACCTGACCTGACTCTGACCAAGACGCTGACCCTACCCCTCACCTTGACCTTGACCTTGACCTTGATCTTGACCCTGACCCTAACCCTCACTCGCACCCTGACCCTGATACTGAACCTGACCTTGACCTTGACCCTGACCCCGAAATTGACCTCGAACTTGACTTTGACCCTGACCCTGACCCTGACCTTGACCCTGACCCTCACCATGACCCTCACCCTCACCCTGACCCTGACCCAGACCCAGACCTCGAAACTTAACCTAACCCTGACCCTGACCGGGACACTGACACTATCCCTCAACTTGACCTTGACCCTGATGCTGACCCTGACCCTGACCTTGACCCTGACCTTGACCTTCAACCTAAACCTAACCCTGACCCTGATCCTGACCTTGACCTTGACCTTGACCCTGACCCTGACCCGGACCTTGGCCTTGACCCTCACCCTGACAATGACCCTGACACTGAACTTGACAATGACCCTGACCTTGACCTTGACCTTGACCCTGATGCTGACCCTCACCCTAAACCTGACACTGACTCTGACAATGACCTTGACCCTGACCCTGACCCTGACCCTGAACTTGTCCTTGACCCTGACCCTGACCTTGACCTTGACCCTGACCCTGACACTGACCCTGCACCTGACCTGGCCCTGACCAAGACGCTGACCCTACCCCTCACCTTGAACTTGACCTTGACCCTGACCCTGACCTTGAACTTCAACCTGACCCTGACCTTGACCTTGATCTTGACCCTGACCCTGACCCTCACTCGCACCCTGACCCTGACCCTGATACTGAACCTGACCTTGACCTTGACCCTGACCCCGAAATTGACCTTGAACTTGACCTTGACCCTGACCCTGACCCTGACCTTGTAATTGACCCTGAACTTGACCTTGACCTTGACCTTGACCCTGACCCTGACCATGACCATGACCTTGTCCTTGACCTTGACCCTGTCCCTTTCCCTGACGTTGACCTTGACCCGACCTTGACCTTGACCTTGACCCTGACCCTGACACTGACCCTGCACCTGACCTGGCCCTGACCAAGACGCTGACCCTACCCCTCACCTTGACCTTGACCTTGACACTGACGCTGACCCTGACCTTGACCTTGACCCTGACCCTCACCCTAAATCTGACACTGACTCTGACAATGACCTTGACCTTGAACTTCAATCTGACACTCACCCTAAACCTGACCCTGACCCTGACCCTGACCTTGAACTTCAACCTGACCCTGACCTTGACCTTGATCTTGACCCTGACCCTCACTCGCACCCTGACCCTGACCCTGATACTGAACCTGACCTTGAACTTGACCCTGACCCCGAAATTGACCTTGAACTTGACCTTGACCATGAGCCTGACCTTGACATTGACCCTGAACTTGACCTTGACCTTGACCTTGACCCTCACCCTCACCCTGACCCTGACCTTGAACCTGAACCTGACCTTGAACTTGACCCTGACCCTGACCTTCAACTTGAGCCTGAACCTTACCTTGAACTTGAACTTTAACTTGACCTTGACCCTGACCCTCACCCTCACCCTAAACCTAACTCTGACCCAGACCTTGACCTTGACCTTGAGCTTGACCTTGACCCTGATGCTGACCCACATCCTAAACCTGACACTGACTCTGACAATGACCTTGACCTTGACCCTGACTCTGAACTTGGCCTTGACCTGACCCTGACCTTGACCTTGAAATTGACCCTAACCTTGACTTTGATCTTGACCTTGACCCTACCCTCACCCTGAGCTTGACCTTTAACTTGTCCCTGACTCTGACCTTGACCCTGACCCTGACCCTGACCCTGCACCTGACCTGACTCTGACCAAGACGCTGACCCTACCCCTCACCTTGACCTTGACCTTGACCTTGATCTTGACCCTGACCCTGACCCTCACTCGCACCCTGACCCTGATACTGAACCTGACCTTGACCTTGACCCTGACCCCGAAATTGACCTCGAACTTGACTTTGACCCTGACCCTGACCCTGACCCTGACCTTGACCTTGACCCTGACCCTCACCATGACCCTCACCCTCACCCTGACCCTGACCCAGACCCAGACCTCGAAACTTAACCTAACCCTGACCCTGACCGGGACACTGACACTATCCCTCAACTTGACCTTGACCCTGATGCTGACCCTGACCCTGACCTTGACCCTGACCTTGACCTTCAACCTAAACCTAACCCTGACCCTGATCCTGACCTTGACCTTGACCTTGACCCTGACCCTGACCCGGACCTTGGCCTTGACCCTCACCCTGACAATGACCCTGACACTGAACTTGACAATGACCCTGACCTTGACCTTGACCTTGACCCTGATGCTGACCCTCACCCTAAACCTGACACTGACTCTGACAATGACCTTGACCCTGACCCTGACCCTGACCCTGAACTTGTCCTTGACCCTGACCTTGACCTTGACCCTGACCCTGACACTGACCCTGCACCTGACCTGGCCCTGACCAAGACGCTGACCCTACCCCTCACCTTGAACTTGACCTTGACCCTGACCCTGACCTTGAACTTCAACCTGACCCTGACCTTGACCTTGATCTTGACCCTGACCCTGACCCTCACTCGCACCCTGACCCTGACCCTGATACTGAACCTGACCTTGACCTTGACCCTGACCCCGAAATTGACCTTGAACTTGACCTTGACCCTGACCCTGACCCTGACCTTGTAATTGACCCTGAACTTGACCTTGACCTTGACCTTGACCCTGACCCTGACCATGACCATGACCTTGTCCTTGACCTTGACCCTGTCCCTTTCCCTGACGTTGACCTTGACCCGACCTTGACCTTGACCTTGACCCTGACCCTGACACTGACCCTGCACCTGACCTGGCCCTGACCAAGACGCTGACCCTACCCCTCACCTTGACCTTGACCTTGACACTGACGCTGACCCTGACCTTGACCTTGACCCTGACCCTCACCCTAAATCTGACACTGACTCTGACAATGACCTTGACCTTGAACTTCAATCTGACACTCACCCTAAACCTGACCCTGACCCTGACCCTGACCTTGAACTTCAACCTGACCCTGACCTTGACCTTGATCTTGACCCTGACCCTCACTCGCACCCTGACCCTGACCCTGATACTGAACCTGACCTTGAACTTGACCCTGACCCCGAAATTGACCTTGAACTTGACCTTGACCATGAGCCTGACCTTGACATTGACCCTGAACTTGACCTTGACCTTGACCTTGACCCTCACCCTCACCCTGACCCTGACCTTGAACCTGAACCTGACCTTGAACTTGACCCTGACCCTGACCTTCAACTTGAGCCTGAACCTTACCTTGAACTTGAACTTTAACTTGACCTTGACCCTGACCCTCACCCTCACCCTAAACCTAACTCTGACCCAGACCTTGACCTTGACCTTGAGCTTGACCTTGACCCTGATGCTGACCCACATCCTAAACCTGACACTGACTCTGACAATGACCTTGACCTTGACCCTGACTCTGAACTTGGCCTTGACCTGACCCTGACCTTGACCTTGAAATTGACCCTAACCTTGACTTTGATCTTGACCTTGACCCTACCCTCACCCTGAGCTTGACCTTTAACTTGTCCCTGACTCTGACCTTGACCCTGACCCTGACCCTGACCCTGCACCTGACCTGACTCTGACCAAGACGCTGACCCTACCCCTCACCTTGACCTTGACCTTGACCTTGATCTTGACCCTGACCCTGACCCTCACTCGCACCCTGACCCTGATACTGAACCTGACCTTGACCTTGACCCTGACCCCGAAATTGACCTCGAACTTGACTTTGACCCTGACCCTGACCCTGACCCTGACCTTGACCTTGACCCTGACCCTCACCATGACCCTCACCCTCACCCTGACCCTGACCCAGACCCAGACCTCGAAACTTAACCTAACCCTGACCCTGACCGGGACACTGACACTATCCCTCAACTTGACCTTGACCCTGATGCTGACCCTGACCCTGACCTTGACCCTGACCTTGACCTTCAACCTAAACCTAACCCTGACCCTGATCCTGACCTTGACCTTGACCTTGACCCTGACCCTGACCCGGACCTTGGCCTTGACCCTCACCCTGACAATGACCCTGACACTGAACTTGACAATGACCCTGACCTTGACCTTGACCTTGACCCTGATGCTGACCCTCACCCTAAACCTGACACTGACTCTGACAATGACCTTGACCCTGACCCTGACCCTGACCCTGAACTTGTCCTTGACCCTGACCCTGACCTTGACCTTGACCCTGACCCTGACACTGACCCTGCACCTGACCTGGCCCTGACCAAGACGCTGACCCTACCCCTCACCTTGAACTTGACCTTGACCCTGACCCTGACCTTGAACTTCAACCTGACCCTGACCCTGACCTTGACCTTGATCTTGACCCTGACCCTCACTCGCACCCTGACCCTGACCCTGATACTGAACCTGACCTTGACCTTGACCCTGACCCCGAAATTGACCTTGAACTTGACCTTGACCCTGACCCTGACCCTGACCTTGTAATTGACCCTGAACTTGACCTTGACCTTGACCTTGACCCTGACCCTGACCATGACCATGACCTTGTCCTTGACCTTGACCCTGTCCCTTTCCCTGACGTTGACCTTGACCCGACCTTGACCTTGACCTTGACCCTGACCCTGACACTGACCCTGCACCTGACCTGGCCCTGACCAAGACGCTGACCCTACCCCTCACCTTGACCTTGACCTTGACACTGACGCTGACCCTGACCTTGACCTTGACCCTGACCCTCACCCTAAATCTGACACTGACTCTGACAATGACCTTGACCTTGAACTTCAATCTGACACTCACCCTAAACCTGACCCTGACCCTGACCCTGACCTTGAACTTCAACCTGACCCTGACCTTGACCTTGATCTTGACCCTGACCCTGACCCTCACTCGCACCCTGACCCTGACCCTGATACTGAACCTGACCTTGAACTTGACCCTGACCCCGAAATTGACCTTGAACTTGACCTTGACCATGAGCCTGACCTTGACATTGACCCTGAACTTGACCTTGACCTTGACCTTGACCCTCACCCTCACCCTGACCCTGACCTTGAACCTGAACCTGACCTTGAACTTGACCCTGACCCTGACCTTCAACTTGAGCCTGAACCTTACCTTGAACTTGAACTTTAACTTGACCTTGACCCTGACCCTCACCCTCACCCTAAACCTAACTCTGACCCAGACCTTGACCTTGACCTTGAGCTTGACCTTGACCCTGATGCTGACCCACATCCTAAACCTGACACTGACTCTGACAATGACCTTGACCTTGACCCTGACTCTGAACTTGGCCTTGACCTGACCCTGACCTTGACCTTGAAATTGACCCTAACCTTGACTTTGATCTTGACCTTGACCCTACCCTCACCCTGAGCTTGACCTTTAACTTGTCCCTGACTCTGACCTTGACCCTGACCCTGACCCTGACCCTGCACCTGACCTGACTCTGACCAAGACGCTGACCCTACCCCTCACCTTGACCTTGACCTTGACCTTGATCTTGACCCTGACCCTGACCCTCACTCGCACCCTGACCCTGATACTGAACCTGACCTTGACCTTGACCCTGACCCCGAAATTGACCTCGAACTTGACTTTGACCCTGACCCTGACCCTGACCCTGACCTTGACCTTGACCCTGACCCTCACCATGACCCTCACCCTCACCCTGACCCTGACCCAGACCCAGACCTCGAAACTTAACCTAACCCTGACCCTGACCGGGACACTGACACTATCCCTCAACTTGACCTTGACCCTGATGCTGACCCTGACCCTGACCTTGACCCTGACCTTGACCTTCAACCTAAACCTAACCCTGACCCTGATCCTGACCTTGACCTTGACCTTGACCCTGACCCTGACCCGGACCTTGGCCTTGACCCTCACCCTGACAATGACCCTGACACTGAACTTGACAATGACCCTGACCTTGACCTTGACCTTGACCCTGATGCTGACCCTCACCCTAAACCTGACACTGACTCTGACAATGACCTTGACCCTGACCCTGACCCTGACCCTGAACTTGTCCTTGACCCTGACCCTGACCTTGACCTTGACCCTGACCCTGACACTGACCCTGCACCTGACCTGGCCCTGACCAAGACGCTGACCCTACCCCTCACCTTGAACTTGACCTTGACCCTGACCCTGACCTTGAACTTCAACCTGACCCTGACCCTGACCTTGACCTTGATCTTGACCCTGACCCTCACTCGCACCCTGACCCTGACCCTGATACTGAACCTGACCTTGACCTTGACCCTGACCCCGAAATTGACCTTGAACTTGACCTTGACCCTGACCCTGACCCTGACCTTGTAATTGACCCTGAACTTGACCTTGACCTTGACCTTGACCCTGACCCTGACCATGACCATGACCTTGTCCTTGACCTTGACCCTGTCCCTTTCCCTGACGTTGACCTTGACCCGACCTTGACCTTGACCTTGACCCTGACCCTGACACTGACCCTGCACCTGACCTGGCCCTGACCAAGACGCTGACCCTACCCCTCACCTTGACCTTGACCTTGACACTGACGCTGACCCTGACCTTGACCTTGACCCTGACCCTCACCCTAAATCTGACACTGACTCTGACAATGACCTTGACCTTGAACTTCAATCTGACACTCACCCTAAACCTGACCCTGACCCTGACCCTGACCTTGAACTTCAACCTGACCCTGACCTTGACCTTGATCTTGACCCTGACCCTCACTCGCACCCTGACCCTGACCCTGATACTGAACCTGACCTTGAACTTGACCCTGACCCCGAAATTGACCTTGAACTTGACCTTGACCATGAGCCTGACCTTGACATTGACCCTGAACTTGACCTTGACCTTGACCTTGACCCTCACCCTCACCCTGACCCTGACCTTGAACCTGAACCTGACCTTGAACTTGACCCTGACCCTGACCTTCAACTTGAGCCTGAACCTTACCTTGAACTTGAACTTTAACTTGACCTTGACCCTGACCCTCACCCTCACCCTAAACCTAACTCTGACCCAGACCTTGACCTTGACCTTGAGCTTGACCTTGACCCTGATGCTGACCCACATCCTAAACCTGACACTGACTCTGACAATGACCTTGACCTTGACCCTGACTCTGAACTTGGCCTTGACCTGACCCTGACCTTGACCTTGAAATTGACCCTAACCTTGACTTTGATCTTGACCTTGACCCTACCCTCACCCTGAGCTTGACCTTTAACTTGTCCCTGACTCTGACCTTGACCCTGACCCTGACCCTGACCCTGCACCTGACCTGACTCTGACCAAGACGCTGACCCTACCCCTCACCTTGACCTTGACCTTGACCTTGATCTTGACCCTGACCCTGACCCTCACTCGCACCCTGACCCTGATACTGAACCTGACCTTGACCTTGACCCTGACCCCGAAATTGACCTCGAACTTGACTTTGACCCTGACCCTGACCCTGACCCTGACCTTGACCTTGACCCTGACCCTCACCATGACCCTCACCCTCACCCTGACCCTGACCCAGACCCAGACCTCGAAACTTAACCTAACCCTGACCCTGACCGGGACACTGACACTATCCCTCAACTTGACCTTGACCCTGATGCTGACCCTGACCCTGACCTTGACCCTGACCTTGACCTTCAACCTAAACCTAACCCTGACCCTGATCCTGACCTTGACCTTGACCTTGACCCTGACCCTGACCCGGACCTTGGCCTTGACCCTCACCCTGACAATGACCCTGACACTGAACTTGACAATGACCCTGACCTTGACCTTGACCTTGACCCTGATGCTGACCCTCACCCTAAACCTGACACTGACTCTGACAATGACCTTGACCCTGACCCTGACCCTGACCCTGAACTTGTCCTTGACCCTGACCCTGACCTTGACCTTGACCCTGACCCTGACACTGACCCTGCACCTGACCTGGCCCTGACCAAGACGCTGACCCTACCCCTCACCTTGAACTTGACCTTGACCCTGACCCTGACCTTGAACTTCAACCTGACCCTGACCTTGACCTTGATCTTGACCCTGACCCTGACCCTCACTCGCACCCTGACCCTGACCCTGATACTGAACCTGACCTTGACCTTGACCCTGACCCCGAAATTGACCTTGAACTTGACCTTGACCCTGACCCTGACCCTGACCTTGTAATTGACCCTGAACTTGACCTTGACCTTGACCTTGACCCTGACCCTGACCATGACCATGACCTTGTCCTTGACCTTGACCCTGTCCCTTTCCCTGACGTTGACCTTGACCCGACCTTGACCTTGACCTTGACCCTGACCCTGACACTGACCCTGCACCTGACCTGGCCCTGACCAAGACGCTGACCCTACCCCTCACCTTGACCTTGACCTTGACACTGACGCTGACCCTGACCTTGACCTTGACCCTGACCCTCACCCTAAATCTGACACTGACTCTGACAATGACCTTGACCTTGAACTTCAATCTGACACTCACCCTAAACCTGACCCTGACCCTGACCCTGACCTTGAACTTCAACCTGACCCTGACCTTGACCTTGATCTTGACCCTGACCCTCACTCGCACCCTGACCCTGACCCTGATACTGAACCTGACCTTGAACTTGACCCTGACCCCGAAATTGACCTTGAACTTGACCTTGACCATGAGCCTGACCTTGACATTGACCCTGAACTTGACCTTGACCTTGACCTTGACCCTCACCCTCACCCTGACCCTGACCTTGAACCTGAACCTGACCTTGAACTTGACCCTGACCCTGACCTTCAACTTGAGCCTGAACCTTACCTTGAACTTGAACTTTAACTTGACCTTGACCCTGACCCTCACCCTCACCCTAAACCTAACTCTGACCCAGACCTTGACCTTGACCTTGAGCTTGACCTTGACCCTGATGCTGACCCACATCCTAAACCTGACACTGACTCTGACAATGACCTTGACCTTGACCCTGACTCTGAACTTGGCCTTGACCTGACCCTGACCTTGACCTTGAAATTGACCCTAACCTTGACTTTGATCTTGACCTTGACCCTACCCTCACCCTGAGCTTGACCTTTAACTTGTCCCTGACTCTGACCTTGACCCTGACCCTGACCCTGACCCTGCACCTGACCTGACTCTGACCAAGACGCTGACCCTACCCCTCACCTTGACCTTGACCTTGACCTTGATCTTGACCCTGACCCTAACCCTCACTCGCACCCTGACCCTGATACTGAACCTGACCTTGACCTTGACCCTGACCCCGAAATTGACCTCGAACTTGACTTTGACCCTGACCCTGACCCTGACCTTGACCCTGACCCTCACCATGACCCTCACCCTCACCCTGACCCTGACCCAGACCCAGACCTCGAAACTTAACCTAACCCTGACCCTGACCGGGACACTGACACTATCCCTCAACTTGACCTTGACCCTGATGCTGACCCTGACCCTGACCTTGACCCTGACCTTGACCTTCAACCTAAACCTAACCCTGACCCTGATCCTGACCTTGACCTTGACCTTGACCCTGACCCTGACCCGGACCTTGGCCTTGACCCTCACCCTGACAATGACCCTGACACTGAACTTCACAATGACCCTGACCTTGACCTTGACCTTGACCCTGATGCTGACCCTCACCCTAAACCTGACACTGACTCTGACAATGACCTTGACCCTGACCCTGACCCTGACCCTGAACTTGTCCTTGACCCTGACCCTGACCTTGACCTTGACCCTGACCCTGACACTGACCCTGCACCTGACCTGGCCCTGACCAAGACGCTGACCCTACCCCTCACCTTGAACTTGACCTTGACCCTGACCCTGACCTTGAACTTCAACCTGACCCTGACCTTGACCTTGATCTTGACCCTGACCCTGACCCTCACTCGCACCCTGACCCTGACCCTGATACTGAACCTGACCTTGACCTTGACCCTGACCCCGAAATTGACCTTGAACTTGACCTTGACCCTGACCCTGACCCTGACCTTGTAATTGACCCTGAACTTGACCTTGACCTTGACCTTGACCCTGACCCTGACCATGACCATGACCTTGTCCTTGACCTTGACCCTGTCCCTTTCCCTGACGTTGACCTTGACCCGACCTTGACCTTGACCTTGACCCTGACCCTGACACTGACCCTGCACCTGACCTGGCCCTGACCAAGACGCTGACCCTACCCCTCACCTTGACCTTGACCTTGACACTGACGCTGACCCTGACCTTGACCTTGACCCTGACCCTCACCCTAAATCTGACACTGACTCTGACAATGACCTTGACCTTGAACTTCAATCTGACACTCACCCTAAACCTGACCCTGACCCTGACCCTGACCTTGAACTTCAACCTGACCCTGACCTTGACCTTGATCTTGACCCTGACCCTCACTCGCACCCTGACCCTGACCCTGATACTGAACCTGACCTTGAACTTGACCCTGACCCCGAAATTGACCTTGAACTTGACCTTGACCATGAGCCTGACCTTGACATTGACCCTGAACTTGACCTTGACCTTGACCTTGACCCTCACCCTCACCCTGACCCTGACCTTGAACCTGAACCTGACCTTGAACTTGACCCTGACCCTGACCTTCAACTTGAGCCTGAACCTTACCTTGAACTTGAACTTTAACTTGACCTTGACCCTGACCCTCACCCTCACCCTAAACCTAACTCTGACCCAGACCTTGACCTTGACCTTGAGCTTGACCTTGACCCTGATGCTGACCCACATCCTAAACCTGACACTGACTCTGACAATGACCTTGACCTTGACCCTGACTCTGAACTTGGCCTTGACCTGACCCTGACCTTGACCTTGAAATTGACCCTAACCTTGACTTTGATCTTGACCTTGACCCTACCCTCACCCTGAGCTTGACCTTTAACTTGTCCCTGACTCTGACCTTGACCCTGACCCTGACCCTGACCCTGCACCTGACCTGACTCTGACCAAGACGCTGACCCTACCCCTCACCTTGACCTTGACCTTGACCTTGATCTTGACCCTGACCCTGACCCTCACTCGCACCCTGACCCTGATACTGAACCTGACCTTGACCTTGACCCTGACCCCGAAATTGACCTCGAACTTGACTTTGACCCTGACCCTGACCCTGACCCTGACCTTGACCTTGACCCTGACCCTCACCATGACCCTCACCCTCACCCTGACCCTGACCCAGACCCAGACCTCGAAACTTAACCTAACCCTGACCCTGACCGGGACACTGACACTATCCCTCAACTTGACCTTGACTCTGATGCTGACCCTGACCCTGACCTTGACCCTGACCTTGACCTTCAACCTAAACCTAACCCTGACCCTGATCCTGACCTTGACCTTGACCTTGACCCTGACCCTGACCCGGACCTTGGCCTTGACCCTCACCCTGACAATGACCCTGACACTGAACTTGACAATGACCCTGACCTTGACCTTGACCTTGACCCTGATGCTGACCCTCACCCTAAACCTGACACTGACTCTGACAATGACCTTGACCCTGACCCTGACCCTGACCCTGAACTTGTCCTTGACCCTGACCCTGACCTTGACCCTGACCCTGACACTGACCCTGCACCTGACCTGGCCCTGACCAAGACGCTGACCCTACCCCTCACCTTGAACTTGACCTTGACCCTGACCCTGACCTTGAACTTCAACCTGACCCTGACCTTGACCTTGATCTTGACCCTGACCCTGACCCTCACTCGCACCCTGACCCTGACCCTGATACTGAACCTGACCTTGACCTTGACCCTGACCCCGAAATTGACCTTGAACTTGACCTTGACCCTGACCCTGACCCTGACCTTGTAATTGACCCTGAACTTGACCTTGACCTTGACCTTGACCCTGACCCTGACCATGACCATGACCTTGTCCTTGACCTTGACCCTGTCCCTTTCCCTGACGTTGACCTTGACCCGACCTTGACCTTGACCTTGACCCTGACCCTGACACTGACCCTGCACCTGACCTGGCCCTGACCAAGACGCTGACCCTACCCCTCACCTTGACCTTGACCTTGACACTGACGCTGACCCTGACCTTGACCTTGACCCTGACCCTCACCCTAAATCTGACACTGACTCTGACAATGACCTTGACCTTGAACTTCAATCTGACACTCACCCTAAACCTGACCCTGACCCTGACCCTGACCTTGAACTTCAACCTGACCCTGACCTTGACCTTGATCTTGACCCTGACCCTCACTCGCACCCTGACCCTGACCCTGATACTGAACCTGACCTTGAACTTGACCCTGACCCCGAAATTGACCTTGAACTTGACCTTGACCATGAGCCTGACCTTGACATTGACCCTGAACTTGACCTTGACCTTGACCTTGACCCTCACCCTCACCCTGACCCTGACCTTGAACCTGAACCTGACCTTGAACTTGACCCTGACCCTGACCTTCAACTTGAGCCTGAACCTTACCTTGAACTTGAACTTTAACTTGACCTTGACCCTGACCCTCACCCTCACCCTAAACCTAACTCTGACCCAGACCTTGACCTTGACCTTGAGCTTGACCTTGACCCTGATGCTGACCCACATCCTAAACCTGACACTGACTCTGACAATGACCTTGACCTTGACCCTGACTCTGAACTTGGCCTTGACCTGACCCTGACCTTGACCTTGAAATTGACCCTAACCTTGACTTTGATCTTGACCTTGACCCTACCCTCACCCTGAGCTTGACCTTTAACTTGTCCCTGACTCTGACCTTGACCCTGACCCTGACCCTGACCCTGCACCTGACCTGACTCTGACCAAGACGCTGACCCTACCCCTCACCTTGACCTTGACCTTGACCTTGATCTTGACCCTGACCCTGACCCTCACTCGCACCCTGACCCTGATACTGAACCTGACCTTGACCTTGACCCTGACCCCGAAATTGACCTCGAACTTGACTTTGACCCTGACCCTGACCCTGACCCTGACCTTGACCTTGACCCTGACCCTCACCATGACCCTCACCCTCACCCTGACCCTGACCCAGACCCAGACCTCGAAACTTAACCTAACCCTGACCCTGACCGGGACACTGACACTATCCCTCAACTTGACCTTGACCCTGATGCTGACCCTGACCCTGACCTTGACCCTGACCTTGACCTTCAACCTAAACCTAACCCTGACCCTGATCCTGACCTTGACCTTGACCTTGACCCTGACCCTGACCCGGACCTTGGCCTTGACCCTCACCCTGACAATGACCCTGACACTGAACTTGACAATGACCCTGACCTTGACCTTGACCTTGACCCTGATGCTGACCCTCACCCTAAACCTGACACTGACTCTGACAATGACCTTGACCCTGACCCTGACCCTGACCCTGAACTTGTCCTTGACCCTGACCCTGACCTTGACCTTGACCCTGACCCTGACACTGACCCTGCACCTGACCTGGCCCTGACCAAGACGCTGACCCTACCCCTCACCTTGAACTTGACCTTGACCCTGACCCTGACCTTGAACTTCAACCTGACCCTGACCTTGACCTTGATCTTGACCCTGACCCTGACCCTCACTCGCACCCTGACCCTGACCCTGATACTGAACCTGACCTTGACCTTGACCCTGACCCCGAAATTGACCTTGAACTTGACCTTGACCCTGACCCTGACCCTGACCTTGTAATTGACCCTGAACTTGACCTTGACCTTGACCTTGACCCTGACCCTGACCATGACCATGACCTTGTCCTTGACCTTGACCCTGTCCCTTTCCCTGACGTTGACCTTGACCCGACCTTGACCTTGACCTTGACCCTGACCCTGACACTGACCCTGCACCTGACCTGGCCCTGACCAAGACGCTGACCCTACCCCTCACCTTGACCTTGACCTTGACACTGACGCTGACCCTGACCTTGACCTTGACCCTGACCCTCACCCTAAATCTGACACTGACTCTGACAATGACCTTGACCTTGAACTTCAATCTGACACTCACCCTAAACCTGACCCTGACCCTGACCCTGACCTTGAACTTCAACCTGACCCTGACCTTGACCTTGATCTTGACCCTGACCCTCACTCGCACCCTGACCCTGACCCTGATACTGAACCTGACCTTGAACTTGACCCTGACCCCGAAATTGACCTTGAACTTGACCTTGACCATGAGCCTGACCTTGACATTGACCCTGAACTTGACCTTGACCTTGACCTTGACCCTCACCCTCACCCTGACCCTGACCTTGAACCTGAACCTGACCTTGAACTTGACCCTGACCCTGACCTTCAACTTGAGCCTGAACCTTACCTTGAACTTGAACTTTAACTTGACCTTGACCCTGACCCTCACCCTCACCCTAAACCTAACTCTGACCCAGACCTTGACCTTGACCTTGAGCTTGACCTTGACCCTGATGCTGACCCACATCCTAAACCTGACACTGACTCTGACAATGACCTTGACCTTGACCCTGACTCTGAACTTGGCCTTGACCTGACCCTGACCTTGACCTTGAAATTGACCCTAACCTTGACTTTGATCTTGACCTTGACCCTACCCTCACCCTGAGCTTGACCTTTAACTTGTCCCTGACTCTGACCTTGACCCTGACCCTGACCCTGACCCTGCACCTGACCTGACTCTGACCAAGACGCTGACCCTACCCCTCACCTTGACCTTGACCTTGACCTTGATCTTGACCCTGACCCTGACCCTCACTCGCACCCTGACCCTGATACTGAACCTGACCTTGACCTTGACCCTGACCCCGAAATTGACCTCGAACTTGACTTTGACCCTGACCCTGACCCTGACCCTGACCTTGACCTTGACCCTGACCCTCACCATGACCCTCACCCTCACCCTGACCCTGACCCAGACCCAGACCTCGAAACTTAACCTAACCCTGACCCTGACCGGGACACTGACACTATCCCTCAACTTGACCTTGACCCTGATGCTGACCCTGACCCTGACCTTGACCCTGACCTTGACCTTCAACCTAAACCTAACCCTGACCCTGATCCTGACCTTGACCTTGACCTTGACCCTGACCCTGACCCGGACCTTGGCCTTGACCCTCACCCTGACAATGACCCTGACACTGAACTTGACAATGACCCTGACCTTGACCTTGACCTTGACCCTGATGCTGACCCTCACCCTAAACCTGACACTGACTCTGACAATGACCTTGACCCTGACCCTGACCCTGACCCTGAACTTGTCCTTGACCCTGACCTTGACCTTGACCCTGACCCTGACACTGACCCTGCACCTGACCTGGCCCTGACCAAGACGCTGACCCTACCCCTCACCTTGAACTTGACCTTGACCCTGACCCTGACCTTGAACTTCAACCTGACCCTGACCCTGACCTTGACCTTGATCTTGACCCTGACCCTCACTCGCACCCTGACCCTGACCCTGATACTGAACCTGACCTTGACCTTGACCCTGACCCCGAAATTGACCTTGAACTTGACCTTGACCCTGACCCTGACCCTGACCTTGTAATTGACCCTGAACTTGACCTTGACCTTGACCTTGACCCTGACCCTGACCATGACCATGACCTTGTCCTTGACCTTGACCCTGTCCCTTTCCCTGACGTTGACCTTGACCCGACCTTGACCTTGACCTTGACCCTGACCCTGACACTGACCCTGCACCTGACCTGGCCCTGACCAAGACGCTGACCCTACCCCTCACCTTGACCTTGACCTTGACACTGACGCTGACCCTGACCTTGACCTTGACCCTGACCCTCACCCTAAATCTGACACTGACTCTGACAATGACCTTGACCTTGAACTTCAATCTGACACTCACCCTAAACCTGACCCTGACCCTGACCCTGACCTTGAACTTCAACCTGACCCTGACCTTGACCTTGATCTTGACCCTGACCCTCACTCGCACCCTGACCCTGACCCTGATACTGAACCTGACCTTGAACTTGACCCTGACCCCGAAATTGACCTTGAACTTGACCTTGACCATGAGCCTGACCTTGACATTGACCCTGAACTTGACCTTGACCTTGACCTTGACCCTCACCCTCACCCTGACCCTGACCTTGAACCTGAACCTGACCTTGAACTTGACCCTGACCCTGACCTTCAACTTGAGCCTGAACCTTACCTTGAACTTGAACTTTAACTTGACCTTGACCCTGACCCTCACCCTCACCCTAAACCTAACTCTGACCCAGACCTTGACCTTGACCTTGAGCTTGACCTTGACCCTGATGCTGACCCACATCCTAAACCTGACACTGACTCTGACAATGACCTTGACCTTGACCCTGACTCTGAACTTGGCCTTGACCTGACCCTGACCTTGACCTTGAAATTGACCCTAACCTTGACTTTGATCTTGACCTTGACCCTACCCTCACCCTGAGCTTGACCTTTAACTTGTCCCTGACTCTGACCTTGACCCTGACCCTGACCCTGACCCTGCACCTGACCTGACTCTGACCAAGACGCTGACCCTACCCCTCACCTTGACCTTGACCTTGACCTTGATCTTGACCCTGACCCTGACCCTCACTCGCACCCTGACCCTGATACTGAACCTGACCTTGACCTTGACCCTGACCCCGAAATTGACCTCGAACTTGACTTTGACCCTGACCCTGACCCTGACCCTGACCTTGACCTTGACCCTGACCCTCACCATGACCCTCACCCTCACCCTGACCCTGACCCAGACCCAGACCTCGAAACTTAACCTAACCCTGACCCTGACCGGGACACTGACACTATCCCTCAACTTGACCTTGACCCTGATGCTGACCCTGACCCTGACCTTGACCCTGACCTTGACCTTCAACCTAAACCTAACCCTGACCCTGATCCTGACCTTGACCTTGACCTTGACCCTGACCCTGACCCGGACCTTGGCCTTGACCCTCACCCTGACAATGACCCTGACACTGAACTTCACAATGACCCTGACCTTGACCTTGACCTTGACCCTGATGCTGACCCTCACCCTAAACCTGACACTGACTCTGACAATGACCTTGACCCTGACCCTGACCCTGACCCTGAACTTGTCCTTGACCCTGACCCTGACCTTGACCTTGACCCTGACCCTGACACTGACCCTGCACCTGACCTGGCCCTGACCAAGACGCTGACCCTACCCCTCACCTTGAACTTGACCTTGACCCTGACCCTGACCTTGAACTTCAACCTGACCCTGACCTTGACCTTGATCTTGACCCTGACCCTGACCCTCACTCGCACCCTGACCCTGACCCTGATACTGAACCTGACCTTGACCTTGACCCTGACCCCGAAATTGACCTTGAACTTGACCTTGACCCTGACCCTGACCCTGACCTTGTAATTGACCCTGAACTTGACCTTGACCTTGACCTTGACCCTGACCCTGACCATGACCATGACCTTGTCCTTGACCTTGACCCTGTCCCTTTCCCTGACGTTGACCTTGACCCGACCTTGACCTTGACCTTGACCCTGACCCTGACACTGACCCTGCACCTGACCTGGCCCTGACCAAGACGCTGACCCTACCCCTCACCTTGACCTTGACCTTGACACTGACGCTGACCCTGACCTTGACCTTGACCCTGACCCTCACCCTAAATCTGACACTGACTCTGACAATGACCTTGACCTTGAACTTCAATCTGACACTCACCCTAAACCTGACCCTGACCCTGACCCTGACCTTGAACTTCAACCTGACCCTGACCTTGACCTTGATCTTGACCCTGACCCTCACTCGCACCCTGACCCTGACCCTGATACTGAACCTGACCTTGAACTTGACCCTGACCCCGAAATTGACCTTGAACTTGACCTTGACCATGAGCCTGACCTTGACATTGACCCTGAACTTGACCTTGACCTTGACCTTGACCCTCACCCTCACCCTGACCCTGACCTTGAACCTGAACCTGACCTTGAACTTGACCCTGACCCTGACCTTCAACTTGAGCCTGAACCTTACCTTGAACTTGAACTTTAACTTGACCTTGACCCTGACCCTCACCCTCACCCTAAACCTAACTCTGACCCAGACCTTGACCTTGACCTTGAGCTTGACCTTGACCCTGATGCTGACCCACATCCTAAACCTGACACTGACTCTGACAATGACCTTGACCTTGACCCTGACTCTGAACTTGGCCTTGACCTGACCCTGACCTTGACCTTGAAATTGACCCTAACCTTGACTTTGATCTTGACCTTGACCCTACCCTCACCCTGAGCTTGACCTTTAACTTGTCCCTGACTCTGACCTTGACCCTGACCCTGACCCTGACCCTGCACCTGACCTGACTCTGACCAAGACGCTGACCCTACCCCTCACCTTGACCTTGACCTTGACCTTGATCTTGACCCTGACCCTGACCCTCACTCGCACCCTGACCCTGATACTGAACCTGACCTTGACCTTGACCCTGACCCCGAAATTGACCTCGAACTTGACTTTGACCCTGACCCTGACCCTGACCCTGACCTTGACCTTGACCCTGACCCTCACCATGACCCTCACCCTCACCCTGACCCTGACCCAGACCCAGACCTCGAAACTTAACCTAACCCTGACCCTGACCGGGACACTGACACTATCCCTCAACTTGACCTTGACCCTGATGCTGACCCTGACCCTGACCTTGACCCTGACCTTGACCTTCAACCTAAACCTAACCCTGACCCTGATCCTGACCTTGACCTTGACCTTGACCCTGACCCTGACCCGGACCTTGGCCTTGACCCTCACCCTGACAATGACCCTGACACTGAACTTGACAATGACCCTGACCTTGACCTTGACCTTGACCCTGATGCTGACCCTCACCCTAAACCTGACACTGACTCTGACAATGACCTTGACCCTGACCCTGACCCTGACCCTGAACTTGTCCTTGACCCTGACCCTGACCTTGACCTTGACCCTGACCCTGACACTGACCCTGCACCTGACCTGGCCCTGACCAAGACGCTGACCCTACCCCTCACCTTGAACTTGACCTTGACCCTGACCCTGACCTTGAACTTCAACCTGACCCTGACCTTGACCTTGATCTTGACCCTGACCCTGACCCTCACTCGCACCCTGACCCTGACCCTGATACTGAACCTGACCTTGACCTTGACCCTGACCCCGAAATTGACCTTGAACTTGACCTTGACCCTGACCCTGACCCTGACCTTGTAATTGACCCTGAACTTGACCTTGACCTTGACCTTGACCCTGACCCTGACCATGACCATGACCTTGTCCTTGACCTTGACCCTGTCCCTTTCCCTGACGTTGACCTTGACCCGACCTTGACCTTGACCTTGACCCTGACCCTGACACTGACCCTGCACCTGACCTGGCCCTGACCAAGACGCTGACCCTACCCCTCACCTTGACCTTGACCTTGACACTGACGCTGACCCTGACCTTGACCTTGACCCTGACCCTCACCCTAAATCTGACACTGACTCTGACAATGACCTTGACCTTGAACTTCAATCTGACACTCACCCTAAACCTGACCCTGACCCTGACCCTGACCTTGAACTTCAACCTGACCCTGACCTTGACCTTGATCTTGACCCTGACCCTCACTCGCACCCTGACCCTGACCCTGATACTGAACCTGACCTTGAACTTGACCCTGACCCCGAAATTGACCTTGAACTTGACCTTGACCATGAGCCTGACCTTGACATTGACCCTGAACTTGACCTTGACCTTGACCTTGACCCTCACCCTCACCCTGACCCTGACCTTGAACCTGAACCTGACCTTGAACTTGACCCTGACCCTGACCTTCAACTTGAGCCTGAACCTTACCTTGAACTTGAACTTTAACTTGACCTTGACCCTGACCCTCACCCTCACCCTAAACCTAACTCTGACCCAGACCTTGACCTTGACCTTGAGCTTGACCTTGACCCTGATGCTGACCCACATCCTAAACCTGACACTGACTCTGACAATGACCTTGACCTTGACCCTGACTCTGAACTTGGCCTTGACCTGACCCTGACCTTGAACTTGAAATTGACCCTAACCTTGACTTTGATCTTGACCTTGACCCTACCCTCACCCTGAGCTTGACCTTTAACTTGTCCCTGACTCTGACCTTGACCCTGACCCTGACCCTGACCCTGCACCTGACCTGACTCTGACCAAGACGCTGACCCTACCCCTCACCTTGACCTTGACCTTGACCTTGATCTTGACCCTGACCCTGACCCTCACTCGCACCCTGACCCTGATACTGAACCTGACCTTGACCTTGACCCTGACCCTCACCATGACCCTCACCCTCACCCTGACCCTGACCCAGACCCAGACCTCGAAACTTAACCTAACCCTGACCGGGACACTGACACTATCCCTCAACTTGACCTTGACCCTGATGCTGACCCTGACCCTGACCTTGACCCTGACCTTGACCTTCAACCTAAACCTAACCCTGACCCTGATCCTGACCTTGACCTTGACCTTGACCCTGACCCTGACCCGGACCTTGGCCTTGACCCTCACCCTGACAATGACCCTGACACTGAACTTGACAATGACCCTGACCTTGACCTTGACCTTGACCCTGATGCTGACCCTCACCCTAAACCTGACACTGACTCTGACAATGACCTTGACCCTGACCCTGACCCTGACCCTGAACTTGTCCTTGACCCTGACCCTGACCTTGACCTTGACCCTGACCCTGACACTGACCCTGCACCTGACCTGGCCCTGACCAAGACGCTGACCCTACCCCTCACCTTGAACTTGACCTTGACCCTGACCCTGACCTTGAACTTCAACCTGACCCTGACCTTGACCTTGATCTTGACCCTGACCCTGACCCTCACTCGCACCCTGACCCTGACCCTGATACTGAACCTGACCTTGACCTTGACCCTGACCCCGAAATTGACCTTGAACTTGACCTTGACCCTGACCCTGACCCTGACCTTGTAATTGACCCTGAACTTGACCTTGACCTTGACCTTGACCCTGACCCTGACCATGACCATGACCTTGTCCTTGACCTTGACCCTGTCCCTTTCCCTGACGTTGACCTTGACCCGACCTTGACCTTGACCTTGACCCTGACCCTGACACTGACCCTGCACCTGACCTGGCCCTGACCAAGACGCTGACCCTACCCCTCACCTTGACCTTGACCTTGACACTGACGCTGACCCTGACCTTGACCTTGACCCTGACCCTCACCCTAAATCTGACACTGACTCTGACAATGACCTTGACCTTGAACTTCAATCTGACACTCACCCTAAACCTGACCCTGACCCTGACCCTGACCTTGAACTTCAACCTGACCCTGACCTTGACCTTGATCTTGACCCTGACCCTCACTCGCACCCTGACCCTGACCCTGATACTGAACCTGACCTTGAACTTGACCCTGACCCCGAAATTGACCTTGAACTTGACCTTGACCATGAGCCTGACCTTGACATTGACCCTGAACTTGACCTTGACCTTGACCTTGACCCTCACCCTCACCCTGACCCTGACCTTGAACCTGAACCTGACCTTGAACTTGACCCTGACCCTGACCTTCAACTTGAGCCTGAACCTTACCTTGAACTTGAACTTTAACTTGACCTTGACCCTGACCCTCACCCTCACCCTAAACCTAACTCTGACCCAGACCTTGACCTTGACCTTGAGCTTGACCTTGACCCTGATGCTGACCCACATCCTAAACCTGACACTGACTCTGACAATGACCTTGACCTTGACCCTGACTCTGAACTTGGCCTTGACCTGACCCTGACCTTGACCTTGAAATTGACCCTAACCTTGACTTTGATCTTGACCTTGACCCTACCCTCACCCTGAGCTTGACCTTTAACTTGTCCCTGACTCTGACCTTGACCCTGACCCTGACCCTGACCCTGCACCTGACCTGACTCTGACCAAGACGCTGACCCTACCCCTCACCTTGACCTTGACCTTGACCTTGATCTTGACCCTGACCCTGACCCTCACTCGCACCCTGACCCTGATACTGAACCTGACCTTGACCTTGACCCTGACCCCGAAATTGACCTCGAACTTGACTTTGACCCTGACCCTGACCCTGACCCTGACCTTGACCTTGACCCTGACCCTCACCATGACCCTCACCCTCACCCTGACCCTGACCCAGACCCAGACCTCGAAACTTAACCTAACCCTGACCCTGACCGGGACACTGACACTATCCCTCAACTTGACCTTGACCCTGATGCTGACCCTGACCCTGACCTTGACCCTGACCTTGACCTTCAACCTAAACCTAACCCTGACCCTGATCCTGACCTTGACCTTGACCTTGACCCTGACCCTGACCCGGACCTTGGCCTTGACCCTCACCCTGACAATGACCCTGACACTGAACTTGACAATGACCCTGACCTTGACCTTGACCTTGACCCTGATGCTGACCCTCACCCTAAACCTGACACTGACTCTGACAATGACCTTGACCCTGACCCTGACCCTGACCCTGAACTTGTCCTTGACCCTGACCCTGACCTTGACCTTGACCCTGACCCTGACACTGACCCTGCACCTGACCTGGCCCTGACCAAGACGCTGACCCTACCCCTCACCTTGAACTTGACCTTGACCCTGACCCTGACCTTGAACTTCAACCTGACCCTGACCTTGACCTTGATCTTGACCCTGACCCTCACTCGCACCCTGACCCTGACCCTGATACTGAACCTGACCTTGACCTTGACCCTGACCCCGAAATTGACCTTGAACTTGACCTTGACCCTGACCCTGACCCTGACCTTGTAATTGACCCTGAACTTGACCTTGACCTTGACCTTGACCCTGACCCTGACCATGACCATGACCTTGTCCTTGACCTTGACCCTGTCCCTTTCCCTGACGTTGACCTTGACCCGACCTTGACCTTGACCTTGACCCTGACCCTGACACTGACCCTGCACCTGACCTGGCCCTGACCAAGACGCTGACCCTACCCCTCACCTTGACCTTGACCTTGACACTGACGCTGACCCTGACCTTGACCTTGACCCTGACCCTCACCCTAAATCTGACACTGACTCTGACAATGACCTTGACCTTGAACTTCAATCTGACACTCACCCTAAACCTGACCCTGACCCTGACCCTGACCTTGAACTTCAACCTGACCCTGACCTTGACCTTGATCTTGACCCTGACCCTCACTCGCACCCTGACCCTGACCCTGATACTGAACCTGACCTTGAACTTGACCCTGACCCCGAAATTGACCTTGAACTTGACCTTGACCATGAGCCTGACCTTGACATTGACCCTGAACTTGACCTTGACCTTGACCTTGACCCTCACCCTCACCCTGACCCTGACCTTGAACCTGAACCTGACCTTGAACTTGACCCTGACCCTGACCTTCAACTTGAGCCTGAACCTTACCTTGAACTTGAACTTTAACTTGACCTTGACCCTGACCCTCACCCTCACCCTAAACCTAACTCTGACCCAGACCTTGACCTTGACCTTGAGCTTGACCTTGACCCTGATGCTGACCCACATCCTAAACCTGACACTGACTCTGACAATGACCTTGACCTTGACCCTGACTCTGAACTTGGCCTTGACCTGACCCTGACCTTGACCTTGAAATTGACCCTAACCTTGACTTTGATCTTGACCTTGACCCTACCCTCACCCTGAGCTTGACCTTTAACTTGTCCCTGACTCTGACCTTGACCCTGACCCTGACCCTGACCCTGCACCTGACCTGACTCTGACCAAGACGCTGACCCTACCCCTCACCTTGACCTTGACTTTGACCTTGATCTTGACCCTGACCCTGACCCTCACTCGCACCCTGACCCTGATACTGAACCTGACCTTGACCTTGACCCTGACCCCGAAATTGACCTCGAACTTGACTTTGACCCTGACCCTGACCCTGACCCTGACCTTGACCTTGACCCTGACCCTCACCATGACCCTCACCCTCACCCTGACCCTGACCCAGACCCAGACCTCGAAACTTAACCTAACCCTGACCCTGACCGGGACACTGACACTATCCCTCAACTTGACCTTGACCCTGATGCTGACCCTGACCCTGACCTTGACCCTGACCTTGACCTTCAACCTAAACCTAACCCTGACCCTGATCCTGACCTTGACCTTGACCTTGACCCTGACCCTGACCCGGACCTTGGCCTTGACCCTCACCCTGACAATGACCCTGACACTGAACTTGACAATGACCCTGACCTTGACCTTGACCTTGACCCTGATGCTGACCCTCACCCTAAACCTGACACTGACTCTGACAATGACCTTGACCCTGACCCTGACCCTGACCCTGAACTTGTCCTTGACCCTGACCTTGACCTTGACCCTGACCCTGACACTGACCCTGCACCTGACCTGGCCCTGACCAAGACGCTGACCCTACCCCTCACCTTGAACTTGACCTTGACCCTGACCCTGACCTTGAACTTCAACCTGACCCTGACCCTGACCTTGACCTTGATCTTGACCCTGACCCTCACTCGCACCCTGACCCTGACCCTGATACTGAACCTGACCTTGACCTTGACCCTGACCCCGAAATTGACCTTGAACTTGACCTTGACCCTGACCCTGACCCTGACCTTGTAATTGACCCTGAACTTGACCTTGACCTTGACCTTGACCCTGACCCTGACCATGACCATGACCTTGTCCTTGACCTTGACCCTGTCCCTTTCCCTGACGTTGACCTTGACCCGACCTTGACCTTGACCTTGACCCTGACCCTGACACTGACCCTGCACCTGACCTGGCCCTGACCAAGACGCTGACCCTACCCCTCACCTTGACCTTGACCTTGACACTGACGCTGACCCTGACCTTGACCTTGACCCTGACCCTCACCCTAAATCTGACACTGACTCTGACAATGACCTTGACCTTGAACTTCAATCTGACACTCACCCTAAACCTGACCCTGACCCTGACCCTGACCTTGAACTTCAACCTGACCCTGACCTTGACCTTGATCTTGACCCTGACCCTCACTCGCACCCTGACCCTGACCCTGATACTGAACCTGACCTTGAACTTGACCCTGACCCCGAAATTGACCTTGAACTTGACCTTGACCATGAGCCTGACCTTGACATTGACCCTGAACTTGACCTTGACCTTGACCTTGACCCTCACCCTCACCCTGACCCTGACCTTGAACCTGAACCTGACCTTGAACTTGACCCTGACCCTGACCTTCAACTTGAGCCTGAACCTTACCTTGAACTTGAACTTTAACTTGACCTTGACCCTGACCCTCACCCTCACCCTAAACCTAACTCTGACCCAGACCTTGACCTTGACCTTGAGCTTGACCTTGACCCTGATGCTGACCCACATCCTAAACCTGACACTGACTCTGACAATGACCTTGACCTTGACCCTGACTCTGAACTTGGCCTTGACCTGACCCTGACCTTGACCTTGAAATTGACCCTAACCTTGACTTTGATCTTGACCTTGACCCTACCCTCACCCTGAGCTTGACCTTTAACTTGTCCCTGACTCTGACCTTGACCCTGACCCTGACCCTGACCCTGCACCTGACCTGACTCTGACCAAGACGCTGACCCTACCCCTCACCTTGACCTTGACCTTGACCTTGATCTTGACCCTGACCCTGACCCTCACTCGCACCCTGACCCTGATACTGAACCTGACCTTGACCTTGACCCTGACCCCGAAATTGACCTCGAACTTGACTTTGACCCTGACCCTGACCCTGACCCTGACCTTGACCTTGACCCTGACCCTCACCATGACCCTCACCCTCACCCTGACCCTGACCCAGACCCAGACCTCGAAACTTAACCTAACCCTGACCCTGACCGGGACACTGACACTATCCCTCAACTTGACCTTGACCCTGATGCTGACCCTGACCCTGACCTTGACCCTGACCTTGACCTTCAACCTAAACCTAACCCTGACCCTGATCCTGACCTTGACCTTGACCTTGACCCTGACCCTGACCCGGACCTTGGCCTTGACCCTCACCCTGACAATGACCCTGACACTGAACTTCACAATGACCCTGACCTTGACCTTGACCTTGACCCTGATGCTGACCCTCACCCTAAACCTGACACTGACTCTGACAATGACCTTGACCCTGACCCTGACCCTGACCCTGAACTTGTCCTTGACCCTGACCCTGACCTTGACCTTGACCCTGACCCTGACACTGACCCTGCACCTGACCTGGCCCTGACCAAGACGCTGACCCTACCCCTCACCTTGAACTTGACCTTGACCCTGACCCTGACCTTGAACTTCAACCTGACCCTGACCTTGACCTTGATCTTGACCCTGACCCTGACCCTCACTCGCACCCTGACCCTGACCCTGATACTGAACCTGACCTTGACCTTGACCCTGACCCCGAAATTGACCTTGAACTTGACCTTGACCCTGACCCTGACCCTGACCTTGTAATTGACCCTGAACTTGACCTTGACCTTGACCTTGACCCTGACCCTGACCATGACCATGACCTTGTCCTTGACCTTGACCCTGTCCCTTTCCCTGACGTTGACCTTGACCCGACCTTGACCTTGACCTTGACCCTGACCCTGACACTGACCCTGCACCTGACCTGGCCCTGACCAAGACGCTGACCCTACCCCTCACCTTGACCTTGACCTTGACACTGACGCTGACCCTGACCTTGACCTTGACCCTGACCCTCACCCTAAATCTGACACTGACTCTGACAATGACCTTGACCTTGAACTTCAATCTGACACTCACCCTAAACCTGACCCTGACCCTGACCCTGACCTTGAACTTCAACCTGACCCTGACCTTGACCTTGATCTTGACCCTGACCCTCACTCGCACCCTGACCCTGACCCTGATACTGAACCTGACCTTGAACTTGACCCTGACCCCGAAATTGACCTTGAACTTGACCTTGACCATGAGCCTGACCTTGACATTGACCCTGAACTTGACCTTGACCTTGACCTTGACCCTCACCCTCACCCTGACCCTGACCTTGAACCTGAACCTGACCTTGAACTTGACCCTGACCCTGACCTTCAACTTGAGCCTGAACCTTACCTTGAACTTGAACTTTAACTTGACCTTGACCCTGACCCTCACCCTCACCCTAAACCTAACTCTGACCCAGACCTTGACCTTGACCTTGAGCTTGACCTTGACCCTGATGCTGACCCACATCCTAAACCTGACACTGACTCTGACAATGACCTTGACCTTGACCCTGACTCTGAACTTGGCCTTGACCTGACCCTGACCTTGACCTTGAAATTGACCCTAACCTTGACTTTGATCTTGACCTTGACCCTACCCTCACCCTGAGCTTGACCTTTAACTTGTCCCTGACTCTGACCTTGACCCTGACCCTGACCCTGACCCTGCACCTGACCTGACTCTGACCAAGACGCTGACCCTACCCCTCACCTTGACCTTGACCTTGACCTTGATCTTGACCCTGACCCTGACCCTCACTCGCACCCTGACCCTGATACTGAACCTGACCTTGACCTTGACCCTGACCCCGAAATTGACCTCGAACTTGACTTTGACCCTGACCCTGACCCTGACCCTGACCCTGACCTTGACCTTGACCCTGACCCTCACCATGACCCTCACCCTCACCCTGACCCTGACCCAGACCCAGACCTCGAAACTTAACCTAACCCTGACCCTGACCGGGACACTGACACTATCCCTCAACTTGACCTTGACTCTGATGCTGACCCTGACCCTGACCTTGACCCTGACCTTGACCTTCAACCTAAACCTAACCCTGACCCTGATCCTGACCTTGACCTTGACCTTGACCCTGACCCTGACCCGGACCTTGGCCTTGACCCTCACCCTGACAATGACCCTGACACTGAACTTGACAATGACCCTGACCTTGACCTTGACCTTGACCCTGATGCTGACCCTCACCCTAAACCTGACACTGACTCTGACAATGACCTTGACCCTGACCCTGACCCTGACCCTGAACTTGTCCTTGACCCTGACCTTGACCTTGACCCTGACCCTGACACTGACCCTGCACCTGACCTGGCCCTGACCAAGACGCTGACCCTACCCCTCACCTTGAACTTGACCTTGACCCTGACCCTGACCTTGAACTTCAACCTGACCCTGACCCTGACCTTGACCTTGATCTTGACCCTGACCCTCACTCGCACCCTGACCCTGACCCTGATACTGAACCTGACCTTGACCTTGACCCTGACCCCGAAATTGACCTTGAACTTGACCTTGACCCTGACCCTGACCCTGACCTTGTAATTGACCCTGAACTTGACCTTGACCTTGACCTTGACCCTGACCCTGACCATGACCATGACCTTGTCCTTGACCTTGACCCTGTCCCTTTCCCTGACGTTGACCTTGACCCGACCTTGACCTTGACCTTGACCCTGACCCTGACACTGACCCTGCACCTGACCTGGCCCTGACCAAGACGCTGACCCTACCCCTCACCTTGACCTTGACCTTGACACTGACGCTGACCCTGACCTTGACCTTGACCCTGACCCTCACCCTAAATCTGACACTGACTCTGACAATGACCTTGACCTTGAACTTCAATCTGACACTCACCCTAAACCTGACCCTGACCCTGACCCTGACCTTGAACTTCAACCTGACCCTGACCTTGACCTTGATCTTGACCCTGACCCTCACTCGCACCCTGACCCTGACCCTGATACTGAACCTGACCTTGAACTTGACCCTGACCCCGAAATTGACCTTGAACTTGACCTTGACCATGAGCCTGACCTTGACATTGACCCTGAACTTGACCTTGACCTTGACCTTGACCCTCACCCTCACCCTGACCCTGACCTTGAACCTGAACCTGACCTTGAACTTGACCCTGACCCTGACCTTCAACTTGAGCCTGAACCTTACCTTGAACTTGAACTTTAACTTGACCTTGACCCTGACCCTCACCCTCACCCTAAACCTAACTCTGACCCAGACCTTGACCTTGACCTTGAGCTTGACCTTGACCCTGATGCTGACCCACATCCTAAACCTGACACTGACTCTGACAATGACCTTGACCTTGACCCTGACTCTGAACTTGGCCTTGACCTGACCCTGACCTTGACCTTGAAATTGACCCTAACCTTGACTTTGATCTTGACCTTGACCCTACCCTCACCCTGAGCTTGACCTTTAACTTGTCCCTGACTCTGACCTTGACCCTGACCCTGACCCTGACCCTGCACCTGACCTGACTCTGACCAAGACGCTGACCCTACCCCTCACCTTGACCTTGACCTTGACCTTGATCTTGACCCTGACCCTGACCCTCACTCGCACCCTGACCCTGATACTGAACCTGACCTTGACCTTGACCCTGACCCCGAAATTGACCTCGAACTTGACTTTGACCCTGACCCTGACCCTGACCCTGACCCTGACCTTGACCTTGACCCTGACCCTCACCATGACCCTCACCCTCACCCTGACCCTGACCCAGACCCAGACCTCGAAACTTAACCTAACCCTGACCCTGACCGGGACACTGACACTATCCCTCAACTTGACCTTGACCCTGATGCTGACCCTGACCCTGACCTTGACCCTGACCTTGACCTTCAACCTAAACCTAACCCTGACCCTGATCCTGACCTTGACCTTGACCTTGACCCTGACCCTGACCCGGACCTTGGCCTTGACCCTCACCCTGACAATGACCCTGACACTGAACTTGACAATGACCCTGACCTTGACCTTGACCTTGACCCTGATGCTGACCCTCACCCTAAACCTGACACTGACTCTGACAATGACCTTGACCCTGACCCTGACCCTGACCCTGAACTTGTCCTTGACCCTGACCCTGACCTTGACCTTGACCCTGACCCTGACACTGACCCTGCACCTGACCTGGCCCTGACCAAGACGCTGACCCTACCCCTCACCTTGAACTTGACCTTGACCCTGACCCTGACCTTGAACTTCAACCTGACCCTGACCTTGACCTTGATCTTGACCCTGACCCTGACCCTCACTCGCACCCTGACCCTGACCCTGATACTGAACCTGACCTTGACCTTGACCCTGACCCCGAAATTGACCTTGAACTTGACCTTGACCCTGACCCTGACCCTGACCTTGTAATTGACCCTGAACTTGACCTTGACCTTGACCTTGACCCTGACCCTGACCATGACCATGACCTTGTCCTTGACCTTGACCCTGTCCCTTTCCCTGACGTTGACCTTGACCCGACCTTGACCTTGACCTTGACCCTGACCCTGACACTGACCCTGCACCTGACCTGGCCCTGACCAAGACGCTGACCCTACCCCTCACCTTGACCTTGACCTTGACACTGACGCTGACCCTGACCTTGACCTTGACCCTGACCCTCACCCTAAATCTGACACTGACTCTGACAATGACCTTGACCTTGAACTTCAATCTGACACTCACCCTAAACCTGACCCTGACCCTGACCCTGACCTTGAACTTCAACCTGACCCTGACCTTGACCTTGATCTTGACCCTGACCCTCACTCGCACCCTGACCCTGACCCTGATACTGAACCTGACCTTGAACTTGACCCTGACCCCGAAATTGACCTTGAACTTGACCTTGACCATGAGCCTGACCTTGACATTGACCCTGAACTTGACCTTGACCTTGACCTTGACCCTCACCCTCACCCTGACCCTGACCTTGAACCTGAACCTGACCTTGAACTTGACCCTGACCCTGACCTTCAACTTGAGCCTGAACCTTACCTTGAACTTGAACTTTAACTTGACCTTGACCCTGACCCTCACCCTCACCCTAAACCTAACTCTGACCCAGACCTTGACCTTGACCTTGAGCTTGACCTTGACCCTGATGCTGACCCACATCCTAAACCTGACACTGACTCTGACAATGACCTTGACCTTGACCCTGACTCTGAACTTGGCCTTGACCTGACCCTGACCTTGACCTTGAAATTGACCCTAACCTTGACTTTGATCTTGACCTTGACCCTACCCTCACCCTGAGCTTGACCTTTAACTTGTCCCTGACTCTGACCTTGACCCTGACCCTGACCCTGACCCTGCACCTGACCTGACTCTGACCAAGACGCTGACCCTACCCCTCACCTTGACCTTGACCTTGACCTTGATCTTGACCCTGACCCTGACCCTCACTCGCACCCTGACCCTGATACTGAACCTGACCTTGACCTTGACCCTGACCCCGAAATTGACCTCGAACTTGACTTTGACCCTGACCCTGACCCTGACCCTGACCTTGACCTTGACCCTGACCCTCACCATGACCCTCACCCTCACCCTGACCCTGACCCAGACCCAGACCTCGAAACTTAACCTAACCCTGACCCTGACCGGGACACTGACACTATCCCTCAACTTGACCTTGACCCTGATGCTGACCCTGACCCTGACCTTGACCCTGACCTTGACCTTCAACCTAAACCTAACCCTGACCCTGATCCTGACCTTGACCTTGACCTTGACCCTGACCCTGACCCGGACCTTGGCCTTGACCCTCACCCTGACAATGACCCTGACACTGAACTTCACAATGACCCTGACCTTGACCTTGACCTTGACCCTGATGCTGACCCTCACCCTAAACCTGACACTGACTCTGACAATGACCTTGACCCTGACCCTGACCCTGACCCTGAACTTGTCCTTGACCCTGACCCTGACCTTGACCTTGACCCTGACCCTGACACTGACCCTGCACCTGACCTGGCCCTGACCAAGACGCTGACCCTACCCCTCACCTTGAACTTGACCTTGACCCTGACCCTGACCTTGAACTTCAACCTGACCCTGACCTTGACCTTGATCTTGACCCTGACCCTGACCCTCACTCGCACCCTGACCCTGACCCTGATACTGAACCTGACCTTGACCTTGACCCTGACCCCGAAATTGACCTTGAACTTGACCTTGACCCTGACCCTGACCCTGACCTTGTAATTGACCCTGAACTTGACCTTGACCTTGACCTTGACCCTGACCCTGACCATGACCATGACCTTGTCCTTGACCTTGACCCTGTCCCTTTCCCTGACGTTGACCTTGACCCGACCTTGACCTTGACCTTGACCCTGACCCTGACACTGACCCTGCACCTGACCTGGCCCTGACCAAGACGCTGACCCTACCCCTCACCTTGACCTTGACCTTGACACTGACGCTGACCCTGACCTTGACCTTGACCCTGACCCTCACCCTAAATCTGACACTGACTCTGACAATGACCTTGACCTTGAACTTCAATCTGACACTCACCCTAAACCTGACCCTGACCCTGACCCTGACCTTGAACTTCAACCTGACCCTGACCTTGACCTTGATCTTGACCCTGACCCTCACTCGCACCCTGACCCTGACCCTGATACTGAACCTGACCTTGAACTTGACCCTGACCCCGAAATTGACCTTGAACTTGACCTTGACCATGAGCCTGACCTTGACATTGACCCTGAACTTGACCTTGACCTTGACCTTGACCCTCACCCTCACCCTGACCCTGACCTTGAACCTGAACCTGACCTTGAACTTGACCCTGACCCTGACCTTCAACTTGAGCCTGAACCTTACCTTGAACTTGAACTTTAACTTGACCTTGACCCTGACCCTCACCCTCACCCTAAACCTAACTCTGACCCAGACCTTGACCTTGACCTTGAGCTTGACCTTGACCCTGATGCTGACCCACATCCTAAACCTGACACTGACTCTGACAATGACCTTGACCTTGACCCTGACTCTGAACTTGGCCTTGACCTGACCCTGACCTTGACCTTGAAATTGACCCTAACCTTGACTTTGATCTTGACCTTGACCCTACCCTCACCCTGAGCTTGACCTTTAACTTGTCCCTGACTCTGACCTTGACCCTGACCCTGACCCTGACCCTGCACCTGACCTGACTCTGACCAAGACGCTGACCCTACCCCTCACCTTGACCTTGACTTTGACCTTGATCTTGACCCTGACCCTGACCCTCACTCGCACCCTGACCCTGATACTGAACCTGACCTTGACCTTGACCCTGACCCCGAAATTGACCTCGAACTTGACTTTGACCCTGACCCTGACCCTGACCCTGACCTTGACCTTGACCCTGACCCTCACCATGACCCTCACCCTCACCCTGACCCTGACCCAGACCCAGACCTCGAAACTTAACCTAACCCTGACCCTGACCGGGACACTGACACTATCCCTCAACTTGACCTTGACCCTGATGCTGACCCTGACCCTGACCTTGACCCTGACCTTGACCTTCAACCTAAACCTAACCCTGACCCTGATCCTGACCTTGACCTTGACCTTGACCCTGACCCTGACCCGGACCTTGGCCTTGACCCTCACCCTGACAATGACCCTGACACTGAACTTGACAATGACCCTGACCTTGACCTTGACCTTGACCCTGATGCTGACCCTCACCCTAAACCTGACACTGACTCTGACAATGACCTTGACCCTGACCCTGACCCTGACCCTGAACTTGTCCTTGACCCTGACCTTGACCTTGACCCTGACCCTGACACTGACCCTGCACCTGACCTGGCCCTGACCAAGACGCTGACCCTACCCCTCACCTTGAACTTGACCTTGACCCTGACCCTGACCTTGAACTTCAACCTGACCCTGACCCTGACCTTGACCTTGATCTTGACCCTGACCCTCACTCGCACCCTGACCCTGACCCTGATACTGAACCTGACCTTGACCTTGACCCTGACCCCGAAATTGACCTTGAACTTGACCTTGACCCTGACCCTGACCCTGACCTTGTAATTGACCCTGAACTTGACCTTGACCTTGACCTTGACCCTGACCCTGACCATGACCATGACCTTGTCCTTGACCTTGACCCTGTCCCTTTCCCTGACGTTGACCTTGACCCGACTTTGACCTTGACCTTGACCCTGACCCTGACACTGACCCTGCACCTGACCTGGCCCTGACCAAGACGCTGACCCTACCCCTCACCTTGACCTTGACCTTGACACTGACGCTGACCCTGACCTTGACCTTGACCCTGACCCTCACCCTAAATCTGACACTGACTCTGACAATGACCTTGACCTTGAACTTCAATCTGACACTCACCCTAAACCTGACCCTGACCCTGACCCTGACCTTGAACTTCAACCTGACCCTGACCTTGACCTTGATCTTGACCCTGACCCTCACTCGCACCCTGACCCTGACCCTGATACTGAACCTGACCTTGAACTTGACCCTGACCCCGAAATTGACCTTGAACTTGACCTTGACCATGAGCCTGACCTTGACATTGACCCTGAACTTGACCTTGACCTTGACCTTGACCCTCACCCTCACCCTGACCCTGACCTTGAACCTGAACCTGACCTTGAACTTGACCCTGACCCTGACCTTCAACTTGAGCCTGAACCTTACCTTGAACTTGAACTTTAACTTGACCTTGACCCTGACCCTCACCCTCACCCTAAACCTAACTCTGACCCAGACCTTGACCTTGACCTTGAGCTTGACCTTGACCCTGATGCTGACCCACATCCTAAACCTGACACTGACTCTGACAATGACCTTGACCTTGACCCTGACTCTGAACTTGGCCTTGACCTGACCCTGACCTTGACCTTGAAATTGACCCTAACCTTGACTTTGATCTTGACCTTGACCCTACCCTCACCCTGAGCTTGACCTTTAACTTGTCCCTGACTCTGACCTTGACCCTGACCCTGACCCTGACCCTGCACCTGACCTGACTCTGACCAAGACGCTGACCCTACCCCTCACCTTGACCTTGACCTTGACCTTGATCTTGACCCTGACCCTGACCCTCACTCGCACCCTGACCCTGATACTGAACCTGACCTTGACCTTGACCCTGACCCCGAAATTGACCTCGAACTTGACTTTGACCCTGACCCTGACCCTGACCCTGACCCTGACCTTGACCTTGACCCTGACCCTCACCATGACCCTCACCCTCACCCTGACCCTGACCCAGACCCAGACCTCGAAACTTAACCTAACCCTGACCCTGACCGGGACACTGACACTATCCCTCAACTTGACCTTGACCCTGATGCTGACCCTGACCCTGACCTTGACCCTGACCTTGACCTTCAACCTAAACCTAACCCTGACCCTGATCCTGACCTTGACCTTGACCTTGACCCTGACCCTGACCCGGACCTTGGCCTTGACCCTCACCCTGACAATGACCCTGACACTGAACTTCACAATGACCCTGACCTTGACCTTGACCTTGACCCTGATGCTGACCCTCACCCTAAACCTGACACTGACTCTGACAATGACCTTGACCCTGACCCTGACCCTGACCCTGAACTTGTCCTTGACCCTGACCCTGACCTTGACCTTGACCCTGACCCTGACACTGACCCTGCACCTGACCTGGCCCTGACCAAGACGCTGACCCTACCCCTCACCTTGAACTTGACCTTGACCCTGACCCTGACCTTGAACTTCAACCTGACCCTGACCTTGACCTTGATCTTGACCCTGACCCTGACCCTCACTCGCACCCTGACCCTGACCCTGATACTGAACCTGACCTTGACCTTGACCCTGACCCCGAAATTGACCTTGAACTTGACCTTGACCCTGACCCTGACCCTGACCTTGTAATTGACCCTGAACTTGACCTTGACCTTGACCTTGACCCTGACCCTGACCATGACCATGACCTTGTCCTTGACCTTGACCCTGTCCCTTTCCCTGACGTTGACCTTGACCCGACCTTGACCTTGACCTTGACCCTGACCCTGACACTGACCCTGCACCTGACCTGGCCCTGACCAAGACGCTGACCCTACCCCTCACCTTGACCTTGACCTTGACACTGACGCTGACCCTGACCTTGACCTTGACCCTGACCCTCACCCTAAATCTGACACTGACTCTGACAATGACCTTGACCTTGAACTTCAATCTGACACTCACCCTAAACCTGACCCTGACCCTGACCCTGACCTTGAACTTCAACCTGACCCTGACCTTGACCTTGATCTTGACCCTGACCCTCACTCGCACCCTGACCCTGACCCTGATACTGAACCTGACCTTGAACTTGACCCTGACCCCGAAATTGACCTTGAACTTGACCTTGACCATGAGCCTGACCTTGACATTGACCCTGAACTTGACCTTGACCTTGACCTTGACCCTCACCCTCACCCTGACCCTGACCTTGAACCTGAACCTGACCTTGAACTTGACCCTGACCCTGACCTTCAACTTGAGCCTGAACCTTACCTTGAACTTGAACTTTAACTTGACCTTGACCCTGACCCTCACCCTCACCCTAAACCTAACTCTGACCCAGACCTTGACCTTGACCTTGAGCTTGACCTTGACCCTGATGCTGACCCACATCCTAAACCTGACACTGACTCTGACAATGACCTTGACCTTGACCCTGACTCTGAACTTGGCCTTGACCTGACCCTGACCTTGACCTTGAAATTGACCCTAACCTTGACTTTGATCTTGACCTTGACCCTACCCTCACCCTGAGCTTGACCTTTAACTTGTCCCTGACTCTGACCTTGACCCTGACCCTGACCCTGACCCTGCACCTGACCTGACTCTGACCAAGACGCTGACCCTACCCCTCACCTTGACCTTGACCTTGACCTTGATCTTGACCCTGACCCTGACCCTCACTCGCACCCTGACCCTGATACTGAACCTGACCTTGACCTTGACCCTGACCCCGAAATTGACCTCGAACTTGACTTTGACCCTGACCCTGACCCTGACCCTGACCTTGACCTTGACCCTGACCCTCACCATGACCCTCACCCTCACCCTGACCCTGACCCAGACCCAGACCTCGAAACTTAACCTAACCCTGACCCTGACCGGGACACTGACACTATCCCTCAACTTGACCTTGACTCTGATGCTGACCCTGACCCTGACCTTGACCCTGACCTTGACCTTCAACCTAAACCTAACCCTGACCCTGATCCTGACCTTGACCTTGACCTTGACCCTGACCCTGACCCGGACCTTGGCCTTGACCCTCACCCTGACAATGACCCTGACACTGAACTTGACAATGACCCTGACCTTGACCTTGACCTTGACCCTGATGCTGACCCTCACCCTAAACCTGACACTGACTCTGACAATGACCTTGACCCTGACCCTGACCCTGACCCTGAACTTGTCCTTGACCCTGACCTTGACCTTGACCCTGACCCTGACACTGACCCTGCACCTGACCTGGCCCTGACCAAGACGCTGACCCTACCCCTCACCTTGAACTTGACCTTGACCCTGACCCTGACCTTGAACTTCAACCTGACCCTGACCCTGACCTTGACCTTGATCTTGACCCTGACCCTCACTCGCACCCTGACCCTGACCCTGATACTGAACCTGACCTTGACCTTGACCCTGACCCCGAAATTGACCTTGAACTTGACCTTGACCCTGACCCTGACCCTGACCTTGTAATTGACCCTGAACTTGACCTTGACCTTGACCTTGACCCTGACCCTGACCATGACCATGACCTTGTCCTTGACCTTGACCCTGTCCCTTTCCCTGACGTTGACCTTGACCCGACCTTGACCTTGACCTTGACCCTGACCCTGACACTGACCCTGCACCTGACCTGGCCCTGACCAAGACGCTGACCCTACCCCTCACCTTGACCTTGACCTTGACACTGACGCTGACCCTGACCTTGACCTTGACCCTGACCCTCACCCTAAATCTGACACTGACTCTGACAATGACCTTGACCTTGAACTTCAATCTGACACTCACCCTAAACCTGACCCTGACCCTGACCCTGACCTTGAACTTCAACCTGACCCTGACCTTGACCTTGATCTTGACCCTGACCCTCACTCGCACCCTGACCCTGACCCTGATACTGAACCTGACCTTGAACTTGACCCTGACCCCGAAATTGACCTTGAACTTGACCTTGACCATGAGCCTGACCTTGACATTGACCCTGAACTTGACCTTGACCTTGACCTTGACCCTCACCCTCACCCTGACCCTGACCTTGAACCTGAACCTGACCTTGAACTTGACCCTGACCCTGACCTTCAACTTGAGCCTGAACCTTACCTTGAACTTGAACTTTAACTTGACCTTGACCCTGACCCTCACCCTCACCCTAAACCTAACTCTGACCCAGACCTTGACCTTGACCTTGAGCTTGACCTTGACCCTGATGCTGACCCACATCCTAAACCTGACACTGACTCTGACAATGACCTTGACCTTGACCCTGACTCTGAACTTGGCCTTGACCTGACCCTGACCTTGACCTTGAAATTGACCCTAACCTTGACTTTGATCTTGACCTTGACCCTACCCTCACCCTGAGCTTGACCTTTAACTTGTCCCTGACTCTGACCTTGACCCTGACCCTGACCCTGACCCTGCACCTGACCTGACTCTGACCAAGACGCTGACCCTACCCCTCACCTTGACCTTGACCTTGACCTTGATCTTGACCCTGACCCTGACCCTCACTCGCACCCTGACCCTGATACTGAACCTGACCTTGACCTTGACCCTGACCCCGAAATTGACCTCGAACTTGACTTTGACCCTGACCCTGACCCTGACCCTGACCCTGACCTTGACCTTGACCCTGACCCTCACCATGACCCTCACCCTCACCCTGACCCTGACCCAGACCCAGACCTCGAAACTTAACCTAACCCTGACCCTGACCGGGACACTGACACTATCCCTCAACTTGACCTTGACTCTGATGCTGACCCTGACCCTGACCTTGACCCTGACCTTGACCTTCAACCTAAACCTAACCCTGACCCTGATCCTGACCTTGACCTTGACCTTGACCCTGACCCTGACCCGGACCTTGGCCTTGACCCTCACCCTGACAATGACCCTGACACTGAACTTGACAATGACCCTGACCTTGACCTTGACCTTGACCCTGATGCTGACCCTCACCCTAAACCTGACACTGACTCTGACAATGACCTTGACCCTGACCCTGACCCTGACCCTGAACTTGTCCTTGACCCTGACCCTGACCTTGACCTTGACCCTGACCCTGACACTGACCCTGCACCTGACCTGGCCCTGACCAAGACGCTGACCCTACCCCTCACCTTGAACTTGACCTTGACCCTGACCCTGACCTTGAACTTCAACCTGACCCTGACCTTGACCTTGATCTTGACCCTGACCCTGACCCTCACTCGCACCCTGACCCTGACCCTGATACTGAACCTGACCTTGACCTTGACCCTGACCCCGAAATTGACCTTGAACTTGACCTTGACCCTGACCCTGACCCTGACCTTGTAATTGACCCTGAACTTGACCTTGACCTTGACCTTGACCCTGACCATGACCATGACCATGACCTTGTCCTTGACCTTGACCCTGTCCCTTTCCCTGACGTTGACCTTGACCCGACCTTGACCTTGACCTTGACCCTGACCCTGACACTGACCCTGCACCTGACCTGGCCCTGACCAAGACGCTGACCCTACCCCTCACCTTGACCTTGACCTTGACACTGACGCTGACCCTGACCTTGACCTTGACCCTGACCCTCACCCTCACCCTAAATCTGACACTGACTCTGACAATGACCTTGACCTTGAACTTCAATCTGACACTCACCCTAAACCTGACCCTGACCCTGACCCTGACCTTGAACTTCAACCTGACCCTGACCTTGACCTTGATCTTGACCCTGACCCTCACTCGCACCCTGACCCTGACCCTGATACTGAACCTGACCTTGAACTTGACCCTGACCCCGAAATTGACCTTGAACTTGACCTTGACCATGAGCCTGACCTTGACATTGACCCTGAACTTGACCTTGACCTTGACCTTGACCCTCACCCTCACCCTGACCCTGACCTTGAACCTGAACCTGACCTTGAACTTGACCCTGACCCTGACCTTCAACTTGAGCCTGAACCTTACCTTGAACTTGAACTTTAACTTGACCTTGACCCTGACCCTCACCCTCACCCTAAACCTAACTCTGACCCAGACCTTGACCTTGACCTTGAGCTTGACCTTGACCCTGATGCTGACCCACATCCTAAACCTGACACTGACTCTGACAATGACCTTGACCTTGACCCTGACTCTGAACTTGGCCTTGACCTGACCCTGACCTTGACCTTGAAATTGACCCTAACCTTGACTTTGATCTTGACCTTGACCCTACCCTCACCCTGAGCTTGACCTTTAACTTGTCCCTGACTCTGACCTTGACCCTGACCCTGACCCTGACCCTGCACCTGACCTGACTCTGACCAAGACGCTGACCCTACCCCTCACCTTGACCTTGACCTTGACCTTGATCTTGACCCTGACCCTGACCCTCACTCGCACCCTGACCCTGATACTGAACCTGACCTTGACCTTGACCCTGACCCCGAAATTGACCTCGAACTTGACTTTGACCCTGACCCTGACCCTGACCCTGACCTTGACCTTGACCCTGACCCTCACCATGACCCTCACCCTCACCCTGACCCTGACCCAGACCCAGACCTCGAAACTTAACCTAACCCTGACCCTGACCGGGACACTGACACTATCCCTCAACTTGACCTTGACCCTGATGCTGACCCTGACCCTGACCTTGACCCTGACCTTGACCTTCAACCTAAACCTAACCCTGACCCTGATCCTGACCTTGACCTTGACCTTGACCCTGACCCTGACCCGGACCTTGGCCTTGACCCTCACCCTGACAATGACCCTGACACTGAACTTGACAATGACCCTGACCTTGACCTTGACCTTGACCCTGATGCTGACCCTCACCCTAAACCTGACACTGACTCTGACAATGACCTTGACCCTGACCCTGACCCTGACCCTGAACTTGTCCTTGACCCTGACCCTGACCTTGACCTTGACCCTGACCTTCACCCTGAGCTTGACCTTGACCTTGTCCCTGACTGTGACCTTAACCTGGACTCTGAACTTGACCCTAAACCTGAATCTGACCCTGACCCTAACCATGACCCTTATCCTGACCATAAAGCAGACCCTTACACTTACCATAAGCCCTTACCTGACCCTAACTCCAAACCTTTACGGTAATACTAATCCATTAGATGTTCATATGGGGAATCGAACCTGGGACCCAAACTGGGGATAGGAGTCTACCTGTGGACCCGGGACAGGAGTGCGGAATCGAACTTCGTTCCCAGGGCTGGGGACCTTGCCCGAGCCGGGGACTAGGGGTCGGTGCGTGGAATCAAACCAAGGACCCTATCCAGGGCACGACTGTACCAGTGGACTAGGGGCCGTTTTAAGGAATCGAAGCTGGTACCCGGGGCTGGAGATCCTACACGACCGTGGCACTAGAAGCCGGTGTAGGGTACGGAATCTGGGACCCGATCCGGGGACACGACTCTACATGTGGACGCGGGGCAGGAGTGCGGAATCGAACATCGTTTCCAGGGCTGGGGACTGTTCCCCTATCAGAGGTCTTTGGGCCGATACGGTCAATCGAAACAGTGATCCGGGGCTGGGGACCCTGCACGAAACTGGGACTAGAAGCCAGTGTAGGGTATGGTACCTGGGACCCGATCCGGGGACACGACTCTACCTGTGGACGCGGGGCAGGAGTGCGGAATCGAACTTCGTTCCCAGGGCTGGGGACCTTGCCGGAGCCGTGGACTAGGGGTCGGTGCGTGGAAACGAACCAAGGGACATGTCCGGCGCACGACTCTACCAGTGGTCTAGGGGCCGTTTTAAGGAATTGAAGCTGGTACACGCGGCTGGAGACCCTACACGACCGTGGCACTAGAAGCCGGTGTGGGGAATCGAACCTGGGACCTGAGCCGGGGACAAGACTCTACCCGGGGACCCGGGGCAGGAGTGGGGACTCGAACTTCATTGCCCGGGCTGGGGACCGTACACGACCCGGGGACTAGAATCCGGTGTGGGGAATCAAACCTGGGAACCAGGGTCAGGTTCCCGACTCGATCCGAAGACCCGGGGCCATTTTAGGAAACAGATCCAGGTACCGGGGCTGAGGACTGTACCACCCGGGGACCAGGGGCCGGGGTAGGGAATCGAACCAGGGACAAGGGGCTGGAGACACTACACGACACTGGGACTAGAAGCCAGTGTAGGGTATGGAACCTGGGACCCGATCCGGGGACACGACTCTACCTGTGGACGCGGGGCAGGAGTGCGGAATCGAACTTCGTTCCCAGGGCTGGGGACCTTGCCGGAGCCGTGGACTAGGGGTCGGTGCGTGGAAACGAACCAAGGACCCTATCCGGGGACATGACTCTACCAGTGGTCTAGGGGCCGTTTTAAGGAATTGAAGCTGGTACACGCGGCTGGAGACCCTACACGACCGTGGCACTAGAAGCCGGTTTGGGGAATCGAACCTGGGACCTGAGCCGGCGACAAGACTCTACCCGGGGACCCGGGGCAGGAGTTGGGACTCGAACTTCATTGCCCGGGCTGGGGACCGTACACGACCCGGGGACTAGAATCCGGTGTGGGGAATCAAACCTGGGAACCAGGGTCAGGTTCCCGACTCGATCCGAAGACCCGGGGCCATTTTAGGAAACAGATCCAGGTACCGGGGCTGAGGACTGTACCCGACCCGGGGACCAGGGGCCGGGGTAGGGAATCGAACCAGGGACAAGGGGCTGGAGACACTACACGACACTGGGACTAGAAGCCGGTGTAGGGTATGGAACCTGGGACCCGATCCGGGGACACGACTCTACCTGTGGACGCGGGGCAGGAGTGCGGAATCGAACTTCGTTCCCAGGGCTGGGGACCTTGCCCTAGCCGTGGACTAGGGGTCGGTGCGTGGAAACGAACCAAGGGCCATGTCCCGGGCACGACTCTACCAGTGGACTAGGGGCCGTTTTAAGGAATTGAAGCTGATACCCGCGGCTGGAGACCCTTCATGACCCTGGCACTAGAAGCCGGTGTAGGGTATGGAACCTGGGACCCGATCCGGGGACACGACTCTACCTGTGGACGCGGGGCAGGAGTGCGGAATCGAACTTCGTTCCCAGGGCTGGGGACCTTGCCCGAGCCGGGGACTAGGGGTCGGTGCGTGGAAACGAACCAAGGGACATGTCCGGCGCACGACTCTACCAGTGGACTAGGGGCCGTTTTAAGGAATTGAAGCTGGTACCCGCGGCTGGAGACCCTACACGACCGTGGCACTAGAAGCCGGTGTGGGGAATCGAACCTGGGACCTGAGCCGGGGACAAGACTCTACCCGGGGACCCGGGGCAGGAGTGGGGACTCGAACTTCATTGCCCGGGCTGGGGACCGTACACGACCCGGGGACTAGGGGCCGATACGGGGAATCAAACCTGGGAACCAGGGTCAGGTTCCCGACTCGATCCGAAGACCCGGGGCCATTTTAGGAAACAGATCCAGGTACCGGGGCTGAGGACTGTACCACCCGGGGACCAGGGGCCGGGGTAGGGAATCGAACCAGGGACAAGGGGCTGGAGACACTACACGACACTGGGACTAGAAGCCAGTGTAGGGTATGGAACCTGGGACCCGATCCGGGGACACGACTCTACCTGTGGACGCGGGGCAGGAGTGCGGAATCGAACTTCGTTCCCAGGGCTGGGGACCTTGCCGGAGCCGTGGACTAGGGGTCGGTGCGTGGAAACGAACCAAGGACCCTATCCGGGGACATGACTCTACCAGTGGTCTAGGGGCCGTTTTAAGGAATTGAAGCTGGTACACGCGGCTGGAGACCCTACACGACCGTGGCACTAGAAGCCGGTTTGGGGTATGGAACCTGGGACCCGATCCGGGGACACGACTCTACCTGTGGACGCGGGGCAGGAGTGCGGAATCGAACTTCGTTCCCAGGGCTGGGGACCTTGCCCGAGCCGGGGACTAGGGGTCGGTGCGTGGAAACGAACCAAGGGACATGTCCGGCGCACGACTCTACCAGTGGTCTAGGGGCCGTTTTAAGGAATTGAAGCTGGTACCCGCGGCTGGAGACCCTACACGACCGTGGCACTAGAAGCCGGTGTGGGGAATCGAACCTGGGACCTGAGCCGGGGACAAGACTCTACCCGGGGACCCGGGGCAGGAGTGGGGACTCGAACTTCATTGCCCGGGCTGGGGACCGTACACGACCCGGGGACTAGAATCCGGTGTGGGGAATCAAACCTGGGAACCAGGGTCAGGTTCCCGACTCGATCCGAAGACCCGGGGCCATTTTAGGAAACAGATCCAGGTACCGGGGCTGAGGACTGTACCACCCGGGGACCAGGGGCCGGGGTAGGGAATCGAACCAGGGACAAGGGGCTGGAGACACTACACGACACTGGGACTAGAAGCCGGTGTAGGGTATGGAACCTGGGACCCGATCCGGGGACACGACTCTACCTGTGGACGCGGGGCAGGAGTGCGGAATGGAACTTCGTTCCCAGGGCTGGGGACCTTGCCGGAGCCGTGGACTAGGGGTCGGTGCGTGGAAACGAACCAAGGACCCTATCCGGGGACATGACTCTACCAGTGGTCTAGGGGCCGTTTTAAGGAATTGAAGCTGGTACACGCGGCTGGAGACCCTACACGACCGTGGCACTAGAAGCCGGTTTGGGGAATCGAACCTGGGACCTGAGCCGGCGACAAGACTCTACCCGGGGACCCGGGGCAGGAGTTGGGACTCGAACTTCATTGCCCGGGCTGGGGACCGTACACGACCCGGGGACTAGAATCCGGTGTGGGGAATCAAACCTGGGAACCAGGGTCAGGTTCCCGACTCGATCCGAAGACCCGGGGCCATTTTAGGAAACAGATCCAGGTACCGGGGCTGAGGACTGTACCCGACCCGGGGACCAGGGGCCGGGGTAGGGAATCGAACCAGGGACAAGGGGCTGGAGACACTACACGACACTGGGACTAGAAGCCGGTGTAGGATATGGAACCTGGGACCCGATCCGGGGACACGACTCTACCTGTGGACGCGGGGCAGGAGTGCGGAATCGAACTTCGTTCCCAGGGCTGGGGACCTTGCCCTAGCCGTGGACTAGGGGTCGGTGCGTGGAAACGAACCAAGGGCCATGTCCCGGGCACGACTCTACCAGTGGACTAGGGGCCGTTTTAAGGAATTGAAGCTGATACCCGCGGCTGGAGACCCTTCATGACCCTGGCACTAGAAGCCGGTGTAGGGTATGGAACCTGGGACCCGATCCGGGGACACGACTCTACCTGTGGACGCGGGGCAGGAGTGCGGAATCGAACTTCGTTCCCAGGGCTGGGGACCTTGCCCGAGCCGGGGACTAGGGGTCGGTGCGTGGAAACGAACCAAGGGACATGTCCGGCGCACGACTCTACCAGTGGACTAGGGGCCGTTTTAAGGAATTGAAGCTGGTACCCGCGGCTGGAGACCCTACACGACCGTGGCACTAGAAGCCGGTGTGGGGAATCGAACCTGGGACCTGAGCCGGGGACAAGACTCTACCCGGGGACCCGGGGCAGGAGTGGGGACTCGAACTTCATTGCCCGGGCTGGGGACCGTACACGACCCGGGGACTAGAATCCGGTGTGGGGAATCAAACCTGGGAACCAGGGTCAGGTTCCCGACTCGATCCGAAGACCCGGGGCCATTTTAGGAAACAGATCCAGGTACCGGGGCTGAGGACTGTACCACCCGGGGACCAGGGGCCGGGGTAGGGAATCGAACCAGGGACAAGGGGCTGGAGACACTACACGACACTGGGACTAGAAGCCAGTGTAGGGTATGGAACCTGGGACCCGATCCGGGGACACGACTCTACCTGTGGACGCGGGGCAGGAGTGCGGAATCGAACTTCGTTCCCAGGGCTGGGGACCTTGCCGGAGCCGTGGACTAGGGGTCGGTGCGTGGAAACGAACCAAGGACCCTATCCGGGGACATGACTCTACCAGTGGTCTAGGGGCCGTTTTAAGGAATTGAAGCTGGTACACGCGGCTGGAGACCCTACACGACCGTGGCACTAGAAGCCGGTTTGGGGTATGGAACCTGGGACCCGATCCGGGGACACGACTCTACCTGTGGACGCGGGGCAGGAGTGCGGAATCGAACTTCGTTCCCAGGGCTGGGGACCTTGCCCGAGCCGGGGACTAGGGGTCGGTGCGTGGAAACGAACCAAGGGACATGTCCGGCGCACGACTCTACCAGTGGTCTAGGGGCCGTTTTAAGGAATTGAAGCTGGTACACGCGGCTGGAGACCCTACACGACCGTGGCACTAGAAGCCGGTGTGGGGAATCGAACCTGGGACCTGAGCCGGGGACAAGACTCTACCCGGGGACCCGGGGCAGGAGTGGGGACTCGAACTTCATTGCCCGGGCTGGGGACCGTACACGACCCGGGGACTAGAATCCGGTGTGGGGAATCAAACCTGGGAACCAGGGTCAGGTTCCCGACTCGATCCGAAGACCCGGGGCCATTTTAGGAAACAGATCCAGGTACCGGGGCTGAGGACTGTACCACCCGGGGACCAGGGGCCGGGGTAGGGAATCGAACCAGGGACAAGGGGCTGGAGACACTACACGACACTGGGACTAGAAGCCAGTGTAGGGTATGGAACCTGGGACCCGATCCGGGGACACGACTCTACCTGTGGACGCGGGGCAGGAGTGCGGAATGGAACTTCGTTCCCAGGGCTGGGGACCTTGCCGGAGCCGTGGACTAGGGGTCGGTGCGTGGAAACGAACCAAGGACCCTATCCGGGGACATGACTCTACCAGTGGTCTAGGGGCCGTTTTAAGGAATTGAAGCTGGTACACGCGGCTGGAGACCCTACACGACCGTGGCACTAGAAGCCGGTTTGGGGAATCGAACCTGGGACCTGAGCCGGCGACAAGACTCTACCCGGGGACCCGGGGCAGGAGTTGGGACTCGAACTTCATTGCCCGGGCTGGGGACCGTACACGACCCGGGGACTAGAATCCGGTGTGGGGAATCAAACCTGGGAACCAGGGTCAGGTTCCCGACTCGATCCGAAGACCCGGGGCCATTTTAGGAAACAGATCCAGGTACCGGGGCTGAGGACTGTACCCGACCCGGGGACCAGGGGCCGGGGTAGGGAATCGAACCAGGGACAAGGGGCTGGAGACACTACACGACACTGGGACTAGAAGCCGGTGTAGGGTATGGAACCTGGGACCCGATCCGGGGACACGACTCTACCTGTGGACGCGGGGCAGGAGTGCGGAATCGAACTTCGTTCCCAGGGCTGGGGACCTTGCCCTAGCCGTGGACTAAGGGGTCGGTGCGTGGAAACGAACCAAGGGCCATGTCCCGGGCACGACTCTACCAGTGGACTAGGGGCCGTTTTAAGGAATTGAAGCTGATACCCGCGGCTGGAGACCCTTCATGACCCTGGCACTAGAAGCCGGTGTAGGGTATGGAACCTGGGACCCGACCCGGGGACACGACTCTACCTGTGGACGCGGGGCAGGAGTGCGGAATCGAACTTCGTTCCCAGGGCTGGGGACCTTGCCCGAGCCGGGGACTAGGGGTCGGTGCGTGGAAACGAACCAAGGGACATGTCCGGCGCACGACTCTACCAGTGGACTAGGGGCCGTTTTAAGGAATTGAAGCTGGTACCCGCGGCTGGAGACCCTACACGACCGTGGCACTAGAAGCCGGTGTGGGGAATCGAACCTGGGACCTGAGCCGGGGACAAGACTCTACCCGGGGACCCGGGGCAGGAGTGGGGACTCGAACTTCATTGCCCGGGCTGGGGACCGTACACGACCCGGGGACTAGGGGCCGATACGGGGAATCAAACCTGGGAACCAGGGTCAGGTTCCCGACTCGATCCGAAGACCCGGGGCCATTTTAGGAAACAGATCCAGGTACCGGGGCTGAGGACTGTACCACCCGGGGACCAGGGGCCGGGGTAGGGAATCGAACCAGGGACAAGGGGCTGGAGACACTACACGACACTGGGACTAGAAGCCAGTGTAGGGTATGGAACCTGGGACCCGATCCGGGGACACGACTCTACCTGTGGACGCGGGGCAGGAGTGCGGAATCGAACTTCGTTCCCAGGGCTGGGGACCTTGCCGGAGCCGTGGACTAGGGGTCGGTGCGTGGAAACGAACCAAGGACCCTATCCGGGGACATGACTCTACCAGTGGTCTAGGGGCCGTTTTAAGGAATTGAAGCTGGTACACGCGGCTGGAGACCCTACACGACCGTGGCACTAGAAGCCGGTTTGGGGTATGGAACCTGGGACCCGATCCGGGGACACGACTCTACCTGTGGACGCGGGGCAGGAGTGCGGAATCGAACTTCGTTCCCAGGGCTGGGGACCTTGCCCGAGCCGGGGACTAGGGGTCGGTGCGTGGAAACGAACCAAGGGACATGTCCGGCGCACGACTCTACCAGTGGACTATGGGCCATTTTAAGGAATTGAAGCTGGTACCCGCGGCTGGAGACCCTACACGACCGTGGCACTAGAAGCCGGTGTGGGGAATCGAACCTGGGACCTGAGCCGGGGACAAGACTCTACCCGGGGACCCGGGGCAGGAGTGGGGACTCGAACTTCATTGCCCGGGCTGGGGACCGTACACGACCCGGGGACTAGAATCCGGTGTGGGGAATCAAACCTGGGAACCAGGGTCAGGTTCCCGACTCGATCCGAAGACCCGGGGCCATTTTAGGAAACAGATCCAGGTACCGGGGCTGAGGACTGTACCCGACCCGGGGACCAGGGGCCGGGGTAGGGAATCGAACCAGGGACAAGGGGCTGGAGACACTACACGACACTGGGACTAGAAGCCGGTGTAGGGTATGGAACCTGGGACCCGATCCGGGGACACGACTCTACCTGTGGACGCGGGGCAGGAGTGCGGAATGGAACTTCGTTCCCAGGGCTGGGGACCTTGCCCGAGCCGTGGACTAGGGGTCGGTGCGTGGAAACGAACCAAGGACCCTATCCGGGGACATGACTCTACCAGTGGTCTAGGGGCCGTTTTAAGGAATTGAAGCTGGTACACGCGGCTGGAGACCCTACACGACCGTGGCACTAGAAGCCGGTGTGGGGAATCGAACCTGGGACCTGAGCCGGGGACAAGACTCTACCCGGGGACCCGGGGCAGGAGTTGGGACTCGAACTTCATTGCCCGGGCTGGGGACCGTACACGACCCGGGGACTAGGGGCCGATACGGGGAATCAAACCTGGGAACCAGGGTCAGGTTCCCGACTCGATCCGAAGACCCGGGGCCATTTTAGGAAACAGATCCAGGTACCGGGGCTGAGGACTGTACCCGACCCGGGGACCAGGGGCCGGGGTAGGGAATCGAACCAGGGACAAGGGGCTGGAGACACTACACGACACTGGGACTAGAAGCCGGTGTAGGGTATGGAACCTGGGACCCGATCCGGGGACACGACTCTACCTGTGGACGCGGGGCAGGAGTGCGGAATCGAACTTCGTTCCCAGGGCTGGGGACCTTGCCCTAGCCGTGGACTAGGGGTCGGTGCGTGGAAACGAACCAAGGACCCTATCCGGGGACATGACTCTACCAGTGGTCTAGGGGCCGTTTTAAGGAATTGAAGCTGGTACACGCGGCTGGAGACCCTACACGACCCTGGCACTAGACGCCGGTGTGGGGAATCCATCCTGGGACCTTAGTCGGAGACTCGACTCTACCTGTGGATGTGGGGCAGGAGTGCGGAATCGAACTTCGTTCCCAGGGCTGGGTACCTTGCCGGAGCCGGGGACTAGGGGTCGGTGCGTGGAAACGAACCAAGGGCCATGTCCCGGGCACGACTCTACCAGTGGTCTAGGGGCCGTTTTAAGGAATTGAAGCTGATACCCGCGGCTGGAGACCCTTCATGACCCTGGCACTAGAAGCCGGTGTAGGGTATGGAATCTGGGACCCGATCCGGGGACACGACTCTACCTGTGGACGCGGGGCAGGAGTGCGGAATCGAACTTCTTTTCTAGGGCTGGGGACTGTTCCCCTATCAGAGGTCTTTGGGCCGATACGGTCAATCGAAACAGTGACCCGGGGCTGGGGACCCTGCACGACACTGGGACTAGAAGCCGGTGTAGGGTATGGAACCTGGGACCCGATCCGGGGACACGACTCTACCTGTGGACGCGGGGCAGGAGTGCGGAATCGAACTTCGTTCCCGGGGCTGGGGACCTTGCCCGAGCCGGGGACTAGGGGTCGGTGCGTGGAAACGAACCAAGGGACATGTCCGGCGCACGACTCTACCAGTGGACTAGGGGCCGTTTTAAGGAATTGAAGCTGGTACCCGCGGCTGGAGACCCTACACGACCGTGGCACTAGAAGCCGGTGTGGGGAATCGAACCTGGGACCTGAGCCGGGGACAAGACTCTACCCGGGGACCCGGGGCAGGAGTTGGGACTCGAACTTCATTGCCCGGGCTGGGGACCCTACACGGCCCGGGGACTAGAATCCGGTGTGGGGAATCAAACCTGGGAACCAGGGTCAGGTTCCCGACTCGATCCGAAGACCCGGGGCCATTTTAGGAAACAGATCCAGGTACCGGGGCTGAGGACTGTACCCGACCCGGGGACCAGGGGCCGGGGTAGGGAATCGAACCAGGGACAAGGGGCTGGAGACACTACACGACACTGGGACTAGAAGCCGGTGTAGGGTATGGAACCTGGGACCCGATCCGGGGACACGACTCTACCTGTGGACGCGGGGCAGGAGTGCGGAATCGAACTTCGTTCCCAGGGCTGGGGACCTTGCCCGAGCCTGGGACTAGGGGTCGGTGCGTGGAATCGAACCAAGGGCCATGTCCCGGGCACGACTCTACCAGTGGACTAGGGGCCGTTTTAAGGAATTGAAGCTGGTACCCGCGGCTGGAGACCCTACACGACCCTGGCACTAGACGCCGGTGTGGGGAATCCAACCTGGGACCTTAGTCGGAGACTCGACTCTACCTGTGGATGTGGGGCAGGAGTGCGGAATCGAACTTCGTTCCCGGGGCTGGGGACCTTGCCGGAGCCGGGGACTAGGGGTCGGTGCGTGGAAACGAACCAAGGGCCATGTCCCGGGCACGACTCTACCAGTGGACTAGGGGCCGTTTTAAGGAATTGAAGCTGATACCCGCGGCTGGAGACCCTTCATGACCCTGGCACTAGAAGCCGGTGTAGGGTATGGAATCTGGGACCCGATCCGGGGACACGACTCTACATGTGGACGCGGGGCAGGAGTGCGGAATCGAACTTCTTTTCTAGGGCTGGGGACTGTTCCCCTATCAGAGGTCTTTGGGCCGATACGGTCAATCGAAACAGTGACCCGGGGCTGGGGACCCTGCACGACACTGGGACTAGAAGCCGGTGTAGGGTATGGAACCTGGGACCCGATCCGGGGACACGACTCTACCTGTGGACGCGGGGCAGGAGTGCGGAATCGAACTTCATTGCCCGGGCTGGGGACCGTACACGACCCGGGGACTAGAATCCGGTGTGGGGAATCAAACCTGGGAACCAGGGTCAGGTTCCCGACTCGATCCGAAGACCCGGGGCCATTTTAGGAAACAGATCCAGGTACCGGGGCTGAGGACTGTACCACCCGGGGACCAGGGGCCGGGGTAGGGAATCGAACCAGGGACAAGGGGCTGGAGACACTACACGACACTGGGACTAGAAGCCAGTGTAGGGTATGGAACCTGGGACCCGATCCGGGGACACGACTCTACCTGTGGACGCGGGGCAGGAGTGCGGAATCGAACTTCGTTCCCAGGGCTGGGGACCTTGCCGGAGCCGTGGACTAGGGGTCGGTGCGTGGAAACGAACCAAGGACCCTATCCGGGGACATGACTCTACCAGTGGTCTAGGGGCCGTTTTAAGGAATTGAAGCTGGTACACGCGGCTGGAGACCCTACACGACCGTGGCACTAGAAGCCGGTTTGGGGTATGGAACCTGGGACCCGATCCGGGGACACGACTCTACCTGTGGACGCGGGGCAGGAGTGCGGAATCGAACTTCGTTCCCAGGGCTGGGGACCTTGCCCGAGCCGGGGACTAGGGGTCGGTGCGTGGAAACGAACCAAGGGACATGTCCGGCGCACGACTCTACCAGTGGACTATGGGCCATTTTAAGGAATTGAAGCTGGTACCCGCGGCTGGAGACCCTACACGACCGTGGCACTAGAAGCCGGTGTGGGGAATCGAACCTGGGACCTGAGCCGGGGACAAGACTCTACCCGGGGACCCGGGGCAGGAGTGGGGACTCGAACTTCATTGCCCGGGCTGGGGACCGTACACGACCCGGGGACTAGAATCCGGTGTGGGGAATCAAACCTGGGAACCAGGGTCAGGTTCCCGACTCGATCCGAAGACCCGGGGCCATTTTAGGAAACAGATCCAGGTACCGGGGCTGAGGACTGTACCCGACCCGGGGACCAGGGGCCGGGGTAGGGAATCGAACCAGGGACAAGGGGCTGGAGACACTACACGACACTGGGACTAGAAGCCGGTGTAGGGTATGGAACCTGGGACCCGATCCGGGGACACGACTCTACCTGTGGACGCGGGGCAGGAGTGCGGAATGGAACTTCGTTCCCAGGGCTGGGGACCTTGCCCGAGCCGTGGACTAGGGGTCGGTGCGTGGAAACGAACCAAGGACCCTATCCGGGGACATGACTCTACCAGTGGTCTAGGGGCCGTTTTAAGGAATTGAAGCTGGTACACGCGGCTGGAGACCCTACACGACCGTGGCACTAGAAGCCGGTGTGGGGAATCGAACCTGGGACCTGAGCCGGGGACAAGACTCTACCCGGGGACCCGGGGCAGGAGTTGGGACTCGAACTTCATTGCCCGGGCTGGGGACCGTACACGACCCGGGGACTAGGGGCCGATACGGGGAATCAAACCTGGGAACCAGGGTCAGGTTCCCGACTCGATCCGAAGACCCGGGGCCATTTTAGGAAACAGATCCAGGTACCGGGGCTGAGGACTGTACCCGACCCGGGGACCAGGGGCCGGGGTAGGGAATCGAACCAGGGACAAGGGGCTGGAGACACTACACGACACTGGGACTAGAAGCCGGTGTAGGGTATGGAACCTGGGACCCGATCCGGGGACACGACTCTACCTGTGGACGCGGGGCAGGAGTGCGGAATCGAACTTCGTTCCCAGGGCTGGGGACCTTGCCCTAGCCGTGGACTAGGGGTCGGTGCGTGGAAACGAACCAAGGACCCTATCCGGGGACATGACTCTACCAGTGGTCTAGGGGCCGTTTTAAGGAATTGAAGCTGGTACACGCGGCTGGAGACCCTACACGACCCTGGCACTAGACGCCGGTGTGGGGAATCCATCCTGGGACCTTAGTCGGAGACTCGACTCTACCTGTGGATGTGGGGCAGGAGTGCGGAATCGAACTTCGTTCCCAGGGCTGGGTACCTTGCCGGAGCCGGGGACTAGGGGTCGGTGCGTGGAAACGAACCAAGGGCCATGTCCCGGGCACGACTCTACCAGTGGTCTAGGGGCCGTTTTAAGGAATTGAAGCTGATACCCGCGGCTGGAGACCCTTCATGACCCTGGCACTAGAAGCCGGTGTAGGGTATGGAATCTGGGACCCGATCCGGGGACACGACTCTACCTGTGGACGCGGGGCAGGAGTGCGGAATCGAACTTCTTTTCTAGGGCTGGGGACTGTTCCCCTATCAGAGGTCTTTGGGCCGATACGGTCAATCGAAACAGTGACCCGGGGCTGGGGACCCTGCACGACACTGGGACTAGAAGCCGGTGTAGGGTATGGAACCTGGGACCCGATCCGGGGACACGACTCTACCTGTGGACGCGGGGCAGGAGTGCGGAATCGAACTTCGTTCCCGGGGCTGGGGACCTTGCCCGAGCCGGGGACTAGGGGTCGGTGCGTGGAAACGAACCAAGGGACATGTCCGGCGCACGACTCTACCAGTGGACTAGGGGCCGTTTTAAGGAATTGAAGCTGGTACCCGCGGCTGGAGACCCTACACGACCGTGGCACTAGAAGCCGGTGTGGGGAATCGAACCTGGGACCTGAGCCGGGGACAAGACTCTACCCGGGGACCCGGGGCAGGAGTTGGGACTCGAACTTCATTGCCCGGGCTGGGGACCCTACACGGCCCGGGGACTAGAATCCGGTGTGGGGAATCAAACCTGGGAACCAGGGTCAGGTTCCCGACTCGATCCGAAGACCCGGGGCCATTTTAGGAAACAGATCCAGGTACCGGGGCTGAGGACTGTACCCGACCCGGGGACCAGGGGCCGGGGTAGGGAATCGAACCAGGGACAAGGGGCTGGAGACACTACACGACACTGGGACTAGAAGCCGGTGTAGGGTATGGAACCTGGGACCCGATCCGGGGACACGACTCTACCTGTGGACGCGGGGCAGGAGTGCGGAATCGAACTTCGTTCCCAGGGCTGGGGACCTTGCCCGAGCCTGGGACTAGGGGTCGGTGCGTGGAATCGAACCAAGGGCCATGTCCCGGGCACGACTCTACCAGTGGACTAGGGGCCGTTTTAAGGAATTGAAGCTGGTACCCGCGGCTGGAGACCCTACACGACCCTGGCACTAGACGCCGGTGTGGGGAATCCAACCTGGGACCTTAGTCGGAGACTCGACTCTACCTGTGGATGTGGGGCAGGAGTGCGGAATCGAACTTCGTTCCCGGGGCTGGGGACCTTGCCGGAGCCGGGGACTAGGGGTCGGTGCGTGGAAACGAACCAAGGGCCATGTCCCGGGCACGACTCTACCAGTGGACTAGGGGCCGTTTTAAGGAATTGAAGCTGATACCCGCGGCTGGAGACCCTTCATGACCCTGGCACTAGAAGCCGGTGTAGGGTATGGAATCTGGGACCCGATCCGGGGACACGACTCTACATGTGGACGCGGGGCAGGAGTGCGGAATCGAACTTCTTTTCTAGGGCTGGGGACTGTTCCCCTATCAGAGGTCTTTGGGCCGATACGGTCAATCGAAACAGTGACCCGGGGCTGGGGACCCTGCACGACACTGGGACTAGAAGCCGGTGTAGGGTATGGAACCTGGGACCCGATCCGGGGACACGACTCTACCTGTGGACGCGGGGCAGGAGTGCGGAATCGAACTTCATTGCCCGGGCTGGGGACCGTACACGACCCGGGGACTAGAATCCGGTGTGGGGAATCAAACCTGGGAACCAGGGTCAGGTTCCCGACTCGATCCGAAGACCCGGGGCCATTTTAGGAAACAGATCCAGGTACCGGGGCTGAGGACTGTACCCGACCCGGGGACCAGGGGCCGGGGTAGGGAATCGAACCAGGGACAAGGGGCTGGAGACACTACACGACACTGGGACTAGAAGCCGGTGTAGGGTATGGAACCTGGGACCCGATCCGGGGACACGACTCTACCTGTGGACGCGGGGCAGGAGTGCGGAATCGAACTTCGTTCCCAGGGCTGGGGACCTTGCCGGAGCCGTGGACTAGGGGTCGGTGCGTGGAAACGAACCAAGGACCCTATCCGGGGACATGACTCTACCAGTGGTCTAGGGGCCGTTTTAAGGAATTGAAGCTGGTACACGCGGCTGGAGACCCTACACGACCGTGGCACTAGAAGCCGGTGCGGGGAATCGAACCTGGGACCTGAGCCGGGGACAAGACTCTACCTGTGGACGCGGGGCAGGAGTGCGGAATCGAACTTCGTTCCCAGGGCTGGGGACCTTGCCCGACCCGGGGACTAGGGGTCGGTGCGTGGAAACGAACCAAGGACCCTATTCGGGGACATGACTCTACCAGTGGTCTAGGGGCCGTTTTAAGGAATTGAAGCTGGTACACGCGGCTGGAGACCCTATACGACCGTGGCACTAGAAGCCGGTGTGGGGAATCGAACCTGGGACTTGAGCCGGGGACAAGACTCTACCCGGGGACCCGGGGCAGGAGTTGGGACTCGAACTTCATTGCCCGGGCTGGGGACCGTACACGACCCGGGGACTAGAATCCGGTGTGGGGAATCAAACCTGGGAACCAGGGTCAGGTTCCCGACTCGATCCGAAGACCCGGGGCCATTTTAGGAAACAGATCCAGGTACCGGGGCTGAGGACTGTACCCGACCCGGGGACCAGGGGCCGGGGTAGGGAATCGAACCAGGGACAAGGGGCTGGAGACACTACACGACACTGGGACTAGAAGCCGGTGTAGGGTATGGAACCTGGGACCCGATCCGGGGACACGACTCTACCTGTGGACGCGGGGCAGGAGTGCGGAATCGAACTTCGTTCCCAGGGCTGGGGACCTTGCCCGAGCCTGGGACTAGGGGTCGGTGCGTGGAATCGAACCAAGGGCCATGTCCCGGGCACGACTCTACCAGTGGACTAGGGGCCGTTTTAAGGAATTGAAGCTGGTACCCGCGGCTGGAGACCCTACACGACCCTGGCACTAGACGCCGGTGTGGGGAATCCAACCTGGGACCTTAGTCGGAGACTCGACTCTACCTGTGGATGTGGGGCAGGAGTGCGGAATCGAACTTCGTTCCCGGGGCTGGGGACCTTGCCGGAGCCGGGGACTAGGGGTCGGTGCGTGGAAACGAACCAAGGGCCATGTCCCGGGCACGACTCTACCAGTGGACTAGGGGCCGTTTTAAGGAATTGAAGCTGATACCCGCGGCTGGAGACCCTTCATGACCCTGGCACTAGAAGCCGGTGTAGGGTATGGAACCTGGGACCCGATCCGGGGACACGACTCTACCTGTGGACGCGGGGCAGGAGTGCGGAATCGAACTTCTTTTCTAGGGCTGGGGACTGTTCCCCTATCAGAGGTCTTTGGGCCGATACGGTCAATCGAAACAGTGACCCGGGGCTGGGGACCCTGCACGACACTGGGACTAGAAGCCGGTGTAGGGTATGGAACCTGGGACCCGATCCGGGGACACGACTCTACCTGTGGACGCGGGGCAGGAGTGCGGAATCGAACTTCGTTCCCGGGGCTGGGGACCTTGCCCGAGCCGGGGACTAGGGGTCGGTGCGTGGAAACGAACCAAGGGACATGTCCGGCGCACGACTCTACCAGTGGACTAGGGGCCGTTTTAAGGAATTGAAGCTGGTACCCGCGGCTGGAGACCCTACACGACCGTGGCACTAGAAGCCGGTGTGGGGAATCGAACCTGGGACCTGAGCCGGGGACAAGAGTCTACCCGGGGACCCGGGGCAGGAGTTGGGACTCGAACTTCATTGCCCGGGCTGGGGACCGTACACGACCCGGGGACTAGGGGCCGATACGGGGAAACAAACCAGGGACCCGGGGTTGGAGACCCTACACGGCCCGGGGACTAGAATCCGGTGTGGGGAATCAAACCTGGGAACCAGGGTCAGGTTCCCGACTCGATCCGAAGACCCGGGGCCATTTTAGGAAACAGATCCAGGTACCGGGGCTGAGGACTGTACCCGACCCGGGGACCAGGGGCCGGGGTAGGGAATCGAACCAGGGACAAGGGGCTGGAGACACTACACGACACTGGGACTAGAAGCCGGTGTAGGGTATGGAACCTGGGACCCGATCCGGGGACACGACTCTACCTGTGGACGCGGGGCAGGAGTGCGGAATCGAACTTCGTTCCCAGGGCTGGGGACCTTGCCCGAGCCTGGGACTAGGGGTCGGTGCGTGGAAACGAACCAAGGACCCTATCCGGGGACATGACTCTACCAGTGGTCTAGGGGCCGTTTTAAGGAATTGAAGCTGGTACACGCGGCTGGAGACCCTACACGACCGTGGCACTAGAAGCCGGTGTGGGGAATCGAACCTGGGACCTGAGCCGGGGACAAGACTCTACCCGGGGACCCGGGGCAGGAGTGGGGACTCGAACTTCATTGCCCGGGCTGGGGACCGTACACGACCCGGGGACTAGGGGCCGATACGGGGAATCAAACCAGGGACACGGGGCTGGAGACCCTACACAGCTCTAACACTAGAATCCGGTGTGGGGAATCAAACCTGGGACCCGATCCGGGGACACGACTCTACCTGTGGACGCGGGGCAGGAGTGCGGAATCGAACTTCGTTCCCAGGGCTGGGGACTGTACCCGACCAGGTACTACCGGTGGATACGGGCAATCGAACTAGGGACCAGGGGATGGAGACTCTATATGACCCTGGGTATAGAAGCCGGTGTGGGGAATCGAACCTGGGACCTGAGCTGTGGACATGACTCTACGCGGGTTCCTGAGTGGAGTCACAGGGTAAGGTCTGTACCCCAGCACCCTATGTTGCAGGTTCGATTCCTCATAAGGGCCAAAAATCCCTGGGTCGGGTCGGGTCCCGGAATGGCGTCACAGGGTTATGTATGGAACACAGCATCACGACAGGGTCATTACTGCATCACCGCTGCATCATCAAAGCATCATCAATGATTCATCACAGCATTATCACAGCGTCATCACAGCATCACGATATGGTCAACACAGCATCAGCAGAGCAGCACCACTGCATCAAAACATCATCACAGCATGATCACTGCATCATAGCACCATCATAAAAACATTATCACAACATCAACACATGATCATCACAGCATCATCACTGTATCATCACATCATCCTCAATTCATCATCACAGCATCAGCACAGCTTCAGATTCAGAGTCAGAGTCAAACGTAAGGGTCAGTGACAGGGTCAGTATCAGGGTCAGGGTCATGTTCAGGGGTAGGGTCAGGTTCTGGGTCAGGGAAAGGGTCAGGTTTAGGGTTAGGGTCAGCTCCTGGATCAGGGTCATGGTCAGGGTTAGGGGTTAGAGGTTAGGGTTAGGGTGTGGCGCGACCCGGAGACACGACCTGACCCGGTATTTTTGGACGGTATGGGGAATCGAACCTGCAGCCTCAGATGCCGGGGACCTTACATTACTCTGTGGCGCCACCCGGGGACCCGACCTGACCCGGGCTTTTCTGGCCGGTTTGGGGAATCAAACCTGCAACCTCTGGAGCCAGAGTCCAGACATTACCCTGTGGCGCCACCCGGGGACCCGACCCGACCCAGGCTTTTTTGGCCCTTATGGGGAATCGAACCTGAGACCTCATGTCCCGGGGTCCAGACATTACCCTGTGGCGCCACCCGCGGACCCGACCCGACATGGGCTTTTTTGGCCCTTATGGGGAATCGAACCTGCGACCTCGGGTGCCGGGGTCCCGACATTACCATGTGGCGCCACCCGGGGTCCCGAACCGACCTGGGATTTTTTGGCCGGTATAGGGAATCGAACCTACGACCTCGGGTGCCGGGGTCCCGACATTACCCTGTGGCGCCACCTGGGGACCCTATCCGACCCGGGCTTTTTTGGCCCTTATGGGGAATCGAACCTGCGACCTCGGGTGCCAGGGTCCCAACATTACTCTGAGGCGCCACCCGGGGACCCGACGCGACCCGGGCTTTTTTGGCCCTTATGGGGAATCGAACCTGAGACCTCATGTCCCGGGGTCCAGACATTACCCTGTGGCGCCACCCGCGGACCCGACCCGACATGGGCTTTTTTGGCCCTTATGGGGAATCGAACCTGCGACCTCGGGTGCCGGGGTCCCGACATTACCATGTGGCGCCACCCGGGGTCCCGAACCGACCTGGGATTTTTTGGCCGGTATAGGGAATCGAACCTACGACCTCGGGTGCCGGGGTCCCGACATTACCCTGTGGCGCCACCTGGGGACCCTATCCGACCCGGGCTTTTTTGGCCCTTATGGGGAATCGAACCTGCGACCTCGGGTGCCAGGGTCCCAACATTACTCTGAGGCGCCACCCGGGGACCCGACGCGACCCGGGCTTTTTTGGCCCTTATGGGGAATCGAACCTGCGACCTCGGGTGCCAGGGTCCCAACATTACTCTGAGGCGCCACCCGGGGACCCGACGCGACCCGGGCTTTTTTGGCCCTTATGGGGAATCGAACCTGCGTCCTCGGTTGCGGGGGTCCCGACATTACTCGGTGGCGCAACCTGGGGACACTTACCGACCCGGGCTTTTTTGGCCCTTATGGGGAATTGAACCTGCGACCTCGGGTGCCGGGGTCCCAACATTACCCTGTGACGCCACCCGGGGTCCCGACCCGACCTGGGCTTTTTTGGCCCTTATGGGGAATCGAACCTGCGACCTCGGGTGCCGGGGTCCCAACATTACCCTGTGGCGCCACCCGGGGACCCGACCCGGGAAGTGTTTTTTTGGCCCTTAAGGGGAATCGAACCTGCGACCTCGGGTGCCGGGGTCCCGACATTACCCTGTGACGCCACCCACGGACCCGACCCGGGAAGTGTTTTTTTGGCCCTTATGGGGAATCGAACCTGCAACTTCGGGTGCCGGGGTCCCGACATTACCATGTGGCGCCACCCGGGGTCCCGAACCGACCCGGGATTTTTTGGCCAGTATAGGGAATCGAACCTACGACCTTGGGTGCCGCGGTCCCGACATCACCCTTTGGCACACTAGCTGACCCGGAATTTTTGGCCGGTATAAGGAATCGAACCTGCGACCTCGGGTGCCGGGGTCCAGACATTACTCTGTGACGCGTACCCTGGGACACTTACCGACCCGGGCTTTTTTGGCCCTTATGGGGAATCGAACCTGCGACCTCGGGTGCCAGGGTCCAGACATTACCCTGTGACGCCACCCGGGGTCCCGACCCGACCTGGGCTTTTTTGGCCCTTATGGGGAATTGTACCTGCGACCTTGGGTGCCGGGGTCCCGACATTACCGTGTGACGCCACCCCGGGACCTGACCCGACAAGGGCTTTTTTGGCCCTTATGGGGAATCGAACCTGCGACCTCGGGTGCCGGGGTCCCGACATTACTCTGTGGCGCCACCCGGGGACCCGACCCAACAAGGGCTTTTTTGGCCCTTATGGGGAATCGAACCTGCGACCTCGGGTGCCGCGGTCCCGACATTACCCTGTGGCACGACCCGGGGACACTAGCCGACCCGGAATTTTTGGCCGGTATAAGGAATCGAACCTGCGACCTCGGGTGCCGGGGTCCAGATATTACCCTGTGGCGCCACCCAGGGACCCGACCCAACAAGGGCTTTTTTGGCCCTTAGGCGGAATTGAACCTGCGACCTCGGGTGCCGGGGTCCAGACATTACTCTGTGGCGCGGACCCGGGGACCTGACCCGACAAGGGCTTTTTTGGCCCTTATGGGGAATCGAACCTGCGACCTCGGGTGCCGGGGTCCCGACATTACCCTGTGGCGCCACCCGCGGACCCGACCCGGGAAGTGTTTTTTTGGCCCTTATGGGGAATCGAACCTGCAACTTCGGGTGCCGGGGTCCAGACATTACCATGTGGCGCCACCCGCGGACCCGACCCGGGAAGTGTTTTTTTGGCCCTTATGGGGAATCGAACCTGCAACTTCGGGTGCCGGGGTCCCGACATTACCATGTGGCGCCACCCGGGGTCCCGAACTGACCCGGGATTTTTTGGCCAGTATAGGGAATCGAACCTACGAGCTCGGGTGCCGGGGTCCCGACATTACCCTGTGGCGCCACCCGCGGACCCGACCTGACATGGGCTTTTTTGGCCCTTATGGCGAATCGAACCTGCGACCTCGGGTGCCGGGGTCCCGACATTACCATGTGGCGCCACCCGGGGTCCCGAACCGACCCGGGATTTTTTGGCCGGTATAGGGAATCGAACCTGCGACCTCGGGTGCCGCGGTCCCGACATTACCCTGTGGCACGACCCGGGGACACTAGCCGACCCGGAATTTTTGGCCGGTATAAGGAATCGAACCTGCGACCTCGGGTGCCGGGGTCCCGACATTACCCTGTGGCGCCACCTGGGGACCCTATCCGACCCGGGCTTTTTTGGCCCTTATGGGGAATCGAACCTGCGACCTCGGGTGCCAGGGTCCCAACATTACTCTGAGGCGCCACCCGGGGACCCGACGCGACCCGGGCTTTTTTGGCCCTTATGGGGAATCGAACCTGCGACCTCGGGTGCCGGGGTCCCGACATTACTCGGTGGCGCAACCCGGGGACACTTACCGACCCGGGCTTTTTTGGCCCTTATGGGGAATCGAACCTGCGACCTCGGGTGCCAGGGTCCCAACATTACCCTGTGACGCCACCCGGGGTCCCGACCCGACCTGGGCTTTTTTGGCCCTTATGGGGAATCGAACCTGCGACCTCGGGTGCCGGGGTCCCAACATTACCCTGTGGCGCCACCCGGGGACCCGACCCGGGAAGTGTTTTTTTGGCCCTTAAGGGGAATTGAACCTGCGACCTCGGGTGCCGGGGTCCCGACATTACCCTGTGACGCTACCCACGGACCCGACCCCGGAAGTGTTTTTTTGGCCCTTATGGGGAATCGAACCTGCAACTTCGGGTGCCGGGGTCCCGACATTACCATGTGGCGCCACCCGGGGTCCCGAACCGACCCGGGATTTTTTGGCCAGTATAGGGAATCGAACCTACGACCTTGGGTGCCGCGGTCCCGACATCACCCTGTGGCACACTAGCTGACCCGGAATTTTTGGCCGGTATAAGGAATCGAACCTGCGACCTCGGGTGCCGGGGTCCAGACATTACTCTGTGACGCGTACCCTGGGACACTTACCCACCCGGGCTTTTTTGGCCCTTATGGGGAATCGAACCTGCGTCCTCGGTTGCGGGGGTCCCGACATTACTCGGTGGCGCAACCCGGGGACACTTACCGACCCGGGCTTTTTTGGCCCTTATGGGGAATCGAACCTGCGACCTTGGGTGCCAGGGTCCAGACATTACCCTGTGACGCCACCCGGGGTCCCGACCCGACCTGGGCTTTTTTGGCCCTTATGGGGAATCGAACGTGCGACCTCGGGTGCCGGTGTCCCGACATTACCCTGTGGCGCCACCCGGAGATCCGACCCAACCTGGGCACTTTTGGCCCTTATGGGAAATCGAACCTGCGACCTCAGGTGACCGGGGTCCCGACATTACAATGTGGCGCAACTCGGGGACTCAAACATTCCTGGGCTTTTTTGGCCCTTATGGGGGTAAATACGAACCTGTGACCTCGGGTGCCAGGGTCCCAACATTACCGTGTCGAGCCACCCGGGGTCCCGACGCGACCCGGGCTTTTTTGGCCCTTATGCGGAATCGAACCTGCGACCTCGGTTGCGTGGGTCCCGACATTACTCTGTGGTGCCACGCGGGGACACTTACCGACCCGGGCTTTTTTGGCCCTTATGGGGAATTGAACCTGCGACCTCAGGTGCGGGGGTCCCGACATTACCCTGTGGCGCCACCCGGGGACCCGACCCATCCTGGGATTTTTTGGCCCTTATGGGGAATCGAACCTGCGACCTCGGGTGCCAGGGTCCAGACATTACCCTGTGGCGCCACCCGGGGACCCGACCCGATCCGGGCTTTTTTGGCCGGTATAGGGAATTGAACCTGCGACCTCGGGTGCCAGGGTCCAGACATTACTCTGAGGTGCCACCCGGGGACCCGACCCGATCCGGGCTTTTTTGGCCGGTATAGGGAATTGAACCTGCGACCTCGGGTGCCAGGGTCCAGACATTACCCTGTGACGCCACCCGGGGTTCCGACCCGACCTGGGCTTTTTTGGCCCTTATGGGGAATCGAACCTGCGACCTCGGGTGCCGGGGTCCCGACATTACCGTGTGACGCCACCCAGGAACCCGACCCATCCTGGGATTTTTTGGCCCTTATCGAGAATCGAATCTGCGACCTCGGGTGCCGGGGTCCCGACATTACCCTGTGGCGCCACCCGCGGACCCGACCCGACATGGGCTTTTTTGACCCTTATGGGGAATCGAACCTGCGACCTCGGGTGCCGGGGTCCCAACATTACCCTGTGACGCCACCCGGGGACCCGACCTGATCCGGGCTTTTTTGGCCCTTATGGGGAATCGAACCTGCGACCTCGGGTGCCGGGGTCCCGACATTACCCTGTGGCGCCACCCGTGGACCCGACCCGACCCGGGCTTTTTTGGCCCTTATGGGGAATCGAACCTGCGACCTCGGGTGCCGGGGTCCCGACATTACCCTGTGGCGCCACCCGCGGACCCGACCCGACATGGGCTTTTTTGGCCCTTATGGGGAATCGAACCTGCGACCTCGGGTGCCGGGGTCCCGACATTACCATGTGGCGCCAGCCGGGGTCCTGAACCGACCCGGGATTTTTTGGCCGGTATAGGGAATCGAACCTACGACCTCGGGTGCCGCGGTCCCGACATTACCCTGTGGCACGACCCGGGGACACTAGCCGACCCGGAATTTTTGGCCGGTATAAGGAATCGAACCTGCGACCTCGGGTGCCGGGGTCCAGACATTACCCTGTGGCGCCACCCAGGGACACGACCCAACAAGGGCCTTTTTGGACCTTTGGCGGAATAGAACCTGCGACCTCGGGTGCCGGGGTCCATACATTACTCTGTGGCGCGTACCCGGGTATCTAATCTGACCCGGGCTTTTTTGGCCCTTATGGGGAATCGAACCTGCGACCTCGGGTGCCAGGGTCCCAACATTACCCTGTGGCGCCACCCAGGGCCCCGACCTGACCCGGGCTTTTTTGGCCCTTATGGGGAATCGAACCTGCGACCTCGGGTGCCAGGGTCCCAACATTACCGTGTCGAGCCACCCGGGGTCCCGACGCGACCCGGGCTTTTTTGGCCCTCATGGGGAATCGAACCTGCGACCTCGGTTGCGGGGGTCCCGACATTACTCTGTGGCGCCACCCGGGGACCCGACCCAACAAGGGCTTTTTTGGCCCTTATGGGGAATCGAACCTGCGACCTCGGGTGCCAGGGTCCCAACATTACTCTGAGGCGCCACCCGGGGACCCGACCCGACCCGGGCTTTTTTGGCCCTTATGGGGAATCGAACCTGCGACCTCGGGTGCCAGGGTCCCGACATTACTCTGAGGCGCCTCCCGGGGTCCCGAACCGACCCGGGCTTTTTTGGCCCTTATGGGGTATTGAACCTGCGACCTCGGGTGCCGGGATCCCGATATTACTCTGTGGCGCTACCCGGGGATCCGACCCGACCCGGGCTTTTTTGGCCCTTATGGGGAATCGAACCTGCGACCTCGGGTGCCGGGGTCCCGACTTTACCATGTGGCGCCACCCGGGGACCCGACCCGACCCGGACTATTTAGGCCTTAATGGGGAATCGAACCTGCGACCTCGGGTGCCGGGGTCCCGACATTACTCTGTGGTGCCACGCGGGGACACTTACCGACCCGGGCTTTTTTGGCCCTTATGGGGAATTGAACCTGCGACCTCAGGTGCGGGGGTCCCGACATTACCCTGTAGCGCCACCCGGGGACCCGACCCATCCTGGGATTTTTTGGCCCTTATGGGGAATCGAACCTGCGACCTCGGGTGCCAGGGTCCAGACATTACCCTGTGGCGCCACCCGGGGACCTGACTTGAGAAGGGCTTTTTTTGGCCCTTATGGGGAATCGAACCTGCAACCTCGGGTGCCAGGGTCCAGACATTACTCTGAGGTGCCACCCGCGGACCCGACCCGACATGGGCTTTTTTGGCCCTTATGGGGAATCGAACCTGCGACCTCGGGTGCCGGGGTCCCGACATTACCATGTGGCGCCACCCGGGGTCCCGAACCGACCTGGGATTTTTTGGCCGGTATAGGGAATCGAACCTACGACCTCGGGTGCCGGGGTCCCGACATTACCCTGTGGCGCCACCCAGGAACCCGACCCATCCTGGGATTTTTTGGCCCTTATCGAGAATCGAATCTGCGACCTCGGGTGCCGGGGTCCCGACATTACCCTGTGGCGCCACCCGCGGACCCGACCCGACATGGGCTTTTTTGACCCTTATGGGGAATCGAACCTGCGACCTCGGGTGCCGGGGTCCCAACATTACCCTGTGGCGCCACCCGCGGACCCGACCCGACATGGGCTTTTTTGGCCCTTATGGGGAATCGAACCTGCGACCTCGGGTGCCGGGGTCCCGACATTACCATGTGGCGCCACCCGGGGTCCCGAACCGACCTGGGATTTTTTGGCCGGTATAGGGAATCGAACCTACGACCTCGGGTGCCGGGGTCCCGACATTACCCTGTGGCGCCACCTGGGGACCCTATCCGACCCGGGCTTTTTTGGCCCTTATGGGGAATCGAACCTGCGACCTCGGGTGCCGGGGTCCCGACATTACCATGTGGCGCCAGCCGGGGTCCTGAACCGACCCGGGATTTTTTGGCCGGTATAGGGAATCGAACCTACGACCTCGGGTGCCGCGGTCCCGACATTACCCTGTGGCACGACCCGGGGACACTAGCCGACCCGGAATTTTTGGCCGGTATAAGGAATCGAACCTGCGACCTCGGGTGCCGGGGTCCAGACATTACCCTGTGGCGCCACCCAGGGCCCCGACCTGACCCGGGCTTTTTTGGCCCTTATGGGGAATCGAACCTGCGACCTCGGGTGCCAGGGTCCCAACATTACCGGTGGATACGGGCAATCGAACTAGGGACCAGGGGATGGAGACTCTATATGACCCTGGGTATAGAAGCCGGTGTGGGGAATCGAACCTGGGACCTGAGCTGTGGACATGACTCTACGCGGGTTCCTGAGTTGAGTCACAGGGTAAGGTCTGTACCCCAGCACCCTATGTTGCAGGTTCGATTCCTCATAAGGGCCAAAAATCCCTGGGTCGGGTCGGGTCCCGGAATGGCGTCACAGGGTTATGTATGGAACACAGCATCACGACAGGGTCATTACTGCATCACCGCTGCATCATCAAAGCATCATCAATGATTCATCACAGCATTATCACAGCGTCATCACAGCATCACGATATGGTCAACACAGCATCAGCAGAGCAGCACCACTGCATCAAAACATCATCACAGCATGATCACTGCATCATAGCACCATCATAAAAACATTATCACAACATCAACACATGATCATCACAGCATCATCACTGTATCATCACATCATCCTCAATTCATCATCACAGCATCAGCACAGCTTCAGATTCAGAGTCAGAGTCAAACGTAAGGGTCAGTGACAGGGTCAGTATCAGGGTCAGGGTCATGTTCAGGGGTAGGGTCAGGTTCTGGGTCAGGGAAAGGGTCAGGTTTAGGGTTAGGGTCAGCTCCTGGATCAGGGTCATGGTCAGGGTTAGGGGTTAGAGGTTAGGGTTAGGGTGTGGCGCGACCCGGAGACACGACCTGACCCGGTATTTTTGGACGGTATGGGGAATCGAACCTGCAGCCTCAGATGCCGGGGACCTTACATTACTCTGTGGCGCCACCCGGGGACCCGACCTGACCCGGGCTTTTTTGGCCGGTATAGGGAATTGAACCTGCGACCTCGGGTGCCAGGGTCCAGACATTACCCTGTGACGCCACCCGGGGTTCCGACCCGACCTGGGCTTTTTTGGCCCTTATGGGGAATCGAACCTGCGACCTCGGGTGCCGGGGTCCCGACATTACCGTGTGACGCCACCCAGGAACCCGACCCATCCTGGGATTTTTTGGCCCTTATCGAGAATCGAATCTGTGACCTCGGGTGCCGGGGTCCCGACATTACCCTGTGGCGCCACCCGCGGACCCGACCCGACATGGGCTTTTTTGACCCTTATGGGGAATCGAACCTGCGACCTCGGGTGCCGGGGTCCCAACATTACCCTGTGACGCCACCCGGGGACCCGACCTGATCCGGGCTTTTTTGGCCCTTATGGGGAATCGAACCTGCGACCTCGGGTGCCGGGGTCCCGACATTACCCTGTGGCGCCACCCGTGGACCCGACCCGACCCGGGCTTTTTTGGCCCTTATGGGGAATCGAACCTGCGACCTCGGGTGCCGGGGTCCCGACATTACCCTGTGGCGCCACCCGCGGACCCGACCCGACATGGGCTTTTTTGGCCCTTATGGGGAATCGAACCTGCGACCTCGGGTGCCAGGGTCCCAACATTACTCTGAGGCGCCACCCGGGGACCCGACGCGACCCGGGCTTTTTTGGCCCTTATGGGGAATCGAACCTGCGACCTCGGGTGCCAGGGTCCCAACATTACTCTGAGGCGCCACCCGGGGACCCGACGCGACCCGGGCTTTTTTGGCCCTTATGGGGAATCGAACCTGCGTCCTCGGTTGCGGGGGTCCCGACATTACTCGGTGGCGCAACCTGGGGACACTTACCGACCCGGGCTTTTTTGGCCCTTATGGGGAATTGAACCTGCGACCTCGGGTGCCGGGGTCCCAACATTACCCTGTGACGCCACCCGGGGTCCCGACCCGACCTGGGCTTTTTTGGCCCTTATGGGGAATCGAACCTGCGACCTCGGGTGCCGGGGTCCCAACATTACCCTGTGGCGCCACCCGGGGACCCGACCCGGGAAGTGTTTTTTTGGCCCTTAAGGGGAATCGAACCTGCGACCTCGGGTGCCGGGGTCCCGACATTACCCTGTGACGCCACCCACGGACCCGACCCGGGAAGTGTTTTTTTGGCCCTTATGGGGAATCGAACCTGCAACTTCGGGTGCCGGGGTCCCGACATTACCATGTGGCGCCACCCGGGGTCCCGAACCGACCCGGGATTTTTTGGCCAGTATAGGGAATCGAACCTACGACCTTGGGTGCCGCGGTCCCGACATCACCCTTTGGCACACTAGCTGACCCGGAATTTTTGGCCGGTATAAGGAATCGAACCTGCGACCTCGGGTGCCGGGGTCCAGACATTACTCTGTGACGCGTACCCTGGGACACTTACCGACCCGGGCTTTTTTGGCCCTTATGGGGAATCGAACCTGCGACCTCGGGTGCCAGGGTCCAGACATTACCCTGTGACGCCACCCGGGGTCCCGACCCGACCTGGGCTTTTTTGGCCCTTATGGGGAATTGTACCTGCGACCTTGGGTGCCGGGGTCCCGACATTACCGTGTGACGCCACCCCGGGACCTGACCCGACAAGGGCTTTTTTGGCCCTTATGGGGAATCGAACCTGCGACCTCGGGTGCCGGGGTCCCGACATTACTCTGTGGCGCCACCCGGGGACCCGACCCAACAAGGGCTTTTTTGGCCCTTATGGGGAATCGAACCTGCGACCTCGGGTGCCGCGGTCCCGACATTACCCTGTGGCACGACCCGGGGACACTAGCCGACCCGGAATTTTTGGCCGGTATAAGGAATCGAACCTGCGACCTCGGGTGCCGGGGTCCAGATATTACCCTGTGGCGCCACCCAGGGACCCGACCCAACAAGGGCTTTTTTGGCCCTTAGGCGGAATTGAACCTGCGACCTCGGGTGCCGGGGTCCAGACATTACTCTGTGGCGCGGACCCGGGGACCTGACCCGACAAGGGCTTTTTTGGCCCTTATGGGGAATCGAACCTGCGACCTCGGGTGCCGGGGTCCCGACATTACCCTGTGGCGCCACCCGCGGACCCGACCCGGGAAGTGTTTTTTTGGCCCTTATGGGGAATCGAACCTGCAACTTCGGGTGCCGGGGTCCAGACATTACCATGTGGCGCCACCCGCGGACCCGACCCGGGAAGTGTTTTTTTGGCCCTTATGGGGAATCGAACCTGCAACTTCGGGTGCCGGGGTCCCGACATTACCATGTGGCGCCACCCGGGGTCCCGAACTGACCCGGGATTTTTTGGCCAGTATAGGGAATCGAACCTACGAGCTCGGGTGCCGGGGTCCCGACATTACCCTGTGGCGCCACCCGCGGACCCGACCTGACATGGGCTTTTTTGGCCCTTATGGCGAATCGAACCTGCGACCTCGGGTGCCGGGGTCCCGACATTACCATGTGGCGCCACCCGGGGTCCCGAACCGACCCGGGATTTTTTGGCCGGTATAGGGAATCGAACCTGCGACCTCGGGTGCCGCGGTCCCGACATTACCCTGTGGCACGACCCGGGGACACTAGCCGACCCGGAATTTTTGGCCGGTATAAGGAATCGAACCTGCGACCTCGGGTGCCGGGGTCCCGACATTACCCTGTGGCGCCACCTGGGGACCCTATCCGACCCGGGCTTTTTTGGCCCTTATGGGGAATCGAACCTGCGACCTCGGGTGCCAGGGTCCCAACATTACTCTGAGGCGCCACCCGGGGACCCGACGCGACCCGGGCTTTTTTGGCCCTTATGGGGAATCGAACCTGCGACCTCGGGTGCCGGGGTCCCGACATTACTCGGTGGCGCAACCCGGGGACACTTACCGACCCGGGCTTTTTTGGCCCTTATGGGGAATCGAACCTGCGACCTCGGGTGCCAGGGTCCCAACATTACCCTGTGACGCCACCCGGGGTCCCGACCCGACCTGGGCTTTTTTGGCCCTTATGGGGAATCGAACCTGCGACCTCGGGTGCCGGGGTCCCAACATTACCCTGTGGCGCCACCCGGGGACCCGACCCGGGAAGTGTTTTTTTGGCCCTTAAGGGGAATTGAACCTGCGACCTCGGGTGCCGGGGTCCCGACATTACCCTGTGACGCTACCCACGGACCCGACCCCGGAAGTGTTTTTTTGGCCCTTATGGGGAATCGAACCTGCAACTTCGGGTGCCGGGGTCCCGACATTACCATGTGGCGCCACCCGGGGTCCCGAACCGACCCGGGATTTTTTGGCCAGTATAGGGAATCGAACCTACGACCTTGGGTGCCGCGGTCCCGACATCACCCTGTGGCACACTAGCTGACCCGGAATTTTTGGCCGGTATAAGGAATCGAACCTGCGACCTCGGGTGCCGGGGTCCAGACATTACTCTGTGACGCGTACCCTGGGACACTTACCCACCCGGGCTTTTTTGGCCCTTATGGGGAATCGAACCTGCGTCCTCGGTTGCGGGGGTCCCGACATTACTCGGTGGCGCAACCCGGGGACACTTACCGACCCGGGCTTTTTTGGCCCTTATGGGGAATCGAACCTGCGACCTTGGGTGCCAGGGTCCAGACATTACCCTGTGACGCCACCCGGGGTCCCGACCCGACCTGGGCTTTTTTGGCCCTTATGGGGAATCGAACGTGCGACCTCGGGTGCCGGTGTCCCGACATTACCCTGTGGCGCCACCCGGAGATCCGACCCAACCTGGGCACTTTTGGCCCTTATGGGAAATCGAACCTGCGACCTCAGGTGACCGGGGTCCCGACATTACAATGTGGCGCAACTCGGGGACTCAAACATTCCTGGGCTTTTTTGGCCCTTATGGGGGTAAATACGAACCTGTGACCTCGGGTGCCAGGGTCCCAACATTACCGTGTCGAGCCACCCGGGGTCCCGACGCGACCCGGGCTTTTTTGGCCCTTATGCGGAATCGAACCTGCGACCTCGGTTGCGTGGGTCCCGACATTACTCTGTGGTGCCACGCGGGGACACTTACCGACCCGGGCTTTTTTGGCCCTTATGGGGAATTGAACCTGCGACCTCAGGTGCGGGGGTCCCGACATTACCCTGTGGCGCCACCCGGGGACCCGACCCATCCTGGGATTTTTTGGCCCTTATGGGGAATCGAACCTGCGACCTCGGGTGCCAGGGTCCAGACATTACCCTGTGGCGCCACCCGGGGACCCGACCCGATCCGGGCTTTTTTGGCCGGTATAGGGAATTGAACCTGCGACCTCGGGTGCCAGGGTCCAGACATTACTCTGAGGTGCCACCCGGGGACCCGACCCGATCCGGGCTTTTTTGGCCGGTATAGGGAATTGAACCTGCGACCTCGGGTGCCAGGGTCCAGACATTACCCTGTGACGCCACCCGGGGTTCCGACCCGACCTGGGCTTTTTTGGCCCTTATGGGGAATCGAACCTGCGACCTCGGGTGCCGGGGTCCCGACATTACCGTGTGACGCCACCCAGGAACCCGACCCATCCTGGGATTTTTTGGCCCTTATCGAGAATCGAATCTGCGACCTCGGGTGCCGGGGTCCCGACATTACCCTGTGGCGCCACCCGCGGACCCGACCCGACATGGGCTTTTTTGACCCTTATGGGGAATCGAACCTGCGACCTCGGGTGCCGGGGTCCCAACATTACCCTGTGACGCCACCCGGGGACCCGACCTGATCCGGGCTTTTTTGGCCCTTATGGGGAATCGAACCTGCGACCTCGGGTGCCGGGGTCCCGACATTACCCTGTGGCGCCACCCGTGGACCCGACCCGACCCGGGCTTTTTTGGCCCTTATGGGGAATCGAACCTGCGACCTCGGGTGCCGGGGTCCCGACATTACCCTGTGGCGCCACCCGCGGACCCGACCCGACATGGGCTTTTTTGGCCCTTATGGGGAATCGAACCTGCGACCTCGGGTGCCGGGGTCCCGACATTACCATGTGGCGCCAGCCGGGGTCCTGAACCGACCCGGGATTTTTTGGCCGGTATAGGGAATCGAACCTACGACCTCGGGTGCCGCGGTCCCGACATTACCCTGTGGCACGACCCGGGGACACTAGCCGACCCGGAATTTTTGGCCGGTATAAGGAATCGAACCTGCGACCTCGGGTGCCGGGGTCCAGACATTACCCTGTGGCGCCACCCAGGGACACGACCCAACAAGGGCCTTTTTGGACCTTTGGCGGAATAGAACCTGCGACCTCGGGTGCCGGGGTCCATACATTACTCTGTGGCGCGTACCCGGGTATCTAATCTGACCCGGGCTTTTTTGGCCCTTATGGGGAATCGAACCTGCGACCTCGGGTGCCAGGGTCCCAACATTACCCTGTGGCGCCACCCAGGGCCCCGACCTGACCCGGGCTTTTTTGGCCCTTATGGGGAATCGAACCTGCGACCTCGGGTGCCAGGGTCCCAACATTACCGTGTCGAGCCACCCGGGGTCCCGACGCGACCCGGGCTTTTTTGGCCCTCATGGGGAATCGAACCTGCGACCTCGGTTGCGGGGGTCCCGACATTACTCTGTGGCGCCACCCGGGGACCCGACCCAACAAGGGCTTTTTTGGCCCTTATGGGGAATCGAACCTGCGACCTCGGGTGCCAGGGTCCCAACATTACTCTGAGGCGCCACCCGGGGACCCGACCCGACCCGGGCTTTTTTGACCCTTATGGGGAATCGAACCTGCGACCTCGGGTGCCAGGGTCCCGACATTACTCTGAGGCGCCTCCCGGGGTCCCGAACCGACCCGGGCTTTTTTGGCCCTTATGGGGTATTGAACCTGCGACCTCGGGTGCCGGGATCCCGATATTACTCTGTGGCGCTACCCGGGGATCCGACCCGACCCGGGCTTTTTTGGCCCTTATGGGGAATCGAACCTGCGACCTCGGGTGCCGGGGTCCCGACTTTACCATGTGGCGCCACCCGGGGACCCGACCCGACCCGGACTATTTAGGCCTTAATGGGGAATCGAACCTGCGACCTCGGGTGCCGGGGTCCCGACATTACTCTGTGGTGCCACGCGGGGACACTTACCGACCCGGGCTTTTTTGGCCCTTATGGGGAATTGAACCTGCGACCTCAGGTGCGGGGGTCCCGACATTACCCTGTAGCGCCACCCGGGGACCCGACCCATCCTGGGATTTTTTGGCCCTTATGGGGAATCGAACCTGCGACCTCGGGTGCCAGGGTCCAGACATTACCCTGTGGCGCCACCCGGGGACCTGACTTGAGAAGGGCTTTTTTTGGCCCTTATGGGGAATCGAACCTGCAACCTCGGGTGCCAGGGTCCAGACATTACTCTGAGGTGCCACCCGGGGACCCGACCCGATCCGGGCTTTTTTGGCCGGTATAGGGAATTGAACCTGCGACCTCGGGTGCCAGGGTCCAGACATTACCCTGTGACGCCACCCGGGGTTCCGACCCGACCTGGGCTTTTTTGGCCCTTATGGGGAATCGAACCTGCGACCTCGGGTGCCGGGGTCCCGACATTACCGTGTGACGCCACCCAGGAACCCGACCCATCCTGGGATTTTTTGGCCCTTATCGAGAATCGAATCTGCGACCTCGGGTGCCGGGGTCCCGACATTACCCTGTGGCGCCACCCGCGGACCCGACCCGACATGGGCTTTTTTGACCCTTATGGGGAATCGAACCTGCGACCTCGGGTGCCGGGGTCCCAACATTACCCTGTGACGCCACCCGGGGACCCGACCTGATCCGGGCTTTTTTGGCCCTTATGGGGAATCGAACCTGCGACCTCGGGTGCCGGGGTCCCGACATTACCCTGTGGCGCCACCCGTGGACCCGACCCGACCCGGGCTTTTTTGGCCCTTATGGGGAATCGAACCTGCGACCTCGGGTGCCGGGGTCCCGACATTACCCTGTGGCGCCACCCGCGGACCCGACCCGACATGGGCTTTTTTGGCCCTTATGGGGAATCGAACCTGCGACCTCGGGTGCCGGGGTCCCGACATTACCATGTGGCGCCAGCCGGGGTCCTGAACCGACCCGGGATTTTTTGGCCGGTATAGGGAATCGAACCTACGACCTCGGGTGCCGCGGTCCCGACATTACCCTGTGGCACGACCCGGGGACACTAGCCGACCCGGAATTTTTGGCCGGTATAAGGAATCGAACCTGCGACCTCGGGTGCCGGGGTCCAGACATTACCCTGTGGCGCCACCCAGGGCCCCGACCTGACCCGGGCTTTTTTGGCCCTTATGGGGAATCGAACCTGCGACCTCGGGTGCCAGGGTCCCAACATTACCGTGTCGAGCCACCCGGGGTCCCGACGCGACCCGGGCTTTTTTGGCCCTCATGGGGAATCGAACCTGCGACCTCGGTTGCGGGGGTCCCGACATTACTCTGTGGCGCCACCCGGGGACACGACCCAACAAGGGCTTTTTTGGCCCTTATGGGGAATCGAACCTGCGACCTCGGGTGCCAGGGTCCCGACATTACTCTGAGGCGCCACCCGGGGACCCGACCCGACCCGGGCTTTTTTGGCCCTTATGGGGAATCGAACCTGCGACCTCGGGTGCCAGGGTCCCGACATTACTCTGAGGCGCCTCCCGGGGTCCCGAACCGACCCGGGCTTTTTTGGCCCTTATGGGGTATTGAACCTGCGACCTCGGGTGCCGGGATCCCGATATTACTCTGTGGCGCTACCCGGGGATCCGACCCGACCCGGGCTTTTTTGGCCCTTATGGGGAATCGAACCTGCGACCTCGGGTGCCGGGGTCCCGACTTTACCATGTGGCGCCACCCGGGGACCCGACCCGACCCGGACTATTTAGGCCTTAATGGGGAATCGAACCTGCGACCTCGGGTGCCGGGGTCCCGACATTACCCTGTGGCGCCACCCGCGGACCCGACCCGATCCGGGCTTTTTTGGCCCTTATGGGGAATCGAACCTGCGACCTCGGGTGCCGGGGTCCCGACATTACCCTGTGGCGCCACCCGCGGACCCGACCCGGGCTTTTTTGGCCCTTATGGGGAATCGAACCTGCGACCTCGGGTGCCGGGGTCCCGACATTACCCTGTGGCGCCACCCGGGGTCCCGAACTGACCGGTATAGGGAATCAAACCTACGACCTCGGGTGCCGCGGTCCCGACATTACCCTGTGGCACGACCCGGGGACACTAGCCGATCCGGAATTTTTGGCCGGTATAAGGAATCGAACCTGCGACCTCGGGTGCCGGGGTCCAGACATTACCCTGTGGCGCCACCCACGGACCCGACCCAACAAGGGCTTTTTTGGCCCTTATGGGGAATCGAACCTGCGACCTCGGGTGCCGGGGCCCCGACATTACTCTGAGGTGCCACCCGGGGTTCCGTCCCGACCCGGGCTTTTTTGGCCCTTATGGGGAATCGAACCTGCAACTTCGGGTGCCGGGGTCCCGACATTACCCTGTGGCGCCACCCGCGGACCCGACCCGACATGGGCTTTTTTGGCCCTTATGGGGAATCGAACCTGCAACTTCGGGTGCCGGGGTCCCGACATTACCCTGTGGCGCCACCCGCGGACCCGACCCGACATGGGCTTTTTTGGCCCTTATGGGGAATCGAACCTGCGACCTCGGGTGCCGGGGTCCAGACCTTACCCTGTGGCGCCACCTGCGGACCCGACCCGACATGGGCTTTTTTGGCCCTTATGGGGAATCGAACGTGCAACTTCGGGTGCCGGGGTCCCGACATTACCATGTGGCGCCACCCGGGGTCCCGAACCGACCCGGAATTTTTGGCCGGTAAAAGGAATCGAACCTGCGACCTCGGGTGCCGTGGTCCAGACATTACTCTGTGGCGCGTACCCGTGGATCTAATCTGACCCAGGCTTTTTTGGCCCTTATGGGGAATTGAACCTGCGACCTCGGGTGCCAGGGTCCCAACATTACTCTGAGGCGCCACCCGGGGACCCGACGCGACCCGGGCTTTTTTGGCCCTTATGGGGAATCGAACCTGCGTCCTCGGTTGCGGGGGTCCCGACATTACTCGGTGGCGCAACCCGGGGACACTTACCGACCCGGGCTTTTTTGGCCCTTATGGGGAATCGAACCTGCGACCTCGGGTGCCAGGGTCCCAACATTACCCTGTGACGCCACCCGGGGTCCCGACCCGACCTGGGCTTTTTTGGCCCTTATGGGGAATCGAACCTGCGACCTCGGGTGCCGGGGTCCCAACATTACCCTGTGGCGCCACCCGGGGACCCGACCCGGGAAGTGTTTTTTTGGCCCTTAAGGGGAATTGAACCTGCGACCTCGGGTGCCGGGGTCCCGACATTACCCTGTGACGCTACCCACGGACCCGACCCGGGAAGTGTTTTTTTGGCCCTTATGGGGAATCGAACCTGCAACTTCGGGTGCCGGGGTCCCGACATTACCATGTGGCGCCACCCGGGGTCCCGAACCGACCCGGGATTTTTTGGCCAGTATAGGGAATCGAACCTACGACCTTGGGTGCCGCGGTCCCGACATCACCCTGTGGCACACTAGCTGACCCGGAATTTTTGGCCGGTATAAGGAATCGAACCTGCGACCTCGGGTGCCGGGGTCCAGACATTACTCTGTGACGCGTACCCTGGGACACTTACCCACCCGGGCTTTTTTGGCCCTTATGGGGAATCGAACCTGCGTCCTCGGTTGCGGGGGTCCCGACATTACTCGGTGGCGCAACCCGGGGACACTTACCGACCCGGGCTTTTTTGGCCCTTATGGGGAATCGAACCTGCGACCTTGGGTGCCAGGGTCCAGACATTACCCTGTGACGCCACCCGGGGTCCCGACCCGACCTGGGCTTTTTTGGCCCTTATGGGGAATCGAACGTGCGACCTCGGGTGCCGGTGTCCCGACATTACCCTGTGGCGCCACCCGGAGATCCGACCCAACCTGGGCACTTTTGGCCCTTATGGGAAATCGAACCTGCGACCTCAGGTGACCGGGGTCCCGACATTACAATGTGGCGCAACTCGGGGACTCAAACATTCCTGGGCTTTTTTGGCCCTTATGGGGGTAAATACGAACCTGTGACCTCGGGTGCCAGGGTCCCAACATTACCGTGTCGAGCCACCCGGGGTCCCGACGCGACCCGGGCTTTTTTGGCCCTTATGCGGAATCGAACCTGCGACCTCGGTTGCGTGGGTCCCGACATTACTCTGTGGTGCCACGCGGGGACACTTACCGACCCGGGCTTTTTTGGCCCTTATGGGGAATTGAACCTGCGACCTCAGGTGCGGGGGTCCCGACATTACCCTGTAGCGCCACCCGGGGACCCGACCCATCCTGGGATTTTTTGGCCCTTATGGGGAATCGAACCTGCGACCTCGGGTGCCAGGGTCCAGACATTACCCTGTGGCGCCACCCGGGGACCTGACTTGAGAAGGGCTTTTTTTGGCCCTTATGGGGAATCGAACCTGCAACCTCGGGTGCCAGGGTCCAGACATTACTCTGAGGTGCCACCCGGGGACCCGACCCGATCCGGGCTTTTTTGGCCGGTATAGGGAATTGAACCTGCGACCTCGGGTGCCAGGGTCCAGACATTACCCTGTGACGCCACCCGGGGTTCCGACCCGACCTGGGCTTTTTTGGCCCTTATGGGGAATCGAACCTGCGACCTCGGGTGCCGGGGTCCCGACATTACCGTGTGACGCCACCCAGGAACCCGACCCATCCTGGGATTTTTTGGCCCTTATCGAGAATCGAATCTGCGACCTCGGGTGCCGGGGTCCCGACATTACCCTGTGGCGCCACCCGCGGACCCGACCCGACATGGGCTTTTTTGACCCTTATGGGGAATCGAACCTGCGACCTCGGGTGCCGGGGTCCCAACATTACCCTGTGACGCCACCCGGGGACCCGACCTGATCCGGGCTTTTTTGGCCCTTATGGGGAATCGAACCTGCGACCTCGGGTGCCGGGGTCCCGACATTACCCTGTGGCGCCACCCGTGGACCCGACCCGACCCGGGCTTTTTTGGCCCTTATGGGGAATCGAACCTGCGACCTCGGGTGCCGGGGTCCCGACATTACCCTGTGGCGCCACCCGCGGACCCGACCCGACATGGGCTTTTTTGGCCCTTATGGGGAATCGAACCTGCGACCTCGGGTGCCGGGGTCCCGACATTACCATGTGGCGCCAGCCGGGGTCCTGAACCGACCCGGGATTTTTTGGCCGGTATAGGGAATCGAACCTACGACCTCGGGTGCCGCGGTCCCGACATTACCCTGTGGCACGACCCGGGGACACTAGCCGACCCGGAATTTTTGGCCGGTATAAGGAATCGAACCTGCGACCTCGGGTGCCGGGGTCCAGACATTACCCTGTGGCGCCACCCAGGGACACGACCCAACAAGGGCCTTTTTGGACCTTTGGCGGAATAGAACCTGCGACCTCGGGTGCCGGGGTCCATACATTACTCTGTGGCGCGTACCCGGGTATCTAATCTGACCCGGGCTTTTTTGGCCCTTATGGGGAATCGAACCTGCGACCTCGGGTGCCAGGGTCCCAACATTACCCTGTGGCGCCACCCAGGGCCCCGACCTGACCCGGGCTTTTTTGGCCCTTATGGGGAATCGAACCTGCGACCTCGGGTGCCAGGGTCCCAACATTACCGTGTCGAGCCACCCGGGGTCCCGACGCGACCCGGGCTTTTTTGGCCCTTATGGGGAATCGAACCTGCGACCTCGGTTGCGGGGGTCCCGACATTACTCTGTGGCGCCACCCGGGGACACGACCCAACAAGGGCTTTTTTGGCCCTTATGGGGAATCGAACCTGCGACCTCGGGTGCCAGGGTCCCGACATTACTCTGAGGCGCCACCCGGGGACCCGACCCGACCCGGGCTTTTTTGGCCCTTATGGGGAATCGAACCTGCGACCTCGGGTGCCAGGGTCCCGACATTACTCTGAGGCGCCTCCCGGGGTCCCGAACCGACCCGGGCTTTTTTGGCCCTTATGGGGTATTGAACCTGCGACCTCGGGTGCCGGGATCCCGATATTACTCTGTGGCGCTACCCGGGGATCCGACCCGACCCGGGCTTTTTTGGCCCTTATGGGGAATCGAACCTGCGACCTCGGGTGCCGGGGTCCCGACTTTACCATGTGGCGCCACCCGGGGACCCGACCCGACCCGGACTATTTAGGCCTTAATGGGGAATCGAACCTGCGACCTCGGGTGCCGGGGTCCCGACATTACCCTGTGGCGCCACCCGCGGACCCGACCCGATCCGGGCTTTTTTGGCCCTTATGGGGAATCGAACCTGCGACCTCGGGTGCCGGGGTCCCGACATTACCCTGTGGCGCCACCCGCGGACCCGACCCGACCCGGGCTTTTTTGGCCCTTATGGGGAATCGAACCTGCGACCTCGGGTGCCGGGGTCCCGACATTACCCTGTGGCGCCACCCGGGGTCCCGAACTGACCGGTATAGGGAATCAAACCTACGACCTCGGGTGCCGCGGTCCCGACATTACCCTGTGGCACGACCCGGGGACACTAGCCGATCCGGAATTTTTGGCCGGTATAAGGAATCGAACCTGCGACCTCGGGTGCCGGGGTCCAGACATTACCCTGTGGCGCCACCCACGGACCCGACCCAACAAGGGCTTTTTTGGCCCTTATGGGGAATCGAACCTGCGACCTCGGGTGCCGGGGCCCCGACATTACTCTGAGGTGCCACCCGGGGTTCCGTCCCGACCCGGGCTTTTTTGGCCCTTATGGGGAATCGAACCTGCGACCTCGGGTGCCGGGGTCCCGACATTACCATGTGGCGCCACCCACGGACCCGACCCAACAAGGGCTTTTTTGGCCCTTATGGGGAATCGAACCTGCAACTTCGGGTGCCGGGGTCCCGACATTACCCTGTGGCGCCACCCGCGGACCCGACCCGACATGGGCTTTTTTGGCCCTTATGGGGAATCGAACCTGCGACCTCGGGTGCCGGGGTCCCGACATTACCATGTGGCGCCAGCCGGGGTCCTGAACCGACCCGGGATTTTTTGGCCGGTATAGGGAATCGAACCTACGACCTCGGGTGCCGCGGTCCCGACATTACCCTGTGGCACGACCCGGGGACACTAGCCGACCCGGAATTTTTGGCCGGTATAAGGAATCGAACCTGCGACCTCGGGTGCCGGGGTCCAGACATTACCCTGTGGCGCCACCCAGGGACACGACCCAACAAGGGCCTTTTTGGACCTTTGGCGGAATAGAACCTGCGACCTCGGGTGCCGGGGTCCCGACATTACCCTGTGGCGCCACCCGCGGACCTGACCCGGGAAGTGTTTTTTTGGCCCTTATGGGGAATCGAACCTGCGACCTCGGGTGCCAGGGTCCAGACCTTACCCTGTGGCGCCACCTGCGGACCCGACCCGACATGGGCTTTTTTGGCCCTTATGGGGAATCGAACCTGCAACTTCGGGTGCCGGGGTCCCGACATTACCATGTGACGCCACCCGGGGTCCCGAACCGACCCGGAATTTTTGGCCGGTAAAAGGAATCGAACCTGCGACCTCGGGTGCCGTGGTCCAGACATTACTCTGTGGCGCGTACCCGTGGATCTAATCTGACCCAGGCTTTTTTGGCCCTTATGGGGAATTGAACCTGCGACCTCGGGTGCCGGGGTCCAGACATTACCCTGTGGCGCCACCCACGGACCCGACCCAACAAGGGCTTTTTTGGCCCTTATGGGGAATCGAACCTGCGACCTCGGGTGCCGGGGTCCCGACATTACCGTGTGACGCCACCCGCGGACCCGACCCATCCTGGGAATTTTTGGCCCTTATGGGGAATCGAACCTGCGACCTCGGGTGCTGGGGTCCAGACATTACCCTGTGGCGCCACCCGCGGACCCGACCCGACATGGGCTTTTTTGGCCCTTATGGGGAATCGAACCTGCAACTTCGGGTGCCGGGGTCCCGACATTACTCTGTGGCGCCACCCGGGGTTCTGTCCCGACCCGGGCTTTTTTGGCCCTTAGGCGGAATAGAACCTGCGACCTCGGGTGCCGGGGTCCAGACATTACCCTGTGCCGCCACCCGGGGACCCTTGCCGACCCGGACTATTTAGGCCCTTATGGGGAATCGAACCTGCGACCTCGGGTGCCAGGGTCCAGACATTACCCTGTGACGCCACCCGGGGTTCCGACCCGACCTGGGCTTTTTTCGCCCTTATGGGGAATCGAACCTGCGACCTCGGGTGCCGGGGTCCCGACATTACCGTGTGACGCCACCCGCGGACCCGACCCATCCTGGGAATTTTTGGCCCTTATGGGGAATCGAACCTGCGACCTCGGGGGCTGGGGTCCCGACATTACCCTGTGGCGCCACCCGGGGACCTGACCCGACAAGGGCTTTTTTTGGCCCTTATGGGGAATCGAACCTGCGACCTCGGGTGCCGGGGTCCCGACATTACCCTTTGACACCACCCGGGGACCAAACACGACCCGGGGTTTTTTGGCCGGTATGGGGAATTGAACCTGCGACCTCTTGTGCCAGGGTCCAAACATTACCCTGTGATGTCACCTGGGGACCCGACTCGACTCGGGGTTTTTTGGCAAGTATGGAGAATCAAACCTGGGACCTCGGGCGCCAGAGTCCAGACATTACCCTATCACGCCATCCAGGGACCCGACCTGACCTGTTTTTTTTTTTCTGGTATGGGGAATTGATCTTCATCATCTGTGATGATGCAGGTCTGATCATCAGAACGTTATCACAGCATCATTACTGTATCATTACAGCGTCATCACTGCATCACGACAGCGTCATCAGAGCATCAGCACTGCGTCATCACAGCATCAGCATATCATCATCACTGCATTATCACAATATCATCACAGTGTCATCAAAGCATCATCACAGCGTTATAACAGAATCATCACAGAATCATAATAGCATCATGACAGCATCATAAAAGCGACATCACAGCATCATAGCAGCGTCATCACTGCATCATCAGAGTATCATCAAAGGATCATCATAACATCATCACAGCATCGTCACCGTATAAGCACTGCATCATCACAGCATCATCACTGCATCATAACATCATCATCAATGCATCATCACAGCACCGTAACTGCATATTCTCATCATCATCACAGCGGTATCACAGTGTCATCACAGCATTGTCAGAGGATCATCGCAGCATCATCACAGCATCATTACTGCGTCATCACTGCATAATCACAGCATCATCACTGCATCGTCACAGCGTCATTACATCGTTACAACAGGGTCATCACAGCATCTTCGATACTTCATCCCTGCATCATCACGTCATCATCACTTAATCATCACAGCATCGTAAAAGCATCATCACTGCATCATTACATCATCATCACTGCATCATCAGAGCAACATCAAAGAATCATAGCTGGATCATCACAGCATCATTACTGTGTCATCACAACGTCATCACTGCATCATCACAGCATCATCACTACGTCATCAGTGTCATCACAGCGTCATTACAGCATCACGACCACGTCATCACTTCATCATCAAAACGTCATCACTTCATAATCACAGTGTCATCACAGCAGCATTAAAACATCATCCCAGTATCATCACAGCGTTATCTCAGACTCATTACTGCATCATCATATCATCATCACAAAATCATCATTTCGTCATCACAGCGTCACCAAAGCATCATCACATCATCATCACTACTTAATCACAGCATCATCACTACGTCATCAAAGTGTCATCAAAGCATCATCACTGCATAATAACTGCATCATCACAGCATCATCAGAGCGTAATCACTGCTTCATCACTGGATCATAACAGAATCATTACTGCATAATCACAGATTCATCACAGTGTCATCAAAACATCATCACTGCATCATAACAGCATCGTTACTGCATTATCACTGCATCATCACAGCGTCATCACAGCATCATCGCATCTTCATCACTACATCATCACAGAATCAGCACTGCATCATCACTGCGTCATCACAGCCTCATCGCTGCGTCATCACTGCATCATCACATCATCATCTTTGAATAATCACAGCATCATCACAGCATTAACACAGCATCATCACAAAGTTACCACAGCGTCATCACAGAGTCATCATTGCATCATCACAACATCATCACTGCGTCATCACAGCGTCATCAGAGCATCATAACTGCGACATCACAGAATCGTCACAGCATCTTCACAGCATCTTCACTGCATAATCACTGCATCATCACAGCATCATAGCTGCTGAATCACAGCACTGTCACAGCATCACGACAGTGTCATGACAGTGTCATCACAGCATCATCACTGCATAATCCGTGCATAGTCACAGCATCATCACATCATCATCACTGCATCATCGCATCGTCATCCCTGCATCATCACAGCATCCTCACATCATCACAGCATCATCGCGTCTTCATAACAGCATCATCACAACATCATCAGAACATCATCACCGACTCATCTCTGTATCATCACTGTGTCATGACAGAGTCAACACAGCGTCATCACAGCATCATCGCATCGTCATCACTGCCTCATCACAACACAATCACAGCATCATAACTGCATCATCACAACATCATCACAGTGTCATCACAGCATAATCACAGCATCATCACAGCGTCATCTCATAATCATCACAGCATCATTAATGCATAAACACTGCGTCATCACAGCGTCATAATCATATCATCACTGCATCATCAAAGCATCATCAGTGTGTCATCACAGCATCACGACAGCGTCATCACAGAGTCATAATTACGCTGTTCTGATGATGTGATGATGCTGTGATGTTGTTGTGATAATGATGTGATGATGCACTGATGAAGATGTGATGATGATGTGATGTTGCAGTGATGATGTTGTGACGATGATGTTATGATGCAGTGATGACGGTGCGATGACGCTGCGATGACGCTGTGATAACGCTGTGATGATGCTGTGATGACACTGTGGTGACACTGATGACGTAGTGATGATGTTGTGATGATGTTGTAATGATGCAGTGATGATGCTGTGATGATGCCGTGATGATGTTGTGATGATTTTTTTGTGATGCTGTGATTATGCAGTGATGATGATGTGAAGAGGTTGTGATGATGCTGTGATGATGCAGTGATGACGCTATGATGATGCTGTGATTATGTTTTGGTGATGCTCTGATGATGCAGTGATGACTATGCGATGATGCTGGGATGATGCTTTGATGATGTTCTGGTGATGTTGTGATGATGCAGTGATGACTGTGACGATTATGTGATGATGCTGTGATGATGCTCTGATGACGCTGTGATGATGCTTTGATGACGCTCTGATGACGATGTTATTATGCTGTTATGACGCTCTGATGATGCTATTATGACAATTTGAAGATGCTCTGATTATGCAGCTATGATGCTCTCAGGATGATATGATGATGCTGTCATGATGCTGTGATGATGCTCTGATGATGCTGTGCTGATGCAGTGTTTATTCAGTGATGATGCAGTTATGATACTCTGATGAAGCTTTGATGATGCTGTAATGATGCTGTGATGATGCAGTGATGATACTGTGATAACGCTGTGATGATGCAGTGTTTATGCAGTAATGATTCTGTGATAATGCTGTGATGATGTTGTTATGACACTGATGATTTTGTGATGATTTATGATGATGCTGTGATGATGTAGTGATGATGCTGTGATTATGGAGCTATGAAGCTGTGATGATGCTGTGATGATGATGTGATGATGCTGTGATGATGCAGTGATGATGTAGTGATGATACTGTGATGATGCTCTCATGACCCTGTGATGATGCAGTGATTATGCATTTATGATGCTGTGATGATATTTTGATGATGCTGTAACGATGCATTGATGACACTGCGAAGATGCTGAGATGATGATTCTGTGATGAAGCAGTGATGGTGATGTGATGGCGCTCTGATCACGAAGTGATGACGCTGCGATGATGATGTGATGATGCTGTGATGAATATGGGATGATGCAGTGATGATGATGTGATGATGCTGTGATGACGCTGTTATGATGCAGTGATGATGATGTGATGACGTAGTGAGGATGCTGTGATGACGCTATGATCATGCTGTGTGGATGCTGTGACGACACTGTGATGATGATTATGCAGTGATGATACTGTGATGACGCTGTGATGATGCAGTGATTATGCAGTAACAATTCTGTAATGACGCTGAGATGATGCTGTGATGATGCAGCGATGATGCAGTGATGATGATGTCATGATGCAGTGATGATGCTGTGATGATGCTGTGATGACCCTGTGATGATGCGGTGATGATGCAGTGACGATGCTGTGATGATATTGTGATGATGCTGTAACGATGCATTGATGACACTGCGAAGATGCTGAGATGGTGATTCTGTGATGACGCAGTGATGGTGATGTGATGACGCTCTGATCACAAAGTGATGACGCTGCGATGATGATGTGATGATGCTGTGGTGAATATGGGATGATGCTGTGATGATGCTGTTATGATGCTGTGATGACGCAGTGATGAAACCATGATGGTGGTGTGATGATGTTGTGTTGATGCAGTGATGATGATGTGATGATGCAGATATGATGGTGTTATGATGCAGTGAATACACCGTGATGAGGCTGTGATGATGCAGTGAGGAAGCAGTAATGATGCTGCAATGATGCTGTGATGATGCTGTGATTATACGGTTTTTATGCAGTAATTATGCAGTGATGATGCTGTAAAGACACTGTAATGATGCTGTGATGAGGCAGAGATGATGCAGTGATGATGCTGTGATGATGTTGTGATGAAGCTGTGATGATGCAGTGATGATGATGGGATTATGAAGTGATGATGATGTGATGATGCAGTGATGATACTGTGATGACGCTGTGATAATGCAGTGATTATGCAGAAATGATGCTGTGATGACACTGAGATGATGCTTTTATGATGCAGTGATGATGCTGTGAGGATGCAGTGAGGACACAGTGATGATGTTGTGCATATGCTGTGATGATGTTTTGATTACGTAGTGATGATGCAGTGATGATGCAGTGATGATGCAGTGATCAAAGCGTCATCACAGCATCATCACAGCATATCGCAGCGTCATCACTGCATCATCACAGCGTCATCACAACATCATCACAGCGTCATCACAGCATCATCTCAGCAACATTACTGCATCGTAACAGCATCATCAAAGCATAAACACAACATCATCAATACGTCATCACAGCATCATTATTGCATCATCAAAACATCATCATATTGTCATCAAAGCGTCATCACAGCATCATAACAGCATCAAAACAGCATCATCACAACAGTATCACAACATCACCACAGCATCAGAGCGTCATCAAAATGTTATGAGAGCGCCATCACAGCATCAGCATAGCATAATCACACCATCATAACAACATCATCACAGCGTCATAACAGCATCATCACAACATAATCACAGCATAATCACAGCATCATCACAACATCATCACAGCATTATCACAGCATCATCGCTGCATCATCACAGCATCATAACATCATCATCAGAGCATCACAGCATCATCACAGCATCATCACTGCATCATCAGAACATCATCACAGTGTCATCAAAGCGTCATCACAGCATCATCACAGCATCATCACAGTATCAAGACAACATCATCACTGCAAAATCAGTGCATTATCAATGCATCATCAGAGCTTCAAAAAGGCATCACAGTGCCATCACAGTGTCATCACTGCATCATCAGAGTCATCAAAGCATCATCACATCATCATCACAGCATCATCACAGCGTCATCAATGCGTCATCACCACTACATCGTCACAGCATCATCACTGCATCATCACTGCATCATAACAGCGTCATCACAGCGTCATCACAGCGTCATCACTGCATCTTCACAGAATTATCAAAGCATCATCGCAGCGTCATCACTGCATCATGACAGCATGATCACAGCATGATCACAGTGTCATCACAGCATCATAACAGCATTATCGTAGCGTCATCACAGCATAATCACAACATCATCACAGCATCATCGCTGCATCATTACAGCATCATCACAGCATCATCACTGCGTCATCACTGCATGATTACTGCATCATCAGAACATTATCATAGTGTCATCAAAGCGTCAACACAGCATCATCACAGCATCACAACAGCATCATCGCAGCATCATCACTGCATCATCACAGCATCACAACAGCATCATAACAAAATCATCACAGCGTGATCAAAGCGTCATCACAGCGTCATCACAGCATCATCACTACGTCATCACTGCATCATTACAGCGTCATCAGAGCATCATCAGAGCATCATCACAGCATCACAACAGCATCATCGCAGCGTCATCACTGCATCACTACAGCATCACAACAGCATCATAACAAAATCATCACAGCGTCATCAAAGCGTCATCACAGCGTCATCACTACATCATCATCACTGCATCATTACAGCGTCATCAGAGCATCATCACAGCATCATCAAAGCATCACAGCGTCATCAAAGTGTCATCAGAGCATCATCACGGCATCACTAGAGCATCATCCTATCATCACAGCATTATTACAGCATCATCACAGAGTCATCACTGCATCATCACAGCATCATCACTGCATCATTACTGCATCATCACTGCTTCATTACAGCATCATCACAGCATCATCAGTGCGTCGTCACAGCATCATTACTGCATCATCACAACATCATCACACTGTTATCGCAGCGTCATCACAACATCATCACAGAATCATAACACATCATCACAGCATCATCACAGCACCATCACAGCGTCATCACTGCATCATCACAGTATTATCATCACAGCATCCCAACAGTATCATCACTGCGTCATCACACCATCATCACAGCATCATCGCAGCATCATCACAGCATCATTAAAGCATCACAGCATCATCAAAGAGTCATCACAGTGTCATCACAGCATCACCACTGCGTTATCAGAGCGTCATCAAAGAACCATCACAGCGTCATCAGAGCTTCATCACAGCATCAACACAGCATCATCACAGTGTCATGAAAGTGTCATCACAGCATCATCAACGCATCATCACAGAATCATCACAGCGTAATAACAATATTATCAGTTCGTCATCACAGTGTAATCACAGCATCATCGCAGCGTCATCACTGCATTATCACAGCATCATAACTGCATCATCTCTGCATCATCACAACATCATCAAATAATCATGAAAGCATCACAGCTTCATCAAAGCATCACCAGAGCGTCATCACTGCATCTTCACTGCATCATCACTGCATCATCACAGCATCATCGCATCATCATCACAGCATCACAGCGTCATCACAGCGTCATCACAGTATCATCACTCCGTTATCACAGCATCATCACAGCATCATCACAGAATAACCAAAGATTCGCAGCGTCACCATTGCATCATCACAGAATCATCAAAGCATCATCATAGCGTCATCAGAACATTATCGCTGCCTCATCACTGCATCATCACAGCATCATCAAAGCATCACAGCGTAATCAGTCATCACAGCTTCATCACGGCATCAACACCGCATCATCACAGAATCATCACGCCATCATCACAGAATCATCACGCCATCATAATGCCATCATCACAGCATCATCAAAGCGTCATCACAGCATCATCAGCGCGTCATCACAGAATCATCACAGCGTAATAACTACATTATCAGTGCATCATCACAGCGTCATCACAGCATCATTACAGCATCATCACAGCGTTATCACTGCATCATCACAGCATCACCAAAGAATCACAGCGTCATCATTGTATCACAGCATCATCATAGCATCATCACAGCATTATTGCTGCCTCATCACTGCATCATCACAACATTATCACAGTATCACAGCGTCATCACAGCAGCATCATCACATCATCACTGCACCATCGCTGTGTCATCACTGCATCATCACTGCATCATCAAAGCATCACAACAGCATCATCACAGCATCATCAAAGCATCACAGCGTCATCAGAGCAGCATCACAAAATCATTACTGCGTCATCACAGCGTCATCAAAGCACCATCACAGCGTCATCAAAGCTTCATCACGGCGTCACTACAACATCATTACAGTGCCATCAAAGTGTCATCACAGAGTCATCACAGCATCATCACAGCATCACCATAGTATCATCAGAGCATCATCACCGCATCATCACAGCATCATCACAGCGTCCTTACAGTGTCATCACAGCTTGTGATGCTGTGATGATGGTGATGATGCAGTGAGGATGCAGTTACGATGCTGTGATGATGCTGTTATGACGCAGTGATGATGCTTACATGATGCTGTGATGATGATATGATGATGCAGTGATGAAGCAGTGATGACGCAGTGATGGTGATTTGATAACACAGAGATAGTGCTCTGATTATGCAGTGATGATGCTGTGATGTTGTGATGATGCAGTGATGATGCTGTGATGATGCAGTGATCTTGCAGTGATGATGTTGTGATGATGCAGTGATCTTGCTGTGATGATGTTGTGATGACTCAGTGATGATGCTTCGATGATGTGGTGATGATGTGAAGATGCTGTGATGACGCAGTGACAATGCTGTGATGATGCTGTGATGACGCATAATCATGATGTAATGATGCTGTGTTGACGCTGCGATGACACTGTCATGATGCTGTGATGACGCTGTGATGATGCTGGGATGATACTATGGCGTTGTGATGATGCATTGATGATGCAGTGATGATGCAGTAATGATGCTATGATTATGTAGTGATGATGTAGTGATGACGCAGTGATGATGCTCTGATGATGCTGTGATGATGATGTGATGATGCAGTGATGATGATGTGATGATGTAGTGATTCTGCACTAATGATGCTGTGATTATGCTGAGATGATGCTCTGATGATGCAGTGATGATTCTGCGATGATGTTGTGATGATGTTGCTATGATGTGATGATACTGTGATGATGCAGTGATGACGCTGCAATGATGCTCTGATGAATCTGTGATGACGCTATGATTACGCTGTCGTGATGCTCAGATAACACTGTTGTGATGCTATGATGATGCTGCGATGATGTTGTGATGATGGTGTGATGATGCAATGATTCTGCAGTACTGATACTGTGATGATGATGAGATTATGCTGTGATAATGCTGTGATGATGCAGTGATGATGATGTGATGATGCAGGGATGATGATGTGATGACGCGGTCATGATTCTGTGACTATGCAGTGATGATGCTGTGATGACCCTGACGTGATGTTGTGATGACGCTGTCGTGATGCTGTGATGATGCTGTGATGACAATATGATGACGTAGTTATGATGCTGTTATGATGCAGTCATTATGCAATGATGATGCAGATATGAGTCTGTGATGAAGCTGTGATGATAGTGTGATGATGCTGTGATGACACAGTGATGATGCTGTGATGATTCTGCGATGACTCTGTGATGACCATATCGTGATTATGTGATAACACTGTGATGATGCTGTGATGACGCAGTGATGATGCAGTGATGATGATATGATGATGCAGTGAAGATGCTGAGATGATGCTGTGATGATGCAGTGATGATACTGTGATGATGCTGTGATGATGCAGTGATAATACTGTGATGATGCTGTGATGATGCTGTGATGACCCTGTGATGATGCGGTGATGATGCAGTGATTATGCATTTATGATGTTGTGATGATATTGTGATGATGCTGTAACGATGCACTGATGACACTTCGAAGATGCTGAGATGATGATTCTGTGATGATGCAGTGATGGTGATGTGATGATGCTGTGATGATGCTGTGATGATGTAGTGATGATGTTGTGATTACGAAGTGATGATGCTGTGATGATGCTGTGATGATGCTGTGGTGATGATATGATGATGCAGTGATTACGCAGTGATGATGCAGTGATGACGCTGTGATGATGTGGTGATGACGCAGTGATGATGCTGCGATGATTCTGCGATGATGCTTTGGTGATGATGTGATGATGCTGTGATGACTCAGTGACGATGCTGTAATGATGCTGTGATGACACTGATGACGCTATAGTGATTCTGTGATGATGCTGTAGTGGTACTATGATGATGCTGTGAGGATGCTGCGATGACACTGTCGTGATGCTGTGATGATGCTGTGATGATACTGAGATGACGTTGTGCTTATGCAGTGATGATGCAGTGATGATGCAGTGATGATGCAGTAATGATGCTATGATTATGTATTGATGATGTAGTGATTACGCTGTGATGACGCAGTGATGATGCTCTGATGATGCTGTGATTATGATGTGATGATGTGTTGATCATGATGTGATGATGCTTTGATGATGCTGTGATGATGCAGTGATGACTCTGTGATGATGCAGTGTTTATGTAGCTATGATGCTGTGATGATGATGTGATGATGCAATTATAATGATGTGATGATGCAGTGATGATGATATGATGATGCAGTGATGATGATGTGATGATGCAGTGATTCTGCACTTATGATGCTGTGGTTATGCTGAGATGATGCTCTGATGATGCAGTAATGAGTCTGCGATGATGTTGTGATGATGTTGCTATGATGTGATGATACTGTGATGATGCAGTGATGACGCTGCAATGATGCTCTGATGAATCTGTGATGACGCTATGATTACGCTGTCGTGATGCTCAGATAACACTGTTGTGATGCTATGATGATGCTGCGATGATGTTGTGATGATGGTGTGATGATGCAATGATTCTGCAGTACTGATACTGTGATGATGATGAGATTATGCTGTGATGATGCTGTGATGATGCAGTGATGATGATGTGATGATTCTGTGACAATGTAGTGATGATGCATTGAAGATGCTGTGAGGATTCTATGATGATGCTCTGATGCTGCAGTGATGACGCTTCGATCCTGCTGTGATTATGCTGTTATTACGCTGTGATGATGATGTGATTACGCTGTGATGATGCTGTGATGATGCAGTGATGATGATGTGATGATGCAGGGATGATGATGTGATGATGTTGTGATGATGCTGTAACGACGCTGTGATGACGCAGTGATGATGCTGTGATGATGCTGCGATGACTCTGTGATGACCCTATCGTGATTATGTGATAACGCTGTGATCATGCTGTGATGATGCAATGATGATGCTGTGATGACGCAGTGATGATGCAGTGATGATGATGTGATGATGCAGTGATGGTGATGTGATGATGCAGATATTTTGATGTGATGATGTAGTGATTCCGCAGTATTGATACCGTGGTGATGCTGAGATGAAGCATTGATGATACAGTGATGATGCTGTGATGATGTTATGATTATTTTGTGATGATGTAGTGATGATGCATTTATGACACTGCGACGATGTTGTGATTACTATGTAATGATTCTGTGATGACACTGTTGTGATGCTCTGGTAACGCTGTCGTGATGCTGTGATGATGCTGCGATGATGTTGTGATGATTTTGTGATGATGCAATGATGATGCTGTGATGATGCAGTGCTTATGCAGTTATGACACTGTGATGACCCTGTTATGATGCCTTAATGAGGATGCGATGATGCTGTGACTATGCAGTGATGATGCAGTGATGATGCTGCGATGATGCAGTGATGACGCTGCGATGATGATATGATGATGCAGTGATGATACTGTGATAATGTTGTGATGATGCAGTGATGATGCAGTGATGATGCTGTAATGATGCAGTGATTATGCAGTAATGATGCTGTAGTTACGCTGCGATTATGCTGTGATGATTCTGTGATGTTGCTGTGGTGACGCTGTGTTGAGGGTGTTGTGATGCTCTGATAACGCTGTTGTGATGTTGTGATGATGCTACGACGATGTTGTGATGATGCTGTGATGATACCGTGATGATGCAGTTACGATGCAGTGATGATGCTGTGATGTTGCTGCGATGACGCTGTGGTGACGATGTGATGATGCAGTTATGATGTAGTGATGATGCAGTTATGATGCTTTAATGAAGTTGTGATGATATTGTGATTATGCTGTGATGACATAGTGATGATGCTGTGATGATTCTGTGATGATGCTCTGATGATGATGTGATGATGCTGTGATGATGCTGTTATAAGACTGTGAGGACACTGTGATGATGCTGAGATTATGCTGTGAAGATGCAGTGATTATGCAGTGATGATGCAGTGATGAGACTGTGATGATGCTGTGATGATGGTTTGATGATGCATTGATGATGATGTGATGATGTAGCTATGATGCTGTGATGATGCAGTGATGAAACCGTGATGACACTCTGATGATGCAGTGAGTAAGCAGTAATGATGCTGCAATGACGCTGTGATGATGCTGTGATTATACGGTTTTTATGCTGTAATTATGCAGTGATGATGCTGTCATGACACTCTAATGATGTTGTGATGAGGCAGAGATGATGCAGTGATGATGCTGTGATGATGTTGTGATGAAGCTGTGATGATGCAGTGATGATGCTAATATTATGAAGTGATGATGATGTGATGATGCTAGTGATGATACTGTGATGATGCTGTGATAATGCAGTGATTATGTAGAAATGATGCTGTGATGACATTGAGATGATGCTTTGATGATGCAGTGATGATGCTGTTAGGATGCAGTGATGATGCAGTGGTCAAAGCGTCATCACAGCATCATCACAGCATATTGCAGTGTCATCAATGCATCATCACAGCATCATCACAGCATCATCACAGCGTCATCACAGCATCATCTCAGCATCATTACTGCATCGTAACAGCATCATCAAAACATCATCACATTGTCATCAAAGCATCATCACAGCATGATAACAGCATCACAATAGCATCATCACGGCACCATCACAACATCACAACAACATCAGAGCATCATCAAAGAGTTATGAGAGAGTCATCACAGCATCAGCATAGCATAATCACACCATCATAACAACATCATCACAGTGTCATAACAGCATATTCACAGCATGACAACAGCATCATCGCAGTATCATCACTGCATCATCACAGCATCACAACAGCATCATAACAAAATCATCGCAGCGTCATCAAAGCGTCATCACAGCGTCATCACAGCATCATCACTACATCATTACAGTGTCATCAGAGCATCATCCCAGCATCATCAAAGCATCACAGCGTCATCAAATCAGAGCATCATCACGGCATCACTACAGCGTCATCATATCATCACAGCATTATTACAGCATCATCACAGAGTCATCACTGCGTCATCACAGCATCATCACAGCATCATCACTGCATCATCACAGCATCATCACTGCATCATCACAGCATCACCGAAGCATCATCACAGTATCATCACAACATCATCATAGCATCATCACATCATCATTATTGCATCATGACTGCATAATTACAGCATCATCACAGCAGAATCAGTGCGTCGTCACAGCATCATTACTGCATCCTCACAACATCATCAGAACATAATCACACTGTCATCAAAGCGTCATCACAGCATCATCACGGCATCATAACAGCATCATAACATATCATCACAGCATCATCACAGCACCATCACAGTGTCATTACTGCATCATCACAATATTATAATCACAGCATCCCAACAGTATCATCACTGCGTCATCAGACCATCATCACAGCTTCATCGCAGCATCATCACAGCATCATCACTGCGTTATCAGAGTGTCATCAAAGAACCATCACAGCGTCATCAGGGCTTCATCACAGCATCAACACAGCATCATCACAGTGTCATCAAAGTGTCATCACAGCATCATCAACGCATCATCACAGAATCATCACAGCATAATAACAACATTATCAGTTCGTCATCACAGTGTCATCACAGCATCATCACAGCATCAACACAGCATCATCGCAGTGTCATCAATGCATCATCGCATCGTCATCAATGCATCATCACAGCATCATAACTGCATCATGACTGCATCATCACAACATCATCAAATAATCATTAAAGCATCACAGCTTCATCAAAGCGTCATCAGAGTGTCATCACTGCATCTTCACTGCATCATCACAGCATCATCTCATCATCATCACTGCATCATCACAGCATCATCGCATCATCATAAAAGCATCACAGTGTCATCACAGCGTCATCACAGCATCATCACTTTATCATCACTCCGTTATCACAGCATCATCACAGCATCATCACAGCATCACCAAAGATTGGCAGCGTCATCATTGCATCATCACAGAATCATCAAAGCATCATCATAGCGTCATCAGAGCATTATCGCTGCCTCCTCACTGCATCATCACAGCATCATTACTGCGTCATCACAACATCATAACTTCAACATCACAACAACATCACACTGTCATCAAAGCGTCATCACAGCATCATAACACATCATCACCACATCACAACAGCATCATCACAGCATCATAACAGCATCATCCAGGCGTCATCACTGTATCATCACAGCGTCACCACAGCATCATCACTGTATCATCACTGCATCATCACAGCATCATCGCAGCATCATAACAGCATCATCAAAGCATCACAGAGTAATCAAAGCGTCATCACAGCTTCATCACGGCATCAACACCGCATCATCACAGCATCATCAAAGAGTCATCACGCCATCATCACAGCATCATCACAGCATCATTAAAGCATCACAGCGTCATCAAAGAGTCATCACAGCGTCATCACAGCATTACCACTGCGTCATCAGAGCGTCATCAACGCACCATCACAGCGTCATCACAGCTTCATCACAGCATCATCACAGTGTCATCAAAGCGTCATCACAGCATCATCACAGTGTCATCAAAGCGTCATCACAGCATCATCAGCACATCATCACAGAATCATCACAGCGTCATCACAGCATCATTACAGCATCAACACAGCATCATCACTGCATCATCACAGCATCATAACAACATCATCACATCATCATCACTGCATCATCACAACATCAAAGAAGAATAACAGCGTCATCATTGCATCATCACAGCATCATCACAATATTATCACAGCCTCACCACAGCGTCATAACTGCATCATCACTGCATCATCACTGTATCATCAGAGCATCATCACTGCATGATCACAGCATAATAACAGCATCATCACGACATCATCACAGCGTCATCACGGCATCATTACTGCATAATCACAGAATCATCACTGCATCAACACAACATCATCACAGAATCATCACGGCATCATCACAGCATCATTACTGCATCATCACAGCATCATCAGAGCTTCAACAAAGCATCACAGTGCCATCACAGCGTCATCACTGAATCATCACAGAGAAATCACAGCATCATCACAGCATCATCGCAGCATCATCACTGCATCATCACAGAATCATCATAACATGATCACAGCATCATCATTGCGTCATCACAGTATCATTACTTCATCATCACAACATTATCATAGTGTCATCAAAGCGTCATCAAAACATTATCACAGCATCATAACATTATGATCACTGCATCATGAAAACGTCATCACAGCATCACCACAACGTCATCACAGCATCACAGCGTCATCACAGCGTCATCACAGCATCATCACAGCATCATCAAAGAATCAAAGCGTCATCAAACCGTCATCACAGCATCATCACAGTATCATCACTGCATCATCACAGCATCATCGCAGCGTCATCACAGCATCATTACAGCATCATTACTGCATCATCACAATATCATCACAGCGTCATCACAGCATCATCACAGCATCATCACAACATTATCACAGTATCACAGCGTCATCACAGCATCATCATCACATCATCAATGCACCATCGCTGTGTCATCACAGCATCATTACCGCATCATCACAACATCATCACAGTGTTATCAAAGCGTTGTCACAGCATCATCACAACATCAAAACAGCATCATAGCATGATCATCACTGCATCATCATTGCATCATCATAGCATCATCACAGCATCACAACAGCATCATCACAGCGTCATCTCTGCATCATCCAGGCGTCATCACAGCATCATCTCAGCGTCACCACAGAGTCATCACTGCATCATCACAGCATCATCAAAACATCACAGCGTCGCCATCACTGCATCATCACAGAATCATCACTGTATCATCGCAGTGGTATCACTGCATCATCACAGCATGATCACAGCATGATCACAGCACCATCACAACATCATCACAGCATCATCACTCCGTCATTACAGCGTCATCAGAGCATCATCACAGCATCATCACCGCATCATCACAGCATCATCACAGCCTCCTTACAGTGTCATCACAGCTTGTGATGCTGTGATGATGGTGATGCGGTGATGATGCAGTGAGGATGCAGTTACGATGCTGAGATGGTGCTGTGATGATGCTGTGATGAGGCTGTGATGATTCTATGATGACGCTGTTATGATACAATTATGATGGTGTGATGACGCTGCGATGATGCTGCCATGATGCTATGATGATGTAGTGATGGTGCTGTGATGACGCAGTGATGATGCAGTGATGACGCTCTGATGATGTGATGACGCAGTGATGATGCTGCGATGATGCTGTGGTGGTGATGTGATGATGCTGCGATGACGCTTTGATGACGCTATAGTGATTCTGTGATGATGCTGTAGTGGTACTATGATGATGCTGTGAGGATGCTGCGATGACGCTCTTGATGACGCAGTAAGCATGATGTAATGATGCTGTGATGACGCTGCAATGACACTGTCGTGATGCTGTGATGACGCTGTGATGATGCTGTAATGATGCTATGATTATGTAGTGATGATGTATTGATTACGCTGTGATGACGCAGTGATGATGCTCTGATGATGCTGTGATTATGATGTGATGATGCAGTGATGATGATGCAGTGATGATGATGTGATGATGCAGTGATTCTGCACTAATGATGCTGTGATTATACTTAAATGATGCTCTGATGATGCAGTGATGATAATGAGATGATGTTGTGATGATGTTGCTATGATGTGATGATACTGTGATGATGCAGTGATGACGCTGCAATGATGCTCTGATGAATCTGTGATGATGCTATGATTAAGCTGTCGTGATGCTCAGATAACACTGTTGTGATGCTATGATGATGCTGCGATGATGTTTTGATGATGGTGTGATGATGCAATGATTCTGTAGTACTGATACTGTGATGATGCTGAGATAATGCTGTAATGATGCTGAGATGATGCAGTGATGATGATGTGATGATGCTGTGATGATGCTGTGATTACGCTGTGATGATGCTGTGATGATGTAGTGATGATGATGTGATGATGCAGGGATGATGATGTGATGATGTTTTGTTGATGCTGTGATGATGCTGTCATGATTCTGTGATGATGTAGTGCTGATGCTCTGATGACCCTGACGTGATGTTGTGATGACACTGTCGTGATGCTGTGATGACAATATGATGACGTAGTTATGATGTTATGACACTGTGATGACCCTGTTATGATGCCTTTATGAGGACGCGATGATGCTGTGACTATGCAGTGATGATGCAGTGATGATGCTGCGATGATGCAGTGAAGACTCTGCGATGATGATATGATGATGCAGTGATGATACTGTGATAACGTTGTGATGATGCAGTGATGATGCTGTAATGATGCAGTGATGATGCAGTTATGACGCTTTTATGACGTTGTGATGATATTGTGATTATGCTGTGATGACATAGTGATGATGCTGTGATGATTCTGTGATGATGCTCTGATGATGATGTGATGATGCTGTGATGATGCTGTTATAACACTGTGATGACACTATGATGATGCAGTTATGACACTGTTATGACGGTGTGATGATGTTGTGAGTAAGCAGTAAAGATGCTTTGATGATGCTGTTATGATGCTGCAATGATGCTGTGATGATGTTGTGGGCTGCTCTGATGACAATTTGATGACGTAGTGATGATTCTGTCATGACGCCATGATGCTGCTCTGATGCTGCTGTGATGATGCTGTGATTATGCTGTGATGACGCTCTAATGACACAGTGATGATGCTCTGATGACGCAGTGATGATACTGTGATGGCACTCTGATGATGTTGTGATGATGATGTGATTATTCTCTGATGATGCAGTGATGATACTGTGATAATGCTGTGATGATGCAGTGTTTATGCAGTAATGATTCTGTGATAATGCTGTGGTTATGCTGTGATGACACTGTGATGATTTTGTGATGATTTATGATGATGCTGTGATGATGTAGTGATGAAGCTGTGATGATGTGATTATGGAGCTATGAAGCTGTGATGATGCTGTGATGATGATGTGATGAAGCAGTGATGATACAGTGATTATGCTGTGATTAAGCTGTGATGACACAATTATGATGCTATGATGATGCAGTGATGATGCAGTGTTGATGCAGTGAAGATGCAGTGATGACGCAGTGATGATGCTGCGATGATGATTTGAAGATGCTGTGATGATGCTGTGAAGGCGCAGTGGTGATACTTTGATTATGCTGTGATGACGCAGTGATGATGCTGTGATGATTCTGTAATGACGCTGTGATGATTCAGTGATTATGCAACGATGATGCAGTGATGATGTTGTGCTGATGATGTTTTGATTACGCAGTGATGATGCTGTGGTGACGCAGTGATGATACAGTGATGATGCAGTGATCAAAGCGTCATCACTGCATCATCAGAGCGTCATCACAACATCATCACAGCGTCATCACAGCATCATCACATTGTCATCAAAGCGTCATCACAGCATCATAACAGCATTACAAGAACATCATCACAGCACCATCACAACATCACCACAGCATCAGAGCGTCATCAAAGTGTTATGAGAGCGTTATCATAGCATCAGCATAGCGTAATCACACCATCATAACAACATCATCACAGCGTCATCACTGCATCATCACAGCATCATCACTGCGTCATCACAGCGTCATCACAGCATCATCACTGCATCATCATATAATCATGACAGCATCATAGCTGTATAATCACAGCATCATCAAAGCGTCATCACAACATCATCACAGCATCATTACAGCATCATCAAAGCTTCATCAGAGTATCATAACTGCATCATCACTGAATAAACACTGCATCAGCACAGCATCATCAGAGCATCATCACAGCATCATGACAGCATCATCATATCATCCTGAGAGCATCATAGCTGCATAATCAGAGCATCTTCAAATTGTCATAATAGCATCATCAGAGCGTCATAACAGCATAATAACATCGTCATCAGAGCGTCATCAAAGCATCATCACAGCGTCATCAGAGCATCATCACAGCATCATTACAGCATCCTCACTGCATCATCACAGCATCAGCATAGTATCATCACCGCATCATCACAGCATCATCACAGCAACATCACTCCATCATTACAGCGTCATCACAGTGTCATCACAGCATCATCCAAGCATCACAGTGTAATCAAAGCGTCATCAAAGCGTCATCAAAACGTCATCACAGCGTCATCACAGCTTCATCACGGCGTCATCACAGTGTAATTAAAGCGTCTTCACAGAGTCATCACAGCATCTTCACAGCATCATTACATCGTCATGTCTGCATCATCACAGCATCATCATAACAAAAAACGTTTTTATAAATACATCAACACAAAAAGGAGGACTAAGGAGAATCTCCATCCTTTACTGGATGCGGGGGGAAACTTAGTTACAAGAGATGAGGAAAAGGCGGAGGTGCTCAATGCCTTCTTTGCCTCAGTCTTTAGCGGCAATACCGGTTGTTCTCTGGATACCCAGTACCCTGAGCTGGTGGAAGGGGATGGGGAGCAGGATGGGGCCCTCACTATCAACGAAGAACTGGTTGGTGACCTGCTACGGCACTTGGAGGTGCACAAATCGATGGGGCCGGATGGGATCCACCCAAGGGTACTGAGAGAACTGGCAGAGGAGCTGGCCAAGCCCCTGTCCATCATTTATCAGCAGTCCTGGCTATCGGGGGAGGTCCCAGCTGACTGGCGACTAGCAAATGTGACGCCCATCTACAAGAAGGGCCGGAGGGCAGACCCGGGAAACTACAGGCCTGTCAGTTTGACCTCAGTACCGGGGAAGCTCATGGAGCAGATCCTCTTGAGAGTCATCATGCAGCACTTGCAGGGCAAGCAGGCGATCTGGCCCAGCCAGCATGGGTTTATGGAAGGCAGATCCTGCTTGACAAACCTGATCTCCTTCTATGACAAAGTGACGCGCTGGGTGGACGAGGGAGAGGCTGTGGATGTGGTCTACCTTGACTTCAGCAAGGCATTTGACACCATCTCCCACAGCATTCTCCTCAAGAAACTGGCTGCTCTTGACTTGGACTGGCGCACGCTTCGTTGGGTTAGAAACTGGCTGGATAGCCGGGCCCAAAGAGTCCTGGTAAATGGACTCAAGTCCAGTTGGAGGCCAGTCACTAGTGGCATCCCCCAGGGCTCGGTGCTGGGGCCGGTCCTCTTTAATATCTTCATCAATGATCTGGATGAGGGCATTGAGTGCACCCTCAGTAAGTTTGCAGATGACACCAAGTTAGGTGCGTGTGTTGATCTGCTCGAGGGTAGGAAGGCTCTGCAGGAGGATCTGGATAGGCTGCACCGGTGGGCTGAGGTCAACTGTATGAAGTTCAACAAGGCCAAGTGCCGGGTCCTGCACCTGGGGCGCAACAACCCCAAGCAGAGCTACAGGCTGGGAGATGAGTGGTTGGAGAGCTGCCAGGCAGAGAAGGACCTGGGAGTGATGGTGGACAGTCGGCTGGATATGAGCCAGCAGTGTGCTCAGGTGGCCAAGAAGGCCAACGGCATCCTGGCTTGTATCAGAAACAGTGTGACCAGCAGGGCTAGGGAGGTGATCGTCCCCCTGTACTCGGCTCTGGTGAGGCCGCACCTCGAGTACTGTGTTCAGTTTTGGGCCCCTCGCTACAAGAAGGACATCGAGGTGCTTGAGTGGGTCCAGAGGAGGGCGACGAAGCTGGTGAGGGGCCTGGAGAACAAGTCCTACGAGGAGCGGCTGAGGGAGCTGGGCTTGTTCAGCCTGGAGAAGAGGAGGCTCAGGGGCGACCTTATCGCTCTTTACAGGTACCTTAAAGGTGGCTGTAGTGAGGTGGGGGTTGGCCTGTTCTCCCACGTGCCCGGTGACAGAACGAGGGGGAATGGGCTAAAGTTGCGCCAGGGGAGTTTTAGGTTAGATGTTAGGAAGAACTTCTTTACTGAAAGGGTTGTTAGGCACTGGAACAGGCTGCCCAGGGAAGTGGTGGAGTCACCATCCCTGGAAGTCTTTAAAAGACGTTTAGATGTAGAGCTTAGGGATATGGTTTAGTGGGGACTGTTAGCGTTAGGTCAGAGGTTGGACTCGATGATCTTGAGGTCTCTTCCAACCTAGAAATTCTGTGATTCGATGATTCTATAACATCATCACAGTGTCATCAAACCGTCATCACAGCATCGTCAGACCATCACAACAGCATCATCACCGCGTCATCACTGCATCATCACAGCATGATCACTGGGACATCAGAACATAATCACAGTGTCATAAAACCGTCATCACAGTATCATCACAGCATCATCACAGTATCAAGACAACATCATCACTGCATAATCAGTGCATTATCAATGCATTATCAGAGCTTCAACAAGGCAACACAGTGCCATCACAGTGTCATCACTGCATCATCATAGAGTCATCACAGCATCATCACATCATCATCACAGCATTATCACAGCATCATCAATGCGTCATCACTGCATCATAACAGCGTCATCACAGCGTCATCACAGCGTCATCACAGTGTCATCACGTCATCATAACTGCATCTTCACAGAATCATCAAAGCATCATCGCAGCGTCATCAGTGCATCATGACAGCATGATCATAGAATGATCACAGCGTCATCACAGCATCATAACAGCATTATCGTAGCGTCATCACAGCATAATCACAACATCATCACAGCATCATCGCTGCATCATTACAGCATCATCACAGCATCATCACTGCATCATCACTGCATCATTACTGCATCATCGGAACATTATCATAGTGTCATCAAAGCGTGAACACAGCGTCATCACAGCATCACAACAGCTTCATCGCAGCATCATCACTGCATCATCACAGCATCACAACAGCATCATAACAAAATCATCACAGCGTCATCAAAGCGTCATCACAGCATCATCACTCCATAATAACTGCATCATTACAGCGTCATCAGAGCATCATCACAGCATCACTATAGCATCATCATATCATCACAGCATCATTAAAGCATCACAGCGTCATCAAAGACTCATCAAAGCGTCATCACAGCATCACCACTGTGTCATCAGAACGTCATCAAAGCACCATCACCGCGTCATCACAGCTGCATCACAGCATCAACACAGCATCATCACAGTGTCATCACAGCGTCATCATAGCATCATTACAGCATCAACACAGCATCATCGCAGCGTCATCACTGCATCATCGCAGCGTTCTTACAGTGTCATCACAGTGTCATCACAGCTTGTGATGCTGTGATGATGGTGATGCGGTGATGATGCAGTGAGGATGCAGTTACGATGCTGTGATGACACTGTGATGATGCTGTGATGACGCTGAGATACTGCGGTGATGATGCTCTGATGATGCTGCGATGACTCTGTGATGACGCTTTGATGATGCAGTGATGATGATAGGATGATGCAGTGATGATGCAGTGATTCTGCAGTAGTGATACTCTGATGACACTGAGATAATGCTGTGATGATGCAGTGATTATGCAGTGATGGTGCTGTGTTATTGCTGAGATGATGCTGTGATGATGCAGTGATTGTGCAGTGATTATGAAGTGATGACACAGTGATGATGCTGTGATGAAAATGCGAAGATGCTGGGATGATGCAGTGATGACGCTGTGATGAGTCCGCGATGATGATGTGATGAGAATTTGATGATGAGGTGATGATGCTGTGATGGTGCTATGATGATGCTGAAATGCTGTCGTGATTATGACTCTATAATGCTGTAATGATGCTGTGATGATGCTTTTATGACGCTGTGATGACACAGTGATTATGCTGTGATGACACTGATGATTTTGTGATGATGCTGTGATGATGCTGTGATGACACTGTGATCATGATGTGATGATGCTGTGAGTACGCTGTGATTGTGCAGTGATGATGCAGTGATGATGCTGTGATGATGTAGTGATGATGCTGTGATGACCCTGTCGTGATGATGCTGAGATGACGCTGTGATGACACTGTGATGATGCATTTATGATGCTGTGATTATGTACCTATGATGCAGTGATGATTCTGCGATTATTCATTGATGATGCAGTGATGATGTAGTGATGATGCTGTGATGATGCAGTGATGATACTGTGATGACGCTCTTATGATGCAGTGAGTAAGCAGTAATGATGCTGTGATGTTGCTGAGATGATGTTGTGATGATGCTATGATTATGTTTTGATGATGCTGTGATGATGCAGTGATGGTGCTGTGATGATGCAGTGATGATGCAGTGATGACGCGGTGATGGTGATGTGATAACGCAGTGATTATGCTCTGATGATGCTGTGATGATGCAGTGATGATGATGTGATGATGCTGTGGTGATGATTTGATGATGCTGTGATGATGCATTGATCATGCAGTGATGATGTTGTGATGACGCAGTGATGATGCTGTGATGATGCTGCGATGATGCTGTGGTGACGATATGATGATTCTGTTATGATGATGTGATGATGCTGTGATGATGCAGTGGTGACGCTGTGATGATGCAGTGATGACACTGTGATGATGCTGTGAAGATACTGAGATGACGGTGTGCTGTTTCAGTGATGATGTAGTGATGATGCAGTGATGACACAGTAATTATGCTATGATTATGTATTGATGATGTAGTGATTACGCTGTGATGACGCAGTGATGATGCTCTGATGATGCTGTGATTATGTTGTGATGATTCTGTTATGACGCTGTGATGACTGTCGTGATGCTCTGATAACTCTGTCCTGATGCTGTGATGATGCTGCGATGATGTTGTGATGATGCAAAGATTATGCTGTGTTGATGTAGTAATAATGATGTTATGATGCTGAGGTGCTGCAGTGATGGTGCAATGATGCTGCTGTATTGACGCAGTGATGATGCTGTGATGATGCAGAGTTTATTCAGTTATGACACTGTGATTATGCTTTGATGATGACGCAATGATGCTGTGATGATGCAGTGATAATGATGTGATAATGCTGTGATGGTGATGTGATAACGCTGTGATGATGCAATGGTGATGATGTGATGATGTAGTGATGATGATGTGATGACGCACTGATGATGATGTGATGATCCAGTGATTCTGCAGTATTGATACTGTGATGATGCTGAGATGATGCTGTAACGATTCAGTGATGATACAGTGATAATGCTGTGATGATGCTATGATAATTTTGTGATGATGCTGTGATGATGCAGTTATGACGCTGCGATGATGCTGTGATGACGATGTGATGATTTTGTGATGACTCTGTGATGATGCTGTCGTGATGGTCTGATAACTTTGTCGTAACGCTGTGACGATGCTGCGATGATGTTGTGATGATTCTGTGATGATACAATGATAATGCTGTGATGATGAAGTGATGACGCACTAATAATGCTGTCATGACGATGTGGTGATGCTGTGATGATGCTGTTATGACGCTGTGATGGTGTAGTAATGATGCTGTGATGATGCAGTGATGGTGCTGTGATGATGCAGTGATGGTGCTGTGATGATGCAGTGATGACGCAGTGATGACGCAGTGATGGTGATGTGATAACGCAGTGATGATGCTGATGATGCAGTGATGATGCAGTGATGACGCAGTGATGGTGATGCGATAATGCAGTGATCATGCTCTGATGATGCTGTGATGAAGTAGTGATGATGATGTGATGATGCTGTGGTGATGATGAGATTATGCTGTGATGATGCAGTGATCATGCAGTGATTATGTTGTGATGACGCAGTGATGATGCTGTGATGATGCTTCGATGATGCTGTGGTGATGATATGATGATGCTGTTATGATGATGTGATGATGCTGTGATGATGCAGTGATGACGCTGTGATGATGCAGTGATGACGCTGTGATGTTGTTGTGATGATGCAGTGATGATGCTGCGATGATGATGTGGTGATGATGTGATGATGCTGTGATGACGCAGTGACTATGCTGTGATGATGCTGTGATGACTCTTTGATGACGCTATAGTGATTCTGTGATGATGCTGTAGTGGTACTATGATGATGCTGTGATGATGCTGCGATGACGCTCTGATGACGCAGTAATGATGATGTAATGATGCTGTGATGACACTGCGATGACACTGTCATGATGCTGTGATGACACTGTGATGATGCTGTGATGATACTGAGATGACGTTGTGCTGATGCAGTGATGATGCAGTGATGATGCAGCTATGACGCAGTAATTATGCTATGATTATGTAGTGATGATGTAGTGATTACGCTGTGATGACGCAGTGATGATGCTCTGATGATGCTGTGATTATGATGTGATGACGCATTGATCTTGATGTGATGATGCAGTAATTCTGCACTAATGATGTTGTGATTATGCTGAGATGATGCTCTGATCATGCAGTGATGATTCTGCAATGATATTGTGATGATGTTACTATGATGTTGTTATAAATAGCTCAGTCTTCAAAATAGGTTTAAATAAGAAAATAGGATTTATTAAAAGAATAGAAGTAAGCAAACAGCGCTGGGTGCACCGGGAGTCTCTGCTCCACCAGGACGCACACCAGCCACATCAAGGAGCTGATTTTTATACTCCTCGACTAATACATATTCATTACTACTTGTAAAAAAAATAGGTTATTATAATTAGCTTCCGGGGTCCAGTCCCTCCTACTGGAGCATGCGCATCAGTCTCCGGTGGTCCCTCTGGGGGTCTCTAGGGGTCTTTCATGCTGAAGGCTCGTAGTCTTCCTCTCCAAGTTTTTTCTTGTGTTTCCCCTTTGTACTCCTTTGGCACCGTGTCAAGTTTATACAGCATCCCCTGCAGGTCTTGTCTCCTAGCCGTCCTTCAGCTTCTTTTTTTTCCTCTTCTTAATCTCTTGGACACCTGGCCAGATATCAGAGGCCTGCATAGTATTCCATAACAGTCACTAATTGTTATCAGTTATTCTGAGGCTCCCAGACATCAAAGACGTCATACAAACACAAATAGCTTTCTTATTGACACTTCACAAGTAATTAAAACATTCCTCACCAGCCATTCACAGGGACAGCCACACCTATAGCCGCGTTAAGTTAATTTCGAAGAAGACAAAACAACAGAAAAAAAGGCTGTAACTGTTAGAAATAGAAATCCGGAATAACAAAGGCAAACAAGCTCAAGAATTTGAGGAGTATTTTCTGAAGACTTGATAACTTGACTAGAATGAGGGGGAAACTGGGGCACACTGCATCTGTGGTTAAGGAATCAAACTGCCATTGCAGGGCTCCGAAGCAGACAGAAGCAGACAGGGCTGTTCTTTATGGACACGAATTGTTAAAACATTCCTCACAATGTGATGATACTGTGATGATGCAGTGATGACGCTGCAATGATGCTCTGATGAATCTGTGATGACGCTATGATTACGCTGTCGTGATGCTCAGATAACACTGTCGTGATGCTATGATGATGCTGCGATGATGTTGTGATGATGGTGTGATAATGCAATGATTCTGTAGTACTGATACTGTGATGATGATGAGATTATGCTGTGATGATGCTGTGATGATGCAGTGATGATGATGTGATGATGCTGTGACAATGTAGTGATGATGCAGTGAAGATGCTGTGAGGATACTGTGATGATGCTGTGATGCTGCAGTGATGACGCTGCAATCCTGCTGTGATGATGCTGTGATTACGCTGTGATGATGCTGTGGTGATGCTGTGGTAATGCAGTGATGATGATGTGATGATGCAGGGATGATGCTGTGATGATGCTGAGATGATGCTGTGATGACGCTGTGATGATGCAGTGTGTAAGTAGTAATAATGCTGTCATGATGTTGTGATGATGCTGGGATGATGATGTGATGAAGCAGTGATGATGCTGTGGTGATGCTGTGATGACGCTGCGATATAGCTGTGATGACGCTGTGATGACAATTTGATGATGAAGTGATGACTTTGTGATTACGCTGTGATGACGCATTGAAGATCATGTGATGATGATGTGATGATGCTGTGATGCTGCTGTCATCATGCAGTGATGATGCTCTGATGTCGCCCTGATGACGCTGTGATGATGCAGTGATTATGCAGTTATGGTACTGTGATGACGCTGTGATGATGCTGTTATGATGCAGTAATGATGCAGTGATGACGCAGTGATGATTCTGTGATGATGCTGTTATGATGCAGTGATATAGTGATGACGCTGTGATGATGCATTGATGATGCTGTAATGATGCTGTGATGACCCTGTGATGATGCAGTGATGACACTGTGATGGTGGTGTGATGATGTTGTGATGATGCAGTAATGATGATGTGATGATGCAGATATGATGGTGTTATGATGCAGTGAATACACCGTGATGACGCTGTGATGATGCAGTGACTAAGCATTAATGATGCTGCGATGATGCTGTGATTATGCTGTGATGATGAGTTGATGATGCAGTGATTATGCAGTGATGATGAGTTGATGATGCAGTGATTATGCAGTGATGATGCTGTCATGATACTCTAATGATGCTCTGATGATGCAGAGATGATGCAGTGATTTTTCTGTGATGATGTTGTAATGATGTTGTGATGATGCAGTGATGATGATGTGATGATGCAGTGATGATAATGTGATGATGCTGTGATAATGCAGTGATTATGCTGTAATGATACTCTGATGACACTGAGATAATGCTCTGATGCTGTAGTGAAGATGCTGTGAAGATGTAGTGAGGACGCAGAGATGATGCTGTGATGAAAATGCGAAGATGCTGTGATGATGCAGTGATGGCGCAGTGATGATGCTGTGATGACACTGTGATTATGTGGTGATGATGATATGATGATGCTGTGATGATGCTGTGATGATGCTGAGATTATGCAGCTATGACGCTGTGATGACAGTGATGATGCTGTGATGACACTGTGATGATGATGTCATGATGCAATGATGATGCAGTGGTGATGCTCTGATGATGCTGTAATGATGCTGTGACGATGAAGTGATGGTGCAGTGATGATGCTGTGATGATTTTGTGATGATGCAGTGGTGATGCCTTGATGACGCAGTGATGACGCTGTAATGATGCTCTGATGACGCTGTGATGATGCCGTGATGATAGATTGATTATACTGTGATGATGTTGTGATGATGCTGTTATGATGAAATGATGATGATGGGATGATGCAATGATGATGATGTGATGATGCAGTGATGATACTGGTACGACGCTGTCATAATGCAGTGATTATTCAGTAATGATTCTGTGATAATGCTGAGATGATGCTGTGATGATGTAGTGATGACGCAGTGATGATGCTTTGATGACAATGCCAAGACTCTGTGATGATGCTGTAATGTTTCCTTGATGACTCTGTGATGATGCTGTGATAGTGCAGTGATTATGCAGTGTTTATGCTGTGATGATGCTCTGATTATGTTGTGATGATGCTGTGATGATATTGTTATGATGCAGTGATGATGTTGTGATAACACAGTGATGATGCTGTGATGATGCAGTCTGAATGATGTGATGATGCTGTGAAGATGCAGTTCTGTTGCAGTGATGATGCTGTGATGATGATGTGATGATGTGATGATGCTGTGATGATGCTGTAATGATGCTGTATTGATGTTGTGATGATGCAATGATGATGTTGTGATGGCGAAGTGATGATGCTGTGATGATGCAGTGATCATGTAGTGATGATGATGTGATGACGCAGTGATTCTGCAGTAATGATGCAGTGATGATGCTGTGATGATACTGTAATGATGCAGTGATGACGCTGCGATGAAGATATGATGATGCAGTGATGATGCTGTGATGACACTGCGATGATGATGTGATGATGCTGTGATGACTGTGATGACGCTCTGATGACACTATTATGATGCTGAGATGATGCAGTGATGATGCAATGATGATGCTGTGATGATGCTGTTATGACGCTGTGATGACGCAGTGATGATGCTGTGATGATGCAGTGTTTATGTAGTTATGAGGCTGTGATGATGTTTTGATTACACAGTGATGATGCTGTGGTGATGCAGTGATGATGCAGTGATGATGCAGTGATCAAAACGTCATCACAGCATCATCACAGCATCATTACTACATCATCAGAGCATCATAACATCATAATCAGAGCATCACAGCATCATCACAGCATCATCACTGCAGCATCAGAACGTCATCACAGTGTCATCAAACCGTCATCACAGCATCATCAGAGCATCACAAGAGCATCATCACCGCGTCATCACTGCATCATCACAGCATGATCACTGGGTCATCAGAACATAATCACAGTGTCATAAAACCGTCATCACAGTATCATCACAGCATCATCACAGTATCAAGACAACATCATCACTGCATAATTAGTGCATTATCAATGCATCATCAGAGCTTCAACAAGGCATCACAGTGCCATCACAGTGTCATCACTGCATCATCATAGAGTCATCACAGCATCATCACTGCATCATCACAGCATCATCGCAGAGTCATCACAGCATCATTACTGCATCAGCACAACATCATCACAGTGTCATCACAGCATAATAACAGCAGAATCAGAGCATCACAACAGCATCATCACAGCGTCATCACTGCATCATCAGAACATCCTCACAGCATCATCAGAGTGTCATCAATGCATCATCACAACATCATCGCAGCGTCATCACAGCATCATCACAGAATCATCACAGCGTCATCATCACATCATCACTGCACCATCACTGTGTCATCACAGCATCATCACTGCATCATCAAAGCATCACAACAGCATCATCGCAGCATCATCAGAGCATCATCAATGCATCACAGCGTCGCCATCACTGCATCATCACAGAATCATCACTGTTTCATCGCAGCGGTATCACTGCATCATCACAGCATGATCACAGCATCATCACAGCACCATCACAACATCATCACAGCATCATCACAATATTATCACAGCCTCAACACAGCGTCATAACTGCATCAACACTGCATTATCACTGCATCATCACAGCGTCATCACAGCATAAACACATCATCATAAATGCATCATCACAGCATCATCAATACATCTTCACAACATCACAGCGTCATCAAAGCATCACCACAGCGTCATCACAATATCATAACAGCATCATCGCAGTGTCATCACTGCAGCATCACAACATCATGACAACATCATCGCAGCATCATCGCAGCGTTATCAATGCATCATCAAAGCATCATCACAGCATCATCGCAGCGTCATCACTGCATCATCACAGCATCATCATAGCATCATGAAAGCATCACAGCATCATCACAGCGTATTCAGTGTCATCACAGTATCAGCACGGCATCATCACTGCATCATGATATAATCATGACAGCATCATAGCTGTATAATCACAGCATCATCAAAGCGTCATCACAGCATCATCACTGCATCATCACAGCGTCATCACAGCATCATCACTGCATCATCATATAATCATGACAGCATCATAGCTGTATAATCACAGCATCATCAAAGCGTCATCACAGCATCATCACAGCATCATCACATCATCATCAAAGCTTCATCACAGTATCATAATTGCATCATCACTGCATAAACACTACATCAGCACACCATTATCAGAGCATCATCACAGCATCAAGACAGCGTCATCTGTGCATCATCACAGCATCATCACAATATCATCACAGTGTCATCACAGCATCATCACTGCATCATCATATCATCCTGAGAGCATCATAGCTGCATAATCACAGCATCATCAAATTGTCATAACAGCATCATCACAGCGTCATCAAAGCATCATCACAGATTCATCAGAGCATCATCACAGCATCATCAGAGCATCATCACAACATCATCACATCATCATGACTGCATCATCACAGCATCATCACTGCGTCATCACAGTGTCATCACAACATCATCACAGTGTCATCAAAGCCTCATCACAGCATCACAACAGCATCATCACAGTGTCATCAAAGCATCATCACAGCGTCATCACAGCATCATCCCAGCATCATAAAAGCATCATCTCTGCATCATCACAGCATCATCGAAGCATCACAGTGTAATCAAAGAGTCATCATAGCGTCATCACTGCATCATCACAGTATCATAACTGCATCATCACTGCATAAACACTGCATCATCACAGCGTCATAACAGCATAATCACAGCATAATCACATTGTCATCAAAGCGTCATCACAGCATCATCGCAGCATCATTACAGCATCATCACAGCATCATCACGGCATCATCACAGCATCACAGCGTCATCAAATTATCATCACTGCATCATCAGAGCATCATCACAACATCATCAAAACGTCATCACAGCACCATCACAGCACCATCACTGCATCATCACTGTGTCATCAAATCATCATCACAGCATCATCACAACAGCATCACCACAGCATCATAACATCATCATTTCTGGTGCCAACGCAGAAATCTTGTTTTTTTTGACCATGGGGCACTTTACTCAGCACCTGGCCTGATGGCCGCAGACGGGTCCCTATCTTTTAGGGGAAAAAGAATCCTGGGCCAGGAGCTGGCATGGCTCATTGAGAGGGCTTTAAACTAGGTAAGAAGGGGGATGGGGCTGAAGCAAGGATTGTTGGGGCTGTGCCAGGGGGAACAATGGCAAGGCCGGAGGATAGGGCAATGGCCCAGCTGAAGTGCATCTACACCAATGCTCTGATGATGCTCTGATGATGCAGTGATGTTGCAGTAGTGACGCTGTGATGACACTGAGATGTTGCTTTGATGATGCTGCGATGAAGTTCTGGTGATGCTCTGATGATGCAGTGATGATAATTTGATGACGCTATGATGCTGTGATGATGCTGTGATGACGCTGTGATGCACAGCACACATGATCAGAGCATCACAGCATCATCACAGCATCACCATAGTATCATCAGAGCATCATCACCGCATCATCACCGCATCATCACAGCGTCCTTACAGTGTCATCACAGTGTCATCATACCTTGTGATGCTGTGATGCGGTGATGATGCAGTGAGGATGCAGTTACGACGCTGTGATGACGCTATGATGATGCAGTGATGAGGCTGTGATGATGCTGTGATGACACTGTGATGATGTTGTGATGATGCAGTAATGGTGCTGTGATGATGAAGTCATGATGCTCTGATTACGAAGTGATGATGCAGTGATGATGCAGTAATGATGCTGTGATGACTCTGTGATGATGTAGCGATAATGTTGTGATGATGCTCTGATGAAGCTGTGATGATGCTGTGATGATGCTGCGATGATGTTGTGATGATGCAATGATTATGCTGTGATGATGTAGTAATGATGATGTTATGATGCTGAGGTGATTCAGTGATGATGCAATGATGATGCTGTATTGACGCAGTGATTATGCTGTGATGATGCAGAGTTTATGCAGTTATGACACTGTGATTATGCTTTGATGACGGCGCAATGATGATGTGACAATGCAGTGATGATGCTGTGATGATGCTGTGACGATGCAGTGATTACGCTGCGATGATGACATGATGATGATGCGATGATGCTGTGATGATGCAGTGATAATGACGTGATAATGCTGTGATGATGATGTGATGACGCTGTGATGATGCAGTGGTGATTATGTGATGATGTAGTGATGATGATGTGATGACGCACTGATGATGCAGTGATGATACAGTGATTCTGCAGTATTGATACTGTGATGATGCTGAGATGATGCTGTAACGATGCAGTGATGATACAGTGATAATGCTGTGATGATGCTAAGATAATGTTGTGATGATGCTGTGATGATGCAGTTATGAGGCTGCGATGATGCTGTGATGACGATGTGATGATTCTGTGATGACGCTGTGATGATGCTGTCGTGATGGTCTGATAACCTTGTCGTAACGCTGTGACGATGCTGCGATGATGTTGTGATGATTCTGTGATGATGCAATGATGATGCACTGCATGTGAGGATGCAGTGATGATGCACTGATGATGCTGTCATGGCGATGTGATGATGCTGTGATGATGCTGTTACGATGCTGTGATGACGTAGTAATGATGCTGTGATGATGCAGTTTTTACGCATTCATGATGTTGCGATGATGCTGTGGTGATGATGTGATGATGCTGTTATGACGCAGTGACTATGCTGTGATGATGCTGTGATGATGCTTTGATGACTCTATAGTGATTCTGTGATGATGCTGTAGTGGTACTATGATGATGATATGATGACGCTGCGATGACACTGTCGTGATGCTGTGATGACGCTGTGATGATGCTGTGATGATACTGAGATGACGTTGTGCTGATGCAGTGATGATGCAGTGATGATGTAGTGATGACGCAGTAATGATGCTATGATGATGCTGTGATTATGATGTGATGATGCATTGATCACGATGTGATGATGCTGTGATGATGCAGTGATGACACTGTGATGATTTTGTGATGATTTATGATGATGCTGTGATGATGTAGTGATGATGCTGTGATTATGTGATTATGGAGCTATGAAGCTGTGATGATGCTGTGATGATGCTGTGATGACACAGAGATTATGCTGTGATGACACTTACATGATGTTGTGATGATGATGTGATGCTGTGACGATGTAGTGATGATACTGTGATGACGCTGTGATGATGCAGTGAGTAAGTAGTAATGATGGTGAGATGATGCTGAGATGTTGCTGTGAAGATGCACTGATAATGCAGTGATGATGCTGTGATCATGCTATGATTATGTTTTGTTGACGCTGCGATGATGATGTGGTGATGTTCTGGTGACACTGCGATGACACAGTGATGGTGCTGTTATGATGCTAATGACGCTCTTATGATGTTGTGATGATGCTGTGATTATGCTGTGATGATGCAGTAATGATGCTGTGATGATGCTGTGATGATGCAGCAATGACGCTGTGATGATGCAATGATGATGATGTGATGATGCTGTGATGACACTTTCATGATGTAGTGATGATGATGTGATGATGCTGTGATGACACTGTGATGATGCAGTGATGATGATTTGATGATGTTGTAATGACGCTGTGATGATGCTGTGATGATGATGTGATGATGCTGTGATGATGTAGTTACGATGCAGTGATGATGCTGTGATGTTTCTGCGATGACGCTGTGGTGATGATGTGATGATGCAGTGATGATGCAGTTATGATACAGTGATGATGCAGTTATGACGCTTTAATGACGTTCTGATGATATTGTGATTATGCTGTGATGACATAGTGATGATGCTGTGATGATTCTGTGATGACGCTCTGATGATGATGTGATGATGCTGTGATATTGCTGTTATAACACTGTGATGACACTGTGATGATGCTGAGATTATGCTGTGAAGATGCAGTGATGATGCAGTGATCACAGAATCACAGAATTTCTAGGTTGGAAGAGACCTCAAGATCATCGAGTCCAACCTTTGACCTAACGCTAACAGTCCCCACTAAACCATATCCCTAAGCTCTACATCTAAACGTCTTTTAAAGTCTTCCAGGGATGGTGACTCCACCACCTCCCTGGGCAGCCTGTTCCAGTGCCTAACAACCCTTTCAGTAAAGAAGTTCTTCCTAACATCTAACCTAAAACTCCCCTGGCGCAACTTAAGCCCATTCATTCCCCGTCGTTCTGTCACCAGGCACGTGGGAGAACAGGCCAACCCCCACCTCACTACAGCCTCCTTTAAGGTATCTGTAGAGAGCGATAAGGTCGCCCCTGAGCCTCCCCTTCTCCAGGCTGAACAAGCCCAGCTCCTTCAGCCGCTCCTCGTAGGACTTGTTCTCCAGGCCCCTCACCAGCTTCGTCGCCCTCCTCTGGACCCGCTCAAGCACCTCGATGTCCTTCTTGTAGCGAGGGGCCCAAAACTGAACACAGTACTCGAGGTGCGGCCTCACTAGAGCCGAGTACAGGGGGATGATCACCTCCCTAGCCCTGCTGGTCACACTGTTTCTGATACAAGCCAGGATGCCGTTGGCCTTCTTGGCCACCTGAGAATACTGCTGGCTCATATTCAGCCGACTGTCCACAATCACTCCCAGGTCCTTCTCTGCCTGGCAGCTCTCCAACCACTCATCTCCCAGCCTGTAGCTCTGCTTGGGGTTGTTGCGCCCCAGGTGCAGGACCCGGCACTTGGCCTTGTTGAACTTCATACAGTTGACCTCAGCCCACCGGTGCAGCCTATCCAGATCCTCCTGCAGAGCCTTCCTACCCTCGAGCAGATCGACACACGCACCTAACTTGGTGTCATCTGCAAACTTACTGAGGGTGCACTCAATGCCCTCGTCCAGATCATTGATGAAGATATTAAAGAGGACCGGCCCCAGCATCGAGCCCTGGGGGACGCCACTAGTGACTGGCCTCCAACTGGACTTGACTCCATTTACCAGGACTCTTTGGGCCCGGCTATCCAGCCAGTTTCTAACCCAACGAAGCGTGCGCCAGTCCAAGTCAAGAGCAGCCAGTTTCTTGAGGAGAATGCTGTGGGAGACGGTGTCAAATGCCTTGCTGAAGTCAAGGTAGACCACATCCACAGCCTTTCCCTCGTCCACCCAGCGCGTCGCTTTGTCATAGAAGGAGATCAGGTTTGTCAAGCAGGATCTGCCTTCCATAAACCCCTGCTGACTGGGCCAGATCGCCTGCTTGCCCTGCAAGTGCTGCATGATGACTCTCAAGAGGATCTGCTCCATGAGCTTCCCCGGTACTGAGGTCAAACTGACAGGCCTGTAGTTTCCCGGGTCTGCCCTCCGGCCCTTCTTGTAGATGGGCGTCACATTTGCTAGTCGCCAGTCAGCTGGGACCTCCCCCGATAGCCAGGACTGCTGATAAATGATGGACAGGGGCTTGGCCAGCTCCTCTGCCAGTTCTCTCAGTACCCTTGGGTGGATCCCATCCGGCCCCATCGATTTGTGCACCTCCAAGTGCCGTAGCAGGTCACCAACCAGTTCTTTGTGGATAGTGAGGGCCACATCCTGCTCCCCATCCCCTTCCACCAGCTCAGGGTACTGGGTATCCAGAGAACAACCGGTATTGCCGCTAAAGACTGAGGCAAAGAAGGCATTGAGCACCTCCGCCTTTTCCTCATCTCTTGTAACTAAGTTTCCCCCCGCATCCAGTAAAGGATGGAGATTCTCCTTAGTCCTCCTTTTTGTGTTGATGTATTCATAAAAACGTTTTTTGTTATCTTTAACAGCAGTAGCCAGATTGAGCTCCAGATGAGCTTTGGCCTTCCTAATTTTGTCCCTACACAGCCTCGCTACATCCTTATAGTCCTCCCTAGTGGCCTGCCCACTTTTCCAAAGATTATAAACCCTCTTTTTTCTCCTAAGCTCAAGCCACAGTTCTCTGTTGAGCCAGGCTGGTCTTCTTCCCTGCTGGCTCATCTTTGGGCACATGGGGACAGACCGCTCCTGCGCCATTAAGATTTCCCTCTTGAAGAGCGCCCAGCCTTCCTGGACTCCTCTGCCCTTCAGAACCGCCTCCCAAGGAACTCCACCAACTAGTGTCCTGAGCAGCCCAAAGTCAGCCCTCCGAAAGTCCAATACAGCTGTTTTACTGGTCCCCTTCCTGGCCTCGCCAAGAATAGTGAACTCCACCATTTCGTGGTCACTCTGCCCAAGACAGCTCCCGACAATCACATCCTCCACCAGTCCTTCTCTGTTTGTGAAGAGAAGGTCTAGCGGGGCACCACCCCTGGTAGGTTCACTAACCAGCTGTGTCAGGAAGCTATCTTCCACGCCCTCCAGAAACCTCCTAGACTGCTTTCTCTGGGCTGTGTTGTGCTTCCAGTATGTGTCAGGGAAGTTAAAGTCCCCCACGAGTACAAGCGCTGAAGATTTTGCAACTTCTGTCAGCTGCCTGTAGAACTCCTCATCCTTGTTCGGCGGTCTATAGCAGACCCTGACCAGGACACTAGCCTTGATGTCCCTGCCGATCCTAACCCAAAGGGACTCGACCTTGTCATTCCTAGCCTCGAGTTCTACAACATCGAAAGACTCTCTAATATAGAGAGCCACACCACCAGCCCTTCTGTGCTGCCTGTCCCTTCTGAAGAGCTTATAGCCAGGCATTGCAGCACTCCAGTCATGACTGTGGTCCCACCACGTCTCCGTGATGGCAACCAAGTCGTAGCCTGCCTGCTGCACAATGGCTTCCAGCTCCTCCTGTTTGTTACCCATGCTGCGTGCATTGGTGTAGATGCACTTCAGCTGGGCCATTGCCCTATCCTCCGGCCTTGCCATTGTTCCCCCTGGCACAGCCCCAATAATCCTTGCTTCAGCCCCATCCCCCTTCTTACCTAGTTTAAAGCCCTCTCAATGAGCCCTGCCAGCTCCTGGCCCGGGATCCTTTTTCCCCTAAAAGATAGGGACCCGTCTGCGGCCATCAGGCCAGGTGCTGAGTAAAGTGCCCCATGGTCGAAAAACCCAAGATTTCTGCATTGGCACCAGCCCCGGAGCCACGTGTTTAACAGGTGGGCTTTCCGTGTCCTCTCTGTACCCCTCCCTGCCACCGTAGGGATGGACGAAAACACCACCTGCACTCCCGCTCCATCCACTAACCGTCCCAGCCCCCTAAAGTCTCTTTTGATAGCCTTCAGGCTTCTCTCTTCAATGTTGTCACTGCCCGCCTGGACTATCAAAAGAGGATAATAATCAGAGGGGCGTACCAGGTTGGGAAGCTTCCTGGCAACGTCCCTGACCCTGGCCCCAGGGAGGCAGCAGACTTCCCTACGGGTAGGGTCAGGCCGACAAATAGGGCCCTCTGTTCCCCTAAGAGTAGAGTCTCCAACAACAATAACCCTCCTGTCTTTCTTGATGGAGGCAGTCCTGAGGCGTGGAGTCGACCTCCTCGCCCTAGGCATCCTCCTGGGAACACTTGCTACCTCTTCCTCAGCTACTGGTCTGTCAAGCTCCAGGGCCTCAAACCTGTTGCTTAGGGGCACCTGGGAAGGTGGGGCCGGAAGGGGAGGGCATAGCCTGTGACGTCGAGCAGGGACCTGTTTCCATTCCTCCTCAACTCCCAGATCCCCTCCCTCTGCCCGACAGCAGCAGGGCAGAGGGTCCACCCCCATTTGGGGTGTCTCACCCCGGTACCTCTCCTTGAGGCCCTGCAGGGAGTTACTCCACAAGTCTATCTCCCGCTCACACTCCCTGATATCCCTCAGCCTCTCGACCTCCTCCTTGAGCTCCGCCACCATGCGGACCAGGTCATCCACCTGCTCGCACCTCACGCACGCAGTGTCTCTGCCGCCCGCCGATGGCAACAACAGGCTCAGACACTCCCTGCATCCGGTGACCTGAACTGCTGCATTTTTTAACGGGTAGTCGGTCTGGGTGTGTACCGACTTCCTGGAGAGCGCACCGTGCCTGGTGGAGACCATTATCACCTAGCTAACGGCTGTCGTTAAGAGGTGTTCGTGTGGGCGGGGGGGAGCGCTCTGCCCTTCCTGCTCGCCCTGCCTGCGCGAACTGCCGCGCTAACTGCCGCGCCACTCCCTTCTGACGCGCCACGCCCTGTTTGCCCGTCCTGGTCGCTCGCGCTCCCCAGGGGCAGCTTTTGAACGGCTGCGGAGGAGGCGCTGCTGGCTCCACCTTCGCCTCATCAGCCTCCCTCACGAGGGCTGCCAGGTCCTGGCGGCTCCCTCAAGTACGCTCGATGCCGGAAAATTTAGCCCTGCCTGGCCCGATCCCCCGCTCCGCTGCAGAATGCATCTGCCCCGGAGCCGATCACCTCGGCAAATGGCATGCAGTTATGACCGGCAAATGATGATGCAGTTATGACCCTGTGATGACACTGTGATGATGCAGTGATGATACGGTGATGACGGTGTGATGATGTGATTATGGTGTGCTGATGCAGTGATGATGCTCTGATGATGCACTGACAATAGTGTGATGACGCTGTGAGGATGCAGTGAGTAAGCAGTAAAGATGCTTTGATGATGCTGTTATGATGCTGCAACGATGCTGTGATGATGCTGTGGGTTGCTGTGATGACAATTTGATGACGTAGTGATGATTCTGTCATGACACCATGATGCTGCTCTGATGCTGCTGTGATGATGCTGTGATTATGCTGTGATGACGCTCTGATGACACAGTGATGATACTGTGATGGCACTCTGATGATGTTGTGATGATGATGTGATTATTCTCTGATGATGCAGTGATGATACTGTGATAATGCTGTGATGATGCAGTGATGATGTAGTGATGATGTTGTTATGATGATGTGATAATGCTGTGATGATGCAGTGAGTCAGCAGTAATGATGCTGTCATGATGTTGTGATGATGCTGGGATGATGCGGTGATGATGCTGTGATTATGCAGCTATGAAGCTGTGATGATGCTGTGATGATGCTGAGATGATGCAGTGATGATGCTGTGATGATGCTGAGATGATGCTGTGATGACGCTGTGATGATGCTGTGGTGATGCTGTGATGACGTTGCGATACAGCTGTGATGATGCAGTGTGTAAGCAGTAATGATGCTGTCATGATTTTGTGATGATGCTGGGATGATGATGTGATGACACAGTGATGATGCTGTGGTGATGCTGTGATGACGTTGCGATACAGCTGTGATGATGCAGTGTGTAAGCAGTAATGATGCTGTCATGATTTTGTGATGATGCTGGGATGATGATGTGATGACACAGTGATGATGCTGTGGTGATGCTGTGATGACGTTGCGATACAGCTGTGATGATGCTGTGATGACGCTCTGATGGCAATTTGATGATGAAGTGATGACTTTGTGATTACGCTGTGATGACGCATTGAAGATTATGTGATGATGATGTGATGATGCAGTGATGATGATGTCATGATGCAGTGATGATGCTCTGATGTCGTTCTGATGATGCTGTGATGATGCAGTGATGATATAGTGATGACGCTGTGATGATGCATATTTTCATAGCGACCATGAAGTGGTTGAGTTCAAAATTTACGGTGACAGAAGGAAAAGTGCCACCAAAACCTCATCCCTAGATATGGGGAAAGCGGACTTCAGGCTGCTCAGGGAACTAGTCAGCAAGGTCCCCTGGGAAACTGCTCTTGAAGGCCTCGATGTCCACCAGTGCTGGTCATTCTTTAAGCGATGCCTCCTAGAAGCACAAGATCAGGCAATTCCTAAACATCGCAAGTCAGGCAGGCGGGACAGGAGGCCGGCGTGGCTGACCAGGCACATTCTAATGGAGATTAGGCGGAAACAGAGAGTGTTTCGCTACTGGAAGGAGGGCCAGGTGTCAAGGAAAGAATACAGGGATGCTGTTCGTGTTTGTAGGGAGAAAATTTGTGTGGCCAAAACACACCTAGAGTTGAAGCTGGCTGTGTCTGTGAGAGAAAATAAAAAGGGTTTTTTTAGATATGTGAATGGAAAAAGGAGAACTAAAGAATACATAGGGCCGCTCCTTGATAGGGAAGGTCTCCTCACAGACAATGACATAGGCAAAGCAGAGATGCTTAACGCCTTCTTTGCCTCTGTCTTCAATGCCGATGATGGGCTTCGGGACCCAGGGTGCCCTGAGCTGGAGGACCGGGACGGTGGGGATGACAAACTCCCAACCGACCCTGAAAGTGTGCGGGATTTGCTACTCCACCTGGATCCCTACAAGTCCATGGGTCCGGATGGGATTCATCCCCGGGTGCTGAAAGAGCTGGCGGACGTCATCGCGGAACCTCTCTCAATTATTTTTCAACGATCCTGGGAATTTGGAGAGGTCCCGGTAGACTGGAAGCTGGCAAATGTTGTGCCGATTTTCAAGAAGGGTCAGAAAGAAGACCCTAGCAATTACAGGCCTGTCAGTCTCACGTCAGTGCCTGGTAAAATCATGGAGAAGATGGTTCTCGAACTTATTGAGGCGCACCTGGGGGACAAAGCAGTCATTGGTCCCAGCCAGCATGGGTTTGTGAAGGGTAGGTCCTGCCTAACTAACCTGATTTCCTTTTATGATAAGATCACCCGTATGGTGGACCAAGGGAAACCAGCTGATGTGATTTTTTTGGACTTCAGCAAGGCTTTTGACACCGTTTCCCATAGGATCCTACTGGACAAAATGTCCACCATACAGCTAAATAAAAACATCATACGATGGGTGAGCAATTGGCTAACGGGCAGGGCCCAAAGGGTTATGGTAAATGGGGCTGCGTCAGGCTGGCGGGCGGTCACCAGTGGGGTCCCTCAAGGCTCCATTTTAGGGCCGGTACTTTTCAATATTTTTATAAACGATCTGGATGTAGGAATAGAAGGTATTTTGAGCAAGTTTGCTGATGACACCAAACTTGGAGGAGTTGTGGACTCGAATGAGGGTGGAAAGGCCTTGCAGAGGGACCTGGATAGGTTGGAGAGCTGGGCGATCACCAACCGCATGAAGTTCAATAAGAGCAAGTGCCGGGTCCTGCACCTGGGACGGGGAAACCCTGGCTGCACGTACAGACTGGGCGATGAGACGCTGGAGAGCAGCCTAGAAGAGAGGGATCTGGGGGTCGTGGTAGACAGCAAATTGAATATGAGCCAGCAGTGTGCCCTGGCAGCCAGGAGGGCCAAGCGTGTCCTGGGGTACATCAAGCACGGCATCGCTAGTAGGTCAAGGGAGGTGATTGTCCCGCTCTACTCTGCACTGGTGCGGCCTCACCTCGAGTACTGTGTGCAGTTCTGGGCACCACAGTATAAAAAGGACATGAAACTGTTGGAGAGTGTCCAGAGGAGGGCTACAAAGATGGTGAAAGGCCTGGAGGGGAAGACGTACGATGAACGGCTGAGGTCACTGGGCCTGTTCAGCCTGGAGAAGAGGAGGCTGAGGGGAGACCTCATCACAGTCTACAACTTCCTCGTAAGGGGGTGTCGAGAGGCAGGAGACCTTTTCTCCATTAACACCAGCGACAGGACCCGCGGGAACGGGGTTAAGCTGAGGCAGGGGAAATTTAGGCTTGACATCAGGAGGGGGTTCTTCACAGACAGGGTGGTTGCACACTGGAACAGGCTCCCCAGGGAAGTGGTCACTGCACCGAGCCTGTCTGAATTTAAGAAGAGATTGGACTGTGCACTTAGTCACATGATCTGAACTTTTGGGTAGACCTGTGCGGTGTCAAGAGTTGGACTTCATGATCCTTAAGGGTCACTTCCAACTCAGGATATTCTATGATTCTATGATTCTATGATTGATGATGCAGTGATGATGATGTGATGATGTAGTGATGATAATGTGATGATGCTGTGATAATGCAGTGATTATGCTGTAATGATACTCTGATGACACTGAGATAATGCTCTGATGCAGTAGTGATGATGCAGTGAGGACGCAGAGATGATGCTGTGATGAAAATGCGAAGATGCTGTGATGATGCAGTGATGGCGCAGTGATGATGCTGTGATGACACTGTGATTATGTGGTGATGATGATATGATGATGCTGTGATGATGCTGTGATGATTCTGTGATTATGCAGCTATGACGCTGTGATGACATAGTGATGATGCTGTGATGACACTGTGATGATGATATGATGATGCTGTGATGATGCTGTGATGATGATGTCATGATGCAATGATGATGCAGTGGTGATGATCTGATGATGCTGTAATGATGCTGTGATGGTGCAGTGATGATGCTGTGATGATGATGTGATGATGCTGTGATGATGCAGTGGTGATGCTGTGAAGATGCAGTGATGACGATGCGATGATGCTGTGATGATGCTGTGATGATGCAGTGATGATTCAGTGATGATTCTGTTATGATGCTGTGATGATGCTATTATGATGCTGTGATGACGCTGCGACGACGATATGATGATCCTGTGATTACTCTGTGATGACGTTTTGATGACACTGTTATAATGCTGTGATGATGCAGTGGTGATGCTTTGATGACGCAGAGATGACGCTGTGATGACGCTGTGATGATGCTGTGATGACGCTGTGATGATGCCGTGATGATGCATTCATTATACTGTGATGATGTTGTGATGATGCTGTTATGATGCAATGATGATGATGGGATGATGCTGTTTTGACGCTGTGATGACGCAGTGATGATGCTGTGATGATGCAGTGTTTATGTAGTTATGAGGCTGTGATGATGCTGTGATGATGCTGTGATGATGCTGTGATGATGCTGTAATGATGCTGTGATGATGTTGTGCTGATGCTGTGATGATGTTTTGATTACGCAGTGATGATGCTGTGGTGATGCAGTGATGATGCAGTGATGATGCAGTAATCAAAGCGTCATCACAGCATCATCACAGCATCATCACTGCATCATCAGAACATCATCACAGTGTCATCAAACCGTCATCACAGCATCATCAGACCATCACAACAACATCATCGCAGCATCATCACAGCATCATCACAGCATCATCACTGCATCATCAGAACGTCATCACAGTGTCATCAAACCGTCATCACAGCATCATCGCAGTATCAAGACAACATCATCATTGCATAATCAGTGCATTATCAATGCATCATCAGAGCTTCAACAAGGCATCACAGTGCCATCACAGTGTCATCACTGCATCATCATAGAGTCATCACAGCATCATCACATCATCATCACAGCATCATCACAGCGTCATCAATGCGTCATCACCACTACATCGTCACAGCATCATCACTGCATCATCGCTGCGTCATAACAGCGTCATCACAGCGTCGTCACAGCGTCATCACGTCGTCATCACTGCATCTTCAAAGAATCATCAAAGCATCATCGCAGCGTCATCACTGCATCATCACAGCATGATCACAGCATGATCACAGCGTCATCACAGCATCATAACAGCATTATCGTAGCGTCATCACAGCATAATCACAACATCATCACAGCATCATCGCTGCATCATTACAGCATCATCACAGCATCATCACTGCGTCATCACAGCATCATTACTGCATCATCAGAATATTATCATAGTGTCACCAAAGCGTCAACACAGCATCACAACAGATTCATCGCAGCATCATCACTGAATCATCACAGCATCACAACAACATCATAACAAAATCATCACAGCGTCATCAAAGCGTCATCACAGCTTCATCACTGCATCATCACTGCATCATCACAGCGTCATCAGAGCATCATCACAGCATCATCAAAGCATCACAGCGTCATCAAAGTGTCATCAGAGCATCATCACGGCATCACTACAGTATCATCCTATCATCACAGCATTATTACAGCATCATCACAGCATCATCAAAGCATCACAGCATAATCAAAGCGTCATCACAGCTTCATCACGGCATCACCAAAGCATCATCACAGCATCATCACAGATTCATCACGCCATCATCACAGCATCATCGCAGCATCATCACAGCATCATTAAACCATCACAGCGTCATCAAAGACTCATCGCAGCGTCATCACAGCATCACCACTGCGTCATCAGAGCGTCATCAAAGAACCATCACCTCGTCATCACAGCTTCATCACAGCATCAACACAGCATCATCACAGTGTCTTCAAAGCGTCATCACATCATCATCAGCGCGTCATCACAGAATCATCACAGCGTAATAACTACATTATCAGTGCGTCATCACAGCGTCATCACATCATCATTACAGCATCAACACAGCATCATCGCAGCGTCAGCACTGCATCATCGCAGCGTCATCACTGCATCATAACAGCATCATAAGTGAATGATCACTGCATCATCACAGCATCATAACAACATCATCACATCATCATCACTGCGTCATCACAGCATCATCACTGAGTCATCACTGCATCATTACTGCATTATCACAACATTATCATAGTGTCATCAAAGCGTCATCACAGCATCATCACAGCATCACAACAGCATCATCGTAGCACCATCACTGCATCATCACTGCATCATCACAGCATCATCACTGCATCATCGCAACATCATCACAGTGTCATCAAAGCGTCATCAAAGCATTATCACAGCATCATAACATCATGATCACTGCATCATGAAAATGTCATCACAGCTTCACCAGAGCATTATTACAACATCATCACAGCATCACAGTGTCATCACAGCGTCATCACAGCATCATCACAGCATCATCAAATAATCAAAGCCTCATCAAAGCGTCATCACAGCATCATCACAGCATCATCACTGCATCATCGCAGCATCATCGCAGCGTCATCACAGTGTAATCAATGCGTCATCATAAATACATCGTCACAGCATCATCACAGTGTCATCAATGCATCATCGCAGCATCATCGCAGCGTCATCACAGTGTAATCAATGCGTCATCAAATAATCAAAGCCTCATCAAAGCATCATCACAGCATCATCACAGCGCCATCACAGCGTCATCACAGCGTAATCAATGCGTCATCAAAACTACATCGTCACAGCATCATCACAGTGTCATCAATGCATCATCACAGCATCATCACAGCGCCATCACAGCGTCATCACAGAATCATCACAGCATCATCACAGCATCATCACAGCATCACAACAGCATCATCGTTGCATCATCACTGCATCATCACTTCATCATCACAGCTTCATCACTGCATCATCACAACATCATCACAGTGTCATCAAAGCATCATCACAGCATCATCACATCATGATCACTGCATCATGAAAGCGTCATCACAGCATCACCACAGCATCATCACAACAGTATTACAGTATCACAGCGTCATCACAGCGTCATCATCACATCATCACTGTACCATCACTGTGTCATCACAGCATCATTACTGCATCATCACAACATCATCACAGTGCTATCAAAGCATTGTCACAGCATCATCACAACATCACCATCGCATCGTCATCACTGCATCATCAAAGCATCACAACAGCATCATCGCAGCATCATCACAGCATCATCAATGCATCACAGCGTCGCCATCACTGCATCATCACAGAATCATCACTATATCATCGCAGCGGTATCACTGCATCATCACAGCACCATCACAACATCATCACAGCATCATCACTGCTTCATTAAAGCATCATACCTACATCATCACAGCATCACAGCATCATCAAAGTGTCATAACAACGTCATCACAGCATCATCACTGCATCATCACTCCGTCATTACAGCGTCATCAGAGCATCATCACAGCATCACCAAAGCATCATCACTGCATCATCACAGCATCATCACTGCATCATTACAATATCATCGCAGTGTCACCACTGCATCGTCACACCATCATCACAGCATCATCAAAGCATCACAGCGTCATCAGAGCGTCATCACAACATCATCACTGCGTCATCACAGCCTCATCAAAGCACCATCACAGCTTCATCATGGCGTCATTACAGCATCATTACAGTGTCATCAAAGCGTTATCACAGAGTCATCACAGCATCATCACAGCATCATCGCAGTGTCATCACACCATCATCACACTATTATCACAGCCTCACCACAGCGTCATAACTGCATCAACACTGCACTATCGCTGCATCATCACAGCGTCATCACAGCATAAACACATCATCATAAATGCATCATCACAGCATCATCAATACATCTTCACCGCATCACAGCGTCATCAAAGCATCATCACAGCAGCATCACTACATCATCACTGTCATCACAGCGTCATCAGAGCATCATCACAACATCATCACAGTGTCATCAAAGCATCATCTCAGCATCATCATAATATCATCACAGCATCATGACAACATCATCGCAGCATCATCGCAGCGTTATCAATGCATCATCACAGCATCATCTCAGCGTCATCACTGAATCATCACAGCATCATCATAGCATCATGAAACCATCCCAGCATCATCACAGCGTATTCAGTGTCATCACTGCGTCATAACAGTGTCATCACAGCATCATCACTGCATCATCATATAATCATGAAAGCATCATAGCTGTGTAATCACAGCATCATCAAAGCTTCATCACAGCATCATCACAGCATCATCAAAGCTTCATCCCAGTATCATAACTGCATCATCACTGCATAAACACTACATCAGCACAGCATCATCAGAGCATCATCACAGCATCATCACAACATCATCACAGCGTCACCACAGCATCATCATTGAGTCTCGACAGCGTCATCACAGCATCATGACTGCATCATCACAGCATCATCACTGCATCGTCATATCATCCTGAGAGCATCATAGCTGTATAATCACAGCATCATCAAATTGTCATAACAGCATCATCACAGCGTCATCACAGCATAATAACATTGTCATCACAGCATCATCAAAGCATCACAGTGTAATCAAAGCGTCATCATAGCATCATCACTGCATCATCACAGCATCATAACTGCATCATCACTGTGTCATCAAATCATCATCACAGCACCATCACAACAGCATCACCACAGCATCATAACATCATCATTTCTGGTGCCAACGCAGAAATCTTGTTTTTTTTTGACCATGGGGCACTTTACTCAGCACCTGGCCTGATGGCCGCAGACGGGTCCCTATCTTTTAGGGGAAAAAGGATCCTGGGCCAGGAGCTGGCAGGGCTCATTGAGAGGGCTTTAAACTAGGTAAGAAGGGGGATGGGGCTGAAGCAAGGATTGTTGGGGCTGTGCCAGGGGGAACAATGGCAAGGCCGGAGGATAGGGCAATGGCCCAGCTGAAGTGCATCTACACCAATGCTCTGATGATGCAGTGATGTTGCAGTAGTGACGCTGTGATGACGCTGAGATGTTGCTTTGATGATGCTGCGATGAAGTTCTGGTGATGCTCTGATGATGCAGTGATGATAATTTGATGACGCTATGATGTTGTGATGACGCTGTGATGCACAGCACACATGATCAGAGCATCACAGCATCATCACAGCATCACCATAGTATCATCAGAGCATCATCACCGCATCATCACAGCATCATCACAGCGTCCTTACAGTGTCATCACAGCTTGTGATGATGTGATGATGGTGACGCGGTGATGATGCAGTGAGGATGCAGTTACAATGCTGTGATGACGCTGTGATGATGCAGTGATGATGCACTGATAATGCTGTCATGACGATGTGATGAAGCTGTGATGATGCTGTGATGATGCAGTGATGATTCAGTGATGATTCTGTTATGATGCTGTGATGATGCTATTATGATGCTGTGATGACGCTGCGACGACGATATGATGATCCTGTGATTACTCTGTGATGACGTTTTGATGACACTGTTATAATGCTGTGATGATGCAGTGGTGATGCTTTGATGACGCAGAGATGACGCTGTGATGACGCTGTGATGATGCCGTGATGATGCATTCATTATACTGTGATGATGTTGTGATGATGCTGTTATGATGCAATGATGATGATGGGATGATGCTGTTTTGACGCTGTGATGACGCAGTGATGATGCTGTGATGATGCAGTGTTTATGTAGTTATGAGGCTGTGATGATGCTGTGATGATGCTGTGATGATGCTGTAATGATGCTGTGATGATGCAGTGATGATGTTGTGCTGATGCTGTGATGATGTTTTGATTACGCAGTGATGATGCTGTGGTGATGCAGTGATGATGCAGTGATGATGCAGTAATCAAAGCGTCATCACAGCACCATCACAGCATCATTACTGCATCATCACAGCATCATAACATCATCATCAGAGCATCACAGCATCATCACAGCGTCATCACTGCATCACAACAACAGCATCACAGTGTCATCAAAGCGTAATCATAGCATTATCAGAGCATCACAACAGCATCATCGAAGCGTCATCACAGCATCATCACAGCATCATCACTGCATCATCAGAACATCATCACAGTGTCATCAAACCGTCATCACAGCATCATCAGACCGTCACAACAACATCATCACAGCATCATCACAGCATCATCGCAGCATCATCACTGCATCATCAGAACGTCATCACAGTGTCATCAAACCGTCATCACAGCATCATCACAGTATCAAGACAACATCATCATTGCATAATCAGTGCATTATCAATGCATCATCAGAGCTTCAACAAGGCATCACAGTGCCATCACAGTGTCATCACTGCATCATCATAGAGTCATCACAGCATCATCGCAGCGTCATCACTGCATCATCACAGCATGATCACAGCATGATCACAGCGTCATCACAGCATCATAACAGCATTATCGTAGCGTCATCACAGCATAATCACAACATCATCACAGCATCATCGCTGCATCATTACAGCATCATCACAGCATCATCACTGTGTCATCACAGCATCATTACTGCATCATCAGAATATTATCATAGTGTCATCAAAGCGTCATCACAGCTTCATCACTGCATCATCACTGCATCATCACAGCGTCATCAAAGCGTCATCACAGCATCATCAAAGCATCACAGCGTCATCAAAGTGTCATCAGAGCATCATCACGGCATCACTACAGTATCATCCTATCATCACAGCATTATTACAGCATCATCAAAGCATCACAGCGTCATCAAAGTGTCATCAGAGCATCATCACGGCATCACTACAGTACCATCCTATTATCACAGCATTATTACAGCATCATCACAGCATCATCAAAGCATCACAGCATAATCAAAGCGTCATCACAGCTTCATCACGACATCACCAAAGCATCATCACAGCATCATCACAGAATCATCACGCCATCATCACAGCATCATCGCAGCATCATCACAGCATCATTAAACCATCACAGCGTCATCAAAGACTCATCACAGCTTCATCACAGCATCAACACAGCATCATCACAGTGTCTTCAAAGCGTCATCACATCATCATCAGCGCGTCATCACAGAATCATCACAGCGTAATAACTACATTATCAGTGCGTCATCACAGCGTCATCACATCATCATTACAGCATCAACACAGCATCATCGCAGCGTCAGCACTGCATCATCGCAGCGTCATCACTGCATCATAACAGCATCATAAGTGAATGATCACTGCATCATCACAGCATCACCAAAGAATCACAGCGTCATCATTGTATCATCACAGTATCATCATAGCGTCATCAGAACATTATCGCTGCCTCATCACTGCATCATCACAGCATCATCACTGCATCATCACAGCATCATCACAATATTATCACAGCCTCACCACATCGTCATAACTGGATCATCACTGCATCATCACTGTATCATCAGAGCATCATCACATCATTTCACTACATGATCACAGCATAATAACAGCATCATCACGGCATCATCACAGCATCATCACGACATCATTACTGCATCATCACAGCATCATCAGAGCTTAAACAAAGCATCACAGTGCCATCACAGAATCATCACAACATGATCACAGCGTCATCACAGCATCATCACTGAGTCATCACTGCATCATTACTGCATTATCACAACATTATCATAGTGTCATCAAAGCGTCATCACAGCATCATCACAGCATCACAACAGCATCATCGTAGCACCATCACTGCATCATCACTGCATCATCACAGCATCATCACTGCATCATCGCAACATCATCACAGTGTCATCAAAGCGTCATCAAAGCATTATCACAGCATCATAACATCATGATCACTGCATCATGAAAATGTCATCACAGCTTCACCAGAGCATTATTACAACATCATCACAGCATCACAGTGTCATCACAGCGTCATCACAGCATCATCACAGCATCATCAAATAATCAAAGCCTCATCAAAGCGTCATCACAGCATCATCACAGCATCATCAAAGCTTCATCGCAGTATCATAACTGCATCATCACTGTATAAACACTACATCAGCACAGCATCATCAGAGCATCATCACAGCATCATCACAACATCATCACAGCGTCACCACAGCATCATCATTGAGTCACGACAGCGTCATCACAGCATCATGACTGCATCATCACAGCATCATCACTGCATCATCATATCATCCTGAGAGCATCATAGCTGTATAATCACAGCATCATCAAATTGTCATAACAGCATCATCACAGCGTCATCACAGCATAATAACATTGTCATCACAGCATCATCAAAGCATCACAGTGTAATCAAAGCGTCATCATAGCATCATCACTGCATCATCACAGCATCATAACTGCATCATCACTGTGTCATCAAATCATCATCACAGCACCATCACAACAGCATCACCACAGCATCATAACATCATCATTTCTGGTGCCAACGCAGAAATCTTGTTTTTTTTGACCATGGGGCACTTTACTCAGCACCTGGCCTGATGGCCGCAGACGGGTCCCTATCTTTTAGGGGAAAAAGGATCCCGGGCCAGGAGCTGGCAGGGCTCATTGAGAGGGCTTTAAACTAGGTAAGAAGGGGGATGGGGCTGAAGCAAGGATTGTTGGGGCTGTGCCAGGGGGAACAATGGCAAGGCCGGAGGATAGGGCAATGGCCCAGCTGAAGTGCATCTACACCAATGCTCTGATGATGCAGTGATGTTGCAGTAGTGACGCTGTGATGACGCTGAGATGTTGCTTTGATGATGCTGCGATGAAGTTCTGGTGATGCTCTGATGATGCAGTGATGATAATTTGATGACGCTATGATGTTGTGATGACGCTGTGATGCACAGCACACATGATCAGAGCATCACAGCATCATCACAGCATCACCATAGTATCATCAGAGCATCATCACCGCATCATCACAGCATCATCACAGCGTCCTTACAGTGTCATCACAGCTTGTGATGATGTGATGATGGTGATGCGGTGATGATGCAGTGAGGATGCAGTTACAATGCTGTGATGATGCTGTTATGACGCAGTGATGATGCTTAGATGATGCTGTGATGATGATATGATGATGCAGTGATGAAGCAGTGATGGTAATTTGATAACGCAGTGATAGTGCTCTGATTATGCAGTGATGATGCTGTGATGCTGAGATGATGTTGTGATGCTGCAGTGATGATGCTGTGATGATGCAGTGATCATGCAGTGATGATGCTGTGATGACGCAGTGACGATGCTGCGATGATGCTGTGGTGATGATGTGATGATGCTGTGATGATGCTTTGATGACGCTATAGTGATTCTGTGATGATGCTGTAGTGGTACTATGATGATGCTGTGAGGATGCTGCGATGACGCTCTGATGACGCATAATCATGATGTAATGATGCTGTGTTGATGCTGCGACGACACTGTTGTGATGCTGTGATGACGCTGTGATGATGCTGTGATGATACTGAGATGGCGTTGTGATGATGCATTGATGATGCAGTGATGACGCAGTAATGATGCTATGTTTATGTAGTGATGATGTAGTGATGACGCAGTGATGATGCTCTGATGATGATGTGATGATGCAGTGATGGTGATGTGATGATGTAGTGATTCTGCACTAATGATGCTGTGATTATGCTGAGATGATGCTCTGATGATGCAGTGATGATTCTGCGATGATGTTGTGATGATGTTGCTATGATGTGATGATACTGTGATGATGCAGTGATGACGCTGCAATGATGCTCTGATGAATCTGTGATGATGCTATGATTACACTGTCGTGATGCTCAGATAACACTGTTGTGATGCTATGATGATGCTGCAATGATGTTGTGATGATGCAATGATTCTGCAGTACTGATACTGTGATGATGCTGAGATTATGCTGTGATGATGCAGTGATGATGATGTGATGATGCTGTGACAATGTAGTGATGATGCAGTGAAGATGCTCTGAGGATACTGTGATGATGTTGTGATGCTGCAGTGATGACGCTTCGATCCTGCTGTGATGATGCTGTGATTACGCCGTGATGATGCTTTGATGATGCTGTGATAATGCTGTGATGATGCAGTTATGATGATGTGATGATGCAGGGATGATGATGTGATGATGCTGTGATGACGCGGTCATGATTCTGTGACAATGCAGTGATGATGCTGTGATGACCCTGACGTGATGTTGTGATGACGCTGTCGTGATGCTGTGATGATGACAATATGATGACGTAGTTATGATGATGTTATGATGCAGTCATTATGCAATGATGATGCAGATATGAGGCTGTGATGAAGCTGTGATGATATTGTGATGATGCTGTGACGACGCTGTGATGACACAGTGATGATGCTGTGATGATTCTGCGATGACTCTGTGATGACCGTATCGTGATTATGTGTTAATACTGTGATGATGCTGTGATGACGCAGTGATGATGCAGTGATGATGATATGATGATGCAGTGATGGTGATGTGATGATGCAGATATTTTGATGTGTTGATGCAGTGATTCCGCAGTATTGATACTGTGATGACACTGAGATGAAGCATTGATGATGCATTGATGATGATGTGATGGTGCAGTGATGATTTGATAATGCTGTGACGATGCAGTGATGATGCTGTGATGATACTATGATTATGTTGTGATGATGTAGTGATGAGGCATTTATGACACTGCGATGATGTTGTGATGACTATGTGATGATTCTGTTATAACACTGTGATGAAACTGCTGTGATGCTCTTGTAACGCTGTCGTGATGCTGTGATGATGCTGCGATGATGTTTTGATGATTTTGTGATGACGCAATGATGATGCTGTGATGATGCAGTGTTTATGCGGTTATGATGCTGTGATGACCCTGTTATGATGCGTGTATGAAGACGCGATGATGCTGTGACTATGCAGCGATGATGCAGTGATGACGCTGCGATGATGATATGATGATGCAGTGATGATACTGTGATAACGTTGTGATGATGCAGTGATTATGCTGTAATGATGCAGTGATTATGCAGTAATGATGCTGTAGTGACGCTGCGATTATGCTGTGATGATTCTGTGATGTTGCTGTGGTGACACTGTTGAGGCTGTTGTGATGCTCTGATAATGCTGTTGTGATGCTGTGATGATGCTGTGATGATACCGTGATGATGCAGTTACGATGCAGTGATGATGCTGTGATGTTGCTGCGATGACGCTGTGGTGACGATGTGATAATGCAGTGATGATGCAGTTATGATGCAGTGATGATGCAGTTATGATGCTTTAATGACATTGTGATGATATTGTGATTATGCTGTGATGACATAGTGATGATGCTGTGATGATTCTGTGATGACGATCTGATGATGATGTGATGATGCTGTGATGATGCTGTTATAACACTGTGATGACACTGTGATGATGCTGAGATTATGCTGTGGAGATGCAGTGATGATGCAGTGATGATGCAGTTATGACCCTGTGATGACACTGTGATGATGCAGTGGTGACACTGTGATGACGGTGTGATTATGCTGTGATGACGCTGTAATGATACAGTGATGAGGCTGTGATGACCCTGTCGTGATGCTGTGATGATGCTGAGATGATGCTGTGATGACACTGTGATGATGCATTTATGACGCTGTGATTATGTAGCTATGATGCAGTGATGATTCTGCGATGATTCATTGATGATGCAGTGATGATGCTGCGATGATGATTTGAAGATGCAGTGATGATGCAGTGATGATGCTGTGAAGGCGCAGTGGTGATGCTTTGATTATGCTGTGATAATGCATTGATTATGCAGTAATGATGCTGTGATGATGCTGAGATGATGCTGTGATGATGCAGTGATGGTGCAATGATGATGCAGTGATGATGCTGTGATGACGGTGCAATGATGATTTGATGATGCTGTGATGACTGTGATGACACTGTGATGACACTATTATGATGCTGAGATGATGCAGTGATGACGCAATGATGATGCAGTGATGATGCTGTTATGACGCTGTGATGACGCAGTGATGATGCTGTGATGATGCAGTGTTTATGTTGTTATGAGGCTGTGATGATGCTCTGATGATGCCGTTATGACACTGTGATAATGCAGTGATGATGCTGTCATGATGCTGTGATTATGCGTTTATGATGTAGTGATTATGCAGTGATGATGATGTCATGACACTGTAATGATGCTGTGATGAGGCAGAGATGAAGCAGTGATGATACTGTGAAGATGTTGTGATGAAGCTGTGATGATGCAGTGATGATGATGGGATTATGTAGTGAAGATGATGTGATGATGCAGAGATGACGCTGTGATAATGCAGTGATTATTCAGAAATGATACTGTGATGACACTGAGATGATGCTTTTATGATGCAGTGATGATGCTGTGGTGATGCATTGATGATGCAGAGATGATGCAGTGATCAAAGCGTCATCACAGCATCATCACAACATCATCACAGCGTCATCACAGCATCATTATTGCATCATCAAAACATCATCACATTGTCATCAAACCGTCATCACAGCATCATAAGAGTATCACAACAGCATCATCGCCTCGTCATCACAGCATCATCACAGCATCATCACTGCATCATCAGAACATCATCACAGTGTCATCAAACTGTCATCACAGCATTATCAGAGCATCACAACAGCATCATCGCAGCGTCATCACAGCGTCATCACTGCATCATCAGAACGTCATCACAGTGTCATCAAACCGTCGTCACAGCATCATCAGAGCATCACATCAGCATCATCATTGAGCCATCACTGCATCATCACAGCATCATCACTGGGTCATCAGAACATAATCACAGTGTCATAAAACCGTCATCACAGCATCATCACAGTATCAAGACAACATCATCACTGCATAATCAGTGCATTTTCAATGCATCATCAGAGCTTCAACAAGGCATCACAGTGCCATCACAGTGTCATCACTGCATCATCATAGAGTCATCAAAGCATCACCACTACATCGTCACAGCATCATCACTGCATCATCACTGCATCATAATAGCGTCATCACAGCGTCATCACAGCGTCATCACGTCGTCATCACTGCACCTTCACAGAATCATCAAAGCATCATCGCAGCGTCATCACTGCATCATCACAGCATGACCACAGCATGATCACAGCATCATAATAGCATTATCGTACCGTCATCACAGCATAATCACATCATCATCGCTGCATCATTACAGCATCATCACAGCATCATCACTGCGTCATCACTGCATGATTACTGCATCATCAGAACATTATCATAGTGTCATCAAAGCGTCAACACAGCATCATCACAGCATCACAACAGCATCATAACAAAATCATCACAGCGTCATCAAAGCGTCATCACTGCATCATCACTGCATCATCACTGCATCATTACAGCGTCATCAGAGCATCATCACAGCATCATCACTGCATCATCACAGCATCATCACAGCATCATCACTGCATCATCACAGCATCATCACTGCATCATCACAGCATCATCACAGCATCATCGAAGCGTCATCACAGTATCATCACAATATCATCACAGCATCATCACATCATCATTATTGCATCATGACTGCATCATTACAGCATCATCAGAGCAGAATCAGTGCGTCGTCACAGCATCATTACTGCATCACCACATCATCACTGTGTTATCGCAGTGTCATCACAGCATCATCACAACATCATCACAGAATCATCACAGCATCATTGCAGCATCATCACATCATCAATACTGCGTCATCACAGCATCATCAGAACATAGTCACACTGTCATCAAAGCGTCATCACAGCATCGTCACAGCATCATAACACATCATCACAGCATCACAACAGAATCATCACAGCTTCATAACAGCATCATCCAGGCGTCATGTCATCAACGTGTCATCAGAGCATCATCACAGCATCACTACAGCATCATCATATCATCACAGCATTATTACAGCATCATCACAGAGTCATCACAGCATCATCACTCCGTCATTAGAGCGTCATCAGAGCATCATCACAGCATCACCAAAGCATCATCACAGCATCATCACTGCATCATTACAGCGTCATCAAATTATCATCACTGCATCATCAGAGCATCACCAGAAATTCATCGCAGCATCATCAAAGCAACATCACAGCGTGACTACTGCAACATCACTGCATCATCTGAGCATCATCACTGCGTCATAACAGACTTATCACAGCACCATCACAGCATTATCACAACAGCATCACCACAGCATCATAACATCATCATTTCTGGTGCCAACGCAGAAATCTTGTTTTTTTTTGACCATGGGGCACTTTACTCAGCACCTGGCCTGATGGCCGCAGACGGGTCCCTATCTTTTAGGGGAAAAAGGATCCTGGGCCAGGAGCTGGCAGGGCTCATTGAGAGGGCTTTAAACTAGGTAAGAAGGGGGATGGGGCTGAAGCAAGGATTGTTGGGGCTGTGCCAGGGGGAACAATGGCAAGGCCGGAGGATAGGGCAATGGCCCAGCTGAAGTGCATCTACACCAATGCTCTGATGATGCTCTGATGATGCAATGATGTTGCACTAGTGACGCTGTGATGACACTGAGATGTTGCTTTGATGATGCTGCGATGAAGTTCTGGTGATGCTCTGATGATGCAGTGATGATAATTTGATGACGCTATGATGCTGTGATGACGCTGTGATGCACAGCACACATGATCAGAGCATCACCGCATCATCACAGCATCATCACAGCGTCCTTACAGTGTCGTCACAGTGTCATCATACCTTGTGATGCTGTGATGATGGTGATGCTGTGATGATGCAGTGATGAGGCCACGATGATGCTGTGATGACAATTTGATGATGTAGTGATGATGCTTTGATGCCGCTATGATGATGCAGTGATGATGCAGAAATGCTGTCGTGATTATGACTCTATGATGCTGTAATGATGTTGTGATGATGCAGTGATTATGAAGTAATGATGCTGAGATGATGTTGTGATTATGCCGTGATGATGCAGTGATGATTCTGTGATGATGCTGTGATGATGCAGTGATTATGCAGTGATGACACTGTGATGATGGTGTGATGATGTTGTGATTATGGTGTGATGATGTAGTGATGATGCTCTGAAGATGCACTGACAATAGTGTGATGACACTGTGATGATGCAGTGAGTAAGCAGTAAAGATGCTTTGATGATGCTGTTATGATGCTGCAATGATGCTGTGGTTTGCTGTGATGACAATTTGATGACGTAGTGATGATTCTGTCATAACGCCATGATGCTGCTCTGGTGCTGCTGTGATGATGCTGTGATGACGCAGTGAAGATTATGAGATGATGATGTGATGATGCTGCGATGATCATGTGATAATGCAGTGACGATGATGTTATGATGCTCTGATGATGCAGTCATGACACTGTGATATCTCTCTGATGATGCTGTGATGGTGTAGTGATGATACTGTGATGATGTTGTGATGATGCTATGATGATGATCTTATGATTCTGTTGTGACGCTGTGATGACGCAGTAATGATGCTGTGGTGATTCTGTGATGACACTGTGATGACGCTGCGATGATCATGTGACGATGCAGTGACGATGCAGTGATGACACTGTGATGACGCTGTGACGATGCAGTGATTATGCAGTAATGATGCTGTGATGATGCTGCAATGATGCTGTGACGATGCAGTGATGGTGCAGTAATGATGCTTTGATGATGCTGTAATGATATGGTGATGATGCAGTGATTATGCTGTGATGATGCTGTTACAATACTGTGATGATGTTGTGATGATGATGTGATGATGCTCTGATGACGCAATGATGATGCTGGGATGATGCTGTGATGACGATGTGATGATGCTGTGATGACACTGTTATGATGTTGTGATGATGATGCTGTGATGATGCTGTGATGATGAAATGATTATGCAGTGATGATGCTGAGATGTTGCAGTGATGATGCTGTGATGATGCTGAGATGATGCTGTAATGATGTTGTGATGATGTGTGATGATGCTGTGATGACACATTGATGATGCTGTCATGATGCAGTGATTATGCAGTGATAATGCTTTGATGACGCTGCGCTGATGCAGTGATGACACAGTTATGATGCAGTGATGATGCAGTGATGACACTGTCATGACGCTGTGATGATGCAGTGAGTAAGCAGTAATGATGCTGTGATGATGCTTTAATAATGCGGTCATGATGCTGTGATGATGCAGTGATGATGCTCTGATGACACTGTGATAATTTTGTGATGATGATGTGATGATGCAGTGATGATGCTAAGATTGTTTTGTGATTATGCTGTGATGATGCCGTGATGATGCTATGATTATGTTTTGATGATTATGTGATGATGCAGTGATCATGCTGCAACGCTGCTGTGATGATGCTGTGATTATGCTGTGGTGATGCTATGATTATGTTGTGATGACGCTGTGATGATGCTCTGATGCTGCTGTGATGCTGCTGTGATGCTGCTGTGATGATGCAGTGATGATGTTGCGATGGTGCCGTGATGATGCAGTGGTGACGCTGGGATGATGCTGTGATGATGCAGTGATGATGCAGTGATGACGATGTGATGATGCAGTGATGATGCAGTGATGATGATGTGATGATGCAATGATTATGCAGTAATGGTGCTTTGATGATGCTGAGAAGATGCAGTGATTATGCAGTGATGATGCACTCATGACGCTGTGAAGATTTTTTGATGATGCTCTGATGACGAAGTGATGATGTTGTAATGATGATGTGTTGATGCAGAGATGATGCTGTGATGCCGTTGTGATGATGCTGTTATGACGTTGTGACGATGCTCTGTTGATGCTGTGATGATGCAGTGATGACGCTGCGGTGATGCTGTGATGATACAGTCATGATGTTACGATGACGCTGTGATGATGCAGTAATGATGTTGTGATGATGCTGTCGTTACGCTATGATGATTCTGTGATTATGTAGCTAAAATGCTGTGATGATGATGTGATGATGTAGTGATGATGCAGTGGTGATGCTCTGATGACGATGCAAAGATGCTGTAATGATGCAGTAATGATGCTGTGATGATGCTGTGATTATGCTGAGATTATGCTCAGATTATGCTCTGATGATGCAGTGATGGTACAGTGATGACTCAGTGAGGAGTCAGTGATGATGATGTGATTATGATGCGGAGATGCTGTGATCATGCAGTAAGGATGCAATGATGATGCTGTGATGACACTGTGATTATGTTGTGTTGATACTTGTAATGATGTTTTGATGACGATGTGATGATGCTGTGATGATGCAGTGATTATGCAGTGATGATGCTGTGATGATGTGGTGATGATGCAGTGATTATGCAGTGATGATGCTGTGATGATATTGTGATGATGATATGAAGATGCTATGATGATTCAGTGATGATTCTGTGATGATGCATTTACGATACTGTGATGACACTGTGATGATGTTGTTATGATGGTGTGATGATGCTGTGATGATATTTTGATGATACTGTGACAATGATGTGATGATGCAGCAATGATGCAGTGTTGATGATGTGATGATGCGGTGATGATGCAGTGATTATGCAGTGATGATGCGGTGATGATGCATTGGTGGTGCTGTGATGATGCTTGGATGATGCTTGGATGATTCAGTGATGATTCTGTGATGACACTGTGATGATGTGATGATGCAGTGAATATACTGTGATGACACTATGATGATGCAGTGATTATGCAGAAATGATTCTGTGATGATGCTGAGATGATGTTGTTATGATGCAGTGATGATGCTTTGATGACGCTGTCGTGATGGTGAGATGACGCTGTCGTGATGCTTTGATGATGCTGTGATGACACTGTGATGATGCAGTGATGATACTGTGATGACGCTGTGAAAATGCAATGATTATGCAGAAATGATTCTGTGATGATGCTGAGATGATGCTGTGATGATGCAGTGAGTAAGCAGTGATGATGCAGTAATGATGCCATGATGATGCTGAGATGATGCTGTGATGTTGCAGTGATGGTGCAGTGATGATTCAGTGAGGACACTGTGATGATGCTGTGATTACAATCTGATGACGTAGTGATGATGCTGTGATGACCTTATGATGATGCTGTGATGATTCTGTGATGATGCTGTGATTATGCTGCTATGATGCAGTCATGATGCAGTGATGATGCTGAGATGACACTGATGATGCTGTGATAATGACGTGATGATGCTGTGATGATGTATTGATGACAGTGAAGATGCTATAATGATGATGTGATGATGCAGTGATGATGCTGTGATAATGTTCTGATGATGAAGCTATGATGTTATGATGCAGTGATGACACTGTCATGACGCTGTGATGATGCAGTGAGTAAGCAGTAATGATGCTGTGATGATGCTGAGATGATGATGTGATGATGCAGTGGTGATGCTCTGATGACGATGCAAAGATGCTGTGATGATGCAGTAATGATGCTGTGATGATTCTGTGATGATTTGGTGATGATGCTGTGATGACAGTTTGATGACGTTGTTATGATGCTGTGATGACACTGAAAACGTTGTGATGATGATGTGATAATGCTGTGATGATGGAGTGATGATGTATTTATGACATTGTGATTATGCCGAGATGATGCTTTGATGATGCAGTTATGATGCTGTGATGATGATGCACTCATGATGCAGTGAGGATGCAGTGATGATGCTGTGATGATGCTCCGATGATGACGAAGTGATGATGCTGTGATGATGCAGTGATGTGTAGTGATGACGCTGTGATGATATTGTGATGATGATGTGATGATGCTGTGATTATGCGGAGATTATGCAGTGATTATGCAGTGATGATGCTGTCATGACAGTGTGATGATGCTGTGATGATGCTGCGATGTTGCTGTGAGGATGCTGTGATGATGCAGTGATTCTGAAGTAATGATGCTGTGATGGTGCAGTGATGATGCAGTGATGATGCAGTGATGATGCAGTGATGATATGATGATGCAGTGATTATGCTGTAATAATTCTGTGACTATACTGAGATGATGCTGTAATGATGCATTGATGACGCTGTGATGACGCTGTGTTGATGCTGTGAGGATGCTGTGATGATGCAGTGATGATGCAGTGATGATGCTGACATGAAACTGATGATGTTGTGATGATGATGTGATGATGCTATGATGATGCAGTGAGTAAGCAGTAATGATGCTGAGATGATGATGTGATGATGCTGTGATGATGCTCTGATGATGCTGTGATGACGCAGTGATGATTCTGTGATGATGCAGTGATGATGTAGTGATGATGCTGTGATGATACTGTGATTATGCTGTGATGATGCTGTGATGATGCTCTGATGATGCTGTGATGACGCAGTGATGATTCTGTGATGATGCAGTGATGATGTAGTGATGACGCTGTGATGATACTGTGATTATGCTGTGATGATGCTGTGATTATGCGGTGATTATGCAGTGATGATGCTGTCATGACCCTGTGATGATGATGCGATGATGCTGTGATGATGCTGCGATGTTGCTGTGAGGATGCTGTGATGATGCAGTGATTCTGCAGTAATGATGCTGTGATGGTGCTGTGATGATGCAGTGATGATGCAGTGATGACGATATGATGATGCAGTGATTATGCAGTGATTATGCTGTGACTATACTGAGATGATGCTGTAATGATGCATTGTTGACGTTGTGATGACGCTGTATTGATGCTGTGAGGATGCTGTGATGATGCAGTGATTATGCAGTGATGATGCTGTGATGACTCTGTGATGATGTTGTGATGATGCTGTGATGATGCTCTGATGATGCTGTGATGATGCAGTGATGATGCTGTGATGATGCAGTGATGATGCATTGATGATGTAGTGATGACGCTGTGATGATACTGTGATTATGTTGAGATGATGCTGTGATGATGTGATGATGCAGTGATGATTCACTGAGTAAGAAGTGATTATGTAGTGATGACGCTCTGATGACGCAGTGATGATGTTGTGATGATGTTGTGATAATGCAGTGATGATGCTGTGATGACACTGTAATGACGCTGTCGTGATGCTGTGATGACGTAGTCATGGTGTTGTAATGATGCTGTTATGACACTGTGATTATGCAGTGATGATGCTATGATGATGCTGTGATGATACAGTGATGACAATTTGATGATGTAGTGATGATGCTGTGATGACTCTATGATTATGCAGCTATGATGCTATGATGATGATGTGAGGATGAAGTGATTATGCATTTTTGATGCTGTGATGACGCTGTCATGATGCTGTGATGAAGCTGCGATGATGCAGTGATTATGCAGTTAGGACGCTTTGATGACACTGTGATGATGCATTTATGACACTGTAATGACGCTGTGATGATGTTGTGATGATGCAGTGAATAAGCAGTGATGATGCTGTGATGACGCTTTGATGATGTTGTGATTATGATGTGATGCAGTGATGATTTTGTGATGATGCAGTTTAGATGCAGTGACGATGCAGTTATGACGCTGTGATGACGCGGTGATGATGCTGTGATGATGCTTTGATGATTTTGTTATGTTGTTGTGATGATGCAGTTATGATGATATGACGATGCTGTAACGATGCCGTGATGATGCAGTGATGATGCTGTGATTATTCAGTGATGATGCAGTGATGATGCATGATGATGCTACGATGATGTTGTGATGACGCTGTGATGATGATGTGATGATGCTGCAATGATGCTGTGATGATTCTGTGATGATGTTGTGATGATGCTGTGATGACGCTGCGATAACACAGTGATGATGTGGTGATGCAGTAATGATGCTGTGACGACGCACTGATTCTGCTCTGATGATGCTGTAATGATGCAGTCATGATGCAATAATGATGATGCTGTGATGATGCAGTGATGATGTTGTTATGACGCTGTGATGAAGCTGTGATAATATTATGATGATGCTATGATGACATAGCGATGATGCTGTGAAGATTCTTTGATGACGATGTGATGACGATGTGATGATGCTCTGATGATGCTGTTATGACGCTGTGATGATGCTGTGATGGTTCTTTGATGATGCAGTGTTTATGCAGTTATGACGCTGTGATGACGCTGTGATGATGCTTTGATCATGCTGTTATGATGCAGTTATTATGACGCCATGATGTTGTGACAATGCAGTGATGATGCGGTGATGACGCTGTGATGATGCAGTGATGATGCAGTAATGACGCTGTGATGATTTTGTGATGATGCTCTGATGACGCAGTGATGATGCTGTGATGATGTAGTGATGATGCTGTGAAGACGCTCTCATGACACTGTCGTGAAGCTGTGATGATGCTCTATTGATGCTGTGATGATGCAGTAATAACGCTGTGATGACGCTCTTATAATTTTGTGATGATGCTGTGATGATACTGTGGTGATGCAGTTATGATGCAGTGATGACGCTGTGATGAGTCTCTGATGATGCTGAGATGACGCTGTGATGATGCAGTGATGACGCTGTGATGACACTATCGTGATTCTGTGATGATGATGTGATGATGCAGTAATGATGCTGTGATGATGCACTGATGATACTGTGATGACGTTGTGATAATGCAATGATTAGGCAGTAATGATGCTGTGATGATGCTGAGATGACACTGTGATGATGCAGTAATGGTGCAGTGATGATGCAGTTATGACACCGTGATAATGCTGTGATGCCGCAGTGAGTAAACAGTAATGATTCTGTGATGATGCAGTGATGATGATGTGATGATGCTGTGATGATGCTTTGATGATGCTGTGATGCTGCAGTGATGAAGCTGTGATGATTTTGTGATGATGCAGTTTAGATGCAGTGACGATGCAGTTATGACGCTGTGATGACGCGGTGATGATGCTGTGACGATGCTTTGATGGTTTTGTTATGTTGTTGTGATGATGCAGTTATGATGATATGACAATGCTGTAACGATGCCGTGATGATGCTGTGATGATGCTGTGATGACGCTGCGGTGATGCTGTGATGATGCTGTGATGATACAGTCATGATGTTACGATGACGCTGTGATGATGCTGTAATGATGTTGTGATGATGCTGTCGTTACGCTATGATGATTCTGTGATTATGTAGCTAAAATGCTGTGATGATGATGTGATGATGTAGTGATGATGCAGTGGTGATGCTCTGATGACGATGCAAAGATGCTGTGATGATGCAGTAATGATGCTGTGATGATGCTGTGATTATGCTGAGATTATGCTCAGATTATGCTCTGATGATGCAGTGATGGTACAGTGATGATTCAGTGAGGAGTCAGTGATGATGATGTGATTACGATGCGGAGATGCTGTGATCATGCAGTAAGGATGCAATGATGATGCTGTGATGACACTGTGATTATGTTGTGTTGATACTTGTAATGATGTTTTGATGACGATGTGATGATGCTGTGATGATGCAGTGATTATGCAGTGATGATGCTGTGATGATGTGGTGATGATGCAGTGATTATGCAGTGATGATGCTGTGATGATGCAGTGATGATGCTGTGATGATATTGTGATGATGATATGAAGATGCTATGATGATTCAGTGATGATTCTGTGATGATGCATTTACGATACTGTGATGACGCTGTGATGATGTTGTTATGATGGTGTGATGATGCTGTGATGATATTTTGATGATACTGTGACAATGATGTGATGATGCAGCAATGATGCAGTGTTGATGATGTGATGATGCGGTGATGATGCAGTGATGATGCGGTGATGATGCAGTGATTATGCAGTGATGATACTGTGATGATGCGTTGGTGGTGCTGTGATGATGCTTGGATGATGCTTGGATGATTCAGTGATGATTCTGTGATGACACTGTGATGATGTGATGATGCAGTGAATATACTGTGATGACACTATGATGATGCAGTGATTATGCAGAAATGATTCTGTGATGATGCTGAGATGATGTTGTTATGATGCAGTGATGATGCTTTGATGACGCTGTCGTGATGGTGAGATGACGCTGTCGTGATGCTTTGATGATGCTGTGATGACACTGTGATGATGCAGTGATGATACTGTGATGACGCTGTGAAAATGCAATGATTATGCAGAAATGATTCTGTGATGATGCTGAGATGATGTTGTGATGATGCAGTGAGTAAGCAGTGATGATGCAGTAATGATGCCATGATGATGCTGAGATGATGCTGTGATGTTGCAGTGATGGTGCAGTGATGATTCAGTGAGGACACTGTGATGATGCTGTGATTACAATCTGATGACGTAGTGATGATGCTGTGATGACCTTATGATGATGCTGTGATGATTCTGTGATGATGCTGTGATTATGCTGCTATGATGCAGTCATGATGCAGTGATGATGCTGAGATGACACTGATGATGCTGTGATAATGATGTGATGATGCTGTGATGATGTATTGATGACAGTGAAGATGCTATAATGATGATGTGATGATGCAGTGATGATGCTGTGATAATGTTCTGATGATGAAGCTATGATGTTATGATGCAGTGATGACACTGTCATGACGCTGTGATGATGCAGTGAGTAAGCAGTAATGATGCTGTGATGATGCTGAGATGATGATGTGATGATGCAGTGGTGATGCTCTGATGACGATGCAAAGATGCTGTGATGATGCAGTAATGATGCTGTGATGATTCTGTGATGATTTGGTGATGATGCTGTGATGACAGTTTGATGACGTTGTTATGATGCTGTGATGACACTGAAAACGTTGTGATGATGATGTGATAATGCTGTGATGATGGAGTGATGATGTATTTATGACATTGTGATTATGCCGAGATGATGCTTTGATGATGCAGTTATGATGCTGTGATGATGATGCACTCATGATGCAGTGAGGATGCAGTGATGATGCTGTGATGATGCTCTGATGATGACGAAGTGATGATGCTGTGATGATGCTGTGATGATGCAGTGATGTGTAGTGATGACGCTGTGATGATATTGTGATGATGCTGTGATGATGCTGTGATTATGCGGAGATTATGCAGTGATTATGCAGTGATGATGCTGTCATGACAGTGTGATGATGCTGTGATGATGCTGCGATGTTGCTGTGAGGATGCTGTGATGATGCAGTGATTCTGAAGTAATGATGCTGTGATGGTGCTGTGATGATGCAGTGATGATGCAGTGATGATGCAGTGATGATATGATGATGCAGTGATTATGCTGTAATAATTCTGTGACTATACTGAGATGATGCTGTAATGATGCATTGATGACGCTGTGATGACGCTGTGTTGATGCTGTGAGGATGCTGTGATGATGCAGTGATGATGCAGTGATGATGCTGACATGAAACTGATGATGTTGTGATGATGATGTGATGATGCTCTGATGATGCTGTGATGACGCAGTGATGATTCTGTGATGATGATGTGATGATGCTGTGATGATGCTCTGATGATGCTGTGATGACGCAGTGATGATTCTGTGATGATGCAGTGATGATGTAGTGATGATGCTGTGATGAGACTGTGATTATGCTGTGATGATACTGTGATGATGCTTTGATGATGCTGTGATGACGCAGTGATGACACTGTGATGATGCAGTGATGATGTAGTGATGACGCTGTGATGATACTGTGATTATGCAGTGATGATGCTGTGATGATGTGGTGATTATGCAGTGATGATGCTGTCATGACACTGTGATGATGTTGTGATGATGCTGTGATGATGCTCTGATGATGCTGTGATGATGCAGTGATGATGCTGTGATGATGCAGTGATGATGCATTGATGATGTAGTGATGATGCTGTGATGATACTGTGATTATGCTGAGATGATGCTGTGATGATGTGATGATGCAGTGATGATTCAGTGAGTAAGAAGTGATTATGTAGTGATGACGCTCTGATGACGCAGTGATGATGTTGTGATGATGTTGTGATAATGCAGTGATGATGCTGTGATGACACTGTAATGACGCTGTCGTGATGCTGTGATGACGTAGTCATGGTGTTGTAATGATGCTGTTATGACACTGTGATTATGCAGTGATGATGCTATGATGATGCTGTGATGATACAGTGATGACAATTTGATGATGTAGTGATGATGCTGTGATGACTCTATGATTATGCAGCTATGATGCTATGATGATGATGTGAGGATGAAGTGATTATGCATTTTTGATGCTGTGATGACGCTGTCATGATGCTGTGATGAAGCTGCGATGATGCAGTGATTATGCAGTTAGGACGCTTTGATGACACTTTGATGATGCATTTATGACACTAATGACGCTGTGATGATGTTGTGATGATGCAGTGAATAAGCAGTAATGATACTGTGATGATGCTGAGATGATGCTGTGATAACGCAGTGATTATGCTGTGATGACGCTTTGATGATGTTGTGATTATGATGTGATGCAGTGATGATTTTGTGATGATGCAGTTTAGATGCAGTGACGATGCAGTTATGACGCTGTGATGACGCGGTGATGATGCTGTGATGATGCTTTGATGATTTTGTTATGTTGTTGTGATGATGCAGTTATGATGATATGACGATGCTGTAACGATGCCGTGATGATGCAGTAATGATGCTGTGATGATGCATGATGATGCTACGATGATGTTGTGATGATGCTGTGATGATGATGTGATGATGCTGCAATGATGCTGTGATGATTCTGTGATGATGCTGTGATGACGCTGCGATAACACAGTGATGATGTGGTGATGCAGTAATGATGCTGTGACGACGCACTGATTCTGCTCTGATGATGCTGTAATGATGCAGTCATGATGCAATAATGATGATGCTGTGATGATGCAGTGATGATGTTGTTATGACGCTGTGATGAAGCTGTGATAATATTATGATGATGCTATGATGACATAGCGATGATGCTGTGAAGATCCTTTGATGACGATGTGATGACGATGTGATGATGCTCTGATGATGCTGTTATGACGCTGTGATGATGCTGTGATGGTTCTTTGATGATGCAGTGTTTATGCAGTTATGACGCTGTGATGACGCTGTGATGATGCATTGATCATGCTGTTATGATGCAGTTATTATGACGCCATGATGTTGTGACAATGCAGTGATGATGCGGTGATGACGCTGTGATGATGCAGTGATGATGCAGTAATGATGCTGTGATGATTTTGTGATGATGCTCTGATGACGCAGTGATGATGCTGTGATGATGTAGTGATGATGCTGTGAAGACGCTCTCATGACACTGTCGTGAAGCTGTGATGATGATGTCGTGATGCTGTGATGACGCTGTGATAACGCTGTGATGACGCTGTGATGATGCTCTATTGATGCTGTGATGATGCAGTAATAACGCTGTGATGACGCTCTTATAATTTTGTGATGATGCTGTGATGATACTGTGGTGATGCAGTGATGATGCAGTGATGACGCTGTGATGAGTCTCTGATGATGCTGAGATGACGCTGTGATGATGCAGTGATGACGCTGTGATGACACTATCGTGATTCTGTGATGATGATGTGATGATGCAGTAATGATGCTGTGATGATGCACTGATGATACTGTGATGACGTTGTGATAATGCAATGATTAGGCAGTAATGATGCTGTGATGATGCTGAGATGACACTGTGATGATGCAGTAATGGTGCAGTGATGATGCAGTTATGACACCGTGATAATGCTGTGATGCCGCAGTGAGTAAACAGTAATGATTCTGTGATGATGCAGTGATGCTGCTGCGATGATGCTTTGATGATGCTGTGATGCTGCAGTGATGAAGCTGTGATGATTTTGTGATGATGCAGTTTAGATGCAGTGACGATGCAGTTATGACGCTGTGATGACGCGGTGATGATGCTGTGACGATGCTTTGATGATTTTGTTATGTTGTTGTGATGATGCAGTTATGATGATATGACGATGCTGTAACGATGCCGTGATGATGCTGTGATGATGCTGTGATGATGCAGTGATGACACTGCGGTGATGCTGTGATGATACAGTCATGATGTTACGATGACGCTGTGATGATGCTGTAATGATGTTGTGATGATGCTGTCGTTACGCTATGATGATTCTGTGATTATGTAGCTAAAATGCTGTGATGATGATGTGATGATGTAGTGATGATGCAGTGGTGATGCTCTGATGACGATGCAAAGATGCTGTGATGATGCAGTAATGATGCTGTGATGATTCTGTGATGATGCTGTGATTATGCTGAGATTATGCTCAGATTATGCTCTGATGATGCAGTGATGGTACAGTGATGATTCAGTGAGGAGTCAGTGATGATGATGTGATTACGATGCGGAGATGCTGTGATCATGCAGTAAGGATGCAATGATGATGCTGTGATGACACTGTGATTATGTTGTGTTGATACTTGTAATGATGTTTTGATGACGATGTGATGATGCTGTGATTATGCAGTGATTATGCAGTGATGATGCTGTGATGATATTGTGATGATGATATGAAGATGCTATGATGATTCAGTGATGATTCTGTGATGATGCATTTACGATACTGTGATGACGCTGTGATGATGTTGTTATGATGGTGTGATGATGCTGTGATGATATTTTGATGATACTGTGACAATGATGTGATGATGCAGCAATGATGCAGTGTTGATGATGTGATGATGCGGTGATGATGCAGTGATTATGCAGTGATGATGCGGTGATGATGCATTGGTGGTGCTGTGATGATGCTTGGATGATGCTTGGATGATTCAGTGATGATTCTGTGATGACACTGTGATGATGTGATGATGCAGTGAATATACTGTGATGACACTATGATGATGCAGTGATTATGCAGAAATGATTCTGTGATGATGCTGAGATGATGTTGTTATGATGCAGTGATGATGCTTTGATGACGCTGTCGTGATGGTGAGATGACGCTGTCGTGATGCTTTGATGATGCTGTGATGACACTGTGATGATGCAGTGATGATACTGTGATGACGCTGTGAAAATGCAATGATTATGCAGAAATGATTCTGTGATGATGCTGAGATGATGCTGTGATGATGCAGTGAGTAAGCAGTGATGATGCAGTAATGATGCCATGATGATGCTGAGATGATGCTGTGATGTTGCAGTGATGGTGCAGTGATGATTCAGTGAGGACACTGTGATGATGCTGTGATTACAATCTGATGACGTAGTGATGATGCTGTGATGACCTTATGATGATGCTGTGATGATTCTGTGATGATGCTGTGATTATGCTGCTATGATGCAGTCATGATGCAGTGATGATGCTGAGATGACACTGATGATGCTGTGATAATGACGTGATGATGCTGTGATGATGTATTGATGACAGTGAAGATGCTATAATGATGATGTGATGATGCAGTGATGATGCTGTGATAATGTTCTGATGATGAAGCTATGATGTTATGATGCAGTGATGACACTGTCATGACGCTGTGATGATGCAGTGAGTAAGCAGTAATGATGCTGTGATGATGCTGAGATGATGATGTGATGATGCAGTGGTGATGCTCTGATGACGATGCAAAGATGCTGTGATGATGCAGTAATGATGCTGTGATGATTCTGTGATGATTTGGTGATGATGCTGTGATGACAGTTTGATGACGTTGTTATGATGCTGTGATGACACTGAAAACGTTGTGATGATGATGTGATAATGCTGTGATGATGGAGTGATGATGTATTTATGACATTGTGATTATGCCGAGATGATGCTTTGATGATGCAGTGATGATGCTGTGATGATGCTCTGATGATGACGAAGTGATGATGCTGTGATGATGTAGTGATGATGCAGTGATGTGTAGTGATGACGCTGTGATGATATTGTGATGATGATGTGATGATGCTGTGATTATGCGGAGATTATGCAGTGATGATGCTGTCATGACAGTGTGATGATGCTGTGATGATGCTGCGATGTTGCTGTGAGGATGCTGTGATGATGCAGTGATTCTGAAGTAATGATGCTGTGATGGTGCTGTGATGATGCAGTGATGATGCAGAGATGATGCAGTGATGATATGATGATGCAGTGATTATGCTGTAATAATTCTGTGACTATACTGAGATGATGCTGTAATGATGCATTGATGACGCTGTGATGACGCTGTGTTGATGCTGTGAGGATGCTGTGATGATGCAGTGATTATGCAGTGATGATGCTGACATGAAACTGATGATGTTGTGATGATGATGTGATGATGCTATGATGATGCAGTGAGTAAGCAGTAATGATGCTGAGATGATGATGTGATGATGCTGTGATGACGCAGTGATGATGCTGAGATGATGCAGTGATGATGTGATGACGCTGTGATGATACTGTGATTATGCTGTGATGATGCTGTGATTATGCGGTGATTATGCAGTGATGATGCTGTCATGACACTGTGATGATGATGCGATGATGCTGTGATGATGCTGCGATGTTGCTGTGAGGATGCTGTGATGATGCAGTGATTCTGCAGTAATGATGCTGTGATGATGCTGTGATGATGCAGTGATGACGCTGTGATGACTATGCGATGATGATGTGATGATGCTGTGATTATGCAGCTATGATGCTGTGATGATGCAGTGATTCTGCAGTAATGATGCTGTGATGGTGCTGTGATGATGCAGTGATGATGCAGTGATGACGATATGATGATGCAGTGATTATGCAGTGATTATGCTGTGACTATACTGAGATGATGCTGTAATGATGCATTGTTGACGTTGTGATGACGCTGTATTGATGCTGTGAGGATGCTGTGATGATGCAGTGATTATGCAGTGATGATGCTGTGATGACTCTGTGATGATGTTGTGATGATGCTGCGATGATGCTCTGATGATGCTGTGATGATGCAGTGATGATGCTGTGATGATGCAGTGATGATGCATTGATGATGTAGTGATGACGCTGTGATGATACTGTGATTATGCTGAGATGATGCTGTGATGATGTGATGATGCAGTGATGATTCACTGAGTAAGAAGTGATTATGTAGTGATGACGCTCTGATGACGCAGTGATGATGTTGTGATGATGTTGTGATAATGCAGTGATGATGCTGTGATGACACTGTAATGACGCTGTCATGATGCTGTGATGACGTAGTCATGGTGTTGTAATGATGCTGTTATGACACTGTGATTATGCAGTGATGATGCTATGATGATGCTGTGATGATACAGTGGTGACAATTTGATGATGTAGTGATGATGCTGTGATGACTCTATGATTATGCAGCTATGATGCTATGATGATGATGTGAGGATGAAGTGATTATGCATTTTTGATGCTGTGATGACGCTGTCATGATGCTGTGATGAAGCTGCAATGATGCAGTGATTATGCAGTTAGGACGCTTTGATGACACTGTGATGATGCATTTATGACACTGTAATGACGCTGTGATGATGTTGTGATGATGCAGTGAATAAGCAGTAATGATACTGTGATGATGCTGAGATGATGCTGTGATAACGCAGTGATGATGCTGTGATGACGCTTTGATGATGTTGTGATTATGATGTGATGCAGTGATGATTTTTTGATGATGCAGTTTAGATGCAGTGACGATGCAGTTATGACGCTGTGATGACGCGGTGATGATGCTTTGATCATGCTGTTATGATGCAGTTATTATGACGCCATGATGTTGTGACAATGCAGTGATGATGCGGTGATGACGCTGTGATGATGCAGTGATGATGCAGTAATGACGCTGTGATGATTTTGTGATGATGCTCTGATGACGCAGTGATGATGCTGTGATGATGCTTTGATGATTTTGTTATGTTGTTGTGATGATGCAGTTATGATGATATGACGATGCTGTAACGATGCCGTGATGATGCAGTGATGATGCTGTGATTATTCAGTGATGATGCAGTGATGATGCTGTGATGATGCTGTGATGATGCAGTAATGATGCTGTGATGATGCATGATGATGCTACGATGATGTTGTGATGACGCTGTGATGATGATGTGATGATGCTGCAATGATGCTGTGATGATTCTGTGATGATGTTGTGATGATGCTGTGATGACGCTGCGATAACACAGTGATGATGTGGTGATGCAGTAATGATGCTGTGATGACGCACTGATTCTGCTCTGATGATGCTGTGATGATGCAGTGATGATGTTGTTATGACGCTGTGATGAAGCTGTGATAATATTATGATGATGCTATGATGACATAGCGATGATGCTGTGAAGATTCTTTGATGACGATGTGATGACGATGTGATGATGCTCTGATGATGCTGTTATGACGCTGTGATGATGCTGTGATGGTTCTTTGATGATGCAGTGTTTATGCAGTTATGACGCTGTGATGACGCTGTGATGATGCTTTGATCATGCTGTTATGATGCAGTTATTATGACGCCATGATGTTGTGACAATGCAGTGATGATGCGGTGATGACGCTGTGATGATGCAGTGATGATGCAGTAATGACGCTGTGATGATTTTGTGATGATGCTCTGATGACGCAGTGATGATGCTGTGATGATGCTGTGAAGACGCTCTCATGACACTGTCGTGAAGCTGTGATGATGATGTCGTGATGCTGTGATGATGCTGTGATAACGCTGTGATGATGCTGTGATGATGCTCTATTGATGCTGTGATGATGCAGTAATAACGCTGTGATGACGCTCTTATAATTTTGTGATGATGCTGTGATGATACTGTGGTGATGCAGTGATGATGCAGTGATGACGCTGTGATGAGTCTCTGATGATGCTGAGATGACGCTGTGATGATGCAGTGATGACGCTGTGATGACACTATCGTGATTCTGTGATGATGATGTGATGATGCAGTAATGATGCTGTGATGATGCACTGATGATACTGTGATGACGTTGTGATAATGCAATGATTAGGCAGTAATGATGCTGTGATGATGCTGAGATGACACTGTGATGATGCAGTAATGGTGCAGTGATGATGCAGTTATGACACCGTGATAATGCTGTGATGCCGCAGTGAGTAAACAGTAATGATTCTGTGATGATGCAGTGATGATGCAGTGATGCTGCTGCGATGATGCTTTGATGATGCTGTGATGCTGCAGTGATGAAGCTGTGATGATTTTGTGATGATGCAGTTTAGATGCAGTGACGATGCAGTTATGACGCTGTGATGACGCGGTGATGATGCTGTGACGATGCTTTGATGATTTTGTTATGTTGTTGTGATGATGCAGTTATGATGATATGACGATGCTGTAACGATGCCGTGATGATGCTGTGATGATGCAGTGATGACGCTGCGGTGATGCTGTGATGATGCTGTGATGATACAGTCATGATGTTACGATGACGCTGTGATGATGCTGTAATGATGTTGTGATGATGCTGTCGTTACGCTATGATGATTCTGTGATTATGTAGCTAAAATGCTGTGATGATGATGTGATGATGTAGTGATGATGCAGTGGTGATGCTCTGATGACGATGCAAAGATGCTGTGATGATGCAGTAATGATGCTGTGATGATTCTGTGATGATGCTGTGATTATGCTGAGATTATGCTCAGATTATGCTCTGATGATGCAGTGATGGTACAGTGATGATTCAGTGAGGAGTCAGTGATGATGATGTGATTACGATGCGGAGATGCTGTGATCATGCAGTAAGGATGCAATGATGATGCTGTGATGACACTGTGATTATGTTGTGTTGATACTTGTAATGATGTTTTGATGACGATGTGATGATGCTGTGATGATGCAGTGATTATGCAGTGATGATGCTGTGATGATGTGGTGATGATGCAGTGATTATGCAGTGATGATGCTGTGATGATGCAGTGATGATGCTGTGATGATATTGTGATGATGATATGAAGATGCTATGATGATTCAGTGATGATTCTGTGATGATGCATTTACGATACTGTGATGACGCTGTGATGATGTTGTTATGATGGTGTGATGATGCTGTGATGATATTTTGATGATACTGTGACAATGATGTGATGATGCAGCAATGATGCAGTGTTGATGATGTGATGATGCGGTGATGATGCAGTGATTATGCAGTGATGATGCGGTGATGATGCATTGGTGGTGCTGTGATGATGCTTGGATGATGCTTGGATGATTCAGTGATGATTCTGTGATGACACTGTGATGATGTGATGATGCAGTGAATATACTGTGATGACACTATGATGATGCAGTGATTATGCAGAAATGATTCTGTGATGATGCTGAGATGATGTTGTTATGATGCAGTGATGATGCTTTGATGACGCTGTCGTGATGGTGAGATGACGCTGTCGTGATGCTTTGATGATGCTGTGATGACACTGTGATGATGCAGTGATGATACTGTGATGACGCTGTGAAAATGCAATGATTATGCAGAAATGATTCTGTGATGATGCTGAGATGATGCTGTGATGATGCAGTGAGTAAGCAGTGATGATGCAGTAATGATGCCATGATGATGCTGAGATGATGCTGTGATGTTGCAGTGATGGTGCAGTGATGATTCAGTGAGGACACTGTGATGATGCTGTGATTACAATCTGATGACGTAGTGATGATGCTGTGATGACCTTATGATGATGCTGTGATGATTCTGTGATGATGCTGTGATTATGCTGCTATGATGCAGTCATGATGCAGTGATGATGCTGAGATGACACTGATGATGCTGTGATAATGATGTGATGATGCTGTGATGATGTATTGATGACAGTGAAGATGCTATAATGATGATGTGATGATGCAGTGATGATGCTGTGATAATGTTCTGATGATGAAGCTATGATGTTATGATGCAGTGATGACACTGTCATGACGCTGTGATGATGCAGTGAGTAAGCAGTAATGATGCTGTGATGATGCTGAGATGATGATGTGATGATGCAGTGGTGATGCTCTGATGACGATGCAAAGATGCTGTGATGATGCAGTAATGATGCTGTGATGATTCTGTGATGATTTGGTGATGATGCTGTGATGACAGTTTGATGACGTTGTTATGATGCTGTGATGACACTGAAAACGTTGTGATGATGATGTGATAATGCTGTGATGATGGAGTGATGATGTATTTATGACATTGTGATTATGCCGAGATGATGCTTTGATGATGCAGTGATGATGCTGTGATGATGCTCTGATGATGACGAAGTGATGATGCTGTGATGATGTAGTGATGATGCAGTGATGTGTAGTGATGACGCTGTGATGATATTGTGATGATGATGTGATGATGCTGTGATTATGCGGAGATTATGCAGTGATTATGCAGTGATGATGCTGTCATGACAGTGTGATGATGCTGTGATGATGCTGCGATGTTGCTGTGAGGATGCTGTGATGATGCAGTGATTCTGAAGTAATGATGCTGTGATGGTGCTGTGATGATGCAGTGATGATGCAGAGATGATGCAGTGATGATATGATGATGCAGTGATTATGCTGTAATAATTCTGTGACTATACTGAGATGATGCTGTAATGATGCATTGATGACGCTGTGATGACGCTGTGTTGATGCTGTGAGGATGCTGTGATGATGCAGTGATTATGCAGTGATGATGCTGACATGAAACTGATGATGTTGTGATGATGATGTGATGATGCTATGATGATGCAGTGAGTAAGCAGTAATGATGCTGAGATGATGATGTGATGATGCTGTGATGACGCAGTGATGATGCTGAGATGATGCAGTGATGATGTGATGACGCTGTGATGATACTGTGATTATGCTGTGATGATGCTGTGATTATGCGGTGATTATGCAGTGATGATGCTGTCATGACACTGTGATGATGATGCGATGATGCTGTGATGATGCTGCGATGTTGCTGTGAGGATGCTGTGATGATGCAGTGATTCTGCAGTAATGATGCTGTGATGATGCTGTGATGATGCAGTGATGACGCTGTGATGACTATGCGATGATGATGTGATGATGCTGTGATTATGCAGCTATGATGCTGTGATGATGCAGTGATTCTGCAGTAATGATGCTGTGATGGTGCTGTGATGATGCAGTGATGATGCAGTGATGACGATATGATGATGCAGTGATTATGCAGTGATTATGCTGTGACTATACTGAGATGATGCTGTAATGATGCATTGTTGACGTTGTGATGACGCTGTATTGATGCTGTGAGGATGCTGTGATGATGCAGTGATTATGCAGTGATGATGCTGTGATGACTCTGTGATGATGTTGTGATGATGCTGCGATGATGCTCTGATGATGCTGTGATGATGCAGTGATGATGCTGTGATGATGCAGTGATGATGCATTGATGATGTAGTGATGACGCTGTGATGATACTGTGATTATGCTGAGATGATGCTGTGATGATGTGATGATGCAGTGATGATTCACTGAGTAAGAAGTGATTATGTAGTGATGACGCTCTGATGACGCAGTGATGATGTTGTGATGATGTTGTGATAATGCAGTGATGATGCTGTGATGACACTGTAATGACGCTGTCATGATGCTGTGATGACGTAGTCATGGTGTTGTAATGATGCTGTTATGACACTGTGATTATGCAGTGATGATGCTATGATGATGCTGTGATGATACAGTGGTGACAATTTGATGATGTAGTGATGATGCTGTGATGACTCTATGATTATGCAGCTATGATGCTATGATGATGATGTGAGGATGAAGTGATTATGCATTTTTGATGCTGTGATGACGCTGTCATGATGCTGTGATGAAGCTGCAATGATGCAGTGATTATGCAGTTAGGACGCTTTGATGACACTGTGATGATGCATTTATGACACTGTAATGACGCTGTGATGATGTTGTGATGATGCAGTGAATAAGCAGTAATGATACTGTGATGATGCTGAGATGATGCTGTGATAACGCAGTGATGATGCTGTGATGACGCTTTGATGATGTTGTGATTATGATGTGATGCAGTGATGATTTTTTGATGATGCAGTTTAGATGCAGTGACGATGCAGTTATGACGCTGTGATGACGCGGTGATGATGCTTTGATCATGCTGTTATGATGCAGTTATTATGACGCCATGATGTTGTGACAATGCAGTGATGATGCGGTGATGACGCTGTGATGATGCAGTGATGATGCAGTAATGACGCTGTGATGATTTTGTGATGATGCTCTGATGACGCAGTGATGATGCTGTGATGATGCTTTGATGATTTTGTTATGTTGTTGTGATGATGCAGTTATGATGATATGACGATGCTGTAACGATGCCGTGATGATGCAGTGATGATGCTGTGATTATTCAGTGATGATGTTGTGATGACGCTGTGATGACGCTGCGATAACACAGTGATGATGTGGTGATGCAGTAATGATGCTGTGATGACGCACTGATTCTGCTCTGATGATGCTGTGATGATGCAGTGATGATGTTGTTATGACGCTGTGATGAAGCTGTGATAATATTATGATGATGCTATGATGACATAGCGATGATGCTGTGAAGATTCTTTGATGACGATGTGATGACGATGTGATGATGCTCTGATGATGCTGTTATGACGCTGTGATGATGCTGTGATGGTTCTTTGATGATGCAGTGTTTATGCAGTTATGACGCTGTGATGACGCTGTGATGATGCTTTGATCATGCTGTTATGATGCAGTTATTATGACGCCATGATGTTGTGACAATGCAGTGATGATGCGGTGATGACGCTGTGATGATGCAGTGATGATGCAGTAATGACGCTGTGATGATTTTGTGATGATGCTCTGATGACGCAGTGATGATGCTGTGATGATGCTGTGAAGACGCTCTCATGACACTGTCGTGAAGCTGTGATGATGATGTCGTGATGCTGTGATGATGCTGTGATAACGCTGTGATGATGCTGTGATGATGCTCTATTGATGCTGTGATGATGCAGTAATAACGCTGTGATGACGCTCTTATAATTTTGTGATGATGCTGTGATGATACTGTGGTGATGCAGTGATGATGCAGTGATGACGCTGTGATGAGTCTCTGATGATGCTGAGATGACGCTGTGATGATGCAGTGATGACGCTGTGATGACACTATCGTGATTCTGTGATGATGATGTGATGATGCAGTAATGATGCTGTGATGATGCACTGATGATACTGTGATGACGTTGTGATAATGCAATGATTAGGCAGTAATGATGCTGTGATGATGCTGAGATGACACTGTGATGATGCAGTAATGGTGCAGTGATGATGCAGTTATGACACCGTGATAATGCTGTGATGCCGCAGTGAGTAAACAGTAATGATTCTGTGATGATGCAGTGATGATGATGTGATGATGCTGCGATGATGCTTTGATGATGCTGTGATGCTGCAGTGATGAAGCTGTGATGATTTTGTGATGATGCAGTTTAGATGCAGTGACGATGCAGTTATGACGCTGTGATGACGCGGTGATGATGCTGTGACGATGCTTTGATGATTTTGTTATGTTGTTGTGATGATGCAGTTATGATGATATGACGATGCCGTAACGATGCCGTGATGATGCTGTGATGATGCAGTGATGACGCTGCGGTGATGCTGTGATGATGCTGTGATGATACAGTCATGATGTTACGATGACGCTGTGATGATGCTGTAATGATGTTGTGATGATGCTGTCGTTACGCTATGATGATTCTGTGATTATGTAGCTAAAATGCTGTGATGATGATGTGATGATGTAGTGATGATGCAGTGGTGATGCTCTGATGACGATGCAAAGATGCTGTGATGATGCAGTAATGATGCTGTGATGATTCTGTGATGATGCTGTGATTATGCTGAGATTATGCTCAGATTATGCTCTGATGATGCAGTGATGGTACAGTGATGATTCAGTGAGGAGTCAGTGATGATGATGTGATTACGATGCGGAGATGCTGTGATCATGCAGTAAGGATGCAATGATGATGCTGTGATGACACTGTGATTATGTTGTGTTGATACTTGTAATGATGTTTTGATGACGATGTGATGATGCTGTGATGATGCAGTGATTATGCAGTGATGATGCTGTGATGATGTGGTGATGATGCAGTGATTATGCAGTGATGATGCTGTGATGATGCAGTGATGATGCTGTGATGATATTGTGATGATGATATGAAGATGCTATGATGATTCAGTGATGATTCTGTGATGATGCATTTACGATACTGTGATGACGCTGTGATGATGTTGTTATGATGGTGTGATGATGCTGTGATGATATTTTGATGATACTGTGACAATGATGTGATGATGCAGCAATGATGCAGTGTTGATGATGTGATGATGCGGTGATGATGCAGTGATTATGCAGTGATGATGCGGTGATGATGCATTGGTGGTGCTGTGATGATGCTTGGATGATGCTTGGATGATTCAGTGATGATTCTGTGATGACACTGTGATGATGTGATGATGCAGTGAATATACTGTGATGACACTATGATGATGCAGTGATTATGCAGAAATGATTCTGTGATGATGCTGAGATGATGTTGTTATGATGCAGTGATGATGCTTTGATGACGCTGTCGTGATGGTGAGATGACGCTGTCGTGATGCTTTGATGATGCTGTGATGACACTGTGATGATGCAGTGATGATACTGTGATGACGCTGTGAAAATGCAATGATTATGCAGAAATGATTCTGTGATGATGCTGAGATGATGCTGTGATGATGCAGTGAGTAAGCAGTGATGATGCAGTAATGATGCCATGATGATGCTGAGATGATGCTGTGATGTTGCAGTGATGGTGCAGTGATGATTCAGTGAGGACACTGTGATGATGCTGTGATTACAATCTGATGACGTAGTGATGATGCTGTGATGACCTTATGATGATGCTGTGATGATTCTGTGATGATGCTGTGATTATGCTGCTATGATGCAGTCATGATGCAGTGATGATGCTGAGATGACACTGATGATGCTGTGATAATGACGTGATGATGCTGTGATGATGTATTGATGACAGTGAAGATGCTATAATGATGATGTGATGATGCAGTGATGATGCTGTGATAATGTTCTGATGATGAAGCTATGATGTTATGATGCAGTGATGACACTGTCATGACGCTGTGATGATGCAGTGAGTAAGCAGTAATGATGCTGTGATGATGCTGAGATGATGATGTGATGATGCAGTGGTGATGCTCTGATGACGATGCAAAGATGCTGTGATGATGCAGTAATGATGCTGTGATGATTCTGTGATGATTTGGTGATGATGCTGTGATGACAGTTTGATGACGTTGTTATGATGCTGTGATGACACTGAAAACGTTGTGATGATGATGTGATAATGCTGTGATGATGGAGTGATGATGTATTTATGACATTGTGATTATGCCGAGATGATGCTTTGATGATGCAGTGATGATGCTGTGATGATGCTCTGATGATGACGAAGTGATGATGCTGTGATGATGTAGTGATGATGCAGTGATGTGTAGTGATGACGCTGTGATGATATTGTGATGATGATGTGATGATGCTGTGATTATGCGGAGATTATGCAGTGATGATGCTGTCATGACAGTGTGATGATGCTGTGATGATGCTGCGATGTTGCTGTGAGGATGCTGTGATGATGCAGTGATTCTGAAGTAATGATGCTGTGATGGTGCTGTGATGATGCAGTGATGATGCAGAGATGATGCAGTGATGATATGATGATGCAGTGATTATGCTGTAATAATTCTGTGACTATACTGAGATGATGCTGTAATGATGCATTGATGACGCTGTGATGACGCTGTGTTGATGCTGTGAGGATGCTGTGATGATGCAGTGATTATGCAGTGATGATGCTGACATGAAACTGATGATGTTGTGATGATGATGTGATGATGCTATGATGATGCAGTGAGTAAGCAGTAATGATGCTGAGATGATGATGTGATGATGCTGTGATGACGCAGTGATGATGCTGAGATGATGCAGTGATGATGTGATGACGCTGTGATGATACTGTGATTATGCTGTGATGATGCTGTGATTATGCGGTGATTATGCAGTGATGATGCTGTCATGACACTGTGATGATGATGCGATGATGCTGTGATGATGCTGCGATGTTGCTGTGAGGATGCTGTGATGATGCAGTGATTCTGCAGTAATGATGCTGTGATGATGCTGTGATGATGCAGTGATGACGCTGTGATGACTATGCGATGATGATGTGATGATGCTGTGATTATGCAGCTATGATGCTGTGATGATGCAGTGATTCTGCAGTAATGATGCTGTGATGGTGCTGTGATGATGCAGTGATGATGCAGTGATGACGATATGATGATGCAGTGATTATGCAGTGATTATGCTGTGACTATACTGAGATGATGCTGTAATGATGCATTGTTGACGTTGTGATGACGCTGTATTGATGCTGTGAGGATGCTGTGATGATGCAGTGATGATGCTGTGATGACTCTGTGATGATGTTGTGATGATGCTGCGATGATGCTCTGATGATGCTGTGATGATGCAGTGATGATGCTGTGATGATGCAGTGATGATGCATTGATGATGTAGTGATGACGCTGTGATGATACTGTGATTATGCTGAGATGATGCTGTGATGATGTGATGATGCAGTGATGATTCACTGAGTAAGAAGTGATTATGTAGTGATGACGCTCTGATGACGCAGTGATGATGTTGTGATGATGTTGTGATAATGCAGTGATGATGCTGTGATGACACTGTAATGACGCTGTCGTGATGCTGTGATGACATAGTCATGGTGTTGTAATGATGCTGTTATGACACTGTGATTATGCAGTGATGATGCTATGATGATGCTGTGATGATACAGTGGTGACAATTTGATGATGTAGTGATGATGCTGTGATGACTCTATGATTATGCAGCTATGATGCTATGATGATGATGTGAGGATGAAGTGATTATGCATTTTTGATGCTGTGATGACGCTGCGATGATGCAGTGATTATGCAGTTAGGACGCTTTGATGACACTGTGATGATGCATTTATGACACTGTAATGACGCTGTGATGATGTTGTGATGATGCAGTGAATAAGCAGTAATGATACTGTGATGATGCTGAGATGATGCTGTGATAACGCAGTGATGATGCTGTGATGACGCTTTGATGATGTTGTGATTATGATGTGATGCAGTGATGATTTTTTGATGATGCAGTTTAGATGCAGTGACGATGCAGTTATGACGCTGTGATGACGCGGTGATGATGCTGTGATGATGCTTTGATGATTTTGTTATGTTGTTGTGATGATGCAGTTATGATGATATGACGATGCTGTAACGATGCCGTGATGATGCAGTGATGATGCTGTGATTATTCAGTGATGATGCAGTGATGATGCTGTGATGATGCTGTGATGATGCAGTAATGATGCTGTGATGATGCATGATGATGCTACGATGATGTTGTGATGACGCTGTGATGATGATGTGATGATGCTGCAATGATGCTGTGATGATTCTGTGATGATGTTGTGATGATGCTGTGATGACGCTGCGATAACACAGTGATGATGTGGTGATGCAGTAATGATGCTGTGATGACGCACTGATTCTGCTCTGATGATGCTGTGATGATGCAGTGATGATGTTGTTATGACGCTGTGATGAAGCTGTGATAATATTATGATGATGCTATGATGACATAGCGATGATGCTGTGAAGATTCTTTGATGACGATGTGATGACGATGTGATGATGCTCTGATGATGCTGTTATGACGCTGTGATGATGCTGTGATGGTTCTTTGATGATGCAGTGTTTATGCAGTTATGACGCTGTGATGACGCTGTGATGATGCTTTGATCATGCTGTTATGATGCAGTTATTATGACGCCATGATGTTGTGACAATGCAGTGATGATGCGGTGATGACGCTGTGATGATGCAGTGATGATGCAGTAATGACGCTGTGATGATTTTGTGATGATGCTCTGATGACGCAGTGATGATGCTGTGATGATGCTGTGAAGACGCTCTCATGACACTGTCGTGAAGCTGTGATGATGATGTCGTGATGCTGTGATGATGCTGTGATAACGCTGTGATGATGCTGTGATGATGCTCTATTGATGCTGTGATGATGCAGTAATAACGCTGTGATGACGCTCTTATAATTTTGTGATGATGCTGTGATGATACTGTGGTGATGCAGTGATGATGCAGTGATGACGCTGTGATGAGTCTCTGATGATGCTGAGATGACGCTGTGATGATGCAGTGATGACGCTGTGATGACACTATCGTGATTCTGTGATGATGATGTGATGATGCAGTAATGATGCTGTGATGATGCACTGATGATACTGTGATGACGTTGTGATAATGCAATGATTAGGCAGTAATGATGCTGTGATGATGCTGAGATGACACTGTGATGATGCAGTAATGGTGCAGTGATGATGCAGTTATGACACCGTGATAATGCTGTGATGCCGCAGTGAGTAAACAGTAATGATTCTGTGATGATGCAGTGATGATGATGTGATGATGCTGCGATGATGCTTTGATGATGCTGTGATGCTGCAGTGATGAAGCTGTGATGATTTTGTGATGATGCAGTTTAGATGCAGTGACGATGCAGTTATGACGCTGTGATGACGCGGTGATGATGCTGTGACGATGCTTTGATGATTTTGTTATGTTGTTGTGATGATGCAGTTATGATGATATGACGATGCTGTAACGATGCCGTGATGATGCTGTGATGATGCAGTGATGACGCTGCGGTGATGCTGTGATGATGCTGTGATGATACAGTCATGATGTTACGATGACGCTGTGATGATGCTGTAATGATGTTGTGATGATGCTGTCGTTACGCTATGATGATTCTGTGATTATGTAGCTAAAATGCTGTGATGATGATGTGATGATGTAGTGATGATGCAGTGGTGATGCTCTGATGACGATGCAAAGATGCTGTGATGATGCAGTAATGATGCTGTGATGATTCTGTGATGATGCTGTGATTATGCTGAGATTATGCTCAGATTATGCTCTGATGATGCAGTGATGGTACAGTGATGATTCAGTGAGGAGTCAGTGATGATGATGTGATTACGATGCGGAGATGCTGTGATCATGCAGTAAGGATGCAATGATGATGCTGTGATGACACTGTGATTATGTTGTGTTGATACTTGTAATGATGTTTTGATGACGATGTGATGATGCTGTGATGATGCAGTGATTATGCAGTGATGATGCTGTGATGATGTGGTGATGATGCAGTGATTATGCAGTGATGATGCTGTGATGATGCAGTGATGATGCTGTGATGATATTGTGATGATGATATGAAGATGCTATGATGATTCAGTGATGATTCTGTGATGATGCATTTACGATACTGTGATGACGCTGTGATGATGTTGTTATGATGGTGTGATGATGCTGTGATGATATTTTGATGATACTGTGACAATGATGTGATGATGCAGCAATGATGCAGTGTTGATGATGTGATGATGCGGTGATGATGCAGTGATTATGCAGTGATGATGCGGTGATGATGCATTGGTGGTGCTGTGATGATGCTTGGATGATGCTTGGATGATTCAGTGATGATTCTGTGATGACACTGTGATGATGTGATGATGCAGTGAATATACTGTGATGACACTATGATGATGCAGTGATTATGCAGAAATGATTCTGTGATGATGCTGAGATGATGTTGTTATGATGCAGTGATGATGCTTTGATGACGCTGTCGTGATGGTGAGATGACGCTGTCGTGATGCTTTGATGATGCTGTGATGACACTGTGATGATGCAGTGATGATACTGTGATGACGCTGTGAAAATGCAATGATTATGCAGAAATGATTCTGTGATGATGCTGAGATGATGCTGTGATGATGCAGTGAGTAAGCAGTGATGATGCAGTAATGATGCCATGATGATGCTGAGATGATGCTGTGATGTTGCAGTGATGGTGCAGTGATGATTCAGTGAGGACACTGTGATGATGCTGTGATTACAATCTGATGACGTAGTGATGATGCTGTGATGACCTTATGATGATGCTGTGATGATTCTGTGATGATGCTGTGATTATGCTGCTATGATGCAGTCATGATGCAGTGATGATGCTGAGATGACACTGATGATGCTGTGATAATGACGTGATGATGCTGTGATGATGTATTGATGACAGTGAAGATGCTATAATGATGATGTGATGATGCAGTGATGATGCTGTGATAATGTTCTGATGATGAAGCTATGATGTTATGATGCAGTGATGACACTGTCATGACGCTGTGATGATGCAGTGAGTAAGCAGTAATGATGCTGTGATGATGCTGAGATGATGATGTGATGATGCAGTGGTGATGCTCTGATGACGATGCAAAGATGCTGTGATGATGCAGTAATGATGCTGTGATGATTCTGTGATGATTTGGTGATGATGCTGTGATGACAGTTTGATGACGTTGTTATGATGCTGTGATGACACTGAAAACGTTGTGATGATGATGTGATAATGCTGTGATGATGGAGTGATGATGTATTTATGACATTGTGATTATGCCGAGATGATGCTTTGATGATGCAGTGATGATGCTGTGATGATGCTCTGATGATGACGAAGTGATGATGCTGTGATGATGTAGTGATGATGCAGTGATGTGTAGTGATGACGCTGTGATGATATTGTGATGATGATGTGATGATGCTGTGATTATGCGGAGATTATGCAGTGATGATGCTGTCATGACAGTGTGATGATGCTGTGATGATGCTGCGATGTTGCTGTGAGGATGCTGTGATGATGCAGTGATTCTGAAGTAATGATGCTGTGATGGTGCTGTGATGATGCAGTGATGATGCAGAGATGATGCAGTGATGATATGATGATGCAGTGATTATGCTGTAATAATTCTGTGACTATACTGAGATGATGCTGTAATGATGCATTGATGACGCTGTGATGACGCTGTGTTGATGCTGTGAGGATGCTGTGATGATGCAGTGATTATGCAGTGATGATGCTGACATGAAACTGATGATGTTGTGATGATGATGTGATGATGCTATGATGATGCAGTGAGTAAGCAGTAATGATGCTGAGATGATGATGTGATGATGCTGTGATGACGCAGTGATGATGCTGAGATGATGCAGTGATGATGTGATGACGCTGTGATGATACTGTGATTATGCTGTGATGATGCTGTGATTATGCGGTGATTATGCAGTGATGATGCTGTCATGACACTGTGATGATGATGCGATGATGCTGTGATGATGCTGCGATGTTGCTGTGAGGATGCTGTGATGATGCAGTGATTCTGCAGTAATGATGCTGTGATGATGCTGTGATGATGCAGTGATGACGCTGTGATGACTATGCGATGATGATGTGATGATGCTGTGATTATGCAGCTATGATGCTGTGATGATGCAGTGATTCTGCAGTAATGATGCTGTGATGGTGCTGTGATGATGCAGTGATGATGCAGTGATGACGATATGATGATGCAGTGATTATGCAGTGATTATGCTGTGACTATACTGAGATGATGCTGTAATGATGCATTGTTGACGTTGTGATGACGCTGTATTGATGCTGTGAGGATGCTGTGATGATGCAGTGATTATGCAGTGATGATGCTGTGATGACTCTGTGATGATGTTGTGATGATGCTGCGATGATGCTCTGATGATGCTGTGATGATGCAGTGATGATGCTGTGATGATGCAGTGATGATGCATTGATGATGTAGTGATGACGCTGTGATGATACTGTGATTATGCTGAGATGATGCTGTGATGATGTGATGATGCAGTGATGATTCACTGAGTAAGAAGTGATTATGTAGTGATGACGCTCTGATGACGCAGTGATGATGTTGTGATGATGTTGTGATAATGCAGTGATGATGCTGTGATGACACTGTAATGACGCTGTCGTGATGCTGTGATGACGTAGTCATGGTGTTGTAATGATGCTGTTATGACACTGTGATTATGCAGTGATGATGCTATGATGATGCTGTGATGATACAGTGGTGACAATTTGATGATGTAGTGATGATGCTGTGATGACTCTATGATTATGCAGCTATGATGCTATGATGATGATGTGAGGATGAAGTGATTATGCATTTTTGATGCTGTGATGACGCTGCGATGATGCAGTGATTATGCAGTTAGGACGCTTTGATGACACTGTGATGATGCATTTATGACACTGTAATGACGCTGTGATGATGTTGTGATGATGCAGTGAATAAGCAGTAATGATACTGTGATGATGCTGAGATGATGCTGTGATAACGCAGTGATGATGCTGTGATGACGCTTTGATGATGTTGTGATTATGATGTGATGCAGTGATGATTTTTTGATGATGCAGTTTAGATGCAGTGACGATGCAGTTATGATGCTGTGATGACGCGGTGATGATGCTGTGATGATGCTTTGATGATTTTGTTATGTTGTTGTGATGATGCAGTTATGATGATATGACGATGCTGTAACGATGCCGTGATGATGCAGTGATGATGCTGTGATGATGCTGTGATGATGCAGTGATGACGCTGTGATGACTATGCGATGATGATGTGATGATGCTGTGATTATGCAGCTATGATGCTGTGATGATGCAGTGATTCTGCAGTAATGATGCTGTGATGGTGCTGTGATGATGCAGTGATGATGCAGTGATAACGATATGATGATGCAGTGATTATGCAGTGATTATGCTGTGACTATACTGAGATGATGCTGTAATGATGCATTGTTGACGTTGTGATGACGCTGTATTGATGCTGTGAGGATGCTGTGATGATGCAGTGATTATGCAGTGATGATGCTGTGATGACTCTGTGATGATGTTGTGATGATGCTGCGATGATGCTCTGATGATGCTGTGATGATGCAGTGATGATGCTGTGATGATGCAGTGATGATGCATTGATGATGTAGTGATGACGCTGTGATGATACTGTGATTATGCTGAGATGATGCTGTGATGATGTGATGATGCAGTGATGATTCACTGAGTAAGAAGTGATTATGTAGTGATGACGCTCTGATGACGCAGTGATGATGTTGTGATGATGTTGTGATAATGCAGTGATGATGCTGTGATGACACTGTAATGACGCTGTCGTGATGCTGTGATGACGTAGTCATGGTGTTGTAATGATGCTGTTATGACACTGTGATTATGCAGTGATGATGCTATGATGATGCTGTGATGATACAGTGATGACAATTTGATGATGTAGTGATGATGCTGTGATGACTCTATGATTATGCAGCTATGATGCTATGATGATGATGTGAGGATGAAGTGATTATGCATTTTTGATGCTGTGATGACGCTGTCATGATGCTGTGATGAAGCTGCGATGATGCAGTGATTATGCAGTTAGGACGCTTTGATGACACTGTGATGATGCATTTATGACACTGTAATGACGCTGTGATGATGTTGTGATGATGCAGTGAATAAGCAGTAATGATACTGTGATGATGCTGAGATGATGCTGTGATAACGCAGTGATGATGCTGTGATGACGCTTTGATGATGTTGTGATTATGATGTGATGCAGTGATGATTTTTTGATGATGCAGTTTAGATGCAGTGACGATGCAGTTATGACGCTGTGATGACGCGGTGATGATGCTGTGATGATGCTTTGATGATTTTGTTATGTTGTTGTGATGATGCAGTTATGATGATATGACGATGCTGTAACGATGCCGTGATGATGCAGTGATGATGCTGTGATGATGCTGTGATGATGCTGTGATGATGCAGTAATGATGCATGATGATGCTACGATGATGTTGTGATGACGCTGTGATGATGATGTGATGATGCTGCAATGATGCTGTGATGATTCTGTGATGATGTTGTGATGATGCTGTGATGACGCTGCGATAACACAGTGATGATGTGGTGATGCAGTAATGATGCTGTGACGACGCACTGATTCTGCTCTGATGATGCTGTAATGATGCAGTCATGATGCAATAATGATGATGCTGTGATGATGCAGTGATGATGTTGTTATGACGCTGTGATGAAGCTGTGATAATATTATGATGATGCTATGATGACATAGCGATGATGCTGTGAAGATTCTTTGATGACGATGTGATGACAATGTGATGATGCTCTGATGATGCTGTTATGACGCTGTGATGATGCTGTGATGGTTCTTTGATGATGCAGTGTTTATGCAGTTATGACGCTGTGATGACGCTGTGATGATGCTTTGATCATGCTGTTATGATGCAGTTATTATGACGCCATGATGTTGTGACAATGCAGTGATGATGCGGTGATGACGCTGTGATGATGCAGTGATGATGCAGTAATGACGCTGTGATGATTTTGTGATGATGCTCTGATGACGCAGTGATGATGCTGTGAAGACGCTCTCATGACACTGTCGTGAAGCTGTGATGATGATGTCGTGATGCTGTGATGACGCTGTGATAACGCTGTGATGACGCTGTGATGATGCTCTATTGATGCTGTGATGATGCAGTAATAACGCTGTGATGACGCTCTTATAATTTTGTGATGATGCTGTGATGATACTGTGGTGATGCAGTGATGATGCAGTGATGACGCTGTGATGAGTCTCTGATGATGCTGAGATGACGCTGTGATGATGCAGTGATGACGCTGTGATGACACTATCGTGATTCTGTGATGATGATGTGATGATGCAGTAATAATGCTGTGATGATGCACTGATGATACTGTGATGACGTTGTGATAATGCAATGATTAGGCAGTAATGATGCTGTGATGATGCTGAGATGACACTGTGATGATGCAGTAATGGTGCAGTGATGATGCAGTTATGACACCGTGATAATGCTGTGATGCCGCAGTGAGTAAACAGTAATGATTCTGTGATGATGCAGTGATGATGATGTGATGATGCTGCGATGATGCTTTGATGATGCTGTGATGCTGCAGTGATGAAGCTGTGATGATTTTGTGATGATGCAGTTTAGATGCAGTGACGATGCAGTTATGACGCTGTGATGACGCGGTGATGATGCTGTGACGATGCTTTGATGATTTTGTTATGTTGTTGTGATGATGCAGTTATGATGATATGACGATGCCGTAACGATGCCGTGATGATGCTGTGATGATGCAGTGATGACGCTGCGGTGATGCTGTGATGATGCTGTGATGATACAGTCATGATGTTACGATGACGCTGTGATGATGCTGTAATGATGTTGTGATGATGCTGTCGTTACGCTATGATGATTCTGTGATTATGTAGCTAAAATGCTGTGATGATGATGGGATGATGTAGTGATGATGCAGTGGTGATGCTCTGATGACGATGCAAAGATGCTGTGATGATGCAGTAATGATGCTGTGATGATGCTGTGATTATGCTGAGATTATGCTCAGATTATGCTCTGATGATGCAGTGATGGTACAGTGATGACTCAGTGAGGAGTCAGTGATGATGATGTGATTACGATGCGGAGATGCTGTGATCATGCAGTAAGGATGCAATGATGATGCTGTGATGACACTGTGATTATGTTGTGTTGATACTTGTAATGATGTTTTGATGACGATGTGATGATGCTGTGATGATGCAGTGATTATGCAGTGATGATGCTGTGATGATGTGGTGATGATGCAGTGATGATGCTGTGATGATGCAGTGATGATGCAGTGATGATGCTGTGATGATATTGTGATGATGATATGAAGATGCTATGATGATTCAGTGATGATTCTGTGATGATGCATTTACGATACTGTGATGACGCTGTGATGATGTTGTTATGATGGTGTGATGATGCTGTGATGATATTTTGATGATACTGTGACAATGATGTGATGATGCAGCAATGATGCAGTGTTGATGATGTGATGATGCGGTGATGATGCAGTGATTATGCAGTGATGATACTGTGATGATGCATTGGTGGTGCTGTGATGATGCTTGGATGATGCTTGGATGATTCAGTGATGATTCTGTGATGACACTGTGATGATGTGATGATGCAGTGAATATACTGCGATGACACTATGATGATGCAGTGATTATGCAGAAATGATTCTGTGATGATGCTGAGATGATGCGGTGATGATGCAGTGAGTAAGCAGTGATGATGCAGTAATGATGCCATGATGATGCTGAGATGATGCTGTGATGGTGCAGTGATGGTGCAGTGATGATTCAGTGAGGACACTGTGATGATGCTGTGATTACAATCTGATGACGTAGTGATGATGCTGTGATGACCTTATGATGATGCTGTGATGATTCTGTGATGATGCTGTGATTATGCTGCTATGATGCAGTCATGATGCAGTGATGATGCTGAGATGACACTGATGATGCTGTGATAATGACGTGATGATGCTGTGATGATGTATTGATGACAGTGAAGATGCTATAATGATGATGTGATGATGCAGTGATGATGCTGTGATAATGTTCTGATGATGAAGCTATGATGTTATGATGCAGTGATGACACTGTCATGACGCTGTGATGATGCAGTGAGTAAGCAGTAATGATGCTGTGATGATGCTGAGATGATGATGTGATGATGCAGTGGTGATGCTCTGATGACGATGCAAAGATGCTGTGATGATTCTGTGATGATTTGGTGATGATGCTGTGATGACAGTTTGATGACGTTGTTATGATGCTGTGATGACACTGAAAACGTTGTGATGATGATGTGATAATGCTGTGATGATGGAGTGATGATGTATTTATGACATTGTGATTATGCCGAGATGATGCTTTGATGATGCAGTTATGATGCTGTGATGATGATGCACTCATGATGCAGTGAGGATGCAGTGATGATGCTGTGATGATGCTCTGATGATGACGAAGTGATGATGCTGTGATGATGTAGTGATGATGCAGTGATGTGTAGTGATGACGCTGTGATGATATTGTGATGATGATGTGATGATGCTATGATTATGCGGAGATTATGCAGTGATTATGCAGTGATGATGCTGTCATGACAGTGTGTTGATGCTGTGATGATGCTGCGATGTTGCTGTGAGGATGCTGTGATGATGCAGTGATTCTGAAGTAATGATGCTGTGATGGTGCTGTGATGATGCAGTGATGATGCAGTGATGATGCAGTGATGATGCAGTGATGATATGATGATGCAGTGATTATGCTGTAATAATTCTGTGACTATACTGAGATGATGCAGTAATGATGCATTGATGACGCTGTGATGACGCTGTGTTGATGCTGTGAGGATGCTGTGATGATGCAGTGATTATGCAGTGATGATGCTGACATGAAACTGATGATGTTGTGATGATGATGTGATGATGCTATGATGATGCAGTGAGTAAGCAGTAATGATGCTGAGATGATGATGTGATGATGCTGTGATGATGCTCTGATGATGCTGTGATGACGCAGTGATGATTCTGTGATGATGCAGTGATGATGTAGTGATGACGCTGTGATGATACTGTGATTATGCTGTGATGATGCTGTGATTATGCGGTGATTATGCAGTGATGATGCTGTCATGACACTGTGATGATGATGCGATGATGCTGTGATGATGCTGCGATGTTGCTGTGAGGATGCTGTGATGATGCAGTGATTCTGCAGTAATGATGCTGTGATGATGCTGTGATGATGCAGTGATGACGCTGTGATGACTATGCGATGATGATGTGATGATGCTGTGATTATGCAGCTATGATGCTGTGATGATGATGTGAGGATGAAGTGATTATGCATTTTTGATGCTGTGATGACGCTGTCATGATGCTGTGATGAAGCTGCGATGATGCAGTGATGATGCAGTGATGACGATATGATGATGCAGTGATTATGCAGTGATGATGCAGTGATGATGCATTGATGATGTAGTGATGACGCTGTGATTATACTGTGATTATGCTGAGATGATGCTGTGATGATGTGATGATGCAGTGATGATTCACTGAGTAAGAAGTGATTATGTAGTGATGACGCTCTGATGACGCAGTGATGATGTTGTGATGATGTTGTGATAATGCAGTGATGATGCTGTGATGACACTGTAATGACGCTGTCGTGATGCTGTGATGACGTAGTCATGGTGTTGTAATGATGCTGTTATGACACTGTGATTATGCAGTGATGATGCTATGATGATGCTGTGATGATACAGTGATGACAATTTGATGATGTAGTGATGATGCTGTGATGACTCTATGATTATGCAGCTATGATGCTATGATGATGATGTGAGGATGAAATGATTATGCATTTTTGATGCTGTGATGACGCTGTCATGATGCTGTGATGAAGCTGCGATGATGCAGTGATTATGCAGTTAGGACGCTTTGATGACACTGTGATGATGCATTTATGACACTGTAATGACGCTGTGATGATGTTGTGATGATGCAGTGAATAAGCAGTAATGATACTGTGATGATGCTGAGATGATGCTGTGATAACGCAGTGATGATGCTGTGATGACGCTTTGATGATGTTGTGATTATGATGTGATGCAGTGATGATTTTTTGATGATGCAGTTTAGATGCAGTGACGATGCAGTTATGACGCTGTGATGACGCGGTGATGATGCTGTGATGATGCTTTGATGATTTTGTTATGTTGTTGTGATGATGCAGTTATGATGATATGACGATGCTGTAACGATGCCGTGATGATGCAGTGATGATGCTGTGATGATGCTGTGATGATGCAGTAATGATGCTGTGATGATGCATGATGATGCTACGATGATGTTGTGATGACGCTGTAACGATGCCGTGATGATGCTGCAATGATGCTGTGATGATTCTGTGATGATGTTGTGATGATGCTGTGATGACGCTGCGATAACACAGTGATGATGTGGTGATGCAGTAATGATGCTGTGACGACGCACTGATTCTGCTCTGATGATGCTGTAATGATGCAGTCATGATGCAATAATGATGATGCTGTGATGATGCAGTGATGATGTTGTTATGACGCTGTGATGAAGCTGTGATAATATTATGATGATGCTATGATGACATAGCGATGATGCTGTGAAGATTCTTTGATGACGATGTGATGACGATGTGATGATGCTCTGATGATGCTGTTATGACGCTGTGATGATGCTGTGATGGTTCTTTGATGATGCAGTGTTTATGCAGTTATGACGCTGTGATGACGCTGTGATGATGCTTTGATCATGCTGTTATGATGCAGTTATTATGACGCCATGATGTTGTGACAATGCAGTGATGATGCGGTGATGACGCTGTGATGATGCAGTGATGATGCAGTAATGACGCTGTGATGATTTTGTGATGATGCTCTGATGACGCAGTGATGATGCTGTGATGATGTAGTGATGATGCTGTGAAGACGCTCTCATGACACTGTCGTGAAGCTGTGATGATGATGTCGTGATGCTGTGATGACGCTGTGATAACGCTGTGATGACGCTGTGATGATGCTCTATTGATGCTGTGATGATGCAGTAATAACGCTGTGATGACGCTCTTATAATTTTGTGATGATGCTGTGATGATACTGTGGTGATGCAGTGATGATGCAGTGATGACGCTGTGATGACACTATCGTGATTCTGTGATGATGATGTGATGATGCAGTAATAATGCGGTGATGATGCACTGATGATACTGTGATGACGTTGTGATAATGCAATGATTAGGCAGTAATGATGCTGTGATGATGCTGAGATGACACTGTGATGATGCAGTAATGGTGCAGTGATGATGCAGTTATGACACCGTGATAATGCTGTGATGCCGCAGTGAGTAAACAGTAATGATTCTGTGATGATGCAGTGATGATGATGTGATGATGCTGCGATGATGCTTTGATGATGCTGTGATGCTGCAGTGATGAAGCTGTGATGATTTTGTGATGATGCAGTTTAGATGCAGTGACGATGCAGTTATGACGCTGTGATGACGCGGTGATGATGCTGTGACGATGCTTTGATGGTTTTGTTATGTTGTTGTGATGATGCAGTTATGATGATATGACGATGCTGTAACGATGCCGTGATGATGCTGTGATGATGCAGTGATGACGCTGCGGTGATGCTGTGATGATGCTGTGATGATACAGTCATGATGTTACGATGACGCTGTGATGATGCTGTAATGATGTTGTGATGATGCTGTCGTTACGCTATGATGATTCTGTGATTATGTAGCTAAAATGCTGTGATGATGATGTGATGATGTAGTGATGATGCAGTGGTGATGCTCTGATGACGATGCAAAGATGCTGTGATGATGCAGTAATGATGCTGTGATGATTCTGTGATGATGCTGTGATTATGCTGAGATTATGCTCAGATTATGCTCTGATGATGCAGTGATGGTACAGTGATGATTCAGTGAGGAGTCAGTGATGATGATGTGATTACGATGCGGAGATGCTGTGATCATGCAGTAAGGATGCAATGATGATGCTGTGATGACACTGTGATTATGTTGTGTTGATACTTGTAATGATGTTTTGATGACGATGTGATGATGCTGTGATGATGCAGTGATTATGCAGTGATGATGCTGTGATGATGTGGTGATGATGCAGTGATGATGCTGTGATGATGCTGTGATGATGCAGTGATGATGCTGTGATGATATTGTGATGATGATATGAAGATGCTATGATGATTCAGTGATGATTCTGTGATGATGCATTTACGATACTGTGATGACGCTGTGATGATGTTGTTATGATGGTGTGATGATGCTGTGATGATATTTTGATGATACTGTGACAATGATGTGATGATGCAGCAATGATGCAGTGTTGATGATGTGATGATGCGGTGATGATGCAGTGATTATGCAGTGATGATGCGGTGATGATGCATTGGTGGTGCTGTGATGATGCTTGGATGATGCTTGGATGATTCAGTGATGATTCTGTGATGACACTGTGATGATGTGATGATGCAGTGAATATACTGTGATGACACTATGATGATGCAGTGATTATGCAGAAATGATTCTGTGATGATGCTGAGATGATGTTGTTATGATGCAGTGATGATGCTTTGATGACGCTGTCGTGATGGTGAGATGACGCTGTCGTGATGCTTTGATGATGCTGTGATGACACTGTGATGATGCAGTGATGATACTGTGATGACGCTGTGAAAATGCAATGATTATGCAGAAATGATTCTGTGATGATGCTGAGATGATGCTGTGATGATGCAGTGAGTAAGCAGTGATGATGCAGTAATGATGCCATGATGATGCTGAGATGATGCTGTGATGTTGCAGTGATGGTGCAGTGATGATTCAGTGAGGACACTGTGATGATGCTGTGATTACAATCTGATGACGTAGTGATGATGCTGTGATGACCTTATGATGATGCTGTGATGATTCTGTGATGATGCTGTGATTATGCTGCTATGATGCAGTCATGATGCAGTGATGATGCTGAGATGACACTGATGATGCTGTGATAATGATGTGATGATGCTGTGATGATGTATTGATGACAGTGAAGATGCTATAATGATGATGTGATGATGCAGTGATGATGCTGTGATAATGTTCTGATGATGAAGCTATGATGTTATGATGCAGTGATGACACTGTCATGACGCTGTGATGATGCAGTGAGTAAGCAGTAATGATGCTGTGATGATGCTGAGATGATGATGTGATGATGCAGTGGTGATGCTCTGATGACGATGCAAAGATGCTGTGATGATGCAGTAATGATGCTGTGATGATTCTGTGATGATTTGGTGATGATGCTGTGATGACAGTTTGATGACGTTGTTATGATGCTGTGATGACACTGAAAACGTTGTGATGATGATGTGATAATGCTGTGATGATGGAGTGATGATGTATTTATGACATTGTGATTATGCCGAGATGATGCTTTGATGATGCAGTTATGATGCTGTGATGATGATGCACTCATGATGCAGTGAGGATGCAGTGATGATGCTGTGACGATGCTCTGATGATGACGAAGTGATGATGCTGTGATGATGTAGTGATGATGCAGTGATGTGTAGTGATGACGCTGTGATGATATTGTGATGATGATGTGATGATGCTGTGATTATGCGGAGATTATGCAGTGATTATGCAGTGATGATGCTGTCATGACAGTGTGATGATGCTGTGATGATGCTGCGATGTTGCTGTGAGGATGCTGTGATGATGCAGTGATTCTGAAGTAATGATGCTGTGATGGTGCTGTGATGATGCAGTGATGATGCAGTGATGATGCAGTGATGATATGATGATGCAGTGATTATGCTGTAATAATTCTGTGACTATACTGAGATGATGCTGTAATGATGCATTGATGACGCTGTGATGACGCTGTGTTGATGCTGTGAGGATGCTGTGATGATGCAGTGATTATGCAGTGATGATGCTGACATGAAACTGATGATGTTGTGATGATGATGTAATGATGCTATGATGATGCAGTGAGTAAGCAGTAATGATGCTGAGATGATGATGTGATGATGCTGTGATGATGCTGTGATGATGCTCTGATGATGCTGTGATGAAGCAGTGATGATTCTGTGATGATGTAGTGATGACGCCGTGATGATACTGTGATTATGCTGTGATGATGCTGTGATTATGCGGTGATTATGCAGTGATGATGCTGTCATGACACTGTGATGATGATGCGATGATGCTGTGATGATGCTGCGATGTTGCTGTGAGGATGCTGTGATGATGCAGTGATTCTGCAGTAATGATGCTGTGATGATGCTGTGATGATGCAGTGATGACCCTGTGATGACTATGCGATGATGATGTGATGATGCTGTGATTATGCAGCTATGATGCTGTGATGATGCAGTGATTCTGCAGTAATGATGCTGTGATGGTGCTGTGATGATGCAGTGATTATGCAGTGATTATGCTGTTACTATACTGAGATGATGCTGTAATGATGCATTGTTGACGTTGTGATGACGCTGTATTGATGCTGTGAGGATGCTGTGATGATGCAGTGATTATGCAGTGATGATGCTGTGATGACTCTGTGATGATGTTGTGATGATGCTGTGATGATGCTCTGATGATGCTGTGATGATGCAGTGATGATTCTGTGATGATGCAGTGATGATGCATTGATGATGTAGTGATGACGCTGTGATGATACTGTGATTATGCTGAGATGATGCTGTGATGATGTGATGATGCAGTGATGATTCACTGAGTAAGAAGTGATTATGTAGTGATGACGCTCTGATGACGCAGTGATGATGTTGTGATGATGTTGTGATAATGCAGTGATGATGCTGTGATGACACTGTAATGACGCTGTCGTGATGCTGTGATGACGTAGTCATGGTGTTGTAATGATGCTGTTATGACACTGTGATTATGCAGTGATGATGCTATGATGATGCTGTGATGATACAGTGATGACAATTTGATGATGTAGTGATGATGCTGTGATGACTCTATGATTATGCAGCTATGATGCTATGATGATGATGTGAGGATGAAGTGATTATGCATTTTTGATGCTGTGATGACGCTGTCATGATGCTGTGATGAAGCTGCGATGATGCAGTGATTATGCAGTTAGGACGCTTTGATGACACTGTGATGATGCATTTATGACACTGTAATGACGCTGTGATGATGTTGTGATGATGCAGTGAATAAGCAGTAATGATACTGTGATGATGCTGAGATGATGCTGTGATAACGCAGTGATGATGCTGTGATGACGCTTTGATGATGTTGTGATTATGATGTGATGCAGTGATGATTTTTTGATGATGCAGTTTAGATGCAGTGACGATGCAGTTATGACGCTGTGATGACGCGGTGATGATGCTGTGATGATGCTTTGATGATTTTGTTATGTTGTTGTGATGATGCAGTTATGATGATATGACGATGCTGTAACGATGCCGTGATGATGCAGTGATGATGCTGTGATTATTCAGTGATGATGCAGTGATGATGCTGTGATGATGCTGTGATGATGCAGTAATGATGCTGTGATGATGCATGATGATGCTACGATGATGTTTTGATGACGCTGTGATGATTCTGTGATGATGCTGTGATGATGCTGTGATGACGCTGCGATAACACAGTGATGATGTGGTGATGCAGTAATGATGCTGTGGCGACGCACTGATTCTGCTCTGATGATGCTGTAATGATGCAGTCATGATGCAATAATGATGATGCAGTGATGATGTTGTTATGACGCTGTGATGAAGCTGTGATAATATTATGATGATGCTATGATGACATAGCGATGATGCTGTGAAGATTCTTTGATGACGATGTGATGACGATGTGATGATGCTCTGATGATGCTGTTATGACGCTGTGATGATGCTGTGATGGTTCTTTGATGATGCAGTGTTTATGCAGTTATGACGCTGTGATGACGCTGTGATGATGCTTTGATCATGCTGTTATGATGCAGTTATTATGACGCCATGATGTTGTGACAATGCAGTGATGATGCGGTGATGACGCTGTGATGATGCAGTGATGATGCAGTAATGACGCTGTGATGATTTTGTGATGATGCTCTGATGACGCAGTGATGATGCTGTGATGATGTAGTGATGATGCTGTGAAGACGCTCTCATGACACTGTCGTGAAGCTGTGATGATGATGTCGTGATGCTGTGATGATGCTGTGATGACGCTGTGATAACGCTGTGATGACGCTGTGATGATGCTCTATTGATGCTGTGATGATGCAGTAATAACGCTGTGATGACGCTCTTATAATTTTGTGATGATGCTGTGATGATACTGTGGTGATGCAGTGATGATGCAGTGATGACGCTGTGATGAGTCTCTGATGATGCTGAGATGACGCTGTGATGATGCAGTGATGACGCTGTGATGACACTATCGTGATTCTGTGATGATGATGTGATGATGCAGTAATGATGCTGTGATGATGCACTGATGATACTGTGATGACGTTGTGATAATGCAATGATTAGGCAGTAATGATGCTGTGATGATGCTGAGATGACACTGTGATGATGCAGTAATGGTGCAGTGATGATGCAGTTATGACACCGTGATAATGCTGTGATGCCGCAGTGAGTAAACAGTAATGATTCTGTGATGATGCAGTGATGATGATGTGATGATGCTGCGATGATGCTTTGATGATGCTGTGATGCTGCAGTGATGAAGCTGTGATGATTTTGTGATGATGCAGTTTAGATGCAGTGACGATGCAGTTATGACGCTGTGATGACGCGGTGATGATGCTGTGACGATGCTTTGATGATTTTGTTATGTTGTTGTGATGATGCAGTTATGATGATATGACGATGCCGTAACGATGCCGTGATGATGCTGTGATGATGCAGTGATGACGCTGCGGTGATGCTGTGATGATGCTGTGATGATACAGTCATGATGTTACGATGACGCTGTGATGATGCTGTAATGATGTTGTGATGATGCTGTCGTTACGCTATGATGATTCTGTGATTATGTAGCTAAAATGCTGTGATGATGATGTGATGATGTAGTGATGATGCAGTGGTGATGCTCTGATGACGATGCAAAGATGCTGTGATGATGCAGTAATGATGCTGTGATGATTCTGTGATGATGCTGTGATTATGCTGAGATTATGCTCAGATTATGCTCTGATGATGCAGTGATGGTACAGTGATGATTCAGTGAGGAGTCAGTGATGATGATGTGATTACGATGCGGAGATGCTGTGATCATGCAGTAAGGATGCAATGATGATGCTGTGATGACACTGTGATTATGTTGTGTTGATACTTGTAATGATGTTTTGATGACGATGTGATGATGCTGTGATGATGCAGTGATTATGCAGTGATGATGCTGTGATGATGTGGTGATGATGCAGTGATTATGCAGTGATGATGCTGTGATGATGCAGTGATGATGCTGTGATGATATTGTGATGATGATATGAAGATGCTATGATGATTCAGTGATGATTCTGTGATGATGCATTTACGATACTGTGATGACGCTGTGATGATGTTGTTATGATGGTGTGATGATGCTGTGATGATATTTTGATGATACTGTGACAATGATGTGATGATGCAGCAATGATGCAGTGTTGATGATGTGATGATGCGGTGATGATGCAGTGATTATGCAGTGATGATACTGTGATGATGCATTGGTGGTGCTGTGATGATGCTTGGATGATGCTTGGATGATTCAGTGATGATTCTGTGATGACACTGTGATGATGTGATGATGCAGTGAATATACTGTGATGACACTATGATGATGCAGGGATTATGCAGAAATGATTCTGTGATGATGCTGAGATGATGTTGTTATGATGCAGTGATGATGCTTTGATGACGCTGTCGTGATGGTGAGATGACGCTGTCGTGATGCTTTGATGATGCTGTGATGACACTGTGATGATGCAGTGATGATACTGTGATGACGCTGTGAAAATGCAATGATTATGCAGAAATGATTCTGTGATGATGCTGAGATGATGCTGTGATGATGCAGTGAGTAAGCAGTGATGATGCAGTAATGATGCCATGATGATGCTGAGATGATGCTGTGATGTTGCAGTGATGGTGCAGTGATGATTCAGTGAGGACACTGTGATGATGCTGTGATTACAATCTGATGACGTAGTGATGATGCTGTGATGACCTTATGATGATGCTGTGATGATTCTGTGATGATGCTGTGATTATGCTGCTATGATGCAGTCATGATGCAGTGATGATGCTGAGATGACACTGATGATGCTGTGATAATGATGTGATGATGCTGTGATGATGTATTGATGACAGTGAAGATGCTATAATGATGATGTGATGATGCAGTGATGATGCTGTGATAATGTTCTGATGATGAAGCTATGATGTTATGATGCAGTGATGACACTGTCATGACGCTGTGATGATGCAGTGAGTAAGCAGTAATGATGCTGTGATGATGCTGAGATGATGATGTGATGATGCAGTGGTGATGCTCTGATGACGATGCAAAGATGCTGTGATGATGCAGTAATGATGCTGTGATGATTCTGTGATGATTTGGTGATGATGCTGTGATGACAGTTTGATGACGTTGTTATGATGCTGTGATGACACTGAAAACGTTGTGATGATGATGTGATAATGCTGTGATGATGGAGTGATGATGTATTTATGACATTGTGATTATGCCGAGATGATGCTTTGATGATGCAGTTATGATGCTGTGATGATGATGCACTCATGATGCAGTGAGGATGCAGTGATGATGCTGTGATGATGCTCTGATGATGACGAAGTGATGATGCTGTGATGATACTGTGGTGATGCAGTGATGTGTAGTGATGACGCTGTGATGATATTGTGATGATGATGTGATGATGCTGTGATTATGCGGAGATTATGCAGTGATTATGCAGTGATGATGCTGTCATGACAGTGTGATGATGCTGTGATGATGCTGCGATGTTGCTGTGAGGATGCTGTGATGATGCAGTGATTCTGAAGTAATGATGCTGTGATGGTGCTGTGATGATGCAGTGATGATGCAGTGATGATGCAGTGATGATATGATGATGGAGTGATTATGCTGTAATAATTCTGTGACTATACTGAGATGATGCTGTAATGATGCATTGATGACGCTGTGATGACGCTGTGTTGATGCTGTGAGGATGCTGTGATGATGCAGTGATTATGCAGTGATGATGCTGACATGAAACTGATGATGTTGTGATGATGATGTGATGATGCTATGATGATGCAGTGAGTAAGCAGTAATGATGCTGAGATGATGATGTGATGATGCTGTGATGATGCTCTGATGATGCTGTGATGACGCAGTGATGATTCTGTGATGATGCAGTGATGATGTAGTGATGATGCTGTGATGATACTGTGATTATGCTGTGATGATGCTGTGATGATGCTCTGATGATGCTGTGATGACGCAGTGATGATTCTGTGATGATGCTGTGATGATGCTGCGATGTTGCTGTGAGGATGCTGTGATGATGCAGTGATTCTGCAGTAATGATGCTGTGATGATGCTGTGATGATGCAGTGATGACGCTGTGATGACTATGCGATGATGCTGTGATGATGCTGTGATTATGCAGCTATGATGCTGTGATGATGCAGTGATTCTGCAGTAATGATGCTGTGATGGTGCTGTGATGATGCAGTGATGATGCAGTGATGACGATATGATGATGCAGTGATTATGCAGTGATTATGCTGTGACTATACTGAGATGATGCTGTAATGATGCATTGTTGACGTTGTGATGACGCTGTATTGATGCTGTGAGGATGCTGTGATGATGCTCTGATGATGCTGTGATGATGCAGTGATGATGCTGTGATGATGCAGTGATGATGCATTGATGATGCTGTGATGCTGCAGTGATGAAGCTGTGATGATTTTGTGATGATGCAGTTTAGATGCAGTGACGATGCACTTATGACGCTGTGATGACGCGGTGATGATGCTGTGACGATGCTTTGATGATTTTGTTATGTTGTTGTGATGATGCAGTTATGATGATATGACGATGCTGTAACGATGCCGTGATGATGCTGTGATGATGCTGTGATGATGCAGTGATGACGCTGCGGTGATGCTGTGATGATGCTGTGATGATGTTGTGATGATGCTGTCGTTACGCTATGATGATTCTGTGATTATGTAGCTAAAATGCTGTGATGATGATGTGATGATGTAGTGATGATGCAGTGGTGATGCTCTGATGACGATGCAAAGATGCTGTGATGATGCAGTAATGATGCTGTGATGATTCTGTGATGATGCTGTGATTATGCTGAGATTATGCTCAGATTATGCTCTGATGATGCAGTGATGGTACAGTGATGATTCAGTGAGGAGTCAGTGATGATGATGTGATTACGATGCGGAGATGCTGTGATCATGCAGTAAGGATGCAATGATGATGCTGTGATGACACTGCGATTATGTTGTGTTGATACTTGTAATGATGTTTTGATGACGATGTGATGATGCTGTGATGATGCAGTGATTATGCAGTGATGATGCTGTGATGATGCAGTGATGATGCTGTGATGATATTGTGATGATGATATGAAGATGCTATGATGATTCAGTGATGATTCTGTGATGATGCATTTACGATACTGTGATGACGCTGTGATGATGTTGTTATGATGGTGTGATGATGCTGTGATGATATTTTGATGATACTGTGACAATGATGTGATGATGCAGCAATGATGCAGTGTTGATGATGTGATGATGCGGTGATGATGCATTGGTGGTGCTGTGATGATGCTTGGATGATGCTTGGATGATTCAGTGATGATTCTGTGATGACACTGTGATGATGTGATGATGCAGTGAATATACTGTGATGACACTATGATGATGCAGTGATTATGCAGAAATGATTCTGTGATGATGCTGAGATGATGTTGTTATGATGCAGTGATGATGCTTTGATGACGCTGTCGTGATGGTGAGATGACGCTGTCGTGATGCTTTGATGATGCTGTGATGACACTGTGATGATGCAGTGATGATACTGTGATGACGCTGTGAAAATGCAATGATTATGCAGAAATGATTCTGTGATGATGCTGAGATGATGCTGTGATGATGCAGTGAGTAAGCAGTGATGATGCAGTAATGATGCCATGATGATGCTGAGATGATGCTGTGATGTTGCAGTGATGGTGCAGTGATGATTCAGTGAGGACACTGTGATGATGCTGTGATTACAATCTGATGACGTAGTGATGATGCTGTGATGACCTTATGATGATGCTGTGATGATTCTGTGATGATGCTGTGATTATGCTGCTATGATGCAGTCATGATGCAGTGATGATGCTGAGATGACACTGATGATGCTGTGATAATGATGTGATGATGCTGTGATGATGTATTGATGACAGTGAAGATGCTATAATGATGATGTGATGATGCAGTGATGATGCTGTGATAATGTTCTGATGATGAAGCTATGATGTTATGATGCAGTGATGACACTGTCATGACGCTGTGATGATGCAGTGAGTAAGCAGTAATGATGCTGTGATGATGCTGAGATGATGATGTGATGATGCAGTGGTGATGCTCTGATGACGATGCAAAGATGCTGTGATGATGCAGTAATGATGCTGTGATGATTCTGTGATGATTTGGTGATGATGCTGTGATGACAGTTTGATGACGTTGTTATGATGCTGTGATGACACTGAAAACGTTGTGATGATGATGTGATAATGCTGTGATGATGGAGTGATGATGTATTTATGACATTGTGATTATGCCGAGATGATGCTTTGATGATGCAGTTATGATGCTGTGATGATGATGCACTCATGATGCAGTGAGGATGCAGTGATGATGCTGTGATGATGCTCTGATGATGACGAAGTGATGATGCTGTGATGATGCTGTGATGATGCAGTGATGTGTAGTGATGACGCTGTGATGATATTGTGATGATGCTGTGATGATGCTGTGATTATGCGGAGATTATGCAGTGATTATGCAGTGATGATTATGTCATGACAGTGTGATGATGCTGTGATGATGCTGCGATGTTGCTGTGAGGATGCTGTGATGATGCAGTGATTCTGAAGTAATGATGCTGTGATGGTGCTGTGATGATGCAGTGATGATGCAGTGATGATGCAGTGATGATATGATGATGCAGTGATTATGCTGTAATAATTCTGTGACTATACTGAGATGATGCTGTAATGATGCATTGATGACGCTGTGATGACGCTGTGTTGATGCTGTGAGGATGCTGTGATGATGCAGTGATTATGCAGTGATGATGCTGACATGAAACTGATGATGTTGTGATGATGATGTGATGATGCTATGATGATGCAGTGAGTAAGCAGTAATGATGCTGAGATGATGATGTGATGATGCTGTGATGATGCTCTGATGATGCTGTGATGACGCAGTGATGATTCTGTGATGATGCAGTGATGATGTAGTGATGATGCTGTGATGATACTGTGATTATGCTGTGATGATGCTGTGATGATGCTCTGATGATGCTGTGATGACGCAGTGATGATTCTGTGATGATGCTGTGATGATGCTGCGATGTTTCTGTGAGGATGCTGTGATGATGCAGTGATTCTGCAGTAATGATGCTGTGATGATGCTGTGATGATGCAGTGATGACGCTGTGATGACTATGCGATGATGCTGTGATGATGCTGTGATTATGCAGCTATGATGCTGTGATGATGCAGTGATTCTGCAGTAATGATGCTGTGATGGTGCTGTGATGATGCAGTGATGATGCAGTGATGACGATATGATGATGCAGTGATTATGCAGTGATTATGCTGTGACTATACTGAGATGATGCTGTAATGATGCATTGTTGACGTTGTGATGACGCTGTATTGATGCTGTGAGGATGCTGTGATGATGCTCTGATGATGCTGTGATGATGCAGTGATGATGCTGTGATGATGCAGTGATGATGCATTGATGATGCTGTGATGCTGCAGTGATGAAGCTGTGATGATTTTGTGATGATGCAGTTTAGATGCAGTGACGATGCACTTATGACGCTGTGATGACGCGGTGATGATGCTGTGACGATGCTTTGATGATTTTGTTATGTTGTTGTGATGATGCAGTTATGATGATATGACGATGCTGTAACGATGCCGTGATGATGCTGTGATGATGCTGTGATGATGCAGTGATGACGCTGCGGTGATGCTGTGATGATGCTGTGATGATGTTGTGATGATGCTGTCGTTACGCTATGATGATTCTGTGATTATGTAGCTAAAATGCTGTGATGATGATGTGATGATGTAGTGATGATGCAGTGGTGATGCTCTGATGACGATGCAAAGATGCTGTGATGATGCAGTAATGATGCTGTGATGATTCTGTGATGATGCTGTGATTATGCTGAGATTATGCTCAGATTATGCTCTGATGATGCAGTGATGGTACAGTGATGATTCAGTGAGGAGTCAGTGATGATGATGTGATTACGATGCGGAGATGCTGTGATCATGCAGTAAGGATGCAATGATGATGCTGTGATGACACTGCGATTATGTTGTGTTGATACTTGTAATGATGTTTTGATGACGATGTGATGATGCTGTGATGATGCAGTGATTATGCAGTGATGATGCTGTGATGATGCAGTGATGATGCTGTGATGATATTGTGATGATGATATGAAGATGCTATGATGATTCAGTGATGATTCTGTGATGATGCATTTACGATACTGTGATGACGCTGTGATGATGTTGTTATGATGGTGTGATGATGCTGTGATGATATTTTGATGATACTGTGACAATGATGTGATGATGCAGCAATGATGCAGTGTTGATGATGTGATGATGCGGTGATGATGCATTGGTGGTGCTGTGATGATGCTTGGATGATGCTTGGATGATTCAGTGATGATTCTGTGATGACACTGTGATGATGTGATGATGCAGTGAATATACTGTGATGACACTATGATGATGCAGTGATTATGCAGGAATGATTCTGTGATGATGCTGAGATGATGTTGTTATGATGCAGTGATGATGCTTTGATGACGCTGTCGTGATGGTGAGATGACGCTGTCGTGATGCTTTGATGATGCTGTGATGACACTGTGATGATGCAGTGATGATACTGTGATGACGCTGTGAAAATGCAATGATTATGCAGAAATGATTCTGTGATGATGCTGAGATGATGCTGTGATGATGCAGTGAGTAAGCAGTGATGATGCAGTAATGATGCCATGATGATGCTGAGATGATGCTGTGATGTTGCAGTGATGGTGCAGTAATGATTCAGTGAGGACACTGTGATGATGCTGTGATTACAATCTGATGACGTAGTGATGATGCTGTGATGACCTTATGATGATGCTGTGATGATTCTGTGATGATGCTGTGATTATGCTGCTATGATGCAGTCATGATGCAGTGATGATGCTGAGATGACACTGATGATGCTGTGATAATGATGTGATGATGCTGTGATGATGTATTGATGACAGTGAAGATGCTATAATGATGATGTGATGATGCAGTGATGATGCTGTGATAATGTTCTGATGATGAAGCTATGATGTTATGATGCAGTGATGACACTGTCATGACGCTGTGATGATGCAGTGAGTAAGCAGTAATGATGCTGTGATGATGCTGAGATGATGATGTGATGATGCAGTGGTGATGCTCTGATGACGATGCAAAGATGCTGTGATGATGCAGTAATGATGCTGTGATGATTCTGTGATGATTTGGTGATGATGCTGTGATGACAGTTTGATGACGTTGTTATGATGCTGTGATGACACTGAAAACGTTGTGATGATGATGTGATAATGCTGTGATGATGGAGTGATGATGTATTTATGACATTGTGATTATGCCGAGATGATGCTTTGATGATGCAGTTATGATGCTGTGATGATGATGCACTCATGATGCAGTGAGGATGCAGTGATGATGCTGTGATGATGCTCTGATGATGACGAAGTGATGATGCTGTGATGATGCAGTGATGTGTAGTGATGACGCTGTGATGATATTGTGATGATGATGTGATGATGCTGTGATGATGCTGTGATTATGCGGAGATTATGCAGTGATGATGCTGTCATGACAGTGTGATGATGCTGTGATGATGCTGCGATGTTGCTGTGAGGATGCTGTGATGATGCAGTGATTCTGAAGTAATGATGCTGTGATGGTGCTGTGATGATGCAGTGATGATGCAGTGATGATGCAGTGATGATATGATGATGCAGTGATTATGCTGTAATAATTCTGTGACTATACTGAGATGATGCTGTAATGATGCATTGATGACGCTGTGATGACGCTGTGTTGATGCTGTGAGGATGCTGTGATGATGCAGTGATTATGCAGTGATGATGCTGACATGAAACTGATGATGTTGTGATGATGATGTGATGATGCTATGATGATGCAGTGAGTAAGCAGTAATGATGCTGAGATGATGATGTGATGATGCTGTGATGATGCTGTGATGATGCTGTGATGATGCTATGATGATGCTGTGATGACGCAGTGATGATTCTGTGATGATGCAGTGATGATGTAGTGATGACGCTGTGATGATACTGTGATTATGCTGTGATGATGCTGTGATTATGCGGTGATTATGCAGTGATGATGCTGTCATGACCCTGTGATGATGATGCGATGATGCTGTGATGATGCTGCGATGTTGCTGTGAGGATGCTGTGATGATGCAGTGATTCTGCAGTAATGATGCTGTGATGATGCAGTGATGACGCTGTGATGACTATGCGATGATGATGTGATGATGCTGTGATGATGCTGTGATTATGCAGCTATGATGCTGTGATGATGCAGTGATTCTGCAGTAATGATGCTGTGATGGTGCTGTGATGATGCAGTGATGATGCAGTGATGACGATATGATGATGCAGTGATTATGCAGTGATTATGCTGTGACTATACTGAGATGATGCTGTAATGATGCATTGTTGACGTTGTGATGACGCTGTATTGATGCTGTGAGGATGCTGTGATGATGCTCTGATGATGCTGTGATGATGCAGTGATGATGCTGTGATGATGCAGTGATGATGCATTGATGATGCTGTGATGCTGCAGTGATGAAGCTGTGATGATTTTGTGATGATGCAGTTTAGATGCAGTGACGATGCACTTATGACGCTGTGATGACGCGGTGATGATGCTGTGACGATGCTTTGATGATTTTGTTATGTTGTTGTGATGATGCAGTTATGATGATATGACGATGCTGTAACGATGCCGTGATGATGCTGTGATGATGCTGTGATGATGCAGTGATGACGCTGCGGTGATGCTGTGATGATGCTGTGATGATGTTGTGATGATGCTGTCGTTACGCTATGATGATTCTGTGATTATGTAGCTAAAATGCTGTGATGATGATGTGATGATGTAGTGATGATGCAGTGGTGATGCTCTGATGACGATGCAAAGATGCTGTGATGATGCAGTAATGATGCTGTGATGATTCTGTGATGATGCTGTGATTATGCTGAGATTATGCTCAGATTATGCTCTGATGATGCAGTGATGGTACAGTGATGATTCAGTGAGGAGTCAGTGATGCTGATGTGATTACGATGCGGAGATGCTGTGATCATGCAGTAAGGATGCAATGATGATGCTGTGATGACACTGTGATTATGTTGTGTTGATACTTGTAATGATGTTTTGATGACGATGTGATGATGCTGTGATGATGCAGTGATTATGCAGTGATGATGCTGTGATGATGCAGTGATGATGCTGTGATGATATTGTGATGATGATATGAAGATGCTATGATGATTCAGTGATGATTCTGTGATGATGCATTTACGATACTGTGATGACGCTGTGATGATGTTGTTATGATGGTGTGATGATGCTGTGATGATATTTTGATGATACTGTGACAATGATGTGATGATGCAGCAATGATGCAGTGTTGATGATGTGATGATGCGGTGATGATGCATTGGTGGTGCTGTGATGATGCTTGGATGATGCTTGGATGATTCAGTGATGATTCTGTGATGACACTGTGATGATGTGATGATGCAGTGAATATACTGTGATGACACTATGATGATGCAGTGATTATGCAGAAATGATTCTGTGATGATGCTGAGATGATGTTGTTATGATGCAGTGATGATGCTTTGATGACGCTGTCGTGATGGTGAGATGACGCTGTCGTGATGCTTTGATGATGCTGTGATGACACTGTGATGATGCAGTGATGATACTGTGATGACGCTGTGAAAATGCAATGATTATGCAGAAATGATTCTGTGATGATGCTGAGATGATGCTGTGATGATGCAGTGAGTAAGCAGTGATGATGCAGTAATGATGCCATGATGATGCTGAGATGATGCTGTGATGTTGCAGTGATGGTGCAGTGATGATTCAGTGAGGACACTGTGATGATGCTGTGATTACAATTTGATGACGTAGTGATGATGCTGTGATGACCTTATGATGATGCTGTGATGATTCTGTGATGATGCTGTGATTATGCTGCTATGATGCAGTCATGATGCAGTGATGATGCTGAGATGACACTGATGATGCTGTGATAATGATGTGATGATGCAGTGATGATGCTGTGATAATGTTCTGATGATGAAGCTATGATGTTATGATGCAGTGATGACACTGTCATGACGCTGTGATGATGCCGTGAGTAAGCAGTAATGATGCTGTGATGATGCTGAGATGATGATGTGATGATGCAGTGGTGATGCTCTGATGACGATGCAAAGATGCTGTGATGATGCAGTAATGATGCTGTGATGATTCTGTGATGATTTGGTGATGATGCTGTGATGACAGTTTGATGACGTTGTTATGATGCTGTGATGACACTGAAAACGTTGTGATGATGATGTGATAATGCTGTGATGATGGAGTGATGATGTATTTATGACATTGTGATTATGCCGAGATGATGCTTTGATGATGCAGTTATGATGCTGTGATGATGATGCACTCATGATGCAGTGAGGATGCAGTGATGATGCTGTGATGATGCTCTGATGATGACGAAGTGATGATGCTGTGATGATGCAGTGATGTGTAGTGATGACGCTGTGATGATATTGTGATGATGCTGTGATGATGCTGTGATTATGCGGAGATTATGCAGTGATTATGCAGTGATGATGCTGTCATGACAGTGTGATGATGCTGTGATGATGCTGCGATGTTGCTGTGAGGATGCTGTGATGATGCAGTGATTCTGAAGTAATGATGCTGTGATGGTGCTGTGATGATGCAGTGATGATGCAGTGATGATGCAGTGATGATATGATGATGCAGTGATTATGCTGTAATAATTCTGTGACTATACTGAGATGATGCTGTAATGATGCATTGATGACGCTGTGATGACGCTGTGTTGATGCTGTGAGGATGCTGTGATGATGCAGTGATTATGCAGTGATGATGCTGACATGAAACTGATGATGTTGTGATGATGATGTGATGATGCTATGATGATGCAGTGAGTAAGCAGTAATGATGCTGAGATGATGATGTGATGATGCTGTGATGATGCTGTGATTATGCGGAGATTATGCAGTGATGATGCTGTCATGACAGTGTGATGATGCTGTGATGATGCTGCGATGTTGCTGTGAGGATGCTGTGATGATGCAGTGATTCTGAAGTAATGATTCTGTGATGGTGCTGTGATGATGCAGTGATGATGCAGTGATGATGCAGTGATGATATGATGATGCAGTGATTATGCTGTAATAATTCTGTGACTATACTGAGATGATGCTGTAATGATGCATTGATGACGCTGTGATGACGCTGTGTTGATGCTGTGAGGATGCTGTGATGATGCAGTGATTATGCAGTGATGATGCTGACATGAAACTGATGATGTTGTGATGATGATGTGATGATGCTATGATGATGCAGTGAGTAAGCAGTAATGATGCTGAGATGATGATGTGATGATGCTGTGATGATGCTGTGATGATGCTGTGATGATGCTCTGATGATGCTGTGATGACGCAGTGATGATTCTGTGATGATGCAGTGATGATGTAGTGATGACGCTGTGATGATACTGTGATTATGCTGTGATGATGCTGTGATTATGCGGTGATTATGCAGTGATGATGCTGTCATGACCCTGTGATGATGATGCGATGATGCTGTGATGATGCTGCGATGTTGCTGTGAGGATGCTGTGATGATGCAGTGATTCTGCAGTAATGATGCTGTGATGATGCAGTGATGACGCTGTGATGACTATGCGATGATGATGTGATGATGCTGTGATGATGCTGTGATTATGCAGCTATGATGCTGTGATGATGCAGTGATTCTGCAGTAATGATGCTGTGATGGTGCTGTGATGATGCAGTGATGATGCAGTGATGACGATATGATGATGCAGTGATTATGCAGTGATTATGCTGTGACTATACTGAGATGATGCTGTAATGATGCATTGTTGACGTTGTGATGACGCTGTATTGATGCTGTGAGGATGCTGTGATGATGCTCTGATGATGCTGTGATGATGCAGTGATGATGCTGTGATGATGCAGTGATGATGCATTGATGATGCTGTGATGCTGCAGTGATGAAGCTGTGATGATTTTGTGATGATGCAGTTTAGATGCAGTGACGATGCACTTATGACGCTGTGATGACGCGGTGATGATGCTGTGACGATGCTTTGATGATTTTGTTATGTTGTTGTGATGATGCAGTTATGATGATATGACGATGCTGTAACGATGCCGTGATGATGCTGTGATGATGCTGTGATGATGCAGTGATGACGCTGCGGTGATGCTGTGATGATGCTGTGATGATGTTGTGATGATGCTGTCGTTACGCTATGATGATTCTGTGATTATGTAGCTAAAATGCTGTGATGATGATGTGATGATGTAGTGATGATGCAGTGGTGATGCTCTGATGACGATGCAAAGATGCTGTGATGATGCAGTAATGATGCTGTGATGATTCTGTGATGATGCTGTGATTATGCTGAGATTATGCTCAGATTATGCTCTGATGATGCAGTGATGGTACAGTGATGATTCAGTGAGGAGTCAGTGATGCTGATGTGATTACGATGCGGAGATGCTGTGATCATGCAGTAAGGATGCAATGATGATGCTGTGATGACACTGTGATTATGTTGTGTTGATACTTGTAATGATGTTTTGATGACGATGTGATGATGCTGTGATGATGCAGTGATTATGCAGTGATGATGCTGTGATGATGTGGTGATGATGCAGTGATTATGCAGTGATGATGCTGTGATGATGCAGTGATGATGCTGTGATGATATTGTGATGATGATATGAAGATGCTATGATGATTCAGTGATGATTCTGTGATGATGCATTTACGATACTGTGATGACGCTGTGATGATGTTGTTATGATGGTGTGATGATGCTGTGATGATATTTTGATGATACTGTGACAATGATGTGATGATGCAGCAATGATGCAGTGTTGATGATGTGATGATGCGGTGATGATGCATTGGTGGTGCTGTGATGATGCTTGGATGATGCTTGGATGATTCAGTGATGATTCTGTGATGACACTGTGATGATGTGATGATGCAGTGAATATACTGTGATGACACTATGATGATGCAGTGATTATGCAGAAATGATTCTGTGATGATGCTGAGATGATGTTGTTATGATGCAGTGATGATGCTTTGATGACGCTGTCGTGATGGTGAGATGACGCTGTCGTGATGCTTTGATGATGCTGTGATGACACTGTGATGATGCAGTGATGATACTGTGATGACGCTGTGAAAATGCAATGATTATGCAGAAATGATTCTGTGATGATGCTGAGATGATGCTGTGATGATGCAGTGAGTAAGCAGTGATGATGCAGTAATGATGCCATGATGATGCTGAGATGATGCTGTGATGTTGCAGTGATGGTGCAGTGATGATTCAGTGAGGACACTGTGATGATGCTGTGATTACAATCTGATGACGTAGTGATGATGCTGTGATGACCTTATGATGATGCTGTGATGATTCTGTGATGATGCTGTGATTATGCTGCTATGATGCAGTCATGATGCAGTGATGATGCTGAGATGACACTGATGATGCTGTGATAATGATGTGATGATGCTGTGATGATGTATTGATGACAGTGAAGATGCTATAATGATGATGTGATGATGCAGTGATGATGCTGTGATAATGTTCTGATGATGAAGCTATGATGTTATGATGCAGTGATGACACTGTCATGACGCTGTGATGATGCAGTGAGTAAGCAGTAATGATGCTGTGATGATGCTGAGATGATGATGTGATGATGCAGTGGTGATGCTCTGATGACGATGCAAAGATGCTGTGATGATGCAGTAATGATGCTGTGATGATTCTGTGATGATTTGGTGATGATGCTGTGATGACAGTTTGATGACGTTGTTATGATGCTGTGATGACACTGAAAACGTTGTGATGATGATGTGATAATGCTGTGATGATGGAGTGATGATGTATTTATGACATTGTGATTATGCCGAGATGATGCTTTGATGATGCAGTTATGATGCTGTGATGATGATGCACTCATGATGCAGTGAGGATGCAGTGATGATGCTGTGATGATGCTCTGATGATGACGAAGTGATGATGCTGTGATGATGCAGTGATGTGTAGTGATGACGCTGTGATGATATTGTGATGATGCTGTGATGATGCTGTGATTATGCGGAGATTATGCAGTGATTATGCAGTGATGATGCTGTCATGACAGTGTGATGATGCTGTGATGATGCTGCGATGTTGCTGTGAGGATGCTGTGATGATGCAGTGATTCTGAAGTAATGATGCTGTGATGGTGCTGTGATGATGCAGTGATGATGCAGTGATGATGCAGTGATGATATGATGATGCAGTGATTATGCTGTAATAATTCTGTGACTATACTGAGATGATGCTGTAATGATGCATTGATGACGCTGTGTTGACGCTGTGTTGATGCTGTGAGGATGCTGTGATGATGCAGTGATTATGCAGTGATGATGCTGACATGAAACTGATGATGTTGTGATGATGATGTGATGATGCTATGATGATGCAGTGAGTAAGCAGTAATGATGCTGAGATGATGATGTGATGATGCTGTGATGATGCTGTGATGATGCTGTGATGATGCTCTGATGATGCTGTGATGACGCAGTGATGATTCTGTGATGATGCAGTGATGATGTAGTGATGACGCTGTGATGATACTGTGATTATGCTGTGATGATGCTGTGATTATGCGGTGATTATGCAGTGATGATGCTGTCATGACCCTGTGATGATGATGCGATGATGCTGTGATGATGCTGCGATGTTGCTGTGAGGATGCTGTGATGATGCAGTGATTCTGCAGTAATGATGCTGTGATGATGCAGTGATGACGCTGTGATGACTATGCGATGATGATGTGATGATGCTGTGATGATGCTGTGATTATGCAGCTATGATGCTGTGATGATGCAGTGATTCTGCAGTAATGATGCTGTGATGGTGCTGTGATGATGCAGTGATGATGCAGTGATGACGATATGATGATGCAGTGATTATGCAGTGATTATGCTGTGACTATACTGAGATGATGCTGTAATGATGCATTGTTGACGTTGTGATGACGCTGTATTGATGCTGTGAGGATGCTGTGATGATGCTCTGATGATGCTGTGATGATGCAGTGATGATGCTGTGATGATGCAGTGATGATGCATTGATGATGCTGTGATGCTGCAGTGATGAAGCTGTGATGATTTTGTGATGATGCAGTTTAGATGCAGTGACGATGCACTTATGACGCTGTGATGACGCGGTGATGATGCTGTGACGATGCTTTGATGATTTTGTTATGTTGTTGTGATGATGCAGTTATGATGATATGACGATGCTGTAACGATGCCGTGATGATGCTGTGATGATGCTGTGATGATGCAGTGATGACGCTGCGGTGATGCTGTGATGATGCTGTGATGATGTTGTGATGATGCTGTCGTTACGCTATGATGATTCTGTGATTATGTAGCTAAAATGCTGTGATGATGATGTGATGATGTAGTGATGATGCAGTGGTGATGCTCTGATGACGATGCAAAGATGCTGTGATGATGCAGTAATGATGCTGTGATGATTCTGTGATGATGCTGTGATTATGCTGAGATTATGCTCAGATTATGCTCTGATGATGCAGTGATGGTACAGTGATGATTCAGTGAGGAGTCAGTGATGATGATGTGATTACGATGCGGAGATGCTGTGATCATGCAGTAAGGATGCAATGATGATGCTGTGATGACACTGTGATTATGTTGTGTTGATACTTGTAATGATGTTTTGATGACGATGTGATGATGCTGTGATGATGCAGTGATTATGCAGTGATGATGCTGTGATGATGTGGTGATGATGCAGTGATTATGCAGTGATGATGCTGTGATGATGCAGTGATGATGCTGTGATGATATTGTGATGATGATATGAAGATGCTATGATGATTCAGTGATGATTCTGTGATGATGCATTTACGATACTGTGATGACGCTGTGATGATGTTGTTATGATGATGTGATGATGCTGTGATGATATTTTGATGATACTGTGACAATGATGTGATGATGCAGCAATGATGCAGTGTTGATGATGTGATGATGCGGTGATGATGCATTGGTGGTGCTGTGATGATGCTTGGATGATGCTTGGATGATTCAGTGATGATTCTGTGATGACACTGTGATGATGTGATGATGCAGTGAATATACTGTGATGACACTATGATGATGCAGTGATTATGCAGAAATGATTCTGTGATGATGCTGAGATGATGTTGTTATGATGCAGTGATGATGCTTTGATGACGCTGTCGTGATGGTGAGATGACGCTGTCGTGATGCTTTGATGATGCTGTGATGACACTGTGATGATGCAGTGATGATACTGTGATGACGCTGTGAAAATGCAATGATTATGCAGAAATGATTCTGTGATGATGCTGAGATGATGCTGTGATGATGCAGTGAGTAAGCAGTGATGATGCAGTAATGATGCCATGATGATGCTGAGATGATGCTGTGATGTTGCAGTGATGGTGCAGTGATGATTCAGTGAGGACACTGTGATGATGCTGTGATTACAATCTGATGACGTAGTGATGATGCTGTGATGACCTTATGATGATGCTGTGATGATTCTGTGATGATGCTGTGATTATGCTGCTATGATGCAGTCATGATGCAGTGATGATGCTGAGATGACACTGATGATGCTGTGATAATGATGTGATGATGCTGTGATGATGTATTGATGACAGTGAAGATGCTATAATGATGATGTGATGATGCAGTGATGATGCTGTGATAATGTTCTGATGATGAAGCTATGATGTTATGATGCAGTGATGACACTGTCATGACGCTGTGATGATGCAGTGAGTAAGCAGTAATGATGCTGTGATGATGCTGAGATGATGATGTGATGATGCAGTGGTGATGCTCTGATGACGATGCAAAGATGCTGTGATGATGCAGTAATGATGCTGTGATGATTCTGTGATGATTTGGTGATGATGCTGTGATGACAGTTTGATGACGTTGTTATGATGCTGTGATGACACTGAAAACGTTGTGATGATGATGTGATAATGCTGTGATGATGGAGTGATGATGTATTTATGACATTGTGATTATGCCGAGATGATGCTTTGATGATGCAGTTATGATGCTGTGATGATGATGCACTCATGATGCAGTGAGGATGCAGTGATGATGCTGTGATGATGCTCTGATGATGACGAAGTGATGATGCTGTGATGATGCTGTGATGATGCAGTGATGTGTAGTGATGACGCTGTGATGATATTGTGATGATGCTGTGATGATGCTGTGATTATGCGGAGATTATGCAGTGATTATGCAGTGATGATGCTGTCATGACAGTGTGATGATGCTGTGATGATGCTGCGATGTTGCTGTGAGGATGCTGTGATGATGCAGTGATTCTGAAGTAATGATGCTGTGATGGTGCTGTGATGATGCAGTGATGATGCAGTGATGATGCAGTGATGATATGATGATGCAGTGATTATGCTGTAATAATTCTGTGACTATACTGAGATGATGCTGTAATGATGCATTGATGACGCTGTGATGACGCTGTGTTGATGCTGTGAGGATGCTGTGATGATGCAGTGATTATGCAGTGATGATGCTGACATGAAACTGATGATGTTGTGATGATGATGTGATGATGCTGTGATGATGCTGTGATTATGCAGCTATGATGCTGTGATGATGCAGTGATTCTGCAGTAATGATGCTGTGATGGTGCTGTGATGATGCAGTGATGATGCAGTGATGACGATATGATGATGCAGTGATTATGCAGTGATTATGCTGTGACTATACTGAGATGATGCTGTAATGATGCATTGTTGACGTTGTGATGACGCTGTATTGATGCTGTGAGGATGCTGTGATGATGCTCTGATGATGCTGTGATGATGCAGTGATGATGCTGTGATGATGCAGTGATGATGCATTGATGATGCTGTGATGCTGCAGTGATGAAGCTGTGATGATTTTGTGATGATGCAGTTTAGATGCAGTGACGATGCACTTATGACGCTGTGATGACGCGGTGATGATGCTGTGACGATGCTTTGATGATTTTGTTATGTTGTTGTGATGATGCAGTTATGATGATATGACGATGCTGTAACGATGCCGTGATGATGCTGTGATGATGCTGTGATGATGCAGTGATGACGCTGCGGTGATGCTGTGATGATGCTGTGATGATGTTGTGATGATGCTGTCGTTACGCTATGATGATTCTGTGATTATGTAGCTAAAATGCTGTGATGATGATGTGATGATGTAGTGATGATGCAGTGGTGATGCTCTGATGACGATGCAAAGATGCTGTGATGATGCAGTAATGATGCTGTGATGATTCTGTGATGATGCTGTGATTATGCTGAGATTATGCTCAGATTATGCTCTGATGATGCAGTGATGGTACAGTGATGATTCAGTGAGGAGTCAGTGATGATGATGTGATTACGATGCGGAGATGCTGTGATCATGCAGTAAGGATGCAATGATGATGCTGTGATGACACTGTGATTATGTTGTGTTGATACTTGTAATGATGTTTTGATGACGATGTGATGATGCTGTGATGATGCAGTGATTATGCAGTGATGATGCTGTGATGATGTGGTGATGATGCAGTGATTATGCAGTGATGATGCTGTGATGATGCAGTGATGATGCTGTGATGATATTGTGATGATGATATGAAGATGCTATGATGATTCAGTGATGATTCTGTGATGATGCATTTACGATACTGTGATGACGCTGTGATGATGTTGTTATGATGGTGTGATGATGCTGTGATGATATTTTGATGATACTGTGACAATGATGTGATGATGCAGCAATGATGCAGTGTTGATGATGTGATGATGCGGTGATGATGCATTGGTGGTGCTGTGATGATGCTTGGATGATGCTTGGATGATTCAGTGATGATTCTGTGATGACACTGTGATGATGTGATGATGCAGTGAATATACTGTGATGACACTATGATGATGCAGTGATTATGCAGAAATGATTCTGTGATGATGCTGAGATGATGTTGTTATGATGCAGTGATGATGCTTTGATGACGCTGTCGTGATGGTGAGATGACGCTGTCGTGATGCTTTGATGATGCTGTGATGACACTGTGATGATGCAGTGATGATACTGTGATGACGCTGTGAAAATGCAATGATTATGCAGAAATGATTCTGTGATGATGCTGAGATGATGCTGTGATGATGCAGTGAGTAAGCAGTGATGATGCAGTAATGATGCCATGATGATGCTGAGATGATGCTGTGATGTTGCAGTGATGGTGCAGTGATGATTCAGTGAGGACACTGTGATGATGCTGTGATTACAATTTGATGACGTAGTGATGATGCTGTGATGACCTTATGATGATGCTGTGATGATTCTGTGATGATGCTGTGATTATGCTGCTATGATGCAGTCATGATGCAGTGATGATGCTGAGATGACACTGATGATGCTGTGATAATGATGTGATGATGCTGTGATGATGTATTGATGACAGTGAAGATGCTATAATGATGATGTGATGATGCAGTGATGATGCTGTGATAATGTTCTGATGATGAAGCTATGATGTTATGATGCAGTGATGACACTGTCATGACGCTGTGATGATGCAGTGAGTAAGCAGTAATGATGCTGTGATGATGCTGAGATGATGATGTGATGATGCAGTGGTGATGCTCTGATGACGATGCAAAGATGCTGTGATGATGCAGTAATGATGCTGTGATGATTCTGTGATGATTTGGTGATGATGCTGTGATGACAGTTTGATGACGTTGTTATGATGCTGTGATGACACTGAAAACGTTGTGATGATGATGTGATAATGCTGTGATGATGGAGTGATGATGTATTTATGACATTGTGATTATGCCGAGATGATGCTTTGATGATGCAGTTATGATGCTGTGATGATGATGCACTCATGATGCAGTGAGGATGCAGTGATGATGCTGTGATGATGCTCTGATGATGACGAAGTGATGATGCTGTGATGATGCAGTGATGTGTAGTGATGACGCTGTGATGATATTGTGATGATGCTGTGATGATGCTGTGATTATGCGGAGATTATGCAGTGATTATGCAGTGATGATGCTGTCATGACAGTGTGATGATGCTGTGATGATGCTGCGATGTTGCTGTGAGGATGCTGTGATGATGCAGTGATTCTGAAGTAATGATGCTGTGATGGTGCTGTGATGATGCAGTGATGATGCAGTGATGATGCAGTGATGATATGATGATGCAGTGATTATGCTGTAATAATTCTGTGACTATACTGAGATGATGCTGTAATGATGCATTGATGACGCTGTGATGACGCTGTGTTGATGCTGTGAGGATGCTGTGATGATGCAGTGATTATGCAGTGATGATGCTGACATGAAACTGATGATGTTGTGATGATGATGTGATGATGCTATGATGATGCAGTGAGTAAGCAGTAATGATGCTGAGATGATGATGTGATGATGCTGTGATGATGCTGTGATGATGCTGTGATGATGCTCTGATGATGCTGTGATGACGCAGTGATGATTCTGTGATGATGCAGTGATGATGTAGTGATGACGCTGTGATGATACTGTGATGATGCTGTGATTATGCGGTGATTATGCAGTGATGATGCTGTCATGACCCTGTGATGATGATGCGATGATGCTGTGATGATGCTGCGATGTTGCTGTGAGGATGCTGTGATGATGCAGTGATTCTGCAGTAATGATGCTGTGATGATGCAGTGATGACGCTGTGATGACTATGCGATGATGATGTGATGATGCTGTGATGATGCTGTGATTATGCAGCTATGATGCTGTGATGATGCAGTGATTCTGCAGTAATGATGCTGTGATGGTGCTGTGATGATGCAGTGATGATGCAGTGATGACGATATGATGATGCAGTGATTATGCAGTGATTATGCTGTGACTATACTGAGATGATGCTGTAATGATGCATTGTTGACGTTGTGATGACGCTGTATTGATGCTGTGAGGATGCTGTGATGATGCTCTGATGATGCTGTGATGATGCAGTGATGATGCTGTGATGATGCAGTGATGATGCATTGATGATGCTGTGATGCTGCAGTGATGAAGCTGTGATGATTTTGTGATGATGCAGTTTAGATGCAGTGACGATGCACTTATGACGCTGTGATGACGCGGTGATGATGCTGTGACGATGCTTTGATGATTTTGTTATGTTGTTGTGATGATGCAGTTATGATGATATGACGATGCTGTAACGATGCCGTGATGATGCTGTGATGATGCTGTGATGATGCAGTGATGACGCTGCGGTGATGCTGTGATGATGCTGTGATGATGTTGTGATGATGCTGTCGTTACGCTATGATGATTCTGTGATTATGTAGCTAAAATGCTGTGATGATGATGTGATGATGTAGTGATGATGCAGTGGTGATGCTCTGATGACGATGCAAAGATGCTGTGATGATGCAGTAATGATGCTGTGATGATTCTGTGATGATGCTGTGATTATGCTGAGATTATGCTCAGATTATGCTCTGATGATGCAGTGATGGTACAGTGATGATTCAGTGAGGAGTCAGTGATGATGATGTGATTACGATGCGGAGATGCTGTGATCATGCAGTAAGGATGCAATGATGATGCTGTGATGACACTGTGATTATGTTGTGTTGATACTTGTAATGATGTTTTGATGACGATGTGATGATGCTGTGATGATGCAGTGATTATGCAGTGATGATGCTGTGATGATGTGGTGATGATGCAGTGATTATGCAGTGATGATGCTGTGATGATGCAGTGATGATGCTGTGATGATATTGTGATGATGATATGAAGATGCTATGATGATTCAGTGATGATTCTGTGATGATGCATTTACGATACTGTGATGACGCTGTGATGATGTTGTTATGATGGTGTGATGATGCTGTGATGATATTTTGATGATACTGTGACAATGATGTGATGATGCAGCAATGATGCAGTGTTGATGATGTGATGATGCGGTGATGATGCATTGGTGGTGCTGTGATGATGCTTGGATGATGCTTGGATGATTCAGTGATGATTCTGTGATGACACTGTGATGATGTGATGATGCAGTGAATATACTGTGATGACACTATGATGATGCAGTGATTATGCAGAAATGATTCTGTGATGATGCTGAGATGATGTTGTTATGATGCAGTGATGATGCTTTGATGACGCTGTCGTGATGGTGAGATGACGCTGTCGTGATGCTTTGATGATGCTGTGATGACACTGTGATGATGCAGTGATGATACTGTGATGACGCTGTGAAAATGCAATGATTATGCAGAAATGATTCTGTGATGATGCTGAGATGATGCTGTGATGATGCAGTGAGTAAGCAGTGATGATGCAGTAATGATGCCATGATGATGCTGAGATGATGCTGTGATGTTGCAGTGATGGTGCAGTGATGATTCAGTGAGGACACTGTGATGATGCTCTGATTACAATCTGATGACGTAGTGATGATGCTGTGATGACCTTATGATGATGCTGTGATGATTCTGTGATGATGCTGTGATTATGCTGCTATGATGCAGTCATGATGCAGTGATGATGCTGAGATGACACTGATGATGCTGTGATAATGATGTGATGATGCTGTGATGATGTATTGATGACAGTGAAGATGCTATAATGATGATGTGATGATGCAGTGATGATGCTGTGATAATGTTCTGATGATGAAGCTATGATGTTATGATGCAGTGATGACACTGTCATGACGCTGTGATGATGCAGTGAGTAAGCAGTAATGATGCTGTGATGATGCTGAGATGATGATGTGATGATGCAGTGGTGATGCTCTGATGACGATGCAAAGATGCTGTGATGATGCAGTAATGATGCTGTGATGATTCTGTGATGATTTGGTGATGATGCTGTGATGACAGTTTGATGACGTTGTTATGATGCTGTGATGACACTGAAAACGTTGTGATGATGATGTGATAATGCTGTGATGATGGAGTGATGATGTATTTATGACATTGTGATTATGCCGAGATGATGCTTTGATGATGCAGTTATGATGCTGTGATGATGATGCACTCATGATGCAGTGAGGATGCAGTGATGATGCTGTGATGATGCTCTGATGAAGACGAAGTGATGATGCTGTGATGATGCAGTGATGTGTAGTGATGACGCTGTGATGATATTGTGATGATGCTGTGATGATGCTGTGATTATGCGGAGATTATGCAGTGATTATGCAGTGATGATGCTGTCATGACAGTGTGATGATGCTGTGATGATGCTGCGATGTTGCTGTGAGGATGCTGTGATGATGCAGTGATTCTGAAGTAATGATGCTGTGATGGTGCTGTGATGATGCAGTGATGATGCAGTGATGATGCAGTGATGATATGATGATGCAGTGATTATGCTGTAATAATTCTGTGACTATACTGAGATGATGCTGTAATGATGCATTGATGACGCTGTGATGACGCTGTGTTGATGCTGTGAGGATGCTGTGATGATGCAGTGATTATGCAGTGATGATGCTGACATGAAACTGATGATGTTGTGATGATGATGTGATGATGCTATGATGATGCAGTGAGTAAGCAGTAATGATGCTGAGATGATGATGTGATGATGCTGTGATGATGCTGTGATGATGCTCTGATGATGCTGTGATGACGCAGTGATGATTCTGTGATGATGCAGTGATGATGTAGTGATGACGCTGTGATGATACTGTGATTATGCTGTGATGATGCTGTGATTATGCGGTGATTATGCAGTGATGATGCTGTCATGACCCTGTGATGATGATGCGATGATGCTGTGATGATGCTGCGATGTTGCTGTGAGGATGCTGTGATGATGCAGTGATTCTGCAGTAATGATGCTGTGATGATGCTGTGATGATGCAGTGATGACGCTGTGATGACTATGCGATGATGATGTGATGATGCTGTGATTATGCAGCTATGATGCTGTGATGATGCAGTGATTCTGCAATAATGATGCTGTGATGGTGCTGTGATGATGCAGTGAGTAAGCAGTGATGACGATATGATGATGCAGTGATTATGCAGTGATTATGCTGTGACTATACTGAGATGATGCTGTAATGATGCATTGTTGACGTTGTGATGACGCTGTATTGATGCTGTGAGGATGCTGTGATGATGCTCTGATGATGCTGTGATGATGCAGTGATGATGCTGTGATGATGCAGTGATGATGCATTGATGATGCTGTGATGCTGCAGTGATGAAGCTGTGATGATTTTGTGATGATGCAGTTTAGATGCAGTGACGATGCACTTATGACGCTGTGATGACGCGGTGATGATGCTGTGACGATGCTTTGATGATTTTGTTATGTTGTTGTGATGATGCAGTTATGATGATATGACGATGCTGTAACGATGCCGTGATGATGCTGTGATGATGCTGTGATGATGCAGTGATGACGCTGCGGTGATGCTGTGATGATGCTGTGATGATGTTGTGATGATGCTGTCGTTACGCTATGATGATTCTGTGATTATGTAGCTAAAATGCTGTGATGATGATGTGATGATGTAGTGATGATGCAGTGGTGATGCTCTGATGACGATGCAAAGATGCTGTGATGATGCAGTAATGATGCTGTGATGATTCTGTGATGATGCTGTGATTATGCTGAGATTATGCTCAGATTATGCTCTGATGATGCAGTGATGGTACAGTGATGATTCAGTGAGGAGTCAGTGATGATGATGTGATTACGATGCGGAGATGCTGTGATCATGCAGTAAGGATGCAATGATGATGCTGTGATGACACTGTGATTATGTTGTGTTGATACTTGTAATGATGTTTTGATGACGATGTGATGATGCTGTGATGATGCAGTGATTATGCAGTGATGATGCTGTGATGATGTGGTGATGATGCAGTGATTATGCAGTGATGATGCTGTGATGATGCAGTGATGATGCTGTGATGATATTGTGATGATGATATGAAGATGCTATGATGATTCAGTGATGATTCTGTGATGATGCATTTACGATACTGTGATGACGCTGTGATGATGTTGTTATGATGGTGTGATGATGCTGTGATGATATTTTGATGATACTGTGACAATGATGTGATGATGCAGCAATGATGCAGTGTTGATGATGTGATGATGCGGTGATGATGCAGTGATTATGCAGTGATGATGCGGTGATGATGCATTGGTGGTGCTGTGATGATGCTTGGATGATGCTTGGATGATTCAGTGATGATTCTGTGATGACACTGTGATGATGTGATGATGCAGTGAATATACTGTGATGACACTATGATGATGCAGTGATTATGCAGAAATGATTCTGTGATGATGCTGAGATGATGTTGTTATGATGCAGTGATGATGCTTTGATGACGCTGTCGTGATGGTGAGATGACGCTGTCGTGATGCTTTGATGATGCTGTGATGACACTGTGATGATGCAGTGATGATACTGTGATGACGCTGTGAAAATGCAATGATTATGCAGAAATGATTCTGTGATGATGCTGAGATGATGCTGTGATGATGCAGTGAGTAAGCAGTGATGATGCAGTAATGATGCCATGATGATGCTGAGATGATGCTGTGATGTTGCAGTGATGGTGCAGTGATGATTCAGTGAGGACACTGTGATGATGCTGTGATTACAATTTGATGACGTAGTGATGATGCTGTGATGACCTTATGATGATGCTGTGATGATTCTGTGATGATGCTGTGATTATGCTGCTATGATGCAGTCATGATGCAGTGATGATGCTGAGATGACACTGATGATGCTGTGATAATGATGTGATGATGCTGTGATGATGTATTGATGACAGTGAAGATGCTATAATGATGATGTGATGATGCAGTGATGATGCTGTGATAATGTTCTGACGATGAAGCTATGATGTTATGATGCAGTGATGACACTGTCATGACGCTGTGATGATGCAGTGAGTAAGCAGTAATGATGCTGTGATGATGCTGAGATGATGATGTGATGATGCAGTGGTGATGCTCTGATGACGATGCAAAGATGCTGTGATGATGCAGTAATGATGCTGTGATGATTCTGTGATGATTTGGTGATGATGCTGTGATGACAGTTTGATGACGTTGTTATGATGCTGTGATGACACTGAAAACGTTGTGATGATGATGTGATAATGCTGTGATGATGGAGTGATGATGTATTTATGACATTGTGATTATGCCGAGATGATGCTTTGATGATGCAGTTATGATGCTGTGATGATGATGCACTCATGATGCAGTGAGGATGCAGTGATGATGCTGTGATGATGCTCTGATGATGACGAAGTGATGATGCTGTGATGATGTAGTGATGATGCAGTGATGTGTAGTGATGACGCTGTGATGATATTGTGATGATGCTGTGATGATGCTGTGATTATGCGGAGATTATGCAGTGATGATGCTGTCATGACAGTGTGATGATGCTGTGATGATGCTGCGATGTTGCTGTGAGGATGCTGTGATGATGCAGTGATTCTGAAGTAATGATGCTGTGATGGTGCTGTGATGATGCAGTGATGATGCAGTGATGATATGATGATGCAGTGATTATGCTGTAATAATTCTGTGACTATACTGAGATGATGTTGTAATGATGCATTGATGACGCTGTGATGACTCTGTGTTGATGCTGTGAGGATGCTGTGATGATGCAGTGATTATGCAGTGATGATGCTGACATGAAACTGATGATGTTGTGATGATGATGTGATGATGCTATGATGATGCAGTGAGTAAGCAGTAATGATGCTGAGATGATGATGTGATGATGCTGTGATGATGCTGTGATGATGCTGTGATGATGCTCTGATGATGCTGTGATGACGCAGTGATGATTCTGTGATGATGCAGTGATGATGTAGTGATGACTCTGTGATGATACTGTGATTATGCTGTGATGATGCTGTGATTATGCGGTGATTATGCAGTGATGATGCTGTCATGACCCTGTGATGATGATGCGATGATGCTGTGATGATGCTGCGATGTTGCTGTGAGGATGCTGTGATGATGCAGTGATTCTGCAGTAATGATGCTGTGATGATGCTGTGATGATGCAGTGATGACGCTGTGATGACTATGCGATGATGCTGTGATGATGCTGTGATTATGCAGCTATGATGCTGTGATGATGCAGTGATTCTGCAATAATGATGCTGTGATGGTGCTGTGATGATGCAGTGATGATGCAGTGATGACGATATGATGATGCAGTGATTATGCAGTGATTATGCTGTGACTATACTGAGATGATGCTGTAATGATGCATTGTTGACGTTGTGATGACGCTGTATTGATGCTGTGAGGATGCTGTGATGATGCTCTGATGATGCTGTGATGATGCAGTGATGATGCTGTGATGATGCAGTGATGATGCATTGATGATGCTGTGATGCTGCAGTGATGAAGCTGTGATGATTTTGTGATGATGCAGTTTAGATGCAGTGACGATGCACTTATGACGCTGTGATGACGCGGTGATGATGCTGTGACGATGCTTTGATGATTTTGTTATGTTGTTGTGATGATGCAGTTATGATGATATGACGATGCTGTAACGATGCCGTGATGATGCTGTGATGATGCTGTGATGATGCAGTGATGACGCTGCGGTGATGCTGTGATGATGCTGTGATGATGTTGTGATGATGCTGTCGTTACGCTATGATGATTCTGTGATTATGTAGCTAAAATGCTGTGATGATGATGTGATGATGTAGTGATGATGCAGTGGTGATGCTCTGATGACGATGCAAAGATGCTGTGATGATGCAGTAATGATGCTGTGATGATTCTGTGATGATGCTGTGATTATGCTGAGATTATGCTCAGATTATGCTCTGATGATGCAGTGATGGTACAGTGATGATTCAGTGAGGAGTCAGTGATGATGATGTGATTACGATGCGGAGATGCTGTGATCATGCAGTAAGGATGCAATGATGATGCTGTGATGACACTGTGATTATGTTGTGTTGATACTTGTAATGATGTTTTGATGACGATGTGATGATGCTGTGATGATGCAGTGATTATGCAGTGATGATGCTGTGATGATGTGGTGATGATGCAGTGATTATGCAGTGATGATGCTGTGATGATGCAGTGATGATGCTGTGATGATATTGTGATGATGATATGAAGATGCTATGATGATTCAGTGATGATTCTGTGATGATGCATTTACGATACTGTGATGACGCTGTGATGATGTTGTTATGATGGTGTGATGATGCTGTGATGATATTTTGATGATACTGTGACAATGATGTGATGATGCAGCAATGATGCAGTGTTGATGATGTGATGATGCGGTGATGATGCATTGGTGGTGCTGTGATGATGCTTGGATGATGCTTGGATGATTCAGTGATGATTCTGTGATGACACTGTGATGATGTGATGATGCAGTGAATATACTGTGATGACACTATGATGATGCAGTGATTATGCAGAAATGATTCTGTGATGATGCTGAGATGATGTTGTTATGATGCAGTGATGATGCTTTGATGACGCTGTCGTGATGGTGAGATGACGCTGTCGTGATGCTTTGATGATGCTGTGATGACACTGTGATGATGCAGTGATGATACTGTGATGACGCTGTGAAAATGCAATGATTATGCAGAAATGATTCTGTGATGATGCTGAGATGATGCTGTGATGATGCAGTGAGTAAGCAGTGATGATGCAGTAATGATGCCATGATGATGCTGAGATGATGCTGTGATGTTGCAGTGATGGTGCAGTGATGATTCAGTGAGGACACTGTGATGATGCTGTGATTACAATCTGATGACGTAGTGATGATGCTGTGATGACCTTATGATGATGCTGTGATGATTCTGTGATGATGCTGTGATTATGCTGCTATGATGCAGTCATGATGCAGTGATGATGCTGAGATGACACTGATGATGCTGTGATAATGATGTGATGATGCTGTGATGATGTATTGATGACAGTGAAGATGCTATAATGATGATGTGATGATGCAGTGATGATGCTGTGATAATGTTCTGATGATGAAGCTATGATGTTATGATGCAGTGATGACACTGTCATGACGCTGTGATGATGCAGTGAGTAAGCAGTAATGATGCTGTGATGATGCTGAGATGATGATGTGATGATGCAGTGGTGATGCTCTGATGACGATGCAAAGATGCTGTGATGATGCAGTAATGATGCTGTGATGATTCTGTGATGATTTGGTGATGATGCTGTGATGACAGTTTGATGACGTTGTTATGATGCTGTGATGACACTGAAAACGTTGTGATGATGATGTGATAATGCTGTGATGATGGAGTGATGATGTATTTATGACATTGTGATTATGCCGAGATGATGCTTTGATGATGCAGTTATGATGCTGTGATGATGATGCACTCATGATGCAGTGAGGATGCAGTGATGATGCTGTGATGATGCTCTGATGATGACGAAGTGATGATGCTGTGATGATGCTGTGATGATGCAGTGATGTGTAGTGATGACGCTGTGATGATATTGTGATGATGCTGTGATGATGCTGTGATTATGCGGAGATTATGCAGTGATTATGCAGTGATGATTATGTCATGACAGTGTGATGATGCTGTGATGATGCTGCGATGTTGCTGTGAGGATGCTGTGATGATGCAGTGATTCTGAAGTAATGATGCTGTGATGGTGCTGTGATGATGCAGTGATGATGCAGTGATGATGCAGTGATGATATGATGATGCAGTGATTATGCTGTAATAATTCTGTGACTATACTGAGATGATGCTGTAATGATGCATTGATGACGCTGTGATGACGCTGTGTTGATGCTGTGAGGATGCTGTGATGATGCAGTGATTATGCAGTGATGATGCTGACATGAAACTGATGATGTTGTGATGATGATGTGATGATGCTATGATGATGCAGTGAGTAAGCAGTAATGATGCTGAGATGATGATGTGATGATGCTGTGATGATGCTGTGATGATGCTGTGATGATGCTCTGATGATGCTGTGATGACGCAGTGATGATTCTGTGATGATGCAGTGATGATGCTGTGATTATGCGGTGATTATGCAGTGATAATGCTGTCATGACCCTGTGATGATGATGCGATGATGCTGTGATGATGCTGCGATGATGCTCTGATGATGCTGTGATGACGCTGTGATGATACTGTGATGATGCTGTGATGATGCTGTGATTATGCGGTGATTATGCAGTGATGATGCTGTGATGACGCTGTGATGATACTGTGATGATGCTGTGATGATGCTGTGATTATGCGGTGATTATGCAGTGATGATGCTGTCATGACCCTGTGATGATGATGCGATGATGCTGTGATGATGCTGCGATGTTGCTGTGAGGATGCTGTGATGATGCAGTGATTCTGCAGTAATGATGCTGTGATGATGCAGTGATGACGCTGTGATGACTATGCGATGATGATGTGATGATGCTGTGATGATGCTGTGATTATGCAGCTATGATGCTGTGATGATGCAGTGATTCTGCAGTAATGATGCTGTGATGGTGCTGTGATGATGCAGTGATGATGCAGTGATGACGATATGATGATGCAGTGATTATGCAGTGATTATGCTGTGACTATACTGAGATGATGCTGTAATGATGCATTGATGACGCTGTGATGACGCTGTGTTGATGCTGTGAGGATGCTGTGATGATGCAGTGATTATGCAGTGATGATGCTGACATGAAACTGATGATGTTGTGATGATGATGTGATGATGCTATGATGATGCAGTGAGTAAGCAGTAATGATGCTGAGATGATGATGTGATGATGCTGTGATGATGCTGTGATGATGCTGTGATGATGCTCTGATGATGCTGTGATGACGCAGTGATGATTCTGTGATGATGCAGTGATTCTGCAGTAATGATGCTGTGATGATACAGTGATGACGCTGTGATGACTATGCGATGATGATGTGATGATGCTGTGATGATGCTGTGATTATGCAGCTATGATGCTGTGATGATGCAGTGATTCTGCAGTAATGATGCTGTGATGGTGCTGTGATGATGCAGTGATGATGCAGTGATGACGATATGATGATGCAGTGATTATGCAGTGATTATGCTGTGACTATACTGAGATGATGCTGTAATGATGCATTGATGACGCTGTGATGACGCTGTGTTGATGCTGTGAGGATGCTGTGATGATGCAGTGATTATGCAGTGATGATGCTGACATGAAACTGATGATGTTGTGATGATGATGTGATGATGCTATGATGATGCAGTGAGTAAGCAGTAATGATGCTGAGATGATGATGTGATGATGCTGTGATGATGCTGTGATGATGCTGTGATGATGCTCTGATGATGCTGTGATGACGCAGTGATGATTCTGTGATGATGCAGTGATGATGCTGTGATTATGCGGTGATTATGCAGTGATGATGCTGTCATGACCCTGTGATGATGATGCGATGATGCTGTGATGATGCTGCGATGATGCTCTGATGATGCTGTGATGACGCTGTGATGATACTGTGATGATGCTGTGATGATGCTGTGATGATGCTGTGATGATGCTCTGATGATGCTGTGATGACGCTGTGATGATACTGTGATGATGCTGTGATGATGCTGTGATTATGCGGTGATTATGCAGTGATGATGCTGTCATGACCCTGTGATGATGATGCGATGATGCTGTGATGATGCTGCGATGTTGCTGTGAGGATGCTGTGATGATGCAGTGATTCTGCAGTAATGATGCTGTGATGATGCAGTGATGACGCTGTGATGACTATGCGATGATGATGTGATGATGCTGTGATGATGCTGTGATTATGCAGCTATGATGCTGTGATGATGCAGTGATTCTGCAGTAATGATGCTGTGATGGTGCTGTGATGATGCAGTGATGATGCAGTGATGACGATATGATGATGCAGTGATTATGCAGTGATTATGCTGTGACTATACTGAGATGATGCTGTAATGATGCATTGTTGACGTTGTGATGACGCTGTATTGATGCTGTGAGGATGCTGTGATGATGCTCTGATGATGCTGTGATGATGCAGTGATGATGCTGTGATGATGCAGTGATGATGCATTGATGATGCTGTGATGCTGCAGTGATGAAGCTGTGATGATTTTGTGATGATGCAGTTTAGATGCAGTGACGATGCACTTATGACGCTGTGATGACGCGGTGATGATGCTGTGACGATGCTTTGATGATTTTGTTATGTTGTTGTGATGATGCAGTTATGATGATATGACGATGCTGTAACGATGCCGTGATGATGCTGTGATGATGCTGTGATGATGCAGTGATGACGCTGCGGTGATGCTGTGATGATGCTGTGATGATGTTGTGATGATGCTGTCGTTACGCTATGATGATTCTGTGATTATGTAGCTAAAATGCTGTGATGATGATGTGATGATGTAGTGATGATGCAGTGGTGATGCTCTGATGACGATGCAAAGATGCTGTGATGATGCAGTAATGATGCTGTGATGATTCTGTGATGATGCTGTGATTATGCTGAGATTATGCTCAGATTATGCTCTGATGATGCAGTGATGGTACAGTGATGATTCAGTGAGGAGTCAGTGATGATGATGTGATTACGATGCGGAGATGCTGTGATCATGCAGTAAGGATGCAATGATGATGCTGTGATGACACTGTGATTATGTTGTGTTGATACTTGTAATGATGTTTTGATGACGATGTGATGATGCTGTGATGATGCAGTGATTATGCAGTGATGATGCTGTGATGATGTGGTGATGATGCAGTGATTATGCAGTGATGATGCTGTGATGATGCAGTGATGATGCTGTGATGATATTGTGATGATGATATGAAGATGCTATGATGATTCAGTGATGATTCTGTGATGATGCATTTACGATACTGTGATGACGCTGTGATGATGTTGTTATGATGGTGTGATGATGCTGTGATGATATTTTGATGATACTGTGACAATGATGTGATGATGCAGCAATGATGCAGTGTTGATGATGTGATGATGCGGTGATGATGCATTGGTGGTGCTGTGATGATGCTTGGATGATGCTTGGATGATTCAGTGATGATTCTGTGATGACACTGTGATGATGTGATGATGCAGTGAATATACTGTGATGACACTATGATGATGCAGTGATTATGCAGAAATGATTCTGTGATGATGCTGAGATGATGTTGTTATGATGCAGTGATGATGCTTTGATGACGCTGTCGTGATGGTGAGATGACGCTGTCGTGATGCTTTGATGATGCTGTGATGACACTGTGATGATGCAGTGATGATACTGTGATGACGCTGTGAAAATGCAATGATTATGCAGAAATGATTCTGTGATGATGCTGAGATGATGCTGTGATGATGCAGTGAGTAAGCAGTGATGATGCAGTAATGATGCCATGATGATGCTGAGATGATGCTGTGATGTTGCAGTGATGGTGCAGTGATGATTCAGTGAGGACACTGTGATGATGCTGTGATTACAATTTGATGACGTAGTGATGATGCTGTGATGACCTTATGATGATGCTGTGATGATTCTGTGATGATGCTGTGATTATGCTGCTATGATGCAGTCATGATGCAGTGATGATGCTGAGATGACACTGATGATGCTGTGATAATGATGTGATGATGCTGTGATGATGTATTGATGACAGTGAAGATGCTATAATGATGATGTGATGATGCAGTGATGATGCTGTGATAATGTTCTGATGATGAAGCTATGATGTTATGATGCAGTGATGACACTGTCATGACGCTGTGATGATGCAGTGAGTAAGCAGTAATGATGCTGTGATGATGCTGAGATGATGATGTGATGATGCAGTGGTGATGCTCTGATGACGATGCAAAGATGCTGTGATGATGCAGTAATGATGCTGTGATGATTCTGTGATGATTTGGTGATGATGCTGTGATGACAGTTTGATGACGTTGTTATGATGCTGTGATGACACTGAAAACGTTGTGATGATGATGTGATAATGCTGTGATGATGGAGTGATGATGTATTTATGACATTGTGATTATGCCGAGATGATGCTTTGATGATGCAGTTATGATGCTGTGATGATGATGCACTCATGATGCAGTGAGGATGCAGTGATGATGCTGTGATGATGCTCTGATGATGACGAAGTGATGATGCTGTGATGATGCAGTGATGTGTAGTGATGACGCTGTGATGATATTGTGATGATGATGTGATGATGCTGTGATGATGCTGTGATTATGCGGAGATTATGCAGTGATGATGCTGTCATGACAGTGTGATGATGCTGTGATGATGCTGCGATGTTGCTGTGAGGATGCTGTGATGATGCAGTGATTCTGAAGTAATGATGCTGTGATGGTGCTGTGATGATGCAGTGATGATGCAGTGATGATGCAGTGATGATATGATGATGCAGTGATTATGCTGTAATAATTCTGTGACTATACTGAGATGATGCTGTAATGATGCATTGATGACGCTGTGATGACGCTGTGTTGATGCTGTGAGGATGCTGTGATGATGCAGTGATTATGCAGTGATGATGCTGACATGAAACTGATGATGTTGTGATGATGATGTGATGATGCTATGATGATGCAGTGAGTAAGCAGTAATGATGCTGAGATGATGATGTGATGATGCTGTGATGATGCTGTGATGATGCTGTGATGATGCTCTGATGATGCTGTGATGACGCAGTGATGATTCTGTGATGATGCAGTGATGATGTAGTGATGACGCTGTGATGATACTGTGATGATGCTGTGATTATGCGGTGATTATGCAGTGATGATGCTGTCATGACCCTGTGATGATGATGCGATGATGCTGTGATGATGCTGCGATGTTGCTGTGAGGATGCTGTGATGATGCAGTGATTCTGCAGTAATGATGCTGTGATGATGCAGTGATGACGCTGTGATGACTATGCGATGATGATGTGATGATGCTGTGATGATGCTGTGATTATGCAGCTATGATGCTGTGATGATGCAGTGATTCTGCAGTAATGATGCTGTGATGGTGCTGTGATGATGCAGTGATGATGCAGTGATGACGATATGATGATGCAGTGATTATGCAGTGATTATGCTGTGACTATACTGAGATGATGCTGTAATGATGCATTGTTGACGTTGTGATGACACTGTATTGATGCTGTGAGGATGCTGTGATGATGCTCTGATGATGCTGTGATGATGCAGTGATGATGCTGTGATGATGCAGTGATGATGCATTGATGATGCTGTGATGCTGCAGTGATGAAGCTGTGATGATTTTGTGATGATGCAGTTTAGATGCAGTGACGATGCACTTATGACGCTGTGATGACGCGGTGATGATGCTGTGACGATGCTTTGATGATTTTGTTATGTTGTTGTGATGATGCAGTTATGATGATATGACGATGCTGTAACGATGCCGTGATGATGCTGTGATGATGCAGTGATGACGCTGCGGTGATGCTGTGATGATGCTGTGATGATGTTGTGATGATGCTGTCGTTACGCTATGATGATTCTGTGATTATGTAGCTAAAATGCTGTGATGATGATGTGATGATGTAGTGATGATGCAGTGGTGATGCTCTGATGACGATGCAAAGATGCTGTGATGATGCAGTAATGATGCTGTGATGATTCTGTGATGATGCTGTGATTATGCTGAGATTATGCTCAGATTATGCTCTGATGATGCAGTGATGGTACAGTGATGATTCAGTGAGGAGTCAGTGATGATGCAGTGATTACGATGCGGAGATGCTGTGATCATGCAGTAAGGATGCAATGATGATGCTGTGATGACACTGTGATTATGTTGTGTTGATACTTGTAATGATGTTTTGATGACGATGTGATGATGCTGTGATGATGCAGTGATTATGCAGTGATGATGCTGTGATGATGTGGTGATGATGCAGTGATTATGCAGTGATGATGCTGTGATGATGCAGTGATGATGCTGTGATGATATTGTGATGATGATATGAAGATGCTATGATGATTCAGTGATGATTCTGTGATGATGCATTTACGATACTGTGATGACGCTGTGATGATGTTGTTATGATGGTGTGATGATGCTGTGATGATATTTTGATGATACTGTGACAATGATGTGATGATGCAGCAATGATGCAGTGTTGATGATGTGATGATGCGGTGATGATGCATTGGTGGTGCTGTGATGATGCTTGGATGATGCTTGGATGATTCAGTGATGATTCTGTGATGACACTGTGATGATGTGATGATGCAGTGAATATACTGTGATGACACTATGATGATGCAGTGATTATGCAGAAATGATTCTGTGATGATGCTGAGATGATGTTGTTATGATGCAGTGATGATGCTTTGATGACGCTGTCGTGATGGTGAGATGACGCTGTCGTGATGCTTTGATGATGCTGTGATGACACTGTGATGATGCAGTGATGATACTGTGATGACGCTGTGAAAATGCAATGATTATGCAGAAATGATTCTGTGATGATGCTGAGATGATGCTGTGATGATGCAGTGAGTAAGCAGTGATGATGCAGTAATGATGCCATGATGATGCTGAGATGATGCTGTGATGTTGCAGTGATGGTGCAGTGATGATTCAGTGAGGACACTGTGATGATGCTGTGATTACAATCTGATGACGTAGTGATGATGCTGTGATGACCTTATGATGATGCTGTGATGATTCTGTGATGATGCTGTGATTATGCTGCTATGATGCAGTCATGATGCAGTGATGATGCTGAGATGACACTGATGATGCTGTGATAATGATGTGATGATGCTGTGATGATGTATTGATGACAGTGAAGATGCTATAATGATGATGTGATGATGCAGTGATGATGCTGTGATAATGTTCTGATGATGAAGCTATGATGTTATGATGCAGTGATGACACTGTCATGACGCTGTGATGATGCAGTGAGTAAGCAGTAATGATGCTGTGATGATGCTGAGATGATGATGTGATGATGCAGTGGTGATGCTCTGATGACGATGCAAAGATGCTGTGATGATGCAGTAATGATGCTGTGATGATTCTGTGATGATTTGGTGATGATGCTGTGATGACAGTTTGATGACGTTGTTATGATGCTGTGATGACACTGAAAACGTTGTGATGATGATGTGATAATGCTGTGATGATGGAGTGATGATGTATTTATGACATTGTGATTATGCCGAGATGATGCTTTGATGATGCAGTTATGATGCTGTGATGATGATGCACTCATGATGCAGTGAGGATGCAGTGATGATGCTGTGATGATGCTCTGATGATGACGAAGTGATGATGCTGTGATGATGCTGTGATGATGCAGTGATGTGTAGTGATGACGCTGTGATGATATTGTGATGATGCTGTGATGATGCTGTGATTATGCGGAGATTATGCAGTGATTATGCAGTGATGATGCTGTCATGACAGTGTGATGATGCTGTGATGATGCTGCGATGTTGCTGTGAGGATGCTGTGATGATGCAGTGATTCTGAAGTAATGATGCTGTGATGGTGCTGTGATGATGCAGTGATGATGCAGTGATGATGCAGTGATGATATGATGATGCAGTGATTATGCTGTAATAATTCTGTGACTATACTGAGATGATGCTGTAATGATGCATTGATGACGCTGTGATGACGCTGTGTTGATGCTGTGAGGATGCTGTGATGATGCAGTGATTATGCAGTGATGATGCTGACATGAAACTGATGATGTTGTGATGGTGATGTGATGATGCTATGATGATGCAGTGAGTAAGCAGTAATGATGCTGAGATGATGATGTGATGATGCTGTGATGATGCTGTGATGATGCTGTGATGATGCTCTGATGATGCTGTGATGACGCAGTGATGATTCTGTGATGATGCAGTGATGATGTAGTGATGACGCTGTGATGATACTGTGATGATGCTGTGATGATGCTGTGATTATGCGGTGATTATGCAGTGATGATGCTGTCATGACCCTGTGATGATGATGCGATGATGCTGTGATGATGCTGCGATGTTGCTGTGAGGATGCTGTGATGATGCAGTGATTCTGCAGTAATGATGCTGTGATGATGCAGTGATGACGCTGTGATGACTATGCGATGATGATGTGATGATGCTGTGATGATGCTGTGATTATGCAGCTATGATGCTGTGATGATGCAGTGATTCTGCAGTAATGATGCTGTGATGGTGCTGTGATGATGCAGTGATGATGCAGTGATGACGATATGATGATGCAGTGATTATGCAGTGATTATGCTGTGACTATACTGAGATGATGCTGTAATGATGCATTGTTGACGTTGTGATGACGCTGTATTGATGCTGTGAGGATGCTGTGATGATGCTCTGATGATGCTGTGATGATGCAGTGATGATGCTGTGATGATGCAGTGATGATGCATTGATGATGCTGTGATGCTGCAGTGATGAAGCTGTGATGATTTTGTGATGATGCAGTTTAGATGCAGTGACGATGCACTTATGACGCTGTGATGACGCGGTGATGATGCTGTGACGATGCTTTGATGATTTTGTTATGTTGTTGTGATGATGCAGTTATGATGATATGACGATGCTGTAACGATGCCGTGATGATGCTGTGATGATGCTGTGATGATGCAGTGATGACGCTGCGGTGATGCTGTGATGATGCTGTGATGATGTTGTGATGATGCTGTCGTTACGCTATGATGATTCTGTGATTATGTAGCTAAAATGCTGTGATGATGATGTGATGATGTAGTGATGATGCAGTGGTGATGCTCTGATGACGATGCAAAGATGCTGTGATGATGCAGTAATGATGCTGTGATGATTCTGTGATGATGCTGTGATTATGCTGAGATTATGCTCAGATTATGCTCTGATGATGCAGTGATGGTACAGTGATGATTCAGTGAGGAGTCAGTGATGATGCAGTGATTACGATGCGGAGATGCTGTGATCATGCAGTAAGGATGCAATGATGATGCTGTGATGACACTGTGATTATGTTGTGTTGATACTTGTAATGATGTTTTGATGACGATGTGATGATGCTGTGATGATGCAGTGATTATGCAGTGATGATGCTGTGATGATGTGGTGATGATGCAGTGATTATGCAGTGATGATGCTGTGATGATGCAGTGATGATGCTGTGATGATATTGTGATGATGATATGAAGATGCTATGATGATTCAGTGATGATTCTGTGATGATGCATTTACGATACTGTGATGACGCTGTGATGATGTTGTTATGATGGTGTGATGATGCTGTGATGATATTTTGATGATACTGTGACAATGATGTGATGATGCAGCAATGATGCAGTGTTGATGATGTGATGATGCGGTGATGATGCATTGGTGGTGCTGTGATGATGCTTGGATGATGCTTGGATGATTCAGTGATGATTCTGTGATGACACTGTGATGATGTGATGATGCAGTGAATATACTGTGATGACACTATGATGATGCAGTGATTATGCAGAAATGATTCTGTGATGATGCTGAGATGATGTTGTTATGATGCAGTGATGATGCTTTGATGACGCTGTCGTGATGGTGAGATGACGCTGTCGTGATGCTTTGATGATGCTGTGATGACACTGTGATGATGCAGTGATGATACTGTGATGACGCTGTGAAAATGCAATGATTATGCAGAAATGATTCTGTGATGATGCTGAGATGATGCTGTGATGATGCAGTGAGTAAGCAGTGATGATGCAGTAATGATGCCATGATGATGCTGAGATGATGCTGTGATGTTGCAGTGATGGTGCAGTGATGATTCAGTGAGGACACTGTGATGATGCTGTGATTACAATCTGATGACGTAGTGATGATGCTGTGATGACCTTATGATGATGCTGTGATGATTCTGTGATGATGCTGTGATTATGCTGCTATGATGCAGTCATGATGCAGTGATGATGCTGAGATGACACTGATGATGCTGTGATAATGATGTGATGATGCTGTGATGATGTATTGATGACAGTGAAGATGCTATAATGATGATGTGATGATGCAGTGATGATGCTGTGATAATGTTCTGATGATGAAGCTATGATGTTATGATGCAGTGATGACACTGTCATGACGCTGTGATGATGCAGTGAGTAAGCAGTAATGATGCTGTGATGATGCTGAGATGATGATGTGATGATGCAGTGGTGATGCTCTGATGACGATGCAAAGATGCTGTGATGATGCAGTAATGATGCTGTGATGATTCTGTGATGATTTGGTGATGATGCTGTGATGACAGTTTGATGACGTTGTTATGATGCTGTGATGACACTGAAAACGTTGTGATGATGATGTGATAATGCTGTGATGATGGAGTGATGATGTATTTATGACATTGTGATTATGCCGAGATGATGCTTTGATGATGCAGTTATGATGCTGTGATGATGATGCACTCATGATGCAGTGAGGATGCAGTGATGATGCTGTGATGATGCTCTGATGATGACGAAGTGATGATGCTGTGATGATGTAGTGATGATGCAGTGATGTGTAGTGATGACGCTGTGATGATATTGTGATGATGCTGTGATTATGCGGTGATTATGCGGAGATTATGCAGTGATGATGCTGTCATGACAGTGTGATGATGCTGTGATGATGCTGCGATGTTGCTGTGAGGATGCTGTGATGATGCAGTGATTCTGAAGTAATGATGCTGTGATGGTGCTGTGATGATGCAGTGATGATGCAGTGATGATGCAGTGATGATATGATGATGCAGTGATTATGCTGTAATAATTCTGTGACTATACTGAGATGATGCTGTAATGATGCATTGATGACGCTGTGATGACGCTGTGTTGATGCTGTGAGGATGCTGTGATGATGCAGTGATTATGCAGTGATGATGCTGACATGAAACTGATGATGTTGTGATGATGATGTGATGATGCTATGATGATGCAGTGAGTAAGCAGTAATGATGCTGAGATGATGATGTGATGATGCTGTGATGATGCTGTGATGATGCTGTGATGATGCTCTGATGATGCTGTGATGACGCAGTGATGATTCTGTGATGATGCAGTGATGATGTAGTGATGACGCTGTGATGATACTGTGATTATGCTGTGATGATGCTGTGATTATGCGGTGATTATGCAGTGATGATGCTGTCATGACCCTGTGATGATGATGCGATGATGCTGTGATGATGCTGCGATGTTGCTGTGAGGATGCTGTGATGATGCAGTGATTCTGCAGTAATGATGCTGTGATGATGCTGTGATGATGCAGTGATGACGCTGTGATGACTATGCGATGATGATGTGATGATGCTGTGATTATGCAGCTATGATGCTGTGATGATGCAGTGATTCTGCAGTAATGATGCTGTGATGGTGCTGTGATGATGCAGTGATGATGCAGTGATGACGATATGATGATGCAGTGATTATGCAGTGATTATGCTGTGACTATACTGAGATGATGCTGTAATGATGCATTGTTGACGTTGTGATGACGCTGTATTGATGCTGTGAGGATGCTGTGATGATGCTCTGATGATGCTGTGATGATGCAGTGATGATGCTGTGATGATGCAGTGATGATGCATTGATGATGCTGTGATGATACTGTGATTATGCTGTGATGATGCTGTGATTATGCGGTGATTATGCAGTGATGATGCTGTCATGACCCTGTGATGATGATGCGATGATGCTGTGATGATGCTGCGATGTTGCTGTGAGGATGCTGTGATGATGCAGTGATTCTGCAGTAATGATGCTGTGATGATGCTGTGATGATGCAGTGATGACGCTGTGATGACTATGCGATGATGATGTGATGATGCTGTGATTATGCAGCTATGATGCTGTGATGATGCAGTGATTCTGCAGTAATGATGCTGTGATGGTGCTGTGATGATGCAGTGATGATGCAGTGATGACGATATGATGATGCAGTGATTATGCAGTGATTATGCTGTGACTATACTGAGATGATGCTGTAATGATGCATTGTTGACGTTGTGATGACGCTGTATTGATGCTGTGAGGATGCTGTGATGATGCTCTGATGATGCTGTGATGATGCAGTGATGATGCTGTGATGATGCAGTGATGATGCATTGATGATGCTGTGATGCTGCAGTGATGAAGCTGTGATGATTTTGTGATGATGCAGTTTAGATGCAGTGACGATGCACTTATGACGCTGTGATGACACGGTGATGATGCTGTGACGATGCTTTGATGATTTTGTTATGTTGTTGTGATGATGCAGTTATGATGATATGACGATGCTGTAACGATGCCGTGATGATGCTGTGATGATGCTGTGATGATGCAGTGATGACGCTGCGGTGATGCTGTGATGATGCTGTGATGATGTTGTGATGATGCTGTCGTTACGCTATGATGATTCTGTGATTATGTAGCTAAAATGCTGTGATGATGATGTGATGATGTAGTGATGATGCAGTGGTGATGCTCTGATGACGATGCAAAGATGCTGTGATGATGCAGTAATGATGCTGTGATGATTCTGTGATGATGCTGTGATTATGCTGAGATTATGCTCAGATTATGCTCTGATGATGCAGTGATGGTACAGTGATGATTCAGTGAGGAGTCAGTGATGCTGATGTGATTACGATGCGGAGATGCTGTGATCATGCAGTAAGGATGCAATGATGATGCTGTGATGACACTGTGATTATGTTGTGTTGATACTTGTAATGATGTTTTGATGACGATGTGATGATGCTGTGATGATGCAGTGATTATGCAGTGATGATGCTGTGATGATGTGGTGATGATGCAGTGATTATGCAGTGATGATGCTGTGATGATGCAGTGATGATGCTGTGATGATATTGTGATGATGATATGAAGATGCTATGATGATTCAGTGATGATTCTGTGATGATGCATTTACGATACTGTGATGACGCTGTGATGATGTTGTTATGATGGTGTGATGATGCTGTGATGATATTTTGATGATACTGTGACAATGATGTGATGATGCAGCAATGATGCAGTGTTGATGATGTGATGATGCGGTGATGATGCAGTGATTATGCAGTGATGATACTGTGATGATGCATTGGTGGTGCTGTGATGATGCTTGGATGATGCTTGGATGATTCAGTGATGATTCTGTGATGACACTGTGATGATGTGATGATGCAGTGAATATGCTGTGATGACACTATGATGATGCAGTGATTATGCAGAAATGATTCTGTGATGATGCTGAGATGATGTTGTTATGATGCAGTGATGATGCTTTGATGACGCTGTCGTGATGGTGAGATGACGCTGTCGTGATGCTTTGATGATGCTGTGATGACACTGTGATGATGCAGTGATGATACTGTGATGACGCTGTGAAAATGCAATGATTATGCAGAAATGATTCTGTGATGATGCTGAGATGATGCTGTGATGATGCAGTGAGTAAGCAGTGATGATGCAGTAATGATGCCATGATGATGCTGAGATGATGCTGTGATGTTGCAGTGATGGTGCAGTGATGATTCAGTGAGGACACTGTGATGATGCTGTGATTACAATCTGATGACGTAGTGATGATGCTGTGATGACCTTATGATGATGCTGTGATGATTCTGTGATGATGCTGTGATTATGCTGCTATGATGCAGTCATGATGCAGTGATGATGCTGAGATGACACTGATGATGCTGTGATAATGATGTGATGATGCTGTGATGATGTATTGATGACAGTGAAGATGCTATAATGATGATGTGATGATGCAGTGATGATGCTGTGATAATGTTCTGATGATGAAGCTATGATGTTATGATGCAGTGATGACACTGTCATGACGCTGTGATGATGCAGTGAGTAAGCAGTAATGATGCTGTGATGATGCTGAGATGATGATGTGATGATGCAGTGGTGATGCTCTGATGACGATGCAAAGATGCTGTGATGATGCAGTAATGATGCTGTGATGATTCTGTGATGATTTGGTGATGATGCTGTGATGACAGTTTGATGACGTTGTTATGATGCTGTGATGACACTGAAAACGTTGTGATGATGATGTGATAATGCTGTGATGATGGAGTGATGATGTATTTATGACATTGTGATTATGCCGAGATGATGCTTTGATGATGCAGTTATGATGCTGTGATGATGATGCACTCATGATGCAGTGAGGATGCAGTGATGATGCTGTGATGATGCTCTGATGATGACGAAGTGATGATGCTGTGATGATGTAGTGATGATGCAGTGATGTGTAGTGATGACGCTGTGATGATATTGTGATGATGCTGTGATGATGCTGCGATGTTGTTGTGAGGATGCTGTGATGATGCAGTGATTCTGAAGTAATGATGCTGTGATGGTGCTGTGATGATGCAGTGATGATGCAGTGATGATGCAGTGATATGATGATGCAGTGATTATGCTGTAATAATTCTGTGACTATACTGAGATGATGCAGTAATGATGCATTGATGACGCTGTGATGACGCTGTGTTGATGCTGTGAGGATGCTGTGATGATGCAGTGATTATGCAGTGATGATGCTGACATGAAACTGATGATGTTGTGATGATGATGTGATGATGCTATGATGATGCAGTGAGTAAGCAGTAATGATGCTGAGATGATGATGTGATGATGATGTGATGATGCTGTGATGATGCTCTGATGATGCTGTGATGATGCTGTGATGATGCTCTGATGATGCTGTGATGACGCAGTGATGATTCTGTGATGATGCAGTGATGATGTAGTGATGACGCTGTGATGATACTGTGATTATGCTGTGATGATGCTGTGATTATGCGGTGATTATGCAGTGATGATGCTGTCATGACCCTGTGATGATGATGCGATGATGCTGTGATGATGCTGCGATGTTGCTGTGAGGATGCTGTGATGATGCAGTGATTCTGCAGTAATGATGCTGTGATGATGCTGTGATGATGCAGTGATGACGCTGTGATGACTATGCGATGATGATGTGATGATGCTGTGATTATGCAGCTATGATGCTGTGATGATGCAGTGATTCTGCAGTAATGATGCTGTGATGGTGCTGTGATGATGCAGTGATGATGCAGTGATGACGATATGATGATGCAGTGATTATGCAGTGATTATGCTGTGACTATACTGAGATGATGTTGTAATGATGCATTGTTGACGTTGTGATGACGCTGTATTGATGCTGTGAGGATGCTGTGATGATGAAGTGATTATGCAGTGATGATGCTGTGATGACTCTGTGATGATGTTGTGATGATGCTGTGATGATGCTCTGATGATGCTGTGATGCTACAGTTATGAAGCTGTGATGATTTTGTGATGATGCAGTTTAGATGCAGTGACGATGCACTTATGACGCTGTGATGATGCTGTGACGATGCTTTGATGATTTTGTTATGTTGTTGTGATGATGCAGTTATGATGATATGACGATGCTGTAACGATGCCGTGATGATGCTGTGATGATGCTGTGATGATGCAGTGATGACGCTGCGGTGATGCTGTGATGATGCTGTGATGATGTTGTGATGATGCTGTCGTTACGCTATGATGATTTTGTGATTATGTAGCTAAAATGCTGTGATGATGATGTGATGATGTAGTGATGATGCAGTGGTGATGCTCTGATGACGATGCAAAGATGCTGTGATGATGCAGTAATGATGCTGTGATGATTCTGTGATGATGCTGTGATTATGCTGAGATTATGCTCAGATTATGCTCTGATGATGCAGTGATGGTACAGTGATGATTCAGTGAGGAGTCAGTGATGCTGATGTGATTACGATGCGGAGATGCTGTGATCATGCAGTAAGGATGCAATGATGATGCTGTGATGACACTGTGATTATGTTGTGTTGATACTTGTAATGATGTTTTGATGACGATGTGATGATGCTGTGATGATGCAGTGATTATGCAGTGATGATGCTGTGATGATGTGGTGATGATGCAGTGATTATGCAGTGATGATGCTGTGATGATGCAGTGATGATGCTGTGATGATATTGTGATGATGATATGAAGATGCTATGATGATTCAGTGATGATTCTGTGATGATGCATTTACGATACTGTGATGACACTGTGATGATGTTGTTATGATGGTGTGATGATGCTGTGATGATATTTTGATGATACTGTGACAATGATGTGATGATGCAGCAATGATGCAGTGTTGATGATGTGATGATGCGGTGATGATGCATTGGTGGTGCTGTGATGATGCTTGGATGATGCTTGGATGATTCAGTGATGATTCTGTGATGACACTGTGATGATGTGATGATGCAGTGAATATACTGTGATGACACTATGATGATGCAGTGATTATGCAGAAATGATTCTGTGATGATGCTGAGATGATGTTGTTATGATGCAGTGATGATGCTTTGATGACGCTGTCGTGATGGTGAGATGACGCTGTCGTGATGCTTTGATGATGCTGTGATGACACTGTGATGATGCAGTGATGATACTGTGATGACGCTGTGAAAATGCAATGATTATGCAGAAATGATTCTGTGATGATGCTGAGATGATGCTGTGATGATGCAGTGAGTAAGCAGTGATGATGCAGTAATGATGCCATGATGATGCTGAGATGATGCTGTGATGTTGCAGTGATGGTGCAGTGATGATTCAGTGAGGACACTGTGATGATGCTGTGATTACAATTTGATGACGTAGTGATGATGCTGTGATGACCTTATGATGATGCTGTGATGATTCTGTGATGATGCTGTGATTATGCTGCTATGATGCAGTCATGATGCAGTGATGATGCTGAGATGACACTGATGATGCTGTGATAATGATGTGATGATGCTGTGATGATGTATTGATGACAGTGAAGATGCTATAATGATGATGTGATGATGCAGTGATGATGCTGTGATAATGTTCTGATGATGAAGCTATGATGTTATGATGCAGTGATGACACTGTCATGACGCTGTGATGATGCAGTGAGTAAGCAGTAATGATGCTGAGATGATGCTGAGATGATGATGTGATGATGCTGTGATGATGCTCTGATGATGCTGTGATGACGCAGTGATGATTCTGTGATGATGCAGTGATGATGTAGTGATGACGCTGTGATGATACTGTGATTATGCTGTGATGATGCTGTGATTATGCGGTGATTATGCAGTGATGATGCTGTCATGACCCTGTGATGATGATGCGATGATGCTGTGATGATGCTGCGATGTTGCTGTGAGGATGCTGTGATGATGCAGTGATTCTGCAGTAATGATGCTGTGATGATGCTGTGATGATGCAGTGATGACGCTGTGATGACTATGCGATGATGATGTGATGATGCTGTGATTATGCAGCTATGATGCTGTGATGATGCAGTGATTCTGCAGTAATGATGCTGTGATGGTGCTGTGATGATGCAGTGATGATGCAGTGATGACGATATGATGATGCAGTGATTATGCAGTGATTATGCTGTGACTATACTGAGATGATGCTGTAATGATGCATTGTTGACGTTGTGATGACGCTGTATTGATGCTGTGAGGATGCTGTGATGATGCTCTGATGATGCTGTGATGATGCAGTGATGATGCTGTGATGATGCAGTGATGATGCATTGATGATGCTGTGATGCTGCAGTGATGAAGCTGTGATGATTTTGTGATGATGCAGTTTAGATGCAGTGACGATGCACTTATGACGCTGTGATGACGCGGTGATGATGCTGTGACGATGCTTTGATGATTTTGTTATGTTGTTGTGATGATGCAGTTATGATGATATGACGATGCTGTAACGATGCCGTGATGATGCTGTGATGATGCTGTGATGATGCAGTGATGACGCTGCGGTGATGCTGTGATGATGCTGTGATGATGTTGTGATGATGCTGTCGTTACGCTATGATGATTCTGTGATTATGTAGCTAAAATGCTGTGATGATGATGTGATGATGTAGTGATGATGCAGTGGTGATGCTCTGATGACGATGCAAAGATGCTGTGATGATGCAGTAATGATGCTGTGATGATTCTGTGATGATGCTGTGATTATGCTGAGATTATGCTCAGATTATGCTCTGATGATGCAGTGATGGTACAGTGATGATTCAGTGAGGAGTCAGTGATGCTGATGTGATTACGATGCGGAGATGCTGTGATCATGCAGTAAGGATGCAATGATGATGCTGTGATGACACTGTGATTATGTTGTGTTGATACTTGTAATGATGTTTTGATGACGATGTGATGATGCTGTGATGATGCAGTGATTATGCAGTGATGATGCTGTGATGATGTGGTGATGATGCAGTGATTATGCAGTGATGATGCTGTGATGATGCAGTGATGATGCTGTGATGATATTGTGATGATGATATGAAGATGCTATGATGATTCAGTGATGATTCTGTGATGATGCATTTACGATACTGTGATGACGCTGTGATGATGTTGTTATGATGGTGTGATGATGCTGTGATGATATTTTGATGATACTGTGACAATGATGTGATGATGCAGCAATGATGCAGTGTTGATGATGTGATGATGCGGTGATGATGCATTGGTGGTGCTGTGATGATGCTTGGATGATGCTTGGATGATTCAGTGATGATTCTGTGATGACACTGTGATGATGTGATGATGCAGTGAATATACTGTGATGACACTATGATGATGCAGTGATTATGCAGAAATGATTCTGTGATGATGCTGAGATGATGTTGTTATGATGCAGTGATGATGCTTTGATGACGCTGTCGTGATGGTGAGATGACGCTGTCGTGATGCTTTGATGATGCTGTGATGACACTGTGATGATGCAGTGATGATACTGTGATGACGCTGTGAAAATGCAATGATTATGCAGAAATGATTCTGTGATGATGCTGAGATGATGCTGTGATGATGCAGTGAGTAAGCAGTGATGATGCAGTAATGATGCCATGATGATGCTGAGATGATGCTGTGATGTTGCAGTGATGGTGCAGTGATGATTCAGTGAGGACACTGTGATGATGCTGTGATTACAATCTGATGACGTAGTGATGATGCTGTGATGACCTTATGATGATGCTGTGATGATTCTGTGATGATGCTGTGATTATGCTGCTATGATGCAGTCATGATGCAGTGATGATGCTGAGATGACACTGATGATGCTGTGATAATGATGTGATGATGCTGTGATGATGTATTGATGACAGTGAAGATGCTATAATGATGATGTGATGATGCAGTGATGATGCTGTGATAATGTTCTGATGATGAAGCTATGATGTTATGATGCAGTGATGACACTGTCATGACGCTGTGATGATGCAGTGAGTAAGCAGTAATGATGCTGTGATGATGCTGAGATGATGATGTGATGATGCTGTGATGATGCTCTGATGATGCTGTGATGACGCAGTGATGATTCTGTGATGATGCAGTGATGATGTAGTGATGACGCTGTGATGATACTGTGATTATGCTGTGATGATGCTGTGATTATGCGGTGATTATGCAGTGATGATGCTGTCATGACCCTGTGATGATGATGCGATGATGCTGTGATGATGCTGCGATGTTGCTGTGAGGATGCTGTGATGATGCAGTGATTCTGCAGTAATGATGCTGTGATGATGCTGTGATGATGCAGTGATGACGCTGTGATGACTATGCGATGATGATGTGATGATGCTGTGATTATGCAGCTATGATGCTGTGATGATGCAGTGATTCTGCAGTAATGATGCTGTGATGGTGCTGTGATGATGCAGTGATGATGCAGTGATGACGATATGATGATGCAGTGATTATGCAGTGATTATGCTGTGACTATACTGAGATGATGCTGTAATGATGCATTGTTGACGTTGTGATGACGCTGTATTGATGCTGTGAGGATGCTGTGATGATGCTCTGATGATGCTGTGATGATGCAGTGATGATGCTGTGATGATGCAGTGATGATGCATTGATGATGCTGTGATGCTGCAGTGATGAAGCTGTGATGATTTTGTGATGATGCAGTTTAGATGCAGTGACGATGCACTTATGACGCTGTGATGACGCGGTGATGATGCTGTGACGATGCTTTGATGATTTTGTTATGTTGTTGTGATGATGCAGTTATGATGATATGACGATGCTGTAACGATGCCGTGATGATGCTGTGATGATGCTGTGATGATGCAGTGATGACGCTGCGGTGATGCTGTGATGATGCTGTGATGATGTTGTGATGATGCTGTCGTTACGCTATGATGATTCTGTGATTATGTAGCTAAAATGCTGTGATGATGATGTGATGATGTAGTGATGATGCAGTGGTGATGCTCTGATGACGATGCAAAGATGCTGTGATGATGCAGTAATGATGCTGTGATGATTCTGTGATGATGCTGTGATTATGCTGAGATTATGCTCAGATTATGCTCTGATGATGCAGTGATGGTACAGTGATGATTCAGTGAGGAGTCAGTGATGATGCAGTGATTACGATGCGGAGATGCTGTGATCATGCAGTAAGGATGCAATGATGATGCTGTGATGACACTGTGATTATGTTGTGTTGATACTTGTAATGATGTTTTGATGACGATGTGATGATGCTGTGATGATGCAGTGATTATGCAGTGATGATGCTGTGATGATGTGGTGATGATGCAGTGATTATGCAGTGATGATGCTGTGATGATGCAGTGATGATGCTGTGATGATATTGTGATGATGATATGAAGATGCTATGATGATTCAGTGATGATTCTGTGATGATGCATTTACGATACTGTGATGACGCTGTGATGATGTTGTTATGATGGTGTGATGATGCTGTGATGATATTTTGATGATACTGTGACAATGATGTGATGATGCAGAAATGATGCAGTGTTGATGATGTGATGATGCGGTGATGATGCATTGGTGGTGCTGTGATGATGCTTGGATGATGCTTGGATGATTCAGTGATGATTCTGTGATGACACTGTGATGATGTGATGATGCAGTGAATATACTGTGATGACACTATGATGATGCAGTGATTATGCAGAAATGATTCTGTGATGATGCTGAGATGATGTTGTTATGATGCAGTGATGATGCTTTGATGACGCTGTCGTGATGGTGAGATGACGCTGTCGTGATGCTTTGATGATGCTGTGATGACACTGTGATGATGCAGTGATGATACTGTGATGACGCTGTGAAAATGCAATGATTATGCAGAAATGATTCTGTGATGATGCTGAGATGATGCTGTGATGATGCAGTGAGTAAGCAGTGATGATGCAGTAATGATGCCATGATGATGCTGAGATGATGCTGTGATGGTGCAGTGATGGTGCAGTGATGATTCAGTGAGGACACTGTGATGATGCTGTGATTACAATCTGATGACGTAGTGATGATGCTGTGATGACCTTATGATGATGCTGTGATGATTCTGTGATGATGCTGTGATTATGCTGCTATGATGCAGTCATGATGCAGTGATGATGCTGAGATGACACTGATGATGCTGTGATAATGATGTGATGATGCTGTGATGATGTATTGATGACAGTGAAGATGCTATAATGATGATGTGATGATGCAGTGATGATGCTGTGATAATGTTCTGATGATGAAGCTATGATGTTATGATGCAGTGATGACACTGTCATGACGCTGTGATGATGCAGTGAGTAAGCAGTAATGATGCTGTGATGATGCTGAGATGATGATGTGATGATGCAGTGGTGATGCTCTGATGACGATGCAAAGATGCTGTGATGATGCAGTAATGATGCTGTGATGATTCTGTGATGATTTGGTGATGATGCTGTGATGACAGTTTGATGACGTTGTTATGATGCTGTGATGACACTGAAAACGTTGTGATGATGATGTGATAATGCTGTGATGATGGAGTGATGATGTATTTATGACATTGTGATTATGCCGAGATGATGCTTTGATGATGCAGTTATGATGCTGTGATGATGATGCACTCATGATGCAGTGAGGATGCAGTGATGATGCTGTGATGATGCTCTGATGATGACGAAGTGATGATGCTGTGATGATGCTGTGATGATGCAGTGATGTGTAGTGATGACGCTGTGATGATATTGTGATGATGCTGTGATGATGCTGTGATGATGCGGAGATTATGCAGTGATTATGCAGTGATGATGCTGTCATGACAGTGTGATGATGCTGTGATGATGCTGCGATGTTGCTGTGAGGATGCTGTGATGATGCAGTGATTCTGAAGTAATGATGCTGTGATGGTGCTGTGATGATGCAGTGATGATGCAGTGATGATGCAGTGATGATATGATGATGCAGTGATTATGCTGTAATAATTCTGTGACTATACTGAGATGATGCTGTAATGATGCATTGATGACGCTGTGATGACGCTGTGTTGATGCTGTGAGGATGCTGTGATGATGCAGTGATTATGCAGTGATGATGCTGACATGAAACTGATGATGTTGTGATGATGATGTGATGATGCTATGATGATGCAGTGAGTAAGCAGTAATGATGCTGAGATGATGATGTGATGATGCTGTGATGATGCTGTGATGATGCTCTGATGATGCTCTGATGATGCTGTGATGACGCAGTGATGATTCTGTGATGATGCAGTGATGATGTAGTGATGACGCTGTGATGATACTGTGATTATGCTGTGATGATGCTGTGATTATGCGGTGATTATGCAGTGATGATGCTGTCATGACCCTGTGATGATGATGCGATGATGCTGTGATGATGCTGCGATGTTGCTGTGAGGATGCTGTGATGATGCAGTGATTCTGCAGTAATGATGCTGTGATGATGCTGTGATGATGCAGTGATGACGCTGTGATGACTATGCGATGATGATGTGATGATGCTGTGATTATGCAGCTATGATGCTGTGATGATGCAGTGATTCTGCAGTAATGATGCTGTGATGGTGCTGTGATGATGCAGTGATGATGCAGTGATGACGATATGATGATGCAGTGATTATGCAGTGATTATGCTGTGACTATACTGAGATGATGCTGTAATGATGCATTGTTGACGTTGTGATGACGCTGTATTGATGCTGTGAGGATGCTGTGATGATGCTGTGATGATGCTGTGATGATGCAGTGATGATGCTGTGATGATGCAGTGATGATGCATTGATGATGCTGTGATGCTGCAGTGATGAAGCTGTGATGATTTTGTGATGATGCAGTTTAGATGCAGTGACGATGCACTTATGACGCTGTGATGACGCGGTGATGATGCTGTGACGATGCTTTGATGATTTTGTTATGTTGTTGTGATGATGCAGTTATGATGATATGACGATGCTGTAACGATGCCGTGATGATGCTGTGATGATGCAGTGATGACGCTGCGGTGATGCTGTGATGATGCTGTGATGATGTTGTGATGATGCTGTCGTTACGCTATGATGATTCTGTGATTATGTAGCTAAATTGCTGTGATGATGATGTGATGATGTAGTGATGATGCAGTGGTGATGCTCTGATGACGATGCAAAGATGCTGTGATGATGCAGTAATGATGCTGTGATGATTCTGTGATGATGCTGTGATTATGCTGAGATTATGCTCAGATTATGCTCTGATGATGCAGTGATGGTACAGTGATGATTCAGTGAGGAGTCAGTGATGATGCAGTGATTACGATGCGGAGATGCTGTGATCATGCAGTAAGGATGCAATGATGATGCTGTGATGACACTGTGATTATGTTGTGTTGATACTTGTAATGATGTTTTGATGACGATGTGATGATGCTGTGATGATGCAGTGATTATGCAGTGATGATGCTGTGATGATGTGGTGATGATGCAGTGATTATGCAGTGATGATGCTGTGATGATGCAGTGATGATGCTGTGATGATATTGTGATGATGATATGAAGATGCTATGATGATTCAGTGATGATTCTGTGATGATGCATTTACGATACTGTGATGACGCTGTGATGATGTTGTTATGATGGTGTGATGATGCTGTGATGATATTTTGATGATACTGTGACAATGATGTGATGATGCAGAAATGATGCAGTGTTGATGATGTGATGATGCGGTGATGATGCATTGGTGGTGCTGTGATGATGCTTGGATGATGCTTGGATGATTCAGTGATGATTCTGTGATGACACTGTGATGATGTGATGATGCAGTGAATATACTGTGATGACACTATGATGATGCAGTGATTATGCAGAAATGATTCTGTGATGATGCTGAGATGATGTTGTTATGATGCAGTGATGATGCTTTGATGACGCTGTCGTGATGGTGAGATGACGCTGTCGTGATGCTTTGATGATGCTGTGATGACACTGTGATGATGCAGTGATGATACTGTGATGACGCTGTGAAAATGCAATGATTATGCAGAAATGATTCTGTGATGATGCTGAGATGATGCTGTGATGATGCAGTGAGTAAGCAGTGATGATGCAGTAATGATGCCATGATGATGCTGAGATGATGCTGTGATGTTGCAGTGATGGTGCAGTGATGATTCAGTGAGGACACTGTGATGATGCTGTGATTACAATCTGATGACGTAGTGATGATGCTGTGATGACCTTATGATGATGCTGTGATGATTCTGTGATGATGCTGTGATTATGCTGCTATGATGCAGTCATGATGCAGTGATGATGCTGAGATGACACTGATGATGCTGTGATAATGATGTGATGATGCTGTGATGATGTATTGATGACAGTGAAGATGCTATAATGATGATGTGATGATGCAGTGATGATGCTGTGATAATGTTCTGATGATGAAGCTATGATGTTATGATGCAGTGATGACACTGTCATGACGCTGTGATGATGCAGTGAGTAAGCAGTAATGATGCTGTGATGATGCTGAGATGATGATGTGATGATGCAGTGGTGATGCTCTGATGACGATGCAAAGATGCTGTGATGATGCAGTAATGATGCTGTGATGATTCTGTGATGATTTGGTGATGATGCTGTGATGACAGTTTGATGACGTTGTTATGATGCTGTGATGACACTGAAAACGTTGTGATGATGATGTGATAATGCTGTGATGATGGAGTGATGATGTATTTATGACATTGTGATTATGCCGAGATGATGCTTTGATGATGCAGTTATGATGCTGTGATGATGATGCACTCATGATGCAGTGAGGATGCAGTGATGATGCTGTGATGATGCTCTGATGATGACGAAGTGATGATGCTGTGATGATGTAGTGATGATGCAGTGATGTGTAGTGATGACGCTGTGATGATATTGTGATGATGATGTGATGATGCTGTGATGATGCGGAGATTATGCAGTGATTATGCAGTGATGATGCTGTCATGACAGTGTGATGATGCTGTGATGATGCTGCGATGTTGCTGTGAGGATGCTGTGATGATGCAGTGATTCTGAAGTAATGATGCTGTGATGGTGCTGTGATGATGCAGTGATGATGCAGTGATGATGCAGTGATGATATGATGATGCAGTGATTATGCTGTAATAATTCTGTGACTATACTGAGATGATGCTGTAATGATGCATTGATGACGCTGTGATGACGCTGTGTTGATGCTGTGAGGATGCTGTGATGATGCAGTGATTATGCAGTGATGATGCTGACATGAAACTGATGATGTTGTGATGATGATGTGATGATGCTATGATGATGCAGTGAGTAAGCAGTAATGATGCTGAGATGATGATGTGATGATGCTGTGATGATGCTGTGATGATGCTCTGATGATGCTCTGATGATGCTGTGATGACGCAGTGATGATTCTGTGATGATGCAGTGATGATGTAGTGATGACGCTGTGATGATACTGTGATTATGCTGTGATGATGCTGTGATTATGCGGTGATTATGCAGTGATGATGCTGTCATGACCCTGTGATGATGATGCGATGATGCTGTGATGATGCTGCGATGTTGCTGTGAGGATGCTGTGATGATGCAGTGATTCTGCAGTAATGATGCTGTGATGATGCTGTGATGATGCAGTGATGACGCTGTGATGACTATGCGATGATGATGTGATGATGCTGTGATTATGCAGCTATGATGCTGTGATGATGCAGTGATTCTGCAGTAATGATGCTGTGATGGTGCTGTGATGATGCAGTGATGATGCAGTGATGACGATATGATGATGCAGTGATTATGCAGTGATTATGCTGTGACTATACTGAGATGATGCTGTAATGATGCATTGTTGACGTTGTGATGACGCTGTATTGATGCTGTGAGGATGCTGTGATGATGCTCTGATGATGCTGTGATGATGCAGTGATGATGCTGTGATGATGCAGTGATGATGCATTGATGATGCTGTGATGCTGCAGTGATGAAGCTGTGATGATTTTGTGATGATGCAGTTTAGATGCAGTGACGATGCACTTATGACGCTGTGATGACGCGGTGATGATGCTGTGACGATGCTTTGATGATTTTGTTATGTTGTTGTGATGATGCAGTTATGATGATATGACGATGCTGTAACGATGCCGTGATGATGCTGTGATGATGCAGTGATGACGCTGCGGTGATGCTGTGATGATGCTGTGATGATGTTGTGATGATGCTGTCGTTACGCTATGATGATTCTGTGATTATGTAGCTAAATTGCTGTGATGATGATGTGATGATGTAGTGATGATGCAGTGGTGATGCTCTGATGACGATGCAAAGATGCTGTGATGATGCAGTAATGATGCTGTGATGATTCTGTGATGATGCTGTGATTATGCTGAGATTATGCTCAGATTATGCTCTGATGATGCAGTGATGGTACAGTGATGATTCAGTGAGGAGTCAGTGATGATGCAGTGATTACGATGCGGAGATGCTGTGATCATGCAGTAAGGATGCAATGATGATGCTGTGATGACACTGTGATTATGTTGTGTTGATACTTGTAATGATGTTTTGATGACGATGTGATGATGCTGTGATGATGCAGTGATTATGCAGTGATGATGCTGTGATGATGTGGTGATGATGCAGTGATTATGCAGTGATGATGCTGTGATGATGCAGTGATGATGCTGTGATGATATTGTGATGATGATATGAAGATGCTATGATGATTCAGTGATGATTCTGTGATGATGCATTTACGATACTGTGATGACGCTGTGATGATGTTGTTATGATGGTGTGATGATGCTGTGATGATATTTTGATGATACTGTGACAATGATGTGATGATGCAGCAATGATGCAGTGTTGATGATGTGATGATGCGGTGATGATGCATTGGTGGTGCTGTGATGATGCTTGGATGATGCTTGGATGATTCAGTGATGATTCTGTGATGACACTGTGATGATGTGATGATGCAGTGAATATACTGTGATGACACTATGATGATGCAGTGATTATGCAGAAATGATTCTGTGATGATGCTGAGATGATGTTGTTATGATGCAGTGATGATGCTTTGATGACGCTGTCGTGATGGTGAGATGACGCTGTCGTGATGCTTTGATGATGCTGTGATGACACTGTGATGATGCAGTGATGATACTGTGATGACGCTGTGAAAATGCAATGATTATGCAGAAATGATTCTGTGATGATGCTGAGATGATGCTGTGATGATGCAGTGAGTAAGCAGTGATGATGCAGTAATGATGCCATGATGATGCTGAGATGATGCTGTGATGTTGCAGTGATGGTGCAGTGATGATTCAGTGAGGACACTGTGATGATGCTGTGATTACAATCTGATGACGTAGTGATGATGCTGTGATGACCTTATGATGATGCTGTGATGATTCTGTGATGATGCTGTGATTATGCTGCTATGATGCAGTCATGATGCAGTGATGATGCTGAGATGACACTGATGATGCTGTGATAATGATGTGATGATGCTGTGATGATGTATTGATGACAGTGAAGATGCTATAATGATGATGTGATGATGCAGTGATGATGCTGTGATAATGTTCTGATGATGAAGCTATGATGTTATGATGCAGTGATGACACTGTCATGACGCTGTGATGATGCAGTGAGTAAGCAGTAATGATGCTGTGATGATGCTGAGATGATGATGTGATGATGCAGTGGTGATGCTCTGATGACGATGCAAAGATGCTGTGATGATGCAGTAATGATGCTGTGATGATTCTGTGATGATTTGGTGATGATGCTGTGATGACAGTTTGATGACGTTGTTATGATGCTGTGATGACACTGAAAACGTTGTGATGATGATGTGATAATGCTGTGATGATGGAGTGATGATGTATTTATGACATTGTGATTATGCCGAGATGATGCTTTGATGATGCAGTTATGATGCTGTGATGATGATGCACTCATGATGCAGTGAGGATGCAGTGATGATGCTGTGATGATGCTCTGATGATGACGAAGTGATGATGCTGTGATGATGTAGTGATGATGCAGTGATGTGTAGTGATGACGCTGTGATGATATTGTGATGATGCTGTGATGATGCTGTGATTATGCGGAGATTATGCAGTGATGATGCTGTCATGACAGTGTGATGATGCTGTGATGATGCTGCGATGTTGCTGTGAGGATGCTGTGATGATGCAGTGATTCTGAAGTAATGATGCTGTGATGGTGCTGTGATGATGCAGTGATGATGCAGTGATGATGCAGTGATGATATGATGATGCAGTGATTATGCTGTAATAATTCTGTGACTATACTGAGATGATGCTGTAATGATGCATTGATGACGCTGTGATGACGCTGTGTTGATGCTGTGAGGATGCTGTGATGATGCAGTGATTATGCAGTGATGATGCTGACATGAAACTGATGATGTTGTGATGATGATGTGATGATGCTATGATGATGCAGTGAGTAAGCAGTAATGATGCTGAGATGATGATGTGATGATGCTGTGATGATGCTGTGATGATGCTGTGATGATGCTGTGATGACGCAGTGATGATTCTGTGATGATGCAGTGATGATGTAGTGATGACGCTGTGATGATACTGTGATTATGCTGTGATGATGCTGTGATTATGCGGTGATTATGCAGTGATGATGCTGTCATGACCCTGTGATGATGATGCGATGATGCTGTGATGATGCTGCGATGTTGCTGTGAGGATGCTGTGATGATGCAGTGATTCTGCAGTAATGATGCTGTGATGATGCTGTGATGATGCAGTGATGACGCTGTGATGACTATGCGATGATGATGTGATGATGCTGTGATTATGCAGCTATGATGCTGTGATGATGCAGTGATTCTGCAGTAATGATGCTGTGATGGTGCTGTGATGATGCAGTGATGATGCAGTGATGACGATATGATGATGCAGTGATTATGCAGTGATTATGCTGTGACTATACTGAGATGATGCTGTAATGATGCATTGTTGACGTTGTGATGACGCTGTATTGATGCTGTGAGGATGCTGTGATGATGCTCTGATGATGCTGTGATGATGCAGTGATGATGCTGTGATGATGCAGTGATGATGCATTGATGATGCTGTGATGATACTGTGATTATGCTGTGATGATGCTGTGATTATGCGGTGATTATGCAGTGATGATGCTGTCATGACCCTGTGATGATGATGCGATGATGCTGTGATGATGCTGCGATGTTGCTGTGAGGATGCTGTGATGATGCAGTGATTCTGCAGTAATGATGCTGTGATGATGCTGTGATGATGCAGTGATGACGCTGTGATGACTATGCGATGATGATGTGATGATGCTGTGATTATGCAGCTATGATGCTGTGATGATGCAGTGATTCTGCAATAATGATGCTGTGATGGTGCTGTGATGATGCAGTGATGATGCAGTGATGACGATATGATGATGCAGTGATTATGCAGTGATTATGCTGTGACTATACTGAGATGATGCTGTAATGATGCATTGTTGACGTTGTGATGACGCTGTATTGATGCTGTGAGGATGCTGTGATGATGCTCTGATGATGCTGTGATGATGCATTGATGATGCTGTGATGCTGCAGTGATGAAGCTGTGATGATTTTGTGATGATGCAGTTTAGATGCAGTGACGATGCACTTATGACGCTGTGATGACGCGGTGATGATGCTGTGACGATGCTTTGATGATTTTGTTATGTTGTTGTGATGATGCAGTTATGATGATATGACGATGCTGTAACGATGCCGTGATGATGCTGTGATGACGATATGATGATGCAGTGATTATGCAGTGATTATGCTGTGACTATACTGAGATGATGCTGTAATGATGCATTGTTGACGTTGTGATGACGCTGTATTGATGCTGTGAGGATGCTGTGATGATGCTCTGATGATGCTGTGATGATGCAGTGATGATGCTGTGATGATGCAGTGATGATGCATTGATGATGCTGTGATGATACTGTGATTATGCTGTGATGATGCTGTGATTATGCGGTGATTATGCAGTGATGATGCTGTCATGACCCTGTGATGATGATGCGATGATGCTGTGATGATGCTGCGATGTTGCTGTGAGGATGCTGTGATGATGCAGTGATTCTGCAGTAATGATGCTGTGATGATGCTGTGATGATGCAGTGATGACGCTGTGATGACTATGCGATGATGATGTGATGATGCTGTGATTATGCAGCTATGATGCTGTGATGATGCAGTGATTCTGCAATAATGATGCTGTGATGGTGCTGTGATGATGCAGTGATGATGCAGTGATGACGATATGATGATGCAGTGATTATGCAGTGATTATGCTGTGACTATACTGAGATGATGCTGTAATGATGCATTGTTGACGTTGTGATGACGCTGTATTGATGCTGTGAGGATGCTGTGATGATGCTCTGATGATGCTGTGATGATGCATTGATGATGCTGTGATGCTGCAGTGATGAAGCTGTGATGATTTTGTGATGATGCAGTTTAGATGCAGTGACGATGCACTTATGACGCTGTGATGACGCGGTGATGATGCTGTGACGATGCTTTGATGATTTTGTTATGTTGTTGTGATGATGCAGTTATGATGATATGACGATGCTGTAACGATGCCGTGATGATGCTGTGATGATGCTGTGATGATGCAGTGATGACGCTGCGGTGATGCTGTGATGATGCTGTGATGATGTTGTGATGATGCTGTCGTTACGCTATGATGATTCTGTGATTATGTAGCTAAATTGCTGTGATGATGATGTGATGATGTAGTGATGATGCAGTGGTGATGCTCTGATGACGATGCAAAGATGCTGTGATGATGCAGTAATGATGCTGTGATGATTCTGTGATGATGCTGTGATTATGCTGAGATTATGCTCAGATTATGCTCTGATGATGCAGTGATGGTACAGTGATGATTCAGTGAGGAGTCAGTGATGATGCAGTGATTACGATGCGGAGATGCTGTGATCATGCAGTAAGGATGCAATGATGATGCTGTGATGACACTGTGATTATGTTGTGTTGATACTTGTAATGATGTTTTGATGACGATGTGATGATGCTGTGATGATGCAGTGATTATGCAGTGATGATGCTGTGATGATGTGGTGATGATGCAGTGATTATGCAGTGATGATGCTGTGATGATGCAGTGATGATGCTGTGATGATATTGTGATGATGATATGAAGATGCTATGATGATTCAGTGATGATTCTGTGATGATGCATTTACGATACTGTGATGACGCTGTGATGATGTTGTTATGATGGTGTGATGATGCTGTGATGATATTTTGATGATACTGTGACAATGATGTGATGATGCAGCAATGATGCAGTGTTGATGATGTGATGATGCGGTGATGATGCATTGGTGGTGCTGTGATGATGCTTGGATGATGCTTGGATGATTCAGTGATGATTCTGTGATGACACTGTGATGATGTGATGATGCAGTGAATATACTGTGATGACACTATGATGATGCAGTGATTATGCAGAAATGATTCTGTGATGATGCTGAGATGATGTTGTTATGATGCAGTGATGATGCTTTGATGACGCTGTCGTGATGGTGAGATGACGCTGTCGTGATGCTTTGATGATGCTGTGATGACACTGTGATGATGCAGTGATGATACTGTGATGACGCTGTGAAAATGCAATGATTATGCAGAAATGATTCTGTGATGATGCTGAGATGATGCTGTGATGATGCAGTGAGTAAGCAGTGATGATGCAGTAATGATGCCATGATGATGCTGAGATGATGCTGTGATGTTGCAGTGATGGTGCAGTGATGATTCAGTGAGGACACTGTGATGATGCTGTGATTACAATCTGATGACGTAGTGATGATGCTGTGATGACCTTATGATGATGCTGTGATGATTCTGTGATGATGCTGTGATTATGCTGCTATGATGCAGTCATGATGCAGTGATGATGCTGAGATGACACTGATGATGCTGTGATAATGATGTGATGATGCTCTGATGATGTATTGATGACAGTGAAGATGCTATAATGATGATGTGATGATGCAGTGATGATGCTGTGATAATGTTCTGATGATGAAGCTATGATGTTATGATGCAGTGATGACACTGTCATGACGCTGTGATGATGCAGTGAGTAAGCAGTAATGATGCTGTGATGATGCTGAGATGATGATGTGATGATGCAGTGGTGATGCTCTGATGACGATGCAAAGATGCTGTGATGATGCAGTAATGATGCTGTGATGATTCTGTGATGATTTGGTGATGATGCTGTGATGACAGTTTGATGACGTTGTTATGATGCTGTGATGACACTGAAAACGTTGTGATGATGATGTGATAATGCTGTGATGATGGAGTGATGATGTATTTATGACATTGTGATTATGCCGAGATGATGCTTTGATGATGCAGTTATGATGCTGTGATGATGATGCACTCATGATGCAGTGAGGATGCAGTGATGATGCTGTGATGATGCTCTGATGATGACGAAGTGATGATGCTGTGATGATGTAGTGATGATGCAGTGATGTGTAGTGATGACGCTGTGATGATATTGTGATGATGATGTGATGATGCTGTGATGATGCGGAGATTATGCAGTGATTATGCAGTGATGATGCTGTCATGACAGTGTGATGATGCTGTGATGATGCTGCGATGTTGCTGTGAGGATGCTGTGATGATGCAGTGATTCTGAAGTAATGATGCTGTGATGGTGCTGTGATGATGCAGTGATGATGCAGTGATGATGCAGTGATGATATGATGATGCAGTGATTATGCTGTAATAATTCTGTGACTATACTGAGATGATGCTGTAATGATGCATTGATGACGCTGTGATGACGCTGTGTTGATGCTGTGAGGATGCTGTGATGATGCAGTGATTATGCAGTGATGATGCTGACATGAAACTGATGATGTTGTGATGATGATGTGATGATGCTATGATGATGCAGTGAGTAAGCAGTAATGATGCTGAGATGATGATGTGATGATGCTGTGATGATGCTGTGATGATGCTCTGATGATGCTCTGATGATGCTGTGATGACGCAGTGATGATTCTGTGATGATGCAGTGATGATGTAGTGATGACGCTGTGATGATACTGTGATTATGCTGTGATGATGCTGTGATTATGCGGTGATTATGCAGTGATGATGCTGTCATGACCCTGTGATGATGATGCGATGATGCTGTGATGATGCTGCGATGTTGCTGTGAGGATGCTGTGATGATGCAGTGATTCTGCAGTAATGATGCTGTGATGATGCTGTGATGATGCAGTGATGACGCTGTGATGACTATGCGATGATGATGTGATGATGCTGTGATTATGCAGCTATGATGCTGTGATGATGCAGTGATTCTGCAGTAATGATGCTGTGATGGTGCTGTGATGATGCAGTGATGATGCAGTGATGACGATATGATGATGCAGTGATTATGCAGTGATTATGCTGTGACTATACTGAGATGATGCTGTAATGATGCATTGTTGACGTTGTGATGACGCTGTATTGATGCTGTGAGGATGCTGTGATGATGCTCTGATGATGCTGTGATGATGCAGTGATGATGCTGTGATGATGCAGTGATGATGCATTGATGATGCTGTGATGCTGCAGTGATGAAGCTGTGATGATTTTGTGATGATGCAGTTTAGATGCAGTGACGATGCACTTATGACGCTGTGATGACGCGGTGATGATGCTGTGACGATGCTTTGATGATTTTGTTATGTTGTTGTGATGATGCAGTTATGATGATATGACGATGCTGTAACGATGCCGTGATGATGCTGTGATGATGCAGTGATGACGCTGCGGTGATGCTGTGATGATGCTGTGATGATGTTGTGATGATGCTGTCGTTACGCTATGATGATTCTGTGATTATGTAGCTAAAATGCTGTGATGATGATGTGATGATGTAGTGATGATGCAGTGGTGATGCTCTGATGACGATGCAAAGATGCTGTGATGATGCAGTAATGATGCTGTGATGATTCTGTGATGATGCTGTGATTATGCTGAGATTATGCTCAGATTATGCTCTGATGATGCAGTGATGGTACAGTGATGATTCAGTGAGGAGTCAGTGATGATGATGTGATTACGATGCGGAGATGCTGTGATCATGCAGTAAGGATGCAATGATGATGCTGTGATGACACTGTGATTATGTTGTGTTGATACTTGTAATGATGTTTTGATGACGATGTGATGATGCTGTGATGATGCAGTGATTATGCAGTGATGATGCTGTGATGATGTGGTGATGATGCAGTGATTATGCAGTGATGATGCTGTGATGATGCAGTGATGATGCTGTGATGATATTGTGATGATGATATGAAGATGCTATGATGATTCAGTGATGATTCTGTGATGATGCATTTACGATACTGTGATGACGCTGTGATGATGTTGTTATGATGGTGTGATGATGCTGTGATGATATTTTGATGATACTGTGACAATGATGTGATGATGCAGCAATGATGCAGTGTTGATGATGTGATGATGCGGTGATGATGCATTGGTGGTGCTGTGATGATGCTTGGATGATGCTTGGATGATTCAGTGATGATTCTGTGATGACACTGTGATGATGTGATGATGCAGTGAATATACTGTGATGACACTATGATGATGCAGTGATTATGCAGAAATGATTCTGTGATGATGCTGAGATGATGTTGTTATGATGCAGTGATGATGCTTTGATGACGCTGTCGTGATGGTGAGATGACGCTGTCGTGATGCTTTGATGATGCTGTGATGACACTGTGATGATGCAGTGATGATACTGTGATGACGCTGTGAAAATGCAATGATTATGCAGAAATGATTCTGTGATGATGCTGAGATGATGCTGTGATGATGCAGTGAGTAAGCAGTGATGATGCAGTAATGATGCCATGATGATGCTGAGATGATGCTGTGATGTTGCAGTGATGGTGCAGTGATGATTCAGTGAGGACACTGTGATGATGCTGTGATTACAATCTGATGACGTAGTGATGATGCTGTGATGACCTTATGATGATGCTGTGATGATTCTGTGATGATGCTGTGATTATGCTGCTATGATGCAGTCATGATGCAGTGATGATGCTGAGATGACACTGATGATGCTGTGATAATGATGTGATGATGCTGTGATGATGTATTGATGACAGTGAAGATGCTATAATGATGATGTGATGATGCAGTGATGATGCTGTGATAATGTTCTGATGATGAAGCTATGATGTTATGATGCAGTGATGACACTGTCATGACGCTGTGATGATGCAGTGAGTAAGCAGTAATGATGCTGTGATGATGCTGAGATGATGATGTGATGATGCAGTGGTGATGCTCTGATGACGATGCAAAGATGCTGTGATGATGCAGTAATGATGCTGTGATGATTCTGTGATGATTTGGTGATGATGCTGTGATGACAGTTTGATGACGTTGTTATGATGCTGTGATGACACTGAAAACGTTGTGATGATGATGTGATAATGCTGTGATGATGGAGTGATGATGTATTTATGACATTGTGATTATGCCGAGATGATGCTTTGATGATGCAGTTATGATGCTGTGATGATGATGCACTCATGATGCAGTGAGGATGCAGTGATGATGCTGTGATGATGCTCTGATGATGACGAAGTGATGATGCTGTGATGATGTAGTGATGATGCAGTGATGTGTAGTGATGACGCTGTGATGATATTGTGATGATGATGTGATGATGCTGTGATTATGCGGAGATTATGCAGTGATGATGCAGTGATGATGCTGTCATGACAGTGTGATGATGCTGTGATGATGCTGCGATGTTGCTGTGAGGATGCTGTGATGATGCAGTGATTCTGAAGTAATGATGCTGTGATGGTGCTGTGATGATGCAGTGATGATGCAGTGATGATGCAGTGATGATATGATGATGCAGTGATTATGCTGTAATAATTCTGTGACTATACTGAGATGATGCTGTAATGATGCATTGATGACGCTGTGATGACGCTGTGTTGATGCTGTGAGGATGCTGTGATGATGCAGTGATTATGCAGTGATGATGCTGACATGAAACTGATGATGTTGTGATGATGATGTGATGATGCTATGATGATGCAGTGAGTAAGCAGTAATGATGCTGAGATGATGATGTGATGATGCTGTGATGATGCTGTGATGATGCTCTGATGATGCTCTGATGATGCTGTGATGACGCAGTGATGATTCTGTGATGATGCAGTGATGATGTAGTGATGACGCTGTGATGATACTGTGATTATGCTGTGATGATGCTGTGATTATGCGGTGATTATGCAGTGATGATGCTGTCATGACCCTGTGATGATGATGCGATGATGCTGTGATGATGCTGCGATGTTGCTGTGAGGATGCTGTGATGATGCAGTGATTCTGCAGTAATGATGCTGTGATGATGCTGTGATGATGCAGTGATGACGCTGTGATGACTATGCGATGATGATGTGATGATGCTGTGATTATGCAGCTATGATGCTGTGATGATGCAGTGATTCTGCAGTAATGATGCTGTGATGGTGCTGTGATGATGCAGTGATGATGCAGTGATGACGATATGATGATGCAGTGATTATGCAGTGATTATGCTGTGACTATACTGAGATGATGCTGTAATGATGCATTGTTGACGTTGTGATGACGCTGTATTGATGCTGTGAGGATGCTGTGATGATGCTCTGATGATGCTGTGATGATGCAGTGATGATGCTGTGATGATGCAGTGATGATGCATTGATGATGCTGTGATGCTGCAGTGATGAAGCTGTGATGATTTTGTGATGATGCAGTTTAGATGCAGTGACGATGCACTTATGACGCTGTGATGACGCGGTGATGATGCTGTGACGATGCTTTGATGATTTTGTTATGTTGTTGTGATGATGCAGTTATGATGATATGACGATGCTGTAACGATGCCGTGATGATGCTGTGATGATGCTGTGATGCTGCAGTGATGAAGCTGTCATGATTTTGTGATGATGCAGTTTAGATGCAGTGACGATGCACTTATGACGCTGTGATGACGCGGTGATGATGCTGTGACGATGCTTTGATGATTTTGTTATGTTGTTGTGATGATGCAGTTATGACGATATGACGATGCTGTAACGATGCCGTGATGATGCTGTGATGATGCAGTGATGACGCTGCGGTGATGCTGTGATGATGCTGTGATGATGTTGTGATGATGCTGTCGTTACGCTATGATGATTCTGTGATTATGTAGCTAAATTGCTGTGATGATGATGTGATGATGTAGTGATGATGCAGTGGTGATGCTCTGATGACGATGCAAAGATGCTGTGATGATGCAGTAATGATGCTGTGATGATTCTGTGATGATGCTGTGATTATGCTGAGATTATGCTCAGATTATGCTCTGATGATGCAGTGATGGTACAGTGATGATTCAGTGAGGAGTCAGTGATGATGCAGTGATTACGATGCGGAGATGCTGTGATCATGCAGTAAGGATGCAATGATGATGCTGTGATGACACTGTGATTATGTTGTGTTGATACTTGTAATGATGTTTTGATGACGATGTGATGATGCTGTGATGATGCAGTGATTATGCAGTGATGATGCTGTGATGATGTGGTGATGATGCAGTGATTATGCAGTGATGATGCTGTGATGATGCAGTGATGATGCTGTGATGATATTGTGATGATGATATGAAGATGCTATGATGATTCAGTGATGATTCTGTGATGATGCATTTACGATACTGTGATGACGCTGTGATGATGTTGTTATGATGGTGTGATGATGCTGTGATGATATTTTGATGATACTGTGACAATGATGTGATGATGCAGCAATGATGCAGTGTTGATGATGTGATGATGCGGTGATGATGCAGTGATTATGCAGTGATGATACTGTGATGATGCATTGGTGGTGCTGTGATGATGCTTGGATGATGCTTGGATGATTCAGTGATGATTCTGTGATGACACTGTGATGATGTGATGATGCAGTGAATATACTGTGATGACACTATGATGATGCAGTGATTATGCAGAAATGATTCTGTGATGATGCTGAGATGATGTTGTTATGATGCAGTGATGATGCTTTGATGACGCTGTCGTGATGGTGAGATGACGCTGTCGTGATGCTTTGATGATGCTGTGATGACACTGTGATGATGCAGTGATGATACTGTGATGACGCTGTGAAAATGCAATGATTATGCAGAAATGATTCTGTGATGATGCTGAGATGATGCTGTGATGATGCAGTGAGTAAGCAGTGATGATGCAGTAATGATGCCATGATGATGCTGAGATGATGCTGTGATGGTGCAGTGATGGTGCAGTGATGATTCAGTGAGGACACTGTGATGATGCTGTGATTACAATCTGATGACGTAGTGATGATGCTGTGATGACCTTATGATGATGCTGTGATGATTCTGTGATGATGCTGTGATTATGCTGCTATGATGCAGTCATGATGCAGTGATGATGCTGAGATGACACTGATGATGCTGTGATAATGATGTGATGATGCTGTGATGATGTATTGATGACAGTGAAGATGCTATAATGATGATGTGATGATGCAGTGATGATGCTGTGATAATGTTCTGATGATGAAGCTATGATGTTATGATGCAGTGATGACACTGTCATGACGCTGTGATGATGCAGTGAGTAAGCAGTAATGATGCTGTGATGATGCTGAGATGATGATGTGATGATGCAGTGGTGATGCTCTGATGACGATGCAAAGATGCTGTGATGATGCAGTAATGATGCTGTGATGATTCTGTGATGATTTGGTGATGATGCTGTGATGACAGTTTGATGACGTTGTTATGATGCTGTGATGACACTGAAAACGTTGTGATGATGATGTGATAATGCTGTGATGATGGAGTGATGATGTATTTATGACATTGTGATTATGCCGAGATGATGCTTTGATGATGCAGTTATGATGCTGTGATGATGATGCACTCATGATGCAGTGAGGATGCAGTGATGATGCTGTGATGATGCTCTGATGATGACGAAGTGATGATGCTGTGATGATGCAGTGATGTGTAGTGATGACGCTGTGATGATATTGTGATGATGATGTGATGATGCTGTGATGATGCTGTGATTATGCGGAGATTATGCAGTGATGATGCTGTCATGACAGTGTGATGATGCTGTGATGATGCTGCGATGTTGCTGTGAGGATGCTGTGATGATGCAGTGATTCTGAAGTAATGATGCTGTGATGGTGCTGTGATGATGCAGTGATGATGCAGTGATGATGCAGTGATGATATGATGATGCAGTGATTATGCTGTAATAATTCTGTGACTATACTGAGATGATGCTGTAATGATGCATTGATGACGCTGTGATGACGCTGTGTTGATGCTGTGAGGATGCTGTGATGATGCAGTGATTATGCAGTGATGATGCTGACATGAAACTGATGATGTTGTGATGATGATGTGATGATGCTATGATGATGCAGTGAGTAAGCAGTAATGATGCTGAGATGATGATGTGATGATGCTCTGATGATGCTGTGATGATGCTGTGATGATGCTCTGATGATGCTGTGATGACGCAGTGATGATTCTGTGATGACGCTGTGATGATACTGTGATTATTCTGTGATGATGCTGTGATTATGCGGTGATTATGCAGTGATGATGCTGTCATGACACTGTGATGATGATGCGATGATGCTGTGATGATGCTGCGATGTTGCTGTGAGGATGCTGTGATGATGCAGTGATTCTGCAGTAATGATGCTGTGATGATGCTGTGATGATGCAGTGATGACGCTGTGATGACTATGCGATGATGATGTGATGATGCTGTGATTATGCAGCTATGATGCTGTGATGATGCAGTGATTCTGCAGTAATGATGCTGTGATGGTGCTGTGATGATGCAGTGATGACGATATGATGATGCAGTGATTATGCAGTGATTATGCTGTGACTATACTGAGATGATGCTGTAATGATGCATTGTTGACGTTGTGATGACGCTGTATTGATGCTGTGAGGATGCTGTGATGATGCTCTGATGATGCTGTGATGATGCAGTGATGATGCTGTGATGATGCAGTGATGATGCATTGATGATGCTGTGATGCTGCAGTGATGAAGCTGTGATGATTTTGTGATGATGCAGTTTAGATGCAGTGACGATGCACTTATGACGCTGTGATGACGCGGTGATGATGCTGTGACAATGCTTTGATGATTTTGTTATGTTGTTGTGATGATGCAGTTATGATGATATGACGATGCTGTAACGATGCCGTGATGATGCTGTGATGATGCTGTGATGATGCAGTGATGACGCTGCGGTGATGCTGTGATGATGCTGTGATGATACAGTCTTGATGTTACGATGACGCTGTGATGATGCTGTAATGATGTTGTGATGATGCTGTCGTTACGCTATGATGATTCTGTGATTATGTAGCTAAAATGCTGTGATGATGATGTGATGATGTAGTGATGATGCAGTGGTGATGCTCTGATGACGATGCAAAGATGCTGTGATGATGCAGTAATGATGCTGTGATGATTCTGTGATGATGCTGTGATTATGCTGAGATTATGCTCAGATTATGCTCTGATGATGCAGTGATGGTACAGTGATGATTCAGTGAGGAGTCAGTGATGCTGATGTGATTACGATGCGGAGATGCTGTGATCATGCAGTAAGGATGCAATGATGATGCTGTGATGACACTGTGATTATGTTGTGTTGATACTTGTAATGATGTTTTGATGACGATGTGATGATGCTGTGATGATGCAGTGATTATGCAGTGATGATGCTGTGATGATGTGGTGATGATGCAGTGATTATGCAGTGATGATGCTGTGATGATGCAGTGATGATGCTGTGATGATATTGTGATGATGATATGAAGATGCTATGATGATTCAGTGATGATTCTGTGATGATGCATTTACGATACTGTGATGACGCTGTGATGATGTTGTTATGATGGTGTGATGATGCTGTGATGATATTTTGATGATACTGTGACAATGATGTGATGATGCAGCAATGATGCAGTGTTGATGATGTGATGATGCGGTGATGATGCATTGGTGGTGCTGTGATGATGCTTGGATGATGCTTGGATGATTCAGTGATGATTCTGTGATGACACTGTGATGATGTGATGATGCAGTGAATATACTGTGATGACACTATGATGATGCAGTGATTATGCAGAAATGATTCTGTGATGATGCTGAGATGATGTTGTTATGATGCAGTGATGATGCTTTGATGACGCTGTCGTGATGGTGAGATGACGCTGTCGTGATGCTTTGATGATGCTGTGATGACACTGTGATGATGCAGTGATGATACTGTGATGACGCTGTGAAAATGCAATGATTATGCAGAAATGATTCTGTGATGATGCTGAGATGATGCTGTGATGATGCAGTGAGTAAGCAGTGATGATGCAGTAATGATGCCATGATGATGCTGAGATGATGCTGTGATGTTGCAGTGATGGTGCAGTGATGATTCAGTGAGGACACTGTGATGATGCTGTGATTACAATCTGATGACGTAGTGATGATGCTGTGATGACCTTATGATGATGCTGTGATGATTCTGTGATGATGCTGTGATTATGCTGCTATGATGCAGTCATGATGCAGTGATGATGCTGAGATGACACTGATGATGCTGTGATGATGCTGTGATGATGTATTGATGACAGTGAAGATGCTATAATGATGATGTGATGATGCAGTGATGATGCTGTGATAATGTTCTGATGATGAAGCTATGATGTTATGATGCAGTGATGACACTGTCATGACGCTGTGATGATGCAGTGAGTAAGCAGTAATGATGCTGTGATGATGCTGAGATGATGATGTGATGATGCAGTGGTGATGCTCTGATGACGATGCAAAGATGCTGTGATGATGCAGTAATGATGCTGTGATGATTCTGTGATGATTTGGTGATGATGCTGTGATGACAGTTTGATGACGTTGTTATGATGCTGTGATGACACTGAAAACGTTGTGATGATGATGTGATAATGCTGTGATGATGGAGTGATGATGTATTTATGACATTGTGATTATGCCGAGATGATGCTTTGATGATGCAGTTATGATGCTGTGATGATGATGCACTCATGATGCAGTGAGGATGCAGTGATGATGCTGTGATGATGCTCTGATGATGACGAAGTGATGATGCTGTGATGATGCAGTGATGTGTAGTGATGACGCTGTGATGATATTGTGATGATGATGTGATGATGCTGTGATGATGCTGTGATTATGCGGAGATTATGCAGTGATGATGCTGTCATGACAGTGTGATGATGCTGTGATGATGCTGCGATGTTGCTGTGAGGATGCTGTGATGATGCAGTGATTCTGAAGTAATGATGCTGTGATGGTGCTGTGATGATGCAGTGATGATGCAGTGATGATGCAGTGATGATATGATGATGCAGTGATTATGCTGTAATAATTCTGTGACTATACTGAGATGATGCTGTAATGATGCATTGATGACGCTGTGATGACGCTGTGTTGATGCTGTGAGGATGCTGTGATGATGCAGTGATTATGCAGTGATGATGCTGACATGAAACTGATGATGTTGTGATGATGATGTGATGATGCTATGATGATGCAGTGAGTAAGCAGTAATGATGCTGAGATGATGATGTGATGATGCTGTGATGATGCTGTGATGATGCTCTGATGATGCTGTGATGACGCAGTGATGATTCTGTGATGATGCAGTGATGATGTAGTGATGACGCTGTGATGATACTGTGATTATGCTGTGATGATGCTGTGATTATGCGGTGATTATGCAGTGATGATGCTGTCATGACACTGTGATGATGATGCGATGATGCTGTGATGATGCTGCGATGTTGCTGTGAGGATGCTGTGATGATGCAGTGATTCTGCAGTAATGATGCTGTGATGATGCTGTGATGATGCAGTGATGACGCTGTGATGACTATGCGATGATGATGTGATGATGCTGTGATTATGCAGCTATGATGCTGTGATGATGCAGTGATTCTGCAGTAATGATGCTGTGATGGTGCTGTGATGATGCAGTGATGACGATATGATGATGCAGTGATTATGCAGTGATTATGCTGTGACTATACTGAGATGATGCTGTAATGATGCATTGTTGACGTTGTGATGACGCTGTATTGATGCTGTGAGGATGCTGTGATGATGCTCTGATGATGCTGTGATGATGCAGTGATGATGCTGTGATGATGCAGTGATGATGCATTGATGATGCTGTGATGCTGCAGTGATGAAGCTGTGATGATTTTGTGATGATGCAGTTTAGATGCAGTGACGATGCACTTATGACGCTGTGATTACGCGGTGATGATGCTGTGACAATGCTTTGATGATTTTGTTATGTTGTTGTGATGATGCAGTTATGATGATATGACGATGCTGTAACGATGCCGTGATGATGCTGTGATGATGCTGTGATGATGCAGTGATGACGCTGCGGTGATGCTGTGATGATGCTGTGATGATACAGTCATGATGTTACGATGACGCTGTGATGATGCTGTAATGATGTTGTGATGATGCTGTCGTTACGCTATGATGATTCTGTGATTATGTAGCTAAAATGCTGTGATGATGATGTGATGATGTAGTGATGATGCAGTGGTGATGCTCTGATGACGATGCAAAGATGCTGTGATGATGCAGTAATGATGCTGTGATGATTCTGTGATGATGCTGTGATTATGCTGAGATTATGCTCAGATTATGCTCTGATGATGCAGTGATGGTACAGTGATGATTCAGTGAGGAGTCAGTGATGCTGATGTGATTACGATGCGGAGATGCTGTGATCATGCAGTAAGGATGCAATGATGATGCTGTGATGACACTGTGATTATGTTGTGTTGATACTTGTAATGATGTTTTGATGACGATGTGATGATGCTGTGATGATGCAGTGATTATGCAGTGATGATGCTGTGATGATGTGGTGATGATGCAGTGATTATGCAGTGATGATGCTGTGATGATGCAGTGATGATGCTGTGATGATATTGTGATGATGATATGAAGATGCTATGATGATTCAGTGATGATTCTGTGATGATGCATTTACGATACTGTGATGACGCTGTGATGATGTTGTTATGATGGTGTGATGATGCTGTGATGATATTTTGATGATACTGTGACAATGATGTGATGATGCAGCAATGATGCAGTGTTGATGATGTGATGATGCGGTGATGATGCATTGGTGGTGCTGTGATGATGCTTGGATGATGCTTGGATGATTCAGTGATGATTCTGTGATGACACTGTGATGATGTGATGATGCAGTGAATATACTGTGATGACACTATGATGATGCAGTGATTATGCAGAAATGATTCTGTGATGATGCTGAGATGATGTTGTTATGATGCAGTGATGATGCTTTGATGACGCTGTCGTGATGGTGAGATGACGCTGTCGTGATGCTTTGATGATGCTGTGATGACACTGTGATGATGCAGTGATGATACTGTGATGACGCTGTGAAAATGCAATGATTATGCAGAAATGATTCTGTGATGATGCTGAGATGATGCTGTGATGATGCAGTGAGTAAGCAGTGATGATGCAGTAATGATGCCATGATGATGCTGAGATGATGCTGTGATGGTGCAGTGATGGTGCAGTGATGATTCAGTGAGGACACTGTGATGATGCTGTGATTACAATCTGATGACGTAGTGATGATGCTGTGATGACCTTATGATGATGCTGTGATGATTCTGTGATGATGCTGTGATTATGCTGCTATGATGCAGTCATGATGCAGTGATGATGCTGAGATGACACTGATGATGCTGTGATAATGATGTGATGATGCTGTGATGATGTATTGATGACAGTGAAGATGCTATAATGATGATGTGATGATGCAGTGATGATGCTGTGATAATGTTCTGATGATGAAGCTATGATGTTATGATGCAGTGATGACACTGTCATGACGCTGTGATGATGCAGTGAGTAAGCAGTAATGATGCTGTGATGATGCTGAGATGATGATGTGATGATGCAGTGGTGATGCTCTGATGACGATGCAAAGATGCTGTGATGATGCAGTAATGATGCTGTGATGATTCTGTGATGATTTGGTGATGATGCTGTGATGACAGTTTGATGACGTTGTTATGATGCTGTGATGACACTGAAAACGTTGTGATGATGATGTGATAATGCTGTGATGATGGAGTGATGATGTATTTATGACATTGTGATTATGCCGAGATGATGCTTTGATGATGCAGTTATGATGCTGTGATGATGATGCACTCATGATGCAGTGAGGATGCAGTGATGATGCTGTGATGATGCTCTGATGATGACGAAGTGATGATGCTGTGATGATGCAGTGATGTGTAGTGATGACGCTGTGATGATATTGTGATGATGCTGTGATGATGCTGTGATTATGCGGAGATTATGCAGTGATTATGCAGTGATGATGCTGTCATGACAGTGTGATGATGCTGTGATGATGCTGCGATGTTGCTGTGAGGATGCTGTGATGATGCAGTGATTCTGAAGTAATGATGCTGTGATGGTGCTGTGATGATGCAGTGATGATGCAGTGATGATGCAGTGATGATATGATGATGCAGTGATTATGCAGTAATAATTCTGTGACTATACTGAGATGATGCTGTAATGATGCATTGATGACGCTGTGATGACGCTGTGTTGATGCTGTGAGGATGCTGTGATGATGCAGTGATTATGCAGTGATGATGCTGACATGAAACTGATGATGTTGTGATGATGATGTGATGATGCTATGATGATGCAGTGAGTAAGCAGTAATGATGCTGAGATGATGATGTGATGATGCTGTGATGATGCTGTGATGATGCTGTGATGATGCTGTGATGACGCAGTGATGATTCTGTGATGATGCAGTGATGATGTAGTGATGACGCTGTGATGATACTGTGATTATGCTGTGATGATGCTGTGATTATGCGGTGATTATGCAGTGATGATGCTGTCATGACCCTGTGATGATGATGCGATGATGCTGTGATGATGCTGCGATGTTGCTGTGAGGATGCTGTGATGATGCAGTGATTCTGCAGTAATGATGCTGTGATGATGCTGTGATGATGCAGTGATGACGCTGTGATGACTATGCGATGATGATGTGATGATGCTGTGATTATGCAGCTATGATGCTGTGATGATGCAGTGATTCTGCAGTAATGATGCTGTGATGGTGCTGTGATGATGCAGTGATGATGCAGTGATGACGATATGATGATGCAGTGATTATGCAGTGATTATGCTGTGACTATACTGAGATGATGCTGTAATGATGCATTGTTGACGTTGTGATGACGCTGTATTGATGCTGTGAGGATGCTGTGATGATGCAGTGATTATGCAGTGATGATGCTGTGATGACTCAGTGATGATGTTGTGATGATGCTGTGATGATGCTCTGATGATGCTGTGATGATGCAGTGATGATGCTGTGATGATGCAGTGATGATGCATTGATGATGTAGTGATGACGCTGTGATGATACTGTGATTATGCTGAGATGATGCTGTGATGATGTGATGATGCAGTGATGATTCACTGAGTAAGAAGTGATTATGTAGTGATGACGCTCTGATGACGCAGTGATGATGTTGTGATGATGTTGTGATAATGCAGTGATGATGCTGTGATGACACTGTAATGACGCTGTCGTGATGCTGTGATGACGTAGTCATGGTGTTGTAATGATGCTGTTATGACACTGTGATTATGCAGTGATGATGCTATGATGATGCTGTGATGATACAGTGATGACAATTTGATGATGTAGTGATGATGCTGTGATGACTCTATGATTATGCAGCTATGATGCTATGATGATGATGTGAGGATGAAGTGATTATGCATTTTTGATGCTGTGATGACGCTGTCATGATGCTGTGATGAAGCTGCGATGATGCAGTGATTATGCAGTTAGGACGCTTTGATGACACTGTGATGATGCATTTATGACACTGTAATGACGCTGTGATGATGTTGTGATGATGCAGTGAATAAGCAGTAATGATACTGTGATGATGCTGAGATGATGCTGTGATAACGCAGTGATGATGCTGTGATGACGCTTTGATGATGTTGTGATTATGATGTGATGCAGTGATGATTTTGTGATGATGCAGTTTAGATGCAGTGACGATGCAGTTATGACGCTGTGATGACGCGGTGATGATGCTGTGATGATGCTTTGATGATTTTGTTATGTTGTTGTGATGATGCAGTTATGATGATATGACGATGCTGTAACGATGCCGTGATGATGCAGTGATGATGCTGTGATTATTCAGTGATGATGCAGTGATGATGCTGTGATGATGCTGTGATGATGCAGTAATGATGCTGTGATGATGCATGATGATGCTACGATGATGTTGTGATGATGCTGTGATGATGATGTGATGATGCTGCAATGATGCTGTGATGATGTTGTGATGATGCTGTGATGACGCTGCGATAACACAGTGATGATGTGGTGATGCAGTAATGATGCTGTGACGACGCACTGATTCTGCTCTGATGATGCTGTAATGATGCAGTCATGATGCAATAATGATGATGCTGTGATGATGCAGTGATGATGTTGTTATGACGCTGTGATGAAGCTGTGATAATATTATGATGATGCTATGATGACATAGCGATTATGCTGTGAAGATTCTTTGATGACGATGTGATGACGATGTGATGATGCTCTGATGATGCTGTTATGACGCTGTGATGATGCTGTGATGGTTCTTTGATGATGCAGTGTTTATGCAGTTATGACGCTGTGATAACGCTGTGATGATGCTCTATTGATGCTGTGATGATGCAGTAATAACGCTGTGATGACGCTCTTATAATTTTGTGATGATGCTGTGATGATACTGTGGTGATGCAGTGATGATGCAGTGATGACGCTGTGATGATGCAGTGATGACGCTGTGATGACACTATCGTGATTCTGTGATGATGATGTGATGATGCAGTAATGATGCTGTGATGATGCACTGATGATACTGTGATGACGTTGTGATAATGCAATGATTAGGCAGTAATGATGCTGTGATGATGCTGAGATGACACTGTGATGATGCAGTAATGGTGCAGTGATGATGCAGTTATGACACCGTGATAATGCTGTGATGCCGCAGTGAGTAAACAGTAATGATTCTGTGATGATGCAGTGATGATGATGTGATGATGCTGCGATGATGCTTTGATGATGCTGTGATGCTGCAGTGATGAAGCTGTGATGATGCAGTTTAGATGCAGTGACGATGCAGTTATGACGCTGTGATGACACGGTGATGATGCTGTGACGATGCTTTGATGATTTTGTTATGTTGTTGTGATGATGCAGTTATGATGATATGACGATGCTGTAACGATGCCGTGATGATGCTGTGATGATGCTGTGATGATACAGTCATGATGTTACGATGACGCTGTGATGATGCTGTAATGATGTTGTGATGATACTGTCGTTACGCTATGATGATTCTGTGATTATGTAGCTAAAATGCTGTGATGATGATGTGATGATGTAGTGATGATGCAGTGGTGATGCTCTGATGACGATGCAAAGATGCTGTGATGATGCAGTAATGATGCTGTGATGATTCTGTGATGATGCTGTGATTATGCTGAGATTATGCTCAGATTATGCTCTGATGATGCAGTGATGGTACAGTGATGATTCAGTGAGGAGTCAGTGATGATGATGTGATTACGATGCGGAGATGCTGTGATCATGCAGTAAGGATGCAATGATGATGCTGTGATGACACTGTGATTATGTTGTGTTGATACTTGTAATGATGTTTTGATGACGATGTGATGATGCTGTGATGATGCAGTGATTATGCAGTGATGATGCTGTGATGATGTGGTGATGATGCAGTGATTATGCAGTGATGATGCTGTGATGATGCAGTGATGATGCTGTGATGATATTGTGATGATGATATGAAGATGCTATGATGATTCAGTGATGATTCTGTGATGATGCATTTACGATACTGTGATGACGCTGTGATGATGTTGTTATGATGGTGTGATGATGCTGTGATGATATTTTGATGATACTGTGACAATGATGTGATGATGCAGCAATGATGCAGTGTTGATGATGTGATGATGCGGTGATGATGCATTGGTGGTGCTGTGATGATGCTTGGATGATGCTTGGATGATTCAGTGATGATTCTGTGATGACACTATGATGATGCAGTGATTATGCAGAAATGATTCTGTGATGATGCTGAGATGATGTTGTTATGATGCAGTGATGATGCTTTGATGACGCTGTCGTGATGGTGAGATGACGCTGTCGTGATGCTTTGATGATGCTGTGATGACACTGTGATGATGCAGTGATGATACTGTGATGACGCTGTGAAAATGCAATGATTATGCAGAAATGATTCTGTGATGATGCTGAGATGATGCTGTGATGATGCAGTGAGTAAGCAGTGATGATGCAGTAATGATGCCATGATGATGCTGAGATGATGCTGTGATGTTGCAGTGATGGTGCAGTGATGATTCAGTGAGGACACTGTGATGATGCTGTGATTACAATCTGATGACGTAGTGATGATGCTGTGATGACCTTATGATGATGCTGTGATGATTCTGTGATGATGCTGTGATTATGCTGCTATGATGCAGTCATGATGCAGTGATGATGCTGAGATGACACTGATGATGCTGTGATAATGATGTGATGATGCTGTGATGATGTATTGATGACAGTGAAGATGCTATAATGATGATGTGATGATGCAGTGATGATGCTGTGATAATGTTCTGATGATGAAGCTATGATGTTATGATGCAGTGATGACACTGTCATGACGCTGTGATGATGCAGTGAGTAAGCAGTAATGATGCTGTGATGATGCTGAGATGATGATGTGATGATGCAGTGGTGATGCTCTGATGACGATGCAAAGATGCTGTGATGATGCAGTAATGATGCTGTGATGATTCTGTGATGATTTGGTGATGATGCTGTGATGACAGTTTGATGACGTTGTTATGATGCTGTGATGACACTGAAAACGTTGTGATGATGATGTGATAATGCTGTGATGATGGAGTGATGATGTATTTATGACATTGTGATTATGCCGAGATGATGCTTTGATGATGCAGTTATGATGCTGTGATGATGATGCACTCATGATGCAGTGAGGATGCAGTGATGATGCTGTGATGATGCTCTGATGATGACGAAGTGATGATGCTGTGATGATGTAGTGATGATGCAGTGATGTGTAGTGATGACGCTGTGATGATATTGTGATGATGATGTGATGATGCTGTGATTATGCGGAGATTATGCAGTGATGATGCAGTGATGATGCTGTCATGACAGTGTGATGATGCTGTGATGATGCTGCGATGTTGCTGTGAGGATGCTGTGATGATGCAGTGATTCTGAAGTAATGATGCTGTGATGGTGCTGTGATGATGCAGTGATGATGCAGTGATGATGCAGTGATGATATGATGATGCAGTGATTATGCTGTAATAATTCTGTGACTATACTGAGATGATGCTGTAATGATGCATTGATGACGCTGTGATGACGCTGTGTTGATGCTGTGAGGATGCTGTGATGATGCAGTGATTATGCAGTGATGATGCTGACATGAAACTGATGATGTTGTGATGATGATGTGATGATGCTATGATGATGCAGTGAGTAAGCAGTAATGATGCTGAGATGATGATGTGATGATGCTGTGATGATGCTGCGATGTTGCTGTGAGGATGCTGTGATGATGCAGTGATTCTGCAGTAATGATGCTGTGATGATGCTGTGATGATGCAGTGATGACGCTGTGATGACTATGCGATGATGATGTGATGATGCTGTGATTATGCAGCTATGATGCTGTGATGATGCAGTGATTCTGCAGTAATGATGCTGTGATGGTGCTGTGATGATGCAGTGATGATGCAGTGATGACGATATGATGATGCAGTGATTATGCAGTGATTATGCTGTGACTATACTGAGATGATGCTGTAATGATGCATTGTTGACGTTGTGATGACGCTGTATTGATGCTGTGAGGATGCTGTGATGATGCTCTGATGATGCTGTGATGATGCAGTGATGATGCTGTGATGATGCAGTGATGATGCATTGATGATGCTGTGATGCTGCAGTGATGAAGCTGTCATGATTTTGTGATGATGCAGTTTAGATGCAGTGACGATGCACTTATGACGCTGTGATGACGCGGTGATGATGCTGTGACGATGCTTTGATGATTTTGTTATGTTGTTGTGATGATGCAGTTATGATGATATGACGATGCTGTAACGATGCCGTGATGATGCTGTGATGATGCTGTGATGATGCAGTGATGATGCTGCGGTGATGCTGTGATGATGCTGTGATGATACAGTCATGATGTTACGATGACGCTGTGATGATGCTGTAATGATGTTGTGATGATGCTGTCGTTACGCTATGATGATTCTGTGATTATGTAGCTAAAATGCTGTGATGATGATGTGATGATGTAGTGATGATGCAGTGGTGATGCTCTGATGACGATGCAAAGATGCTGTGATGATGCAGTAATGATGCTGTGATGATTCTGTGATGATGCTGTGATTATGCTGAGATTATGCTCAGATTATGCTCTGATGATGCAGTGATGGTACAGTGATGATTCAGTGAGGAGTCAGTGATGATGATGTGATTACGATGCGGAGATGCTGTGATCATGCAGTAAGGATGCAATGATGGTGCTGTGATGACACTGTGATTATGTTGTGTTGATACTTGTAATGATGTTTTGATGACGATGTGATGATGCTGTGATGATGCAGTGATTATGCAGTGATGATGCTGTGATGATGTGGTGATGATGCAGTGATTATGCAGTGATGATGCTGTGATGATGCAGTGATGATGCTGTGATGATATTGTGATGATGATATGAAGATGCTATGATGATTCAGTGATGATTCTGTGATGATGCATTTACGATACTGTGATGACGCTGTGATGATGTTGTTATGATGGTGTGATGATGCTGTGATGATATTTTGATGATACTGTGACAATGATGTGATGATGCAGCAATGATGCAGTGTTGATGATGTGATGATGCGGTGATGATGCATTGGTGGTGCTGTGATGATGCTTGGATGATGCTTGGATGATTCAGTGATGATTCTGTGATGACACTGTGATGATGTGATGATGCAGTGAATATACTGTGATGACACTATGATGATGCAGTGATTATGCAGAAATGATTCTGTGATGATGCTGAGATGATGTTGTTATGATGCAGTGATGATGCTTTGATGACGCTGTCGTGATGGTGAGATGACGCTGTCGTGATGCTTTGATGATGCTGTGATGACACTGTGATGATGCAGTGATGATACTGTGATGACGCTGTGAAAATGCAATGATTATGCAGAAATGATTCTGTGATGATGCTGAGATGATGCTGTGATGATGCAGTGAGTAAGCAGTGATGATGCAGTAATGATGCCATGATGATGCTGAGATGATGCTGTGATGTTGCAGTGATGGTGCAGTGATGATTCAGTGAGGACACTGTGATGATGCTGTGATTACAATCTGATGACGTAGTGATGATGCTGTGATGACCTTATGATGATGCTGTGATGATTCTGTGATGATGCTGTGATTATGCTGCTATGATGCAGTCATGATGCAGTGATGATGCTGAGATGACACTGATGATGCTGTGATAATGATGTGATGATGCTGTGATGATGTATTGATGACAGTGAAGATGCTATAATGATGATGTGATGATGCAGTGATGATGCTGTGATAATGTTCTGATGATGAAGCTATGATGTTATGATGCAGTGATGACACTGTCATGACGCTGTGATGATGCAGTGAGTAAGCAGTAATGATGCTGTGATGATGCTGAGATGATGATGTGATGATGCAGTGGTGATGCTCTGATGACGATGCAAAGATGCTGTGATGATGCAGTAATGATGCTGTGATGATTCTGTGATGATTTGGTGATGATGCTGTGATGACAGTTTGATGACGTTGTTATGATGCTGTGATGACACTGAAAACGTTGTGATGATGATGTGATAATGCTGTGATGATGGAGTGATGATGTATTTATGACATTGTGATTATGCCGAGATGATGCTTTGATGATGCAGTTATGATGCTGTGATGATGATGCACTCATGATGCAGTGAGGATGCAGTGATGATGCTGTGATGATGCTCTGATGATGACGAAGTGATGATGCTGTGATGATGTAGTGATGATGCAGTGATGTGTAGTGATGACGCTGTGATGATATTGTGATGATGATGTGATGATGCTGTGATTATGCGGAGATTATGCAGTGATTATGCAGTGATGATGCTGTCATGACAGTGTGATGATGCTGTGATGATGCTGCGATGTTGCTGTGAGGATGCTGTGATGATGCAGTGATTCTGAAGTAATGATGCTGTGATGGTGCTGTGATGATGCAGTGATGATGCAGTGATGATGCAGTGATGATATGATGATGCAGTGATTATGCTGTAATAATTCTGTGACTATACTGAGATGATGCTGTAATGATGCATTGATGACGCTGTGATGACGCTGTGTTGATGCTGTGAGGATGCTGTGATGATGCAGTGATTATGCAGTGATGATGCTGACATGAAACTGATGATGTTGTGATGATGATGTGATGATGCTATGATGATGCAGTGAGTAAGCAGTAATGATGCTGAGATGATGATGTGATGATGCTGTGATGATGCTCTGATGATGCTGTGATGATGCTGTGATGACGCAGTGATGATTCTGTGATGATGCAGTGATGATGTAGTGATGACGCTGTGATGATACTGTGATTATTCTGTGATGATGCTGTGATTATGCGGTGATTATGCAGTGATGATGCTGTCATGACACTGTGATGATGATGCGATGATGCTGTGATGATGCTGCGATGTTGCTGTGAGGATGCTGTGATGATGCAGTGATTCTGCAGTAATGATGCTGTGATGATGCTGTGATGATGCAGTGATGACGCTGTGATGACTATGCGATGATGATGTGATGATGCTGTGATTATGCAGCTATGATGCTGTGATGATGCAGTGATTCTGCAGTAATGATGCTGTGATGGTGCTGTGATGATGCAGTGATGATGCAGTGATGACGATATGATGATGCAGTGATTATGCAGTGATTATGCTGTGACTATACTGAGATGATGCTGTAATGATGCATTGTTGACGTTGTGATGACGCTGTATTGATGCTGTGAGGATGCTGTGATGATGCTCTGATGATGCTGTGATGATGCAGTGATGAAGCTGTGATGATTTTGTGATGATGCAGTTTAGATGCAGTGACGATGCACTTATGACGCTGTGATGACGCGGTGATGATGCTGTGACGATGCTTTGATGATTTTGTTATGTTGTTGTGATGATGCAGTTATGATGATATGACGATGCTGTAACGATGCCGTGATGATGCTGTGATGATGCTGTGATGATGCAGTGATGACGCTGCGGTGATGCTGTGATGATGCTGTGATGATACAGTCATGATGTTACGATGACGCTGTGATGATGCTGTAATGATGTTGTGATGATGCTGTCGTTACGCTATGATGATTCTGTGATTATGTAGCTAAAATGCTGTGATGATGATGTGATGATGTAGTGATGATGCAGTGGTGATGCTCTGATGACGATGCAAAGATGCTGTGATGATGCAGTAATGATGCTGTGATGATTCTGTGATGATGCTGTGATTATGCTGAGATTATGCTCAGATTATGCTCTGATGATGCAGTGATGGTACAGTGATGATTCAGTGAGGAGTCAGTGATGATGATGTGATTACGATGCGGAGATGCTGTGATCATGCAGTAAGGATGCAATGATGATGCTGTGATGACACTGTGATTATGTTGTGTTGATACTTGTAATGATGTTTTGATGACGATGTGATGATGCTGTGATGATGCAGTGATTATGCAGTGATGATGCTGTGATGATGTGGTGATGATGCAGTGATTATGCAGTGATGATGCTGTGATGATGCAGTGATGATGCTGTGATGATATTGTGATGATGATATGAAGATGCTATGATGATTCAGTGATGATTCTGTGATGATGCATTTACGATACTGTGATGACGCTGTGATGATGTTGTTATGATGGTGTGATGATGCTGTGATGATATTTTGATGATACTGTGACAATGATGTGATGATGCAGCAATGATGCAGTGTTGATGATGTGATGATGCGGTGATGATGCAGTGATTATGCAGTGATGATACTGTGATGATGCATTGGTGGTGCTGTGATGATGCTTGGATGATGCTTGGATGATTCAGTGATGATTCTGTGATGACACTGTGATGATGTGATGATGAAGTGAATATACTGTGATGACACTATGATGATGCAGTGATTATGCAGAAATGATTCTGTGATGATGCTGAGATGATGTTGTTATGATGCAGTGATGATGCTTTGATGACGCTGTCGTGATGGTGAGATGACGCTGTCGTGATGCTTTGATGATGCTGTGATGACACTGTGATGATGCAGTGATGATACTGTGATGACGCTGTGAAAATGCAATGATTATGCAGAAATGATTCTGTGATGATGCTGAGATGATGCTGTGATGATGCAGTGAGTAAGCAGTGATGATGCAGTAATGATGCCATGATGATGCTGAGATGATGCTGTGATGTTGCAGTGATGGTGCAGTGATGATTCAGTGAGGACACTGTGATGATGCTGTGATTACAATCTGATGACGTAGTGATGATGCTGTGATGACCTTATGATGATGCTGTGATGATTCTGTGATGATGCTGTGATTATGCTGCTATGATGCAGTCATGATGCAGTGATGATGCTGAGATGACACTGATGATGCTGTGATAATGATGTGATGATGCTGTGATGATGTATTGATGACAGTGAAGATGCTATAATGATGATGTGATGATGCAGTGATGATGCTGTGATAATGTTCTGATGATGAAGCTATGATGTTATGATGCAGTGATGACACTGTCATGACGCTGTGATGATGCAGTGAGTAAGCAGTAATGATGCTGTGATGATGCTGAGATGATGATGTGATGATGCAGTGGTGATGCTCTGATGACGATGCAAAGATGCTGTGATGATGCAGTAATGATGCTGTGATGATTCTGTGATGATTTGGTGATGATGCTGTGATGACAGTTTGATGACGTTGTTATGATGCTGTGATGACACTGAAAACGTTGTGATGATGATGTGATAATGCTGTGATGATGGAGTGATGATGTATTTATGACATTGTGATTATGCCGAGATGATGCTTTGATGATGCAGTTATGATGCTGTGATGATGATGCACTCATGATGCAGTGAGGATGCAGTGATGATGCTGTGATGATGCTCTGATGATGACGAAGTGATGATGCTGTGATGATGTAGTGATGATGCAGTGATGTGTAGTGATGACGCTGTGATGATATTGTGATGATGATGTGATGATGCTGTGATGATGCGGAGATTATGCAGTGATTATGCAGTGATGATGCTGTCATGACAGTGTGATGATGCAGTGATGATGCTGCGATGTTGCTGTGAGGATGCTGTGATGATGCAGTGATTCTGAAGTAATGATGCTGTGATGGTGCTGTGATGATGCAGTGATGATGCAGTGATGATGCAGTGATGATATGATGATGCAGTGATTATGCTGTAATAATTCTGTGACTATACTGAGATGATGCTGTAATGATGCATTGATGACGCTGTGATGACGCTGTGTTGATGCTGTGAGGATGCTGTGATGATGCAGTGATTATGCAGTGATGATGCTGACATGAAACTGATGATGTTGTGATGATGATGTGATGATGCTATGATGATGCAGTGAGTAAGCAGTAATGATGCTGAGATGATGATGTGATGATGCTGTGATGATGCTGTGATGATGCTCTGATGATGCTGTGATGACGCAGTGATGATTCTGTGATGATGCAGTGATGATGTAGTGATGACGCTGTGATGATACTGTGATTATTCTGTGATGATGCTGTGATTATGCGGTGATTATGCAGTGATGATGCTGTCATGACACTGTGATGATGATGCGATGATGCTGTGATGATGCTGCGATGTTGCTGTGAGGATGCTGTGATGATGCAGTGATTCTGCAGTAATGATGCTGTGATGGTGCTGTGATGATGCAGTGATGATGCAGTGATGACGATATGATGATGCAGTGATTATGCAGTGATTATGCTGTGACTATACTGAGATGATGCTGTAATGATGCATTGTTGACGTTGTGATGACGCTGTATTGATGCTGTGAGGATGCTGTGATGATGCTCTGATGATGCTGTGATGATGCAGTGATGAAGCTGTGATGATTTTGTGATGATGCAGTTTAGATGCAGTGACGATGCACTTATGACGCTGTGATGACGCGGTGATGATGCTGTGACGATGCTTTGATGATTTTGTTATGTTGTTGTGATGATGCAGTTATGATGATATGACGATGCTGTAACGATGCCGTGATGATGCTGTGATGATGCAGTGATGACGCTGCGGTGATGCTGTGATGATGCTGTGATGATACAGTCATGATGTTACGATGACGCTGTGATGATGCTGTAATGATGTTGTGATGATGCTGTCGTTACGCTATGATGATTCTGTGATTATGTAGCTAAAATGCTGTGATGATGATGTGATGATGTAGTGATGATGCAGTGGTGATGCTCTGATGACGATGCAAAGATGCTGTGATGATGCAGTAATGATGCTGTGATGATTCTGTGATGATGCTGTGATTATGCTGAGATTATGCTCAGATTATGCTCTGATGATGCAGTGATGGTACAGTGATGATTCAGTGAGGAGTCAGTGATGATGATGTGATTACGATGCGGAGATGCTGTGATCATGCAGTAAGGATGCAATGATGATGCTGTGATGACACTGTGATTATGTTGTGTTGATACTTGTAATGATGTTTTGATGACGATGTGATGATGCTGTGATGATGCAGTGATTATGCAGTGATGATGCTGTGATGATGTGGTGATGATGCAGTGATTATGCAGTGATGATGCTGTGATGATGCAGTGATGATGCTGTGATGATATTGTGATGATGATATGAAGATGCTATGATGATTCAGTGATGATTCTGTGATGATGCATTTACGATACTGTGATGACGCTGTGATGATGTTGTTATGATGGTGTGATGATGCTGTGATGATATTTTGATGATACTGTGACAATGATGTGATGATGCAGCAATGATGCAGTGTTGATGATGTGATGATGCGGTGATGATGCATTGGTGGTGCTGTGATGATGCTTGGATGATGCTTGGATGATTCAGTGATGATTCTGTGATGACACTGTGATGATGTGATGATGCAGTGAATATACTGTGATGACACTATGATGATGCAGTGATTATGCAGAAATGATTCTGTGATGATGCTGAGATGATGTTGTTATGATGCAGTGATGATGCTTTGATGACGCTGTCGTGATGGTGAGATGACGCTGTCGTGATGCTTTGATGATGCTGTGATGACACTGTGATGATGCAGTGATGATACTGTGATGACGCTGTGAAAATGCAATGATTATGCAGAAATGATTCTGTGATGATGCTGAGATGATGCTGTGATTATGCAGTGATTATGCAGTGATGATGCTGTCATGACACTGTGATGATGATGCGATGATGCTGTGATGATGCTGCGATGTTGCTGTGAGAATGCTGTGATGATGCAGTGATTCTGCAGTAATGATGCTGTGATGATGCTGTGATGATGCAGTGATGACGCTGTGATGACTATGCGATGATGATGTGATGATGCTGTGATTATGCAGCTATGATGCTGTGATGATGCAGTGATTCTGCAGTAATGATGCTGTGATGGTGCTGTGATGATGCAGTGATGATGCAGTGATGACGATATGATGATGCAGTGATTATGCAGTGATTATGCTGTGACTATACTGAGATGATGCTGTAATGATGCATTGTTGACGTTGTGATGACGCTGTATTGATGCTGTGAGGATGCTGTGATGATGCTCTGATGATGCTGTGATGATGCAGTGATGATGCTGTGATGATGCAGTGATGATGCATTGATGATGCTGTGATGCTGCAGTGATGAAGCTGTCATGATTTTGTGATGATGCAGTTTAGATGCAGTGACGATGCACTTATGACGCTGTGATGACGCGGTGATGATGCTGTGACGATGCTTTGATGATTTTGTTATGTTGTTGTGATGATGCAGTTATGATGATATGACGATGCTGTAACGATGCCGTGATGATGCTGTGATGATGCTGTGATGATGCAGTGATGATGTTACGATGACGCTGTGATGATGCTGTAATGATGTTGTGATGATGCTGTCGTTACGCTATGATGATTCTGTGATTATGTAGCTAAAATGCTGTGATGATGATGTGATGATGTAGTGATGATGCAGTGGTGATGCTCTGATGACGATGCAAAGATGCTGTGATGATGCAGTAATGATGCTGTGATGATTCTGTGATGATGCTGTGATTATGCTGAGATTATGCTCAGATTATGCTCTGATGATGCAGTGATGGTACAGTGATGATTCAGTGAGGAGTCAGTGATGATGATGTGATTACGATGCGGAGATGCTGTGATCATGCAGTAAGGATGCAATGATGATGCTGTGATGACACTGTGATTATGTTGTGTTGATACTTGTAATGATGTTTTGATGACGATGTGATGATGCTGTGATGATGCAGTGATTATGCAGTGATGATGCTGTGATGATGTGGTGATGATGCAGTGATGTCCTGGTTTCAGTTAGAACAGAGTTAATTTTCTTCCTAGTAGCTGGTAGAATGCTATGTTTTGGCTTAGCATGAGAAGAGTGCTGATAACACCCCGATGTTTTAATTGTTGCAGAGCAGTGCTTATACTAAACCAAGGACGTCTCAGCTGCTTGCTCTGTCCTGTCAACAGGCAGGCTGGGGGTGCAGCAAGAGCTGGGAGGGGACAGACCCAGGACAGGTGACCCAAACTAGCCAAAGGGATATTCCATACCATCTGACGTCATGCTAAACAATATATAGGGGTGGCTAGCCGGGGGAGGGAGGCCAGACTGCTCGGGGTTAGGCTGGGCATCGGTCAGCGGGTGGTGAGCAATTGTATTGTGCATCACTTGTTTGTACATATTATTATTATTAGTACTATTATCATCATTGTATTATTATTATTATTATTATTATTATTAATATTAGTATTATTATTATTTTCCTGTCTTATTAAACTGTCTTTATCTCAACTCACGGGCTTCACTTTCCATTTCTCTCCCCCGTCCCAGAGAGGGAGGGGGGAGGGTGAGCGAACGGCTGTGTGGTGTTTAGCTGCCGGCCGGGTTAAACCACGACAGTCCTTTTTGGCGCCCAACGTGGGGCACGAAAGGTTGAGATAACGGCAGATCTGACCAGAGTGTGTTAAACTAAAATTGGTATAAATATTAGACCTGCTTAATAGTCACTTGTCATAATGCTGATTGCTTTAATCTCAAGTCTGCTGCGCCTGTTTTCCAAATTGAGTATTATAACACATTACTTTCCATATGTGCTCTCTGTCATGTTGTTTATCCTCTCCGGGCCCTGGTTTCAGATCATTATGGTACTGTGTGTTGTAGCAATGGCTTATGAGACGATGGGATATCTGGTCATGACTCTAACTTGGTATTTGCACTCAGTAACATCGTCGACTCTATACTTTGGAGACCGCATCCTGGAAACTATTAGCAATTATACCTGTTGCCTTTTTTCATTAGGGAGTCAATCTGTGGAGGGGAAAGGGGAAGATATTTTTCCTTACTCAATCACTCTCCCTTTCTCCTTCACCACCCTCTTATCCTCCTTGATCACCCTCCCTTTCTCCTTCACCACCCTCTTATCCTCCGAGCTTGTTACAATAGCTCTCCATGATATTGAATATCCTTGGGATACTCAGACCAGCATGGTCTTGTTGTTAGGCCTCCTGAATGTGCTTCAGGTTTTGCTTAAAGTTAAACAACTACTTAGGAAGCTCATCCGGAGATCTAAAAATCCGATGGCCACTGCGACCCCTATGGTGGACTCTGCAGCCGCTCCAGCTCCAGCTCCAGCTCCTGCAGCCGCCCCAGTTCCAGCTCCTGAAGCCACTCCAGTTCCAGCTCCTGCAGCCGCTCCAGCTCCTGCAGCCACTCCAGTTCCAGCTCCTGCAGCCGCCCCAGTTCCAGCTCCTGCAGCCACTCCAGTTCCAGCTCCTGCAGCCGCCCCAGTTCCAGCTCCTGCAGCCACTCCAGCTCCTGCAGTCACTCCAGTTCCAGCTCCTGAAGCCACCCCAGCTCCAGCCCCTGCAGCAGCTCCGGCTCCTGTGGCTGGGTCAGAGAAACGAGCTGTAGCAGTGCAAGTTGACCCTGCAGAGGGTATTTCAACCCCTGTGGCAGACCCTGTAACAGGGTCAGAGAAACGAGATGTAGCAGTGCAAGTTGACCCTGCAGAGGGTATTCCAACCCCTGTGGCAGACCCTGTAACAGGGTCAGAGAAACGAGATGTAGCAGTGCAAGTTGACCCTGCAGAGGGTATTCCAACCCCTGTGGCAGACCCTGTAACGGGGTCAGAGAAACGAGCTGTAGCAGTGCAAGTTGCCCCTGTAGAGAAGGTGAAAAAATGGTATAGAGATTCAACTCGTTTAGAACGCAGAGAGTCTTCTGCCAAATCTAAGTATAGAGACGATGATGCTGGGCCATCGGGGATTCAGGAAGAGGAAGATGAGGACACCGGAAAATCAACAGTAACTACCCGAAACCTATACGAACGTGAGCTACGAGATGTGCGAAAAGATTTTGGTCGCTGTATAGGTGAGCAGCTTGTCACCTGGCTGCTCCGGTGCTGGGACACTGGAGCCAATTGTGTGGAATTAGACGGCAGGGAAGCCAGACGGCTGGGATCCCTTGCTAGAGACGCAGGCATTGACAAAGCAATTGCAGATGAAGCACAATCTCACAGCCTCTGGAGGCGTCTCCTCTCAGCTGTGAGGGAAAGGTATCCCTTCAAGGAAGAACTTTTATGTCTACCAAGCAAGTGGACCACTATGGAGAAGGGAATCCAGTACCTGAGGGAATTAGCCGTACGGGAAGTGATTTATGAGGATCCAGACCTCAGACAAACATCCAAAGATCCGGATGAAGTCCAGTGTACACGACCCATGTGGCGGAAGTTTGTACGGAGTGCACCATCATCATATGCCAGCTCATTGGCAATAATGGCCTGGAAAGAGGATGAGGAACCCACAGTGGATGAAGTGGCTAAACAACTTCGGCAGTACGAAGAAAGTCTCTCCTCTTCCTTACAGGCCTGCGTCTCAGCTGTGGAGAAACTTTCTGAAGAGTTCCACCAACTTAAAGAGAATCTATCTTCCTCCCCACCTGAACAAACCAGTGTCCACCGACCAAAGGAGAACACTTGGGAGAAACTTTCTGAAAAGGTTCACCAACTTGAAGAGAGATTATTCTCCTCCGCACCTGTACAAAGCAGTGTCTCAGCTATCAGGGGTAGGCGTTCATCCACACCAAGAAGACGATATGGTGGGTACTCACCCCGTGCCACCCTGTGGTTTTACTTACGAGACCATGGAGAGGACATGAGAAAATGGGATGGAAAATCTACCGCAACCCTAGAGGCACGGGTACGTGAGTTGCAAAAGAAAACAATCGGGAAAAAGGGATTCTCTGAAAAGTTTGCTGCTCCAACTTCCAGCAGACAGTCCTTCAAACACAGGAATGAAGAAGATTCTGACCAGGATTAGGGGGGCCCTGCCTCCAGCCAGGGGGAGGAAAGGGACAATCGGGTTTATTGGACTGTGTGGATTCGATGGCCTGGCACGTCAGACACACAGAAGTATAAGGCTTTAGTAGACACCGGTGCACAATGTACTGTAATGCCATCGAGCTATAAAGGGCCAGAGCCCATCTGTATTTGTGGAGTGACAGGGGGATCTCAGCAGTTGACTGTATTGGAGGCTGAAGTCAGTCTGACTGGGAATGAGTGGGAAAAGCATCCCATTGTGACTGGCCCGGATGCTCCATGTATCCTTGGCATAGACTATCTTAGAAGAGGATATTTCAAGGACCCAAAAGGGTTCCGGTGGGCTTTTGGTATAGCTGCCTTAGAGACAGAGGGCATTAAACAATTATCTACCTTGCCTGGTCTCTCAGAGGACCCCTCTGTTGTGGGGTTGCTGAGGGTCGAAGAACAGCAAGTGCCAATTGCTACCACAACTGTGCACCGGCGGCAATATCGCACTAACCGAGACTCCCTGATTCCCATCCATAAGCTAATTCGTCAATTGGAGAGCCAAGGAGTGATCAGCAAGACTCATTCACCTTTCAATAGTCCCATATGGCCAGTGCGAAAGTCTAATGGTGAGTGGAGACTAACAGTGGACTATCGTGGCCTGAACGAAGTCACGCCACCATTGAGTGCTGCAGTGCCGGACATGCTGGAACTCCAGTACGAACTTGAATCGAAGGCAGCCAAGTGGTACGCCACAATTGATATCGCTAATGCATTTTTCTCCATCCCTCTAGCAGCAGAGTGCAGGCCACAATTTGCTTTCACTTGGAGGGGAGTCCAATATACTTGGAATCGGCTGCCCCAGGGGTGGAAACACAGCCCTACCATTTGCCATGGACTGATCCAGTCTGCACTGGAGCAGGGGGAAGCTCCTGAACACCTGCAGTACATCGATGACATTATTGTGTGGGGTGACACAGCAGAGGAAGTTTTCGAGAAAGGGAAGAAAATAGTCCAAATCCTTCTGAAAGCCGGTTTTGCCATAAAACAAAATAAAGTCAAAGGACCTGCACGAGAGATCCAGTTTTTAGGAATAAAATGGCAAGATGGACGTCGTCAAATCCCAATGGATGTGATCAACAAAATAACAGCTATGTCTCCACCAACTAGCAAAAAAGAAACACAGACTTTCCTAGGTGTTGTGGGGTTTTGGAGAATGCACATTCCAAATTACAGTCTGATTGTAAACCCGCTCTACCAAGTAACCCGTAAGAAGAATGAGTTTGAATGGGGCCCTGAGCAACGACAAGCCTTTGAACAAATCAAGCAGGAAATAGTTCATGCAGTAGCCCTTGGGCCAGTTCGAACAGGACCAGAGGTAAAGAATGTGCTCTACACTGCAGCCGGGGAGAATGGCCCCACCTGGAGCCTCTGGCAGAAAGAACCTGGGGAAACTCGAGGTCGGCCCCTGGGGTTTTGGAGTCGGGGATACAGAGGATCTGAGGCCCGCTATACTCCAACTGAAAAGGAGATATTGGCAGCATATGAAGGAGTTCGATCTGCTTCGGAGGTGGTCGGTACTGAAGCGCAGCTCCTCCTAGCACCCCGATTGCCGGTACTAGGCTGGATGTTCAAAGGAAGGGTCTCCTCTACACATCATGCAACTGATGCTACATGGAGCAAGTGGGTTGCACTGATTACTCAGCGGGCTCGAATAGGAAACCCCAGTCGCCCAGGAATATTGGAAGTGATTATGGACTGGCCAGAAGGTAAATACTTTGGGATATCATCAGAGGAAGAGGTGACTCGTGCTGAAGAAGCCCCACTGTACAATCAGTTACCAGAGAATGAGAAGAAATATGCCCTGTTCACTGATGGGTCCTGTCGTATTGTGGGGAAGCATCGGAGATGGAAGGCTGCTGTATGGAGTCCTACACGACGAGTTGCAGAAGCTGCTGAGGGAGAAGGTGAATCGAGTCAGTTTGCAGAAGTGAAGGCCATTCAGCTGGCTTTAGACATTGCTGAACGAGAAAAATGGCCGGTTCTCTATCTCTACACTGATTCATGGATGGTAGCAAATGCTCTGTGGGGATGGTTACAGCAATGGAAGCAAAACAACTGGCAGCGCAGAGGCAAACCCATCTGGGCTGCTGCATTGTGGCAAGATATTGCTGCTCGGGTAGAGAACCTGGCTGTAAAGGTACGCCACGTAGATGCTCATGTGCCCAAGAATCGGGCTACTGAAGAACATCAAAACAACCAGCAGGTGGATCAGGCTGCTAAGATTGAAGTAGCTCAGGTGGACCTGGATTGGCAGCATAAAGGTGAATTATTTATAGCCCGATGGGCCCATGACACCTCAGGCCATCAAGGTAGAGATGCAACATACAGATGGGCTCGTGATCGAGGGGTGGACCTGACCATGGATGCTGTAGCACAGGTCATTCATGACTGTGAAACATGTGCTGCAATCAAGCAAGCCAAACGGTCAAAGCCTCTTTGGTATGGGGGACGATGGCTGAAATATAAATATGGAGAGGCCTGGCAGATTGATTACATCACACTCCCTCAAACTCGCAATGGCAAGTGCCACGTACTTACAATGGTGGAAGCAACCACCGGATGGCTGGAAACATATCCTGTGCCTCATGCCACCGCCCGGAACACTATCCTGGGCCTTGAAAAGCAAGTTCTATGGCGACACGGCACCCCAGAAAGAATAGAGTCAGACAATGGGACTCATTTCCGAAACAACCTTATAGACACTTGGGCCAAAGAGCATGGTATTGAGTGGGTGTACCACATCCCCTATCATGCACCAGCCTCCGGGAAAGTTGAACGATACAATGGACTGTTAAAGACTACATTAAAAGCAATGGGCGCTGGGACATTCAAAAATTGGGATACGCATTTGGCAAAGGCCACCTGGTTAGTTAATACTAGGGGATCTGCCAACCGAGCTGGACCTGCCCAATCAAACCTGCTACGTACGGTAGATGGGGATAAAGTTCCTGTAGTGCATGTAAGAAATATGCTGGGTAAAACGGTCTGGGCTACTCCTGCCTCAGGAAAAGGCAAACCCATTCGTGGAATTGCTTTTGCTCAGGGACCTGGATACACTTGGTGGGTGATGCAAAAGAACGGAGAGGTCCGGTGTGTACCTCAAGGGGATTTAATACTGGGTGAGAATAGCCCATGAATTGAATTGTACCATGTTAACTACTATATAATACTGTATGTTATCACTATCATGATTACTATATACCCTAGATGAAAATGGCGACTAATTGGAATGTATGGAAAAGAGTGTAACATGAGCATGACATAAATGGTATGGAATAAGGGGTGGATAGATGTCCTGGTTTCAGTTAGAACAGAGTTAATTTTCTTCCTAGTAGCTGGTAGAATGCTATGTTTTGGCTTAGCATGAGAAGAGTGCTGATAACACCCCGATGTTTTAATTGTTGCAGAGCAGTGCTTATACTAAACCAAGGACGTCTCAGCTGCTTGCTCTGTCCTGTCAACAGGCAGGCTGGGGGTGCAGCAAGAGCTGGGAGGGGACAGACCCAGGACAGGTGACCCAAACTAGCCAAAGGGATATTCCATACCATCTGACGTCATGCTAAACAATATATAGGGGTGGCTAGCCGGGGGAGGGAGGCCAGACTGCTCGGGGTTAGGCTGGGCATCGGTCAGCGGGTGGTGAGCAATTGTATTGTGCATCACTTGTTTGTACATATTATTATTATTAGTACTATTATCATCATTGTATTATTATTATTATTATTATTATTATTAATATTAGTATTATTATTATTTTCCTGTCTTATTAAACTGTCTTTATCTCAACTCACGGGCTTCACTTTCCATTTCTCTCCCCCGTCCCAGAGAGGGAGGGGGGAGGGTGAGCGAACGGCTGTGTGGTGTTTAGCTGCCGGCCGGGTTAAACCACGACAAGTGATTATGCAGTGATGATGCTGTGATGATGCAGTGATGATGCTGTGATGATATTGTGATGATGATATGAAGATGCTATGATGATTCAGTGATGATTCTGTGATGATGCATTTACGATACTGTGATGACGCTGTGATGATGTTGTTATGATGGTGTGATGATGCTGTGATGATATTTTGATGATACTGTGACAATGATGTGATGATGCAGCAATGATGCAGTGTTGATGATGTGATGATGCGGTGATGATGCATTGGTGGTGCTGTGATGATGCTTGGATGATGCTTGGATGATTCAGTGATGATTCTGTGATGACACTGTGATGATGTGATGATGCAGTGAATATACTGTGATGACACTATGATGATGCAGTGATTATGCAGAAATGATTCTGTGATGATGCTGAGATGATGTTGTTATGATGCAGTGATGATGCTTTGATGACGCTGTCGTGATGGTGAGATGACGCTGTCGTGATGCTTTGATGATGCTGTGATGACACTGTGATGATGCAGTGATGATACTGTGATGACGCTGTGAAAATGCAATGATTATGCAGAAATGATTCTGTGATGATGCTGAGATGATGCTGTGATGATGCAGTGAGTAAGCAGTGATGATGCAGTAATGATGCCATGATGATGCTGAGATGATGCTGTGATGTTGCAGTGATGGTGCAGTGATGATTCAGTGAGGACACTGTGATGATGCTGTGATTACAATCTGATGACGTAGTGATGATGCTGTGATGACCTTATGATGATGCTGTGATGATTCTGTGATGATGCTGTGATTATGCTGCTATGATGCAGTGATGATGCTGAGATGACACTGATGATGCTGTGATAATGATGTGATGATGCTCTGATGATGTATTGATGACAGTGAAGATGCTATAATGATGATGTGATGATGCAGTGATGATGCTGTGATAATGTTCTGATGATGAAGCTATGATGTTATGATGCAGTGATGACACTGTCATGACGCTGTGATGATGCAGTGAGTAAGCAGTAATGATGCTGTGATGATGCTGAGATGATGATGTGATGATGCAGTGGTGATGCTCTGATGACGATGCAAAGATGCTGTGATGATGCAGTAATGATGCTGTGATGATTCTGTGATGATTTGGTGATGATGCTGTGATGACAGTTTGATGACGTTGTTATGATGCTGTGATGACACTGAAAACGTTGTGATGATGATGTGATAATGCTGTGATGATGGAGTGATGATGTATTTATGACATTGTGATTATGCCGAGATGATGCTTTGATGATGCAGTTATGATGCTGTGATGATGATGCACTCATGATGCAGTGAGGATGCAGTGATGATGCTGTGATGATGCTCTGATGATGACGAAGTGATGATGCTGTGATGATGTAGTGATGATGCAGTGATGTGTAGTGATGACGCTGTGATGATATTGTGATGATGATGTGATGATGCTGTGATTATGCGGAGATTATGCAGTGATTATGCAGTGATGATGCTGTCATGACAGTGTGATGATGCTGTGATGATGCTGCGATGTTGCTGTGAGGATGCTGTGATGATGCAGTGATTCTGAAGTAATGATGCTGTGATGGTGCTGTGATGATGCAGTGATGATGCAGTGATGATGCAGTGATGATATGATGATGCAGTGATTATGCTGTAATAATTCTGTGACTATACTGAGATGATGCTGTAATGATGCATTGATGACGCTGTGATGACGCTGTGTTGATGCTGTGAGGATGCTGTGATGATGCAGTGATTATGCAGTGATGATGCTGACATGAAACTGATGATGTTGTGATGATGATGTGATGATGCTATGATGATGCAGTGAGTAAGCAGTAATGATGCTGAGATGATGATGTGATGATGCTCTGATGATGCTGTGATGATGCTGTGATGATGCTCTGATGATGCTGTGATGACGCAGTGATGATTCTGTGATGATGCAGTGATGATGTAGTGATGACGCTGTGATGATACTGTGATTATGCTGTGATGATGCTGTGATTATGCGGTGATTATGCAGTGATGATGCTGTCATGACACTGTGATGATGATGCGATGATGCTGTGATGATGCTGCGATGTTGCTGTGAGGATGCTGTGATGATGCAGTGATTCTGCAGTAATGATGCAGTGATGATGATGTGATGATGCAGTGATGATGCATTGATGATGCTGTGATGCTGCAGTGATGAAGCTGTGATGATGCAGTTTAGATGCAGTGACGATGCAGTTATGACGCTGTGATGACACGGTGATGATGCTGTGATGATGCTTTGATGATTTTGTTATGTTGTTGTGATGATGCAGTTATGATGATATGACGATGCTGTAACGATGCCGTGATGATGCTGTGATGATGCTGTGATGATACAGTCATGATGTTACGATGACGCTGTGATGATGCTGTAATGATGTTGTGATGATACTGTCGTTACGCTATGATGATTCTGTGATTATGTAGCTAAAATGCTGTGATGATGATGTGATGATGTAGTGATGATGCAGTGGTGATGCTCTGATGACGATGCAAAGATGCTGTGATGATGCAGTAATGATGCTGTGATGATTCTGTGATGATGCTGTGATTATGCTGAGATTATGCTCAGATTATGCTCTGATGATGCAGTGATGGTACAGTGATGATTCAGTGAGGAGTCAGTGATGATGATGTGATTACGATGCGGAGATGCTGTGATCATGCAGTAAGGATGCAATGATGATGCTGTGATGACACTGTGATTATGTTGTGTTGATACTTGTAATGATGTTTTGATGACGATGTGATGATGCTGTGATGATGCAGTGATTATGCAGTGATGATGCTGTGATGATGCTGTGATGATGCAGTGATGACGCTGTGATGACTATGCGATGATGATGTGATGATGCTGTGATTATGCAGCTATGATGCTGTGATGATGCAGTGATTCTGCAGTAATGATGCTGTGATGGTGCTGTGATGATGCAGTGATGATGCAGTGATGACGATATGATGATGCAGTGATTATGCAGTGATTATGCTGTGACTATACTGAGATGATGCTGTAATGATGCATTGTTGACGTTGTGATGACGCTGTATTGATGCTGTGAGGATGCTGTGATGATGCAGTGATTATGCAGTGATGATGCTGTGATGACTCAGTGATGATGTTGTGATGATGCTGTGATGATGCTCTGATGATGCTGTGATGATGCAGTGATGATGCTGTGATGATGCAGTGATGATGCATTGATGATGTAGTGATGACGCTGTGATGATACTGTGATTATGCTGAGATGATGCTGTGATGATGTGATGATGCAGTGATGATTCACTGAGTAAGAAGTGATTATGTAGTGATGACGCTCTGATGACGCAGTGATGATGTTGTGATGATGTTGTGATAATGCAGTGATGATGCTATGATGACACTGTAATGACGCTGTCGTGATGCTGTGATGACGTAGTCATGGTGTTGTAATGATGCTGTTATGACACTGTGATTATGCAGTGATGATGCTATGATGATGCTGTGATGATACAGTGATGACAATTTGATGATGTAGTGATGATGCTGTGATGACTCTATGATTATGCAGCTATGATGCTATGATGATGATGTGAGGATGAAGTGATTATGCATTTTTGATGCTGTGATGACGCTGTCATGATGCTGTGATGAAGCTGCGATGATGCAGTGATTATGCAGTTAGGACGCTTTGATGACACTGTGATGATGCATTTATGACACTGTAATGACGCTGTGATGATGTTGTGATGATGCAGTGAATAAGCAGTAATGATACTGTGATGATGCTGAGATGATGCTGTGATAACGCAGTGATGATGCTGTGATGACGCTTTGATGATGTTGTGATTATGATGTGATGCAGTGATGATTTTGTGATGATGCAGTTTAGATGCAGTGACGATGCAGTTATGACGCTGTGATGACGCGGTGATGATGCTGTGATGATGCTTTGATGATTTTGTTATGTTGTTGTGATGATGCAGTTATGATGATATGACGATGCTGTAACGATGCCGTGATGATGCAGTGATGATGCTGTGATTATTCAGTGATGATGCAGTGATGATGCTGTGATGATGCTGTGATGATGCAGTAATGATGCTGTGATGATGCATGATGATGCTACGATGATGTTGTGATGATGCTGTGATGATGATGTGATGATGCTGCAATGATGCTGTGATGATTCTGTGATGATGCTGTGATGACGCTGCGATAACACAGTGATGATGTGGTGATGCAGTAATGATGCTGTGACGACGCACTGATTCTGCTCTGATGATGCTGTAATGATGCAGTCATGATGCAATAATGATGATGCTGTGATGATGCAGTGATGATGTTGTTATGACGCTGTGATGAAGCTGTGATAATATTATGATGATGCTATGATGACATAGCGATTATGCTGTGAAGATTCTTTGATGACGATGTGATGACGATGTGATGATGCTCTGATGATGCTGTTATGACGCTGTGATGATGCTGTGATGGTTCTTTGATGATGCAGTGTTTATGCAGTTATGACGCTGTGATGACGCTGTGATGATGCTTTGATCATGCTGTTATGATGCAGTTATTATGACGCCATGATGTTGTGACAATGCAGTGATGATGCGGTGATGACACTGTGATGATGCAGTGATGATGCAGTAATGACGCTGTGATGATTTTGTGATGATGCTCTGATGACGCAGTGATGATGCTGTGATGATGTAGTGATGATGCTGTGAAGACGCTCTCATGACACTGTCGTGAAGCTGTGATGATGATGTCGTGATGCTGTGATGACGCTGTGATAACGCTGTGATGATGCTCTATTGATGCTGTGATGATGCAGTAATAACGCTGTGATGACGCTCTTATCATTTTGTGATGATGCTGTGATGATACTGTGGTGATGCAGTGATGATACAGTCATGATGTTACGATGACGCTGTGATGATGCTGTAATGATGTTGTGATGATACTGTCGTTACGCTATGATGATTCTGTGATTATGTAGCTAAAATGCTGTGATGATGATGTGATGATGTAGTGATGATGCAGTGGTGATGCTCTGATGACGATGCAAAGATGCTGTGATGATGCAGTAATGATGCTGTGATGATTCTGTGATGATGCTGTGATTATGCTGAGATTATGCTCAGATTATGCTCTGATGATGCAGTGATGGTACAGTGATGATTCAGTGAGGAGTCAGTGATGATGATGTGATTACGATGCGGAGATGCTGTGATCATGCAGTAAGGATGCAATGATGATGCTGTGATGACACTGTGATTATGTTGTGTTGATACTTGTAATGATGTTTTGATGACGATGTGATGATGCTGTGATGATGCAGTGATTATGCAGTGATGATGCTGTGATGATGCAGTGATGATGCTGTCATGACCCTGTGATGATGATGCGATGATGCTGTGATGATGCTGCGATGTTGCTGTGAGGATGCTGTGATGATGCAGTGATTCTGCAGTAATGATGCTGTGATGATGCTGTGATGATACAGTGATGACGCTGTGATGACTATGCGATGATGATGTGATGATGCTGTGATTATGCAGCTATGATGCTGTGATGATGCAGTGATTCTGCAGTAATGATGCTGTGATGGTGCTGTGATGATGCAGTGATGATGCAGTGATGACGATATGATGATGCAGTGATTATGCAGTGATTATGCTGTGACTATACTGAGATGATGCTGTAATGATGCATTGTTGACGTTGTGATGACGCTGTATTGATGCTGTGAGGATGCTGTGATGATGCAGTGATTATGCAGTGATGATGCTGTGATGACTCTGTGATGATGCTGTGAGGATGCTGTGATGATGCTCTGATGATGCTGTGATGATGCAGTGATGATGCTGTGATGATGCAGTGATGATGCATTGATGATGTAGTGATGACGCTGTGATGATACTGTGATTATGCTGAGATGATGCTGTGATGATGTGATGATGCAGTGATGATTCACTGAGTAAGAAGTGATTATGTAGTGATGACGCTCTGATGACGCAGTGATGATGTTGTGATGATGTTGTGATAATGCAGTGATGATGCTGTGATGACACTGTAATGACGCTGTCGTGATGCTGTGATGACGTAGTCATGGTGTTGTAATGATGCTGTTATGACACTGTGATTATGCAGTGATGATGCTATGATGATGCTGTGATGATACAGTGATGACAATTTGATGATGTAGTGATGATGCTGTGATGACTCTTTGATTATGCAGCTATGATGCTATGATGATGATGTGATGATGCAGTCATGATGCTTTAATGATTCTGTTATTACGCTCTGATGATGCAGTGATGACGATGTGATGATGCAGTGATAATGCTGTGATGATGCTGTAATGACGCTCTGATGATGCTGTGATAATGCAGCTATGATGTTGTGATGATGATGTGATGACGCATTGATGATGCAGTGATGAAGCTATGATGACTCTGATGATGATGTGATGATGCTGTGATGATGTAGTGATGACGCTGTGATGACTCAGCGATTATGCTGTGATGGTGCTGTCATTATGCAGTGATGATGCTGTGATGATGATGTGATGATGCAGTTATGATGCAGTGAGTAAGCAGTAATGATGCTGTGATGATGTTGAGATAATTCTGTGATGATGCAGAGAGTATGCAGTAATGATGCTGTGATGATGCTGAGGTGATGCAATGATGATGCTGCGATGATGCTTTCATGATGATGTGATGATGCTATCATGAGTGTAATGATGCTTTGATGACAATCTGATGATGCTGTGATGATGCTTTGATGACGCAGTGATGACGCTGTGATGATGCTGTAATGACCCTGCAATGATGCAGTGATGATTTTGTGATGATGCTGTCATGACACTGTGATGATGTTTTGATGATGCAGTGATGAATCTGTAATGATGCAGTGATGATGCAGTGATGATTTTGTGATGATGCTTTGATGATGTGATGATGCAGTGGTGATGCAGGGATGACGATGCGATGATGCTGTAATGATGCTGTGATGATGCAGTCATGATTCTTTGATGATGCTACGATGATGATGTTGTGATGGTGTGATGATGCTATGAGTATGTCGGTGGTCCCTCGTGTGCTAGAGTCCAGACATGACCCTGTGACGGCACCTGGGGACCCGACCCGACCCAGGGTTTCTTGGCCTGTATGGGTAATCAAACATGCGACATCGGGTGCCGGGGTCCAGACATTACCCTGTGACGCCACCTGGGGACCCGATCCGACCCAGGGTTTTTTAGCCGGTATGGGGAATCGAACCTGCAACCTCGGGTGCCAGAGTCCAGACATTACCCTGTGACGCCACCTGGGGACCCGACCCGACCCGGGGTTTTTTGGCCGGTATGGGGAATCGAACCTGCGACCTCGACCCTAACCCTGACCCTGACCCTAGCCCTGAACCTGACCCTGACACTGACACTGACCCTGACCCTGAACCTAACCCTGACCCTGACCCTAAACCTGACCCTGACCCTGACGCTGACACTAACCCTAAGTCTGACCCTGACCCTAAACCTGATCCTGACCCTGACCCTAAACCTGATCCTAAACCTGACCCTGACCCTGACCCTAACCATGACACTGACCCTGAGCCTAACCCTAAGTCTGAACCAGACCCTAACCCTAAGTCTGAACCTGACCCTGACCCTGACCCTGAACCTGACCCTGACCCTAACACTAATGCTAACCCTGATGATGACCCTGACCCTGACCCTAAACCTGACCCGTACCCTGACCCTGACCATGACCCTGACCATGACCCTTAACCTGATCTTGATCCTGACCCTGACACTAACCCTGACCCTGACCCTGACCCTGACCCTGAATCTGAACCTGACCCTAACCCTGACCCTGACCCTGAACCTGACCCTGAACTTCACCCTGACCCTAACCCTGACCCTTACCCTGACCCTAACCCTGACTCTAACCCTAAACCTGACCCTAACCCTGACCCTGACCGTAACCCTGACTGGGACTCTGACCCTTACCCTGACACTGACCCTGACACTAACCCTGACCATGACCCTGACAATAACCCTGACCCTAACCATAAGTCTAACCCTGACCCTGAAGCTGACCCTGACCCTAAACCTGACCCTGAACCTAACCCTAAGTCTGACCCTGACCCTGGCCCTAATCCTAACCCTGACCCTGATCATCACATTGGCCCTGACCCTGAAGTTGACCATGAACCTAAACCTAACCCTGACCCTGACACTAACCCTGACCCTAAACCTGACACTGACCCTGACCCTGACCCTAAGTCTGACCATGACCCTGACCCTGACCCTGACCTTGACCTTGACCCTAACCCTGACTTTGACCTTCACCTTGACCCTGACCCTGACCTTGACCTTGACCCTGACCCTGACCTTGACCTTGAAATTGACCCTGACCATGACCCTGACCCTGACCTTGACCTTGAAATTGACCCTGACCCTGACCCTGACCCTGACCTTGAAATTGACCCTGACCCTGACCCTGACTTTGAAATTGACCCTGACCGTGACCTTGACCTTGACCTTGACACTAAGTCTGACCGTGACCCTGACCCTGCACCTGACCCTGACGCTTACCTTGACCCTGACCTTGACCCTATCCCTGACTATAATCCTGACCCTGACCCTAACCCTGACCCTGACCCTAATCCTCACCCTTACCCTGACCCTAACCCTGAAACTGACTTTGACGCTTACCTTGACCTTGACCCTGACCGTTACCTTGACCTTGATCTTTAACCTGCCTTTGACCCTGACCCTGACCCTGACCGTGACCCTGAACCTGAACCTGACCCTGATCCTGACCTTGACCTTGACAATGACCCTGACCCTGACCTTGACCTTGACCATGACCCTGACCTTGACCATGACACTGAGCTTGACACTGACATTGACCCTGACGTTGACCTTGACCTTGACACTGACTCTGAACTTGATCTTGACCTTGAACCTGACATTGACTTGACCTTGACACTGAACCTGACCTTGACCTTGTATTGGCCCTGACCTTGACCCTGACCTTGACCTTGACCTTGACCCTGACAATCACACTGACACTCACCCTAAAACTGACATTGACCCTGACACTGACCTTGACCTTGAGCCTGACCCTGACCTTGCTCTTGACGTTGACTTTGACCCTAAATCTAACACTCACCCTCACCCTAAAACTGAACCTGACCCTGACCCTGACCCTGACCCTGACACTGACCTTGACCCTGACACTGAACTTGACCTTGACCCTGACCTTGAACTTGACCCTGACCCTGACCCTGACCTTGACCTTGACCCTGACCCTGAACCTGACATTGAACTTGACTCTGACCCTGACCCTGCACCTGACCCTGACCCTGACTGTGAACCTGAACTTGACCCTAACCCTGACTCTAATCCTGACCCTGACTGTGAACCTGAACTTGACCCTAACCCTGACTCTAATCCTGACCCTGACCCTAACCCTGAACCTGACTTTGACCCTGACCTTGACCTTGACCCTGACCCTTACCTTGACCTTGACCTTTAACCTGCCCTTGACCCTGACCCTGACCCTGACCGTGACCCTGAAACTGACCCTGACCCTGACCTTGACCTTGACCGTGATTCTGACCTTGAACTTGACACTGAGCTTGACGCTGACCTTGACACTGACCTTGAACTTGACCTTGACCTTGACCCTGACCCTGACCCTGACCTTGACCTTGACACTGAGCTTGACCTTGAACTTGACCCTGACCTTGAACTTGATCTTGACCCTGAACTTGACCCTGACCCTCAACCTAAAACTGACCCTGACCCTAACCCGAAACTTGGCCTTGACCCTCACCTCGACAATGACCCAGACCCTGAACTTGACCTTGACCCTGACCCTGACCTTGACATTGACATGGACCCTGAACTTAAACTTGACCTTGACCCTAACCCTCAACCTGAGCTTGACCTTGACATAAACCCTGACCCTAAGTCTGACCTGACTCTGACCCTGACCCTGACCTTGAACTTGAACCTGTCTCTGACCTTGACCTTGACCTTGACCCGGACCTTGACCTTGACCATGACCCTGAACATGAACCTGAACCTAACCCTGACACTGACCGGGACACTGACACTATCCCTCACCTTGGCCTTGACCTTGACCTTGACCCTGACCCTGACCTTGACCCTGACACTCACCCTAAAACGGACCCTGACCCTGACCATGACCCGGCCCTTGGCCTTGACCCTCACCCTGACAATGACCCTGACACTGAACTTGACAATGACCCTGACACTGACCCTGACCCTGACCTTGACCTTGACCTTGACCCTGACCCTCACCCTCACCCTAAACTTGACACTGACTCTGACAATGACCTTGAACTTGACCCTTACCCTGAACTTGACCTTGACCCTGACCCTGACCTTATCTTTGACATTGAACCTGACCTTGACCTTGACCTTGACCTTGACACTGACCCGCACCCTGAGCTTGACCTTGAACTTTTCCCTGACATTGACCTTGACCTTGAGCCTGACCCTGACCTTGAACTTGAGCCTGACCCTTACCTTGCCCTTGACCCTGACCCTGACACTCACCCTAAACCAATCCCTGGCCCGGACCCGGACCTTGGCCTTGAACCTCACCCTGTCAATGACCCTGACCCTGACCCTGACCTTGACCTTGACCTTGACCCTGACGCTGACCCTCACCTTAAACCTGACACGGACTCTGAAAATGACCTTGAACTTGTCCCTGACCCTGACCTTGACCTTTACCCTGACCCTCACCCTGACACTCACCCTAAACCTGACCCTGACCCTGACCTTGAACTTGAACCTGACCCTGACCTTGATCTTGACCCTGACCCTCACCCTCACCCTGACCCTGACCCTTATACTGAACCTGACCTTGACCTTCACACTGACCCTGAAATTGACCCTGAACTTCACCTTGACCCTGACCCTTACCTTGACCTTGACCCTGACATCAAACTTGACAATGACCCTGGACTTGAACTTGACCTTGACCCTCACCCTGACCCTGACCCTGACCTTGACCTTGACCCGGACCTTTACCTTGACCTTGACCCTAAGTCTGACCCTGACCCTGACCATGAACCTGACCTTGAACCTGAACCTAACCCTGCCCCTCACACTAAACCTGACCCTGACGCTGACCCTGGCCTTGACCTTGACCGTGACCCTGACCTTGACCTTGACCTTGAACTTGACCCTGACCCTGACCCTGACCCTGACCCTGACCTTGACAATGACCCTGACCCTGACTTTATGTCTTACCCTGACCCTGACCCGGCACCTGACCCTCACCCTGACCGTGACCCTGACCTAATCCTAACCCTGGTCCTAATGCTGACCCTGACCCTAAACCTGACCCTCACCATAATCCTCAGCCTGACCCTGAACCTAAACCTGAACCTGACTTTAACCCTGACATTGACCTTGTCCCTGATCTTGACCCTGACCCTAAGTCTGACCGTGACACTGAACGTGACCTTGACCCTGACCCTGACCTTGACCCTGAAACTGACCCTGACCCTGACACTGACCCTAACCCTAAACCTGACCCTGACCCTGACCCTGACCTTGACCTTGACCCTGACCCTGACCTTGAACTTGAGCCTGACCCTTACCTTGAACTTGAACTTTAATTTGACCTTGACCCTGACCCTGACCCTCAGCCTAAATCTGACCCTGACCCTGAACCTGAACCTCACCCTCACCCTAAACCTAACCCTGACCCTGACCTTGACCTTGACCTTGACCTGACCCTCACCCTGAGCTTGACCTTGAACTTGACCCTGACCCTGACCTTGACCCTGACTTTAAGTCTTACCGTGACCCTGAAAATCACCCGGCACCTGACCCTCACCCTGGCCTGACCCTAACCCTGATCCTAATGCTGACCCTGACCCTGACCCTCACCATAATCCTCAGCCTGACCCTGAACCTAACCCTGAACCTGACTTTGACCCTGACATTGACCTTGACCCTGACCTTGACCCTGACCCTAAGTCTGACCGTGACCGTGACACTGAACGTGACCTTGACCCTGACCCTGACCCTGACCTTGACCCTGACCCTCACCCTAAAACTGACTCTGACCCTGAACTTGACCTTGACCCTGACCCTGACCTTGACCTTGACCTTGACCCTGACCTTGACCTTGACCTTGACCCTGACCCTGACCCTGACCCTGACCACGAACTTCAACCTGACCCTCAACCTGACACTCACCCTAAACCTGACCCTGACCCTGAACCTGACCTGGAACTTCAACCTGACCCTGACCTTGACCTTGATCTTGACCCTGACCCTGACCCTCACTCGCACCCTGACACTGACCCTGATACTGAACCTGACCTTGATCTTGACCCTGACCCTGAAATTGACCTTGACCTTGACCTTGACCCTGACCCTGACCCTGACCTTGACCCTGAACTTGAACTTGACCTTGACCTTGACCCTGACCCTCACCCTGACCATGACCCTGACCCTGACATTGACCCTAACCCTGACCCTGACCTTGACCCTGACCCTGACCTTGAACTTGACCCTGACCCTGACCTTCAACTTGAGCCTGAACCTTACCTTGAACTTGAACTTTAACTTGATTTTGACCCTGATGCTGACCCTCACCCTAAACCTGACACTGACTCTGACAATGACCTTGACCTTGACCCTGACCCTGACCATCACCCTGAGCTTGACCTTGAACTTGTCCCTGACCCTGACACTGACCATGACCCTGTCCTTGACCTTGACCCTGTCCCTTTCTCTGACGTTGACCTTGACCCTGACCTTGACCTTGACCTTGACCCTGACCCTGACACTGACCCTGCACCTGACCTGGCCCTGACCAAGACGCTGACCCTACCCCTCACCTTGACCTTGACCTTGACCCTGACCCTGACCCTGACCTTGACCTTGACCCTGACCATGACACTGATCCTGCACCTGACCTGACTCTGACCTTGAACTTGACCCTGACCCTGAACTTGACCTTGACCCTGACCCTGATCTTGACTTTGACATTGACCCTGACCCTCACCCTGACACTCACCCTAAACCTGACCCTGACCCTGACCTTGAACTTGACCCTGACCATGAACTTGACCTTGACACTGACCCTGATCTTGACTTTGACATTGACCCTTAAATTGAACTTGACCTTGATCTTGACCCTGACCCTCACCCTGACCATGACCCTGACCTTGACCTTGTCCCTTACCCTGACCTTGACCTTGACCCTGCCGTTGACCTTGACCTTGACCCTGACCCTGACACTGATCCTGCACCTGACCTGACTCTGACCAAGACGCTGCTACCCCTCACCTTGACCTTGACCTTGATCTTGACCCTGACCCTCACTCGCACCCTGACCCTGACCCTGATACTGAACCTGACCTTGACCTTGACCCTGACCCCGAAATTGACCTTGAACTTGACCTTGACCCTGACTCTGACCCTGACCTTGACATTGACCCTGAACTTGAACTTAACCTTGACCTTGACACTGACATTGACCTTGACATTGACCCTGAACTTGAACTTGAACTTGACCCTCAACCTGACCCTGACCCTGACCTTGACCTTGTCCCTTACCCTGACCTTGACCTTGACCGGGACCTTGACCTTGACCTTGACCCTAAGTCTGACCCTGACCATGACCATGACCCTGACCTTGAACCTGAACCTAACCCTGCCCCTCACACTAAACCTGACCCTGACGCTGACCCTGACCTTGAACTTGACCCTGACCCTGACCCTGACCCTGACCCTGACCTTGACAATGACCCTGACCCTGACTTTATGTCTTACCGTGACCCTGACCCGGCACCTGACCCTCACCCTGACCATGACCCTGACCTAACCCTAACCCTGGTCCTAATGCTGACCCTGACCCTAACCCTGACCCTCACCATAATCCTCAGCCTGACCCTGAACCTAACCCTGAACCTGACTTTGACCCTGACATTGACCTTGACCCTGACCTTGACCCTGACCCGAAGTCTGACCATGACCGTGACACTGAACGTGACCTTGACCCTGACCCTGACCCTGACCTTGACCCTGAACCTCACCCTAAAACTGACCCTGACACTGACCGGGACCTTGGCCTTGACCCTCACCCTGACAATGACCCTGACACTGAACTTGACAATGACCCTGACCCTGACCCTGACCCTGACCTTGACACTGATGCTGACCCTCACCCTAAACCTGACACTGACTCTGACAATGACCTTGACCTTGACCCTGACCTTGACCCTGACCCTGAACCTGACCCTGACCCTGAACCACAACCTAAAACTGACCCTGACACTGACCGGGAACTTGGCCTTGACCCTCACCCTGACAATGACCCTGACACTGAACTTGACAATGACCCTGACCCTGACCCTGACCTTGACCTTGACCTTGACCCTGATGCTGACCCTCACCCTAAACCTGACACTGACTCTGACAATGACCTTGACCTTGACCCTGACTCTGAACTTGACCTTGACCCTGACCCTGATCTTGACCTTGACATTGACCCTGACCTTGACCTTGATCTTGACCTTGACCCTGAGCTTGACCTTGAACTTGTCCCTGACCCTGACCCTGACCATGACCCTGTCCTTGACCTTGACCCTGTCCCTTTCCCTGACGTTGACCTTGACCTTGTCCCTTACCCTGACCTTGACCTTGACCCTGCCCTTGATTTTGACCTTGACCCTAAGTCTGACCCTGACCCTGACCATGAACCTGAACTTGAACCTGAACCTAACCCTGACCCTGAACGGGACACTGACACTATCCCTCATCTTGAACTTAACCTTGAACCTGACCCTGACCCTGACCTTGACCCTGACCCTGACCCTGACCTTGACCCTGACCCTGACCTTGAACTTGACCCTGACCCTGACCTTCAACTTGAGCCTGAACCTTACCTTGAACTTGAACTTTAACTTGACTTTGACCCAGACCCTGACACTCACCCTAAACCTGACCCTGACTCTGACCTTGAACTTGACCCTGACCCTGAACTTGACCTTGACCCTGACCCTGATCTTGACTTTGACATTGACCCTCAAATTGAACTTGACCTTGACCTTGACCCTGACCCTCACCCTTACTATGACCCTGACCTTGACCTTGACCTTGCCCCTGACCCTGGCCTTGACCTGGACCCTGACCTTGAACTTGACCTTGACGCTGACCCTGACACTGACCCTGCACCTGACATGACCCTGACCAAGACTCTGACCCTACCCCTCACCTTGACGTTGACCTTGACCCTACCCTTCACCTTGACCTTGACCCTGACCCTGACCTTGACCTTGACCCTGACCCTCACCCTGACACTCACCCTAAACCTGACCCTGACCCTGACCTTGAACTTGAACCTGACCCTGACCTTGACCTTGACCCTGACCCTCACCCTCACCCTCACCCTGACCCTGACCCTGATACTGAACCTGACCTTGACCTTGACCTTGACCCTGACCCCGAAATTGACCTTGAACTTGACCTTGACCCTGACCCTGACCCTGACCTTGACCTTGACCTTGACCCTGACCCTGACCTTGACCTTGACATTGACCCTGAACTTTAAATTGACCTTGACCTTGACCCTGACCCTGACCTTGACCTTGACATTGTCCCTTACCCTGACCTTGAACTTGACCCGGACCTTGACTTTGACCTTGACCCTAAGTCTGACCCTTACCCTGACCATGACCCTGACCTTGAACCTGAACCTAACCCTGACCCTGAACGGGACACTGACACTATCCCTCATCTTGACCTTGACCTTGAACCTGACCCTGACCCTGACCTTGACCCTGACCCTGACCCTGACCTTGACCCTGACCCTGACCTTCAACTTGACCCTGACCCTGACCTTCAACTTGAGCCTGAACCTTACCTCGAACTTGAAATTTAACTTGACCTTGACCCTGACCCTGACCCTCACCCTAAACCTAACCCTGACCTTGACCTTGAACCTGACCTTGACCTTGACCTTGACCCTGATGCTGACCCTCACCCTAAACCTGACACTAACTCTGACAATGACCTTGACCTTGACCCTGACTCTGAACTTGACCTTGACCCTGACCCTGACCTTGAATTTGACATTGACCCTGACCTTGACCTTGATCTTGACCTTGACCCTGACCCTCAACCTGAGCTTGACCTTGAACTTGTCCCTGACCCGGACCTTGAGCTGTACCCTCACCTTGACCTTGACCTTGACCCTAACTCTCACCTTGACCTTGACCCTGACCCTCACCCTGACCCTGACCTTGACCTTGACCCTGACCCTCAACCTGATACTCACCCTAAACCTGACCCTGACCCTGACCTTGAACTTGACCCTGACCCTGACCTTCAACTTGAGCCTGAACCTTACCTTGAACTTGAACTTGACCGGGACCTTGACCTTGACCTTGACACTAAGTCTGACCCTGACCCTGACCATGACCCTGACCTTGAACCTGAACCTAACCCTGCCCCTCACACTAAACCTGACCCTGACGCTGACCCTGGCCTTGACCTTGACCGTGACCCTGACCTTGACCTTGGCCTTGAACTTGACCCTGACCCTGACCCTGACCCTGACCTTGACCTTGACAATGACCCTGACCCTGACTTTATGTCTTACCGTGACCCTGACCCGGCACCTGACCCTCACCCTGACCATGACCCTGACCTAACCCTAACCCTGGTCCTAATGCTGACCCTGACCCTAACCCTGACCCTCACCATAATCCTCAGCCTGACCCTGAACCTAACCCTGAACCTGACTTTGACCCTGACATTGACCTTGACCCTGACCTTGACCCTGACCCGAAGTCTGACCATGACCGTGACACTGAACGTGACCTTGACCCTGACCCTGACCCTGACCTTGACCCTGAACCTCACCCTAAAACTGACCCTGACACTGACCGGGACCTTGGCCTTGACCCTCACCCTGACAATGACCCTGACACTGAACTTGACAATGACCCTGACCCTGACCCTGACCCTGACCTTGACACTGATGCTGACCCTCACCCTAAACCTGACACTGACTCTGACAATGACCTTGACCTTGACCCTGACCTTGACCCTGACCCTGAACCTGACCCTGACCCTGAACCACAACCTAAAACTGACCCTGACACTGACCGGGAACTTGGCCTTGACCCTCACCCTGACAATGACCCTGACACTGAACTTGACAATGACCCTGACCCTGACCCTGACCTTGACCTTGACCTTGACCCTGATGCTGACCCTCACCCTAAACCTGACACTGACTCTGACAATGACCTTGACCTTGACCCTGACTCTGAACTTGACCTTGACCCTGACCCTGATCTTGACCTTGACATTGACCCTGACCTTGACCTTGATCTTGACCTTGACCCTGAGCTTGACCTTGAACTTGTCCCTGACCCTGACCCTGACCATGACCCTGTCCTTGACCTTGACCCTGTCCCTTTCCCTGACGTTGACCTTGACCCTGACCTTGACCTTGACCTTGACCCTGACCCTGACACTGACCCTGCACCTGACCTGGCCCTGACCAAGACGCTGACCCTACCCCTCACCTTGAACTTGACCTTGACCCTGACCCTGACCTTGACCTTGATCTTGACCCTGACACTGACCCTCACTCGCACCCTGACCCTGACCCTGATACTGAACCTGACCTTGACCTTGACCCTGACCCCGAAATTGACCTTGAAGTTGACCTTGACCCTGACCCTGACCCTGACATTGACCTTGACCTTGACCCTGACGCTGACCCTCACTCTAAACCTGACAATGACTCTGACAATGACCTTGACCCTGACCCTGAACTTGACCTTGACCATGACCCTGACCTTGACCTTTACATTGACCCTGACCTTGACCTTGACCTTGACCCTCACCCTGAGCTTGATCTTGACATTGTCCCTGACCCTGACCTTGACCTGGACCCTGACCTTGACCCTGACCCTAAGTCTGACCCTGACCCTGACCATGACCCTGACCTTGAAATTGACCCTGGCCCTGAACTTGACCTTGACCCTGACCCTGATCTTGACTTTGACATTGACCCTTAAATTGAACTTGACCTTGACCTTGACCCTGACCTACACCCTGACCATGACCCTGACCTTGACCTTGACCTTGAACTTGACTCTGACCCGGACCTTGGCCTTGACCCTCACCCTGACAATGACCCTTACACTGAACTTGACAATGACCCTGACCTTGACCCTGACCTTGACCTTGACCTTGACCCTGATGCTGACCCTCACCCTAAACCTGACACTGACTCTGACAATAACCCTGACCTTGACCCTGCACCTGACCTGACCCTGACCAAGACGCTGACCCTACCCCTCACCTTGACCTTGACCTTGACCCTAACTCTCACCTTGACCTTGACCTTGACCCTGACCCTGACCTTGACCTTGACCCTGACCCTCAACCTGACACTCACCCTAAACCTGACCCTGACCCTGACCTTGACCTTGACCTTGACCCTGACCCTCACCCTCACCCTGACCCTGACCCTGATAGTGAACATGAACTTCACTTTGACCCTGACCCCGAAATTGACCTTGAACTTGACCTTGACCCTGACCCTGACCTTGACCTTGACCTTGACCCTGACGCTGACCCTCACTCTGAACCTGACACTGACTCTGACAATGACCTTGAGCTTGACCCTGACCCTGAACTTGACCTTGACCCTGACCCTGACCTTGACCTTGACATTGACCCTGACCTTGACCTTGACCTTGACCCTCACCATGAGCTTGAGCTTGACATTGTCCCTGACCCTGATCTTGACCTGAACTCTGACCTTGACCCTGACCCTAAGTCTGACCCTGACCCTGACCATGACCCTGACCTTTGTCTTGACCCTGTCCCTTACCCTGACCTTGACCTTGACCCTGACCCTGACCATGAACTTGACCTTGACCCTGACCCTCACCCTGACACTCATCCTAAACCTGACCCTGACCCTGACCTTGAACTTGACACTGACCCTGACCTTGACCCTGACTTTAAGTCTTACCATCACCATGACGTGACCCTAACCCTGATCCTAATGCTGACCCTGACCCTAACCCTGACCCTCACCATAATCCTCAGCCTGACCCTGAACCTAACCCTGAACCTGACTTTGACCCTGAAATTGACCTTGAACTTGAGCCTTGACCTTGACCCTGACCCTGACCTTGACCCTCAACCTTGACCTAAAACTGACCCTGACCCTGACCCGGACCTTGGACTTGACCCTCACCCTGACAATGACCCTGACACTGAACTTGAATATGACCCTGACCCTGATCCTGACCTTGACCTTGACCCTGACCCTGACCTTGACCCTGACCTTGACCTTGACCTTGACGTTGACCTTGACCCTACCCCTCACCTTGAACTTGAACCTGACCCTGACCTTGACCTTGACCCTGACCGTCACCCTCACCCTCACCCTGACCCTGACCCTGATACTGAACCTGACCTTGACCTTGACCTTGACCCTGACCCCGAAATTGACCTTGAACTTGACCTTGACCCTGACCCTGACCCTGACCCTGACCTTGACCTTGACCCTGACCCTTACCTTGACCTTGACCCAGACCCTGACCTTGACCTTGACATTGACCCTGAACTTTAAATTGACCTTGACCTTGACCCTGACCTTGACCTTGACCTTGACATTGTCCCTTACCCTGACCTTGAACTTGACCCGGACCTTCACTTTGACCTTGACCCTAAGTCTGACCCTTACCCTGACCATGACCCTGACCTTGAACCTGAACCTAACCCTGACCCTGAACGGGACACTGACACTATCCCTCATCTTGACCTTGACCTTGAACCTGACCCTGAACTTGACCTTGACCCTGACCCTGATCTTGACCTTGACATTGACCCTGACCTTGACCTTGAAAATGACCCTCACCGTGAGCTTGACCTTGACCTTGTCCCTGACCCTGACCTTGACCTGGATTCTGACCTTGATTCTGACCCTCACCCTAAACCTGACCCTGAGCCTGACCTTGAACTTGAACCTGACCCTGAACTTGACCTTGACCCTGACCCTGTCGCTGACCCTGACCTTGACCTTGACCCTGACCCTTACCTTGACCCAGACCCAGACCCTGACCTTGACCTTGATATTGACCCTGAACTTTAAATTGACCTTGAACTTGACCCTGACACTGACCTTGACCTTGACATTGTCCCATACCCTGAACTTGAACTTGACCCGGACCTTGACTTTGACCTTGACCCTAAGTCTGACGCTTACCCTGACCATGACCCTGACCTTGAACTTGACCCTGACACTGCCCCTCACACTAAACCTGACCCTGACGCTGACCCTGACCTTGACCTTGACCTAGACCGTGACCCTGACCTTGACCTTGACCTTGACAATGACCCTGACCCTGACCTTGACCTGGACCCTGACCTTGACCCTGACACTCACCCTAAACCTGACCCTGACCCTGACCTTGAACTTGACCTTGACCCTGACCCTGACTCTGACAATGACCCTGCACCTGGCATGACCCTGACCAAGACGCTGACCCTACCCGTCACCTTGACCTTGACCTTGACCCTACCCCTCACCTTGACCTTGACCCTGACCCTGACCTTGACCTTGACCCTGACCCTCACCCTCACCCTCACCCTGACCCTGACCCTGATACTGAACCTGACCTTGACCTTGACCCTGACCCCGAAATTGACCTTGAACTTGACCTTGACCCTGACCCTGACCTTGACCTTGACCGTGACCCTGACCTTGACCTTGACCTTGACAATGACCCTGACCCTGACTTTATTTCTTACCGTGACCCTGACCCTGACCTTGACATGTCCGGGGCATGACTGTACCAGTGGTCTAGGGGCCGTTTTAAGGAATCGAAGCTGGTACCTGGGACTGGAGACCATACACGACCCTGGCACTAGAAGCCGGTGTGGGAAATCCAACCTGGGACCTTAGTCGGAGACTCGACTCTACTTGTGGACGCGGAGCAGGAGTGCGAAACGGAACTTCGTTTCCAGGGCTGGGGACTGTTCCCCTACCAGAGGTCTTTGGGCCGATACGGTCAAACGAAATAGTGACCTGGGGCTGGGGACCCTACACGACACTGGGACTACAAGGTGGTGTAGGGTATGGAACCTGGGACCCTATCCGGGGACACGACTCTACCTTGGGACCCGGGACAGGAGTGCGGAATCGAACTTCGTTCCCAGGGCTGGGGACCATGTCCGAGCCGGAGACTAAGGGTCGGTGAGTGGAATCGAACCAAGGACCATGTCCGGGGCACGACTGTACAAGTGGCCTAGGGGCCGTTTTAAGTAATCGAAGCTGGTACCCGCGGGTGGAGAACCGACACAACCCTTGCACTAGAAGCCGGTGTAGGGTATGGAACCTTGGACCCGATCCGGGGACACAACTCTACCTTGGGACCCGGGACAGGAGTGCGGAATGGAACTTCGTTCCCAGGGCTGGGGACCTTGCCCGAGCCGGGGACTAGGGGTCGGTGCGTGGAAAGGAACCAAGGACCCTATCCGGGGCACGACTGTACCAGTGGTCTAGGGGCCGTTTTAAGGAATCGAAGCTGGTACCCGGGGCTGGAGATCCTACACGACACTGGGACTAGAAGCCGGTGTAGGGTATGGAACCTGGGACCCGATCCGGGGACAACAGTCTACCCGGGGACCCGGGGCAGGAGTGCGGAATCGAACTTCGTTCCCAGGACTGGGGAACGTACCCGACCCGGGTACTAGGGGTCGGTGCGTGTTATCGAAACAAGGACCATGTCCGGGGCACGACTGTACCAGTGGACTAGGGGCCGTTTTAAGGAATCGAAGCTGGTACCCGCGGGTGGAGACCCTATACGACCCTGGCACTAGAAGCCGGTGTAGGGTATGGAACCTGGGACCCAATCCGGGGACAACAGTCTACCCGGGGACCCGGGGCAGGAGTGCGGAATCAAACTTCGTTCCCAGGGCTGGGGACCTTGCCCGAGCCGGGGACTAGGGGTCGGTGCGTGGAATCGAACCAAGGACCCTATCCGGGGCACGACTGTACCAGTGGCCTAGGGGCCGTTTTAAGGAATCGAAGCTGGTACCCGCGGCTGGAGATCCTACACGACACTGGGACTAGAAGCCAGTGTAGGGTATGGAACCTGGGACCCGATCCGGGGACACGACTCTACCTTGGGACCTGGGACAGAAGTGTGGAATGGAACTTAGTTTCCAGGGCTGGGGACTCTTCCCCTACCAGAGGTCTTTGGGCCGATACGGTCAATCGAAAAATTGACCGGGGTCTGGGGACCATGCACGACACTGGGAGTAGAAGCCGCTGTAGGGTATGGAACCTGGGACCCGATCCGGGGACAACAGTCTACCCGGGGACCCGGGGCAGGAGTGCGGAATCGAACTTCGTTCCCAGGGCTGTGGACCTTGCCCGAGCCGGGGACTAGGGGTCGGTGCGTGGAATCGAACCAAGGACCCTATCCGGGGCACGACTGTACCAGTGGCCTAGGGGCCGTTTTAAGGAATCGAAGCTGGTACCCGCGGCTGGAGACCCTATACGACCGTGGCACTAGAAGCCGGTGTGGGGAATCCAGCATGGGACCTTAGTCGGAGACTCGACTCTACCTTGTGGACGCGGGGCAGGAGTGCGGAATCAAACTTCGTTTCCAGGGCTGGGGACCATGCCCGAGCCGGAGACTAGGGGTCGGTGCGTGGAATCGAACCAAGGACCATGTGCGGGGCACGATTGTACAAGTGGCCTAGGGGCCGTTTTAAGGAATCGAAGCTGGTACCCGGGGCTTGGGACCCTACACGACCCTTGCACTAGAAGCCGGTGTAGGGTATGGAACCTGGGACCCTATCCGGGGACACGACTCTACCTGTGGACGCGGGGCAGGAGTGCGGAATGGAACTTCGTTCCCAGGGCTGGGGACCTTGCCCGAGCCGGGGTCTAGGGGTCGGTGCGTGGAAACGAACCAAGGACCATATCTGGGGCACGACTCTACCAGTGGACTAGGGGCCGTTTTAAGGAATTGAAGCTGGTACCTGAGTTTGGAGACCCGATATGACAAGGCACTAGAAGCCGGTGTGGGGAATCGAAGAATGGAGCTGAACT